>OZ026531.1:39389686-40004686 GCA_964019695.1 Loripinus fragilis | reverse complement strand
ACGTAATGACGCCCAATATAACGTTGCGTAAATTAAGGGAAAATATTGATGTTTTCACGCCAAAAATGCATTTTTTTAAAACATTTTAATGCCATGTGATATATAGAATCTAACATTCGTGCTCCTGTATTATCAAATTTATTAAAATCGTTGCAAAGAAGAGATTAAATGCTCAGCAAGTCTCGAATTTCATCTTTTTTTGCAAACTCGTTTAATAAATTCAATAAAACATGAGTACTCATGTAAGATCCTCTCTTCAACCCATAAACGGTTACTTTTGCAGACAGTGAAGTCCCAGATAAAATGCCACATAAAGTTGCATTTCATCTCTATGTGGCATACATTTATCATCAGGGTCTGTACTGTTTGCTAAGACACAATCGATCTTCAGAGAAAGAAATACGATTTGGAAAGCATAACCTGTGACCCCTCAATATATACTATTTGGAAACTTCCATTAGTCTGAAAAGGGTTAATTGGTGGGCCCAACGTTAAGTGAACCCTGGACCTCTCACCTACAAAGCAGTCGCGTTTTCATTTTATCACAGACCGGTACTCCCTAAACTGATAGCTAAAGTTTTACTTCAGGGCACAAAATGGAATTCTGTCTCCATTTAAGTCTAAAGCATATGAAAGCCTAGATGTAGACTAACAGACAGTTTTAAGTTTTGTAATACCTTCAATAACTGCTACACTTTTACTCGTACATGTAGCTGTGCGGATAGTTTACGTTCTGTCTAAATGGTATGTAACAAGTTTTAAATACTTAATTGATATTGTGTGTGCCATTGAAATTCAGTTTTCAATCGAAAATAACATTGTATATCGAAACAACTTTTAAAATATCTCTAGCATGGTCGAAACATACAACGGTTTGGGTGTCCTTAGTTTGGAAATTGTTATGATACGTAAACGTTTTGAAAATCAGTCAGCGTGGTCAATAAACCAACACGGCATTAATAAGATGGGGAGATTTATTTCTCTCACCTTGTATCCCTCAAATATATAGAGGATATTTACTTTTTTGAGGTGAATACCAAAAATATTTCATCGAGTGAGTTGAAAACATTAGAATTTTCATGAGTGCGCAGCACGAATGAAAAGTTCGATGTTTTCAACTCACGAGATAAAATATTTTTGGTATTTACTAAAAAAAGTAAATTTTCTTTTTATTTTATACTTTTTAGAAGATTTACAGTTAATCAATTTGATAACCACGCTTCAAGCCGAAAAACAATAATGTAAAAGAAGACAAAAGGAGTATTTGTGACAGAATACCTGGATCGATCTACATGATCTTAAGTCATCAGGACTTACAGATAAAAAGAAATTTATTCAGCGTCAAAGTGCGACACAAGTGACGTCATAAGCGACGTCATAATGTGTTGATGACGTTGTGAAGAATATGTTACATGCACTAAAGCGGGAGGTGTTGAAAATTCAAAATCGAAAAATTTCAGCAAATCTGAATTATTTTGGTACCAAAATGTTCCTCATGTTCTAACTAAGAAAATGACTACCCACACTTGATGTTTTTGTTCACAAATAAAAAAGTTATAGGCGTTTGAACTTTCGAAGTGAGCTGCATTAAGTGAATGGAAAAGTCAGAGGTGATCCAAAAAACGCTACAGTGAAAATATAGGCTGATATCAATCACTAGTGATTGATATCATATCATTTCACTAGTGATTGATATCACTTTTATTTGTTTTTGATATGCATTGATTTCACTGCTAAGTATAAAATAAATAGAGATATGCATTTATTTATTGATAAATCAGTTCCACTATACCATGTTTACGTAGGTACATTCAATGATACATTTACTTCAGGTCTGGGGTATTCCATGATAATCGTCTCAGCCCTTATATCTTTCTACTACAATGTCGTCATCGCTGTGTGCATTCACTTCTTCTTTGCCTCGATGACGAGTAAGGTCCCCTGGGCATCATGCGATGATGAAAGCTGGGCTACCTGCTACTGTAGAGACAGCACAATGAACCAGACAGACCCTGATCCTTGGAATAACACAAGACCAGATTGTGGTAGGTGTCGAGTATCTTATATAGTGTTCAGTGCACGCGATTTCATTACTTATCACATATACAAGTATATGTTCTGCACAAAATAGGAATGGATACAATTCTAGAATGGTCCTGTATAAAGTATGAATTCGCACTTGGGTGCGCAAAGTTGGAATATGGACCAAGTAAGAATATTTGTGATTCTTTTTTATTCTTTATGAGGGCAAAGGTTGAATCACCTTTTAAAACTTGCTGGGTGCTTGTTTGACTGAGATATTGTTTTCTGGTCTGTTAAATGATTTAAATGTGCATCTTTGAACGACGATTGGCACCATACCCGGCTGAGGAATGATTACGTTTTTCTTCAGGAAAACATTGATTTCATCTCTTTGGTCAAATTGAATGACTAGAAACGTGTTTGAATTATCATCGCAAAATTAAAAGTGGACTGAACATACAATGATAATTATGAGCTTGAATTTTTGTGCCAGCACATCAGATTTTGGTACTATTGAGCATCGAATACTACGACGAATCTGTAAATATGCGCATACTTGCCTTCACCTTCGCCTTCGTATGACTGAAATGTTGACAGTTTCTACAGTAAAACATGAACGTAATATATATATTTACCGAACAGGAGATTCTGTTTTTGCAAACCGTCTTGACATGACCATAGCTGTTGAATAGGACATACTTTTCATGTGCCTGGTTTTGTATTTATGGTCTCTCTAACATGGACACTAGAGTATGCCTAAAACAAACCGCATACATGCTACCATTAAAGGTCGGAAAATTGTTTTACTTGCAAATATTGTGTTTGCAGAAACCATATTATGATAAACATCAACACAACCGTTTCAAATATATCTGCTGATGCACCTTGTCCTGATTTGTATACAGTTTGCTGTGCTGTTTGAACCATTGGTTATAGAATAATAACACATACTGCTTACTCATAATACGTCATCAAGACTAACAATTTAGAGGAGTAGGATTGGCAGTTCTTAGTTTTCCGAAAGGGATCGTACTTAACATGTTTTAGGACTATCTTTATTTTTCAATTTGCCAATCTAAATCATAATTAATGTGAATATAAGACATGTATTATTATATAAATATATTGGCAAATTACAAATGTAGGACCAAGCTACTTTTAAATCATGTTTAGCACAGTCATGTTCAGCGACATAGACCCAGTTATATAAGTAATACTTATTAAAATTACCATCAGTTTTTCAGACTATGGGTCGTGATACTTAATGATAAAATTGATATCAATTCAAAGGTTTAAACAACTAATTCATATTAAAATATGCACGAAACACTAAGTTTCTAAACTGATTTTAGGCATGTGCAAACTATATAAAAACTTAATACTGAGCTGCGTCACATAAATGGAGTTATTGTAGAAGTTGAGGTTTGGTTGCAAAGCAAAATATTTGTCTATTCTGCTTTTATATACTATCACCCACTGCTATGGCAAAGGGATGGCATTATTCCCCACCTCTATAGCAGTGGATGGTAAAATAAAATATCAGTCGCTTGTCTAGGAAGTTTTGTTTGGTATAATAACCGAAAATATCACCCCTCTAAATATGATGATCACAGTCCTCAGTATAATATTTTCGACAATCACCATCTAAGGAATATAATGCGTTTGGGGTTAACATAGCTTTTCCTGAATGCATTGAAAAATGCATATGCATCTTTTTTCAGTTGCCAAGTTCAAGAAAGAGACTTTTATAAGCAATAAAACAACAACACCCAGTGAAGATTATTTCAAGTAAGCATATACCTACATAATATATACAAGACCATGTTTCACATCATTTCGGACTATTTACATTTTAATCAACAGTTTCTGACATAACTTTTAAACATAAGTACCTTAAACTTAGGGCGGCCACAATTCAACTCGTACTTGTAACGCAATAAGAACTTTTGTCTGGAGTACTAGCCTGAATGTTTCTGTACTGCAACTGTAAATATTTAAACACAGAAGCTATCTATGATTCTTTTTAAGTAAGTCACTCATTAAATTTATTAAATATCGTTTCTTGCTTCTTAAATTTGTCTTATCCACATGATATGATTCACATGTGTCCGGACGAGGAGCATTCTGCAATACTTTTGACCTGCATTTAGCAATAATCGGTATTGAAAACCAATTTTTGGTGTTCTTTTTGAGTGGCCTCTTAAGTCAGGTTTTACTGTACCTTCCTTATTGATATTTTGTCCTCTGTTCTATTTATAGTAACAGAGTCCTTCATTTGACATCCAACCTGGGTGAGACAGGCAAGATCAGCTGGGAGCTGGCCCTGTGTTTACTACTTGCCTGGCTAATAGTATTTCTTGTTCTGACAAAAGGAATTAAAACTCTTGGAAAGGTAAGTGTCATATTCATTCTAAGTAGTAGGTGGAGTGATCGTTCATACCATGATGATAATGAAACTTTAAAGCTGCATAGTCTGTTACTTTTGATATTCTAATTTTGGAAATAAAGTTTCTATTTTTCAAGAAAACAGTAAAAATACTCAAATTCAGGTAAACATTTTACTATTTTCATAAATTTTAACAAATTATATCTATCAAAACAACAGCATTTATGTTAAAAAATCAACTGTCTAGAATTATTGGAGGGACGTAAATCATTCCTCACAAGAGAAAATCACCTGTTTTTATTAGATAATTCACTGTTCCATGCAGCTTTCAGCTGTACTGAACATTTTTATTGTGAAAACATAACTTAATTCTATTTTTACAAATGATTTAAAAATATTTTTTTTTTCGAAAAATGTTCATAGTTACACATCTAGTCTCTTTAATATGTACTTGTAACGTATCAAACCTGATCAAATATTATCTTTTATACATAAAACTCATAACTTATATCACGACTGTTACTTTTGGTTAGAGACTTTACGTCTCAATTAACAATTTATCCGTTATTTTATCTGGACTGCTAATCCTGGCTCCGCCCATATCAAGGCTGGGACCAAAGGCAAAGGCATAAGTGTATTTGAGGGCAAGGACTTTGTTATAGGGACGTGATATATCACGAATCTGGGTTGATAGATATAAAAAAAATCTTAATAAAACCAAAGTGAGTATTGTCAAAATATACCACAATCATATTCTGCAGACCAATCCACATCAATACTGATTACAATTGCACCAATTCCACTTAGCTGGTCCATCTTATTCAACATTAGTCCACCTTCTTCATCACTGATCCATCCTATTTATATGTTATTGTAGCTTGTAAAAACTAGTTATAAAAGACTGACGAGGGATGATCTAAAAGTTCTGATCGTTGCCTTGTAGCTTTGTCCAGAGACATTTTTGAAAGGCATAGTATGCACCATTCAAACGATCTAGTTTTTACCTTTATAATGATGCTAATATTTTCTAGCTGTACTGTTTCGATTAATAATTAAAACACATGATTTATGGTCCACTCATTACCACTGGCCTTTTTTTCATATTATAGAATAATGATAGTATTTGAATCTCAATCTTTCAAGCCCAGCATTTTTAAAGCTACAAAATAAAACCCCATTTTCATTTTACTTTTTATTACTTGTAATGTCCATTCAAATGTTAGAATGGCGACAAGTAATGTCGATTCAATATTTAAAGCTCAGTGCAGCATTCTTATGACGTAATTGAAATTGACAACTACGTCATTTTGAATACATTGCAGAATTTTCATTTCCCAGAATGTTCTATTTTTGTCTATCAGTTTGGATTAAAAACATGTTGAACCAATTATCGGCAAAATATTTAAGACCAATTCAATTTTGATTACAAAATATCTCAATCTTAATTTGAATATTGAATTAAAGTTCTATTTTTACCGAAAAATGATTTATTTAAAATAAGAATTTTCAAAATTGTTATTGGATTCAGATGGATGCTGTGTGCTCAATTTAATACCATATTGCATCATTTTACGATATAGTGCACCTTTGTACAATTATTTGGGTTTTATCTTTTAGATATACACATACAAATTTGTGTACATCCAAATATTGACCTCATTTGTGGACACGTTTAAACTTTCTAACGTAGGTTACTGAAAGCCTCTGGCGATACTGATAATTCATAATTGCTTCAGACAAAAGTCAGTTCATCTTCGTGTGGTTAAACATTTTTTACCTTTAATACAGCTTTTGAAAAGCAGCAAGGGCCGTTCAAAATTTCAAGTGGTCCAAAGTTTGATAATAGCTGACAGTTGCATAGCCATACATTAAAGGGCCTAGAAAACCCAAATCATATCCAAAGTTCGCCATATTTTCAGAACATTTTAACTAGCTGATGAACATTGAGCAGCCATAAAAAACGAAATGCTAAGACCACTCTTGTCAAAATTGTGATGTCTCCAGCATGCACAATCTGCTTGAGAGGTCAGTGCATTGAGGGCATAGCTGTTTTGGGATAGATTTCCGGTCGATCCTTAAAGTTACATAAAACATGTCAGAGCAGTATAAAGACAAAGAAAATATTATTATTTGGTACAATTTTAAGCATGTTGCATCGCTGGTTTCAGAGATATCACACAGGGATCAGAACTTTAAGATCACCCCTCGTATCTAATATTAATAGTGTTGATAAAAAGATTTAAAATGATGGCCAAACTCCATGTTTCAAAAAAATAGCTTGATAGTGGTGAGATTTCAATCATATTTGTTTCAAAATTTCAAGGTTGACTTCAAAGTACACGTTGCTGTATCCGACTTGCCATGGTTTTTTCTGCATTTTGTGATTGTAGTATTTCCTGATCATACTCACTTAGTATTTTTGAAACGGATAAATAGTCGCTAATCTG
This sequence comes from Loripinus fragilis, assembly GCA_964019695.1. Lineage (NCBI taxonomy): Eukaryota > Metazoa > Mollusca > Bivalvia > Lucinida > Lucinidae > Loripinus > Loripinus fragilis. The sequence continues at coordinate 39,997,831 of OZ026531.1, read as the reverse complement.
TTCGTAAATTACTTCCAACGTAAAATGGTGATACGTTGTCTAACGTCGTGACTCATTTTAGTCATTTCAGGCATGTTTTTTCTCTGTAGGTTGTGTATGTTACTGCTGTGTTCCCCTATATTTTGCTGACTGTCCTACTGGTACGTGGTCTAACGCTAGATGGTCATAAAGATGGAATCGATTTTTATCTGACGCCAGATTTGGAAAAGTTGAAAGAAGCTGAAGTAAGTCAATGGCGGAGCTAGAACGCTAAGAAAGTCACAAACTTAAAAGGGAGACTACTAAATCAAGCCGTTTTTCTCTTCAATAGCGTCTCTTTTTCAAAAAGGGAACTTCTCTTATAGGAAAAAACTTACTCCAAGTGGAAGCGAATTATTTTTATGAGCAGTTCCTTATAGCATGGAAAATCACTTTTATAACATTAGGTGACCTCCCTTGAATGTTACTATCTTTATTACGCACGTGCGTAACCGCGTAATTGGAGCTACGCCAATGTAAGTCATTCTCTTTCTCTCAAAACATTAATAGAATTTCTTAAGCCTCTCCCAAACATCTGTTGTGGTGCTCATAGATTTTTTCTGGAAATCCAATAAAAAAGGAGCGATTTTAAGACATCTATTTAGCGTCCGAAAATGGTATCTAGTCCTAACAGCCTAAACCTACTACTTGTAGCAGCTAATAACCCATACTATGTGGCATCGCAATAGGGTCTACACCATATACTATCAAAAAAGCATTGTTATCAATTAAACAAATTTTGAAATTTTCAGAACAAACCTGGGTAATATGAACATTGTCAGACCACTAAGAATCAAACCTTAATGTTGTTGTAAAAACATAAAATTAGTTTAAACCTATCTTTATTTGGCAGAAACTAGATACTGGTCTTTGACTCAACTTGTGGCTTTAAATAGCCAAGTGTGTCTATCAGTTATGAGCCCCGTTTCGTTGTTTCATCACAATTAGTTATATTAATTTCATAGATTGTTTTCTGTGATTATACAGTGGATATATATACAAGTTAAAGCCGCATGCGCCGAACCCGAATGTTTTGTCAGAGGGGTTCAAGCTTTGGCAACGACTTTCTTTAGAGAGTCAGCATCAAAATCCTGCATTCAGGATTAATTCTGAAAACTAATTGATGTGAAGAAAGAGCTGGTTGCTTTGCTCTAAATATATCCTTTGTTTTGTATTTGAGTCTGTCTGGCTTATTTTGTCTCATTTTTTCACAGTGTGCTGGGTTGATCTGTGAAACTAGATTATCATTATTATAATTAAGGGGTTAAGTACAAAGCTGATTGTACGAATTAATGTATCCCTAAAATTCTAAATGACTTGATAAAGGTAAGATATATAGAGGATCTTACACGAGTGCACATGTTTTATTATATATATTAGACAAACTGTAGAAAAGCGATGTGAGATTTGCAGAGCATTTTATCCCTTTTAGCAACGAAATGTTTAGTAAGAAAACGTCAATATTTTGCCAAGTATACGCGACATTGTTATGAGCGTCATTTCATAATGTTACCAAAATATGAACACCACTTAGTGATCGATTTTCATACATGAATTTTGATACATAGCGGTACATCTCTTTCAGATGCGACGTCATGTGATTAATTGTATTATAATTCGTGTAATATTTAAAACTAAATCTATTAAAGTACTGCTCAATTATTTATTCTAGGTTTGGTCCAGTGCTGCTGTTCAAATTTTCTACTCCTTAAGTGCCTGTTCTGGTGGTCTGATAGCTATGGCCAGCTATAACCAGTTCAACAACAACGTTTTGAGGTAACCAATAACAATTTTCTACTCCTTAAGTGCCTGTTCTGGTGGTCTGATAGCTATGGCCAGCTATAACCAGTTCAACAACAACGTTTTGAGGTAACCAATAACAATTTTCTACTCCTTAAGTGCCTGTTCTGGTGGTCTGATAGCTATGGCCAGCTATAACCAGTTCAACAACAACGTTTTGAGGTAACCTATAACAATTTTCTACTCCTTAAGTGCCTGTTCTGGTGGTCTGATAGCTATGGCCAGCTATAACCAGTTCAACAACAACGTTTTGAGGTAACCAATAACACCTTTGTATTTGAAATTTTCCGCGGCTTGGCCTTTGTCAAGAAACAAATATCTGGAATCCAGATATGTATTTCTAGACAAAGGTCAAGCGGCCGAAAAATTAAATTAGAGTAAAGATGGTATTTAAGTATGAATAAATTCCCTTTGGATTTTTTATTGAGATAATCAGCTTTTGTATTTGCTTGAGGATACCAGGTTTTCCATCTTTTTTCAAAAGAGTTTAAAATCTGACATATTAATTAACGAGTCTGTTAGTACCTTATGAGATAATTATATTTTAACTGAATGTGACTGTTTTATATTTAGTTCAAATAAAAATGCATGTGGTTAGGATAACCTGACCCTACCAAAATTTACTGATGAACCCTATGATATTTTTCAGCTTGTCTGGAAAATAGTATTTTTATGCATTTTGTGAGGTTTTTTGTCGAAATATAAAATAAAAAAGAATTTTAAAAAAAATATGTCCCTACCCCACCGAAAATGTTCAGACCTGTTACCCTAACCACAGGCATTTGATAGTTGGTCTAAAAACTCCATTTGTGTGGCTTCTATTTGTCTGTTTGGTATGTATAGATGATTTTCACTTTTAACCCATTTTATTTTGATGCATTTTCCCATAATTATAAATCAAAGTTATTATGTATTTCTTGACCTGAGTACAATGATAATATAACAAACACAGTGTAGACCCTGACATTACTGCTTGCAAAAATCCGTTTAGGGGTTTTCAGTTTGCAAAGGTAAAAACTAGTGTTATGGGGTTAAATGTTCGTAGCTTCTATTCACAAACTAAATCAAAGTGAATCAGTTTTGTTTGGAGTTGGTGTTTTTTTCTTTCAAATTATTCTGTGATATTACAATCATATAATCTCTATTAATGTGTATAATACCGTCTGCAGGAATTGAGTTTGCTTTAGATATCGTTTTATGAAGATTAAACAGTATTTAATTTATTCTGTTAGTCCTTTTGAAACACCACTGCCTCCTGTTTCAGAAATTGATTAAAGGCGGCCAAATGAACTATAAATAGATAAGCTTAGAGACAGTTGAAACAGTCATAAATGTATATTAGTCAGGGGCGATCGGGACTCTCGTGCGACTTTGATGCCGATTTATGGTGACCTATACCAAATCAAAGTTTAGGGGATAACTAATGAAAATCACCTGGTCACCCATCTGGGTTTCACGTCTGGACGTCATTATGACGTCATCAAAATAACGTATATTGTATCAGTGCAATTTAAACGGTATGTCCATTGTAGTCTATGGCGATCAGGACTTTCTTGCATTTTGCTTGCCAATTTCAGTCGAAATGCACCAAATTTAATTTTAGGAGGTTAATAATTAAAATTAACATGTCGCCCATAGTGTTTTCGCATCAGAACAAAACGATGACGTCATTGAAATGACGCCTTATATGTAAATACCACATATATATGCGTTTTGTCCATTTCCAACGCATGGAAATATTCCTTTAATAACCTGGCAGCCATATCATGACTGAATACAAACTCTTTTAAATCGTAACATACAAAATGTATTCAGATAGTGTGAAGTCAGCTCGAGGGTGGGACGTAAATGCCGCCACGATTTACGAATAAAAAGACAGTGGAGTGAATGGAAAACACGATAATGAACGGTGTAAATATAATCTCTTATGCTTATATATATACTTCGGTTCAGTATATATATAGATGTACCGCGACCTCTGACTAATGACCTTTGGGTCTTTCTATTTCAAACGATTGATGCAGATTACGTAAAATGAGCCAGTCCGGATAGAACATATGTGTATTTCAAAGCTTTTATAGTAAATGTAAATAAATGCCCGAAAACCTTTTTTTCTAGTACAACATATCAATATTGTAAATAGAGTCACGCTCAAAAGCTTTTGGCTTATCTGTAGCTGCTTATCCTACACTCAAAGAAAAGATAGTAGTAATAATCATTTGCATACACTATCAACCAAACTCATTAAAGTCCGATTTTGACCCCTGAAGGATCAAACGTTAGAAGAGTCTACTTAGTAGTAAGTTCATGATATGGAAATAAGGATGAACCCTCTACAAGTTACCCATCGTACTTCGATAGCACGGCCAATAGAAAACTGTTACAATCTGATTTATCTTTCGCATGCTTATAGGTAGAATCGTCTTCAAAGGTCAAAATCGGACAATAAGGCATTCTTGTTGATACGGCTAAAGAAATATCTGAATCCACATGAAAATAGTTGTTCAAAAGTCATAAGCATATTGACCACTGGCAATATTTTACATGAGTCCTCTTCTGCTCCACGCCAGCAAAAATCAGTACAATATAAATGGTTTACTTTGTACTTACACCGAGATGTTTCGCATACAGACATGCTGCAACTACATTTTATCAGCTGCAGAGGGGTTCCGGGGGTAGGAGGCAACATACGCGGATCCAGGGATTTTTTTAGTCTAATTTAGTCCTCAGCTTATTTTACAGTTTACAGAGGGGTCCAATGGTTTTATTGCTGAGAAAACTATACTTATACTTTACCAAGGATCCAGAGGGGGTCCATTATTTTCCAGGGGGGGGGGGGGTGTCAAACTTTTTCCAGGGGGAGGGTCCAAATGCTAATTTCTTTAGAAACCCATGTACGCACTTGTTATTTTCCAGGGGGGTGTCCGGACCCCCTATCCCCCTCTGAATCCGCACATGGGCAATGTCATCATAACGGGACAATATTTATCACAGTCCCGCTTCTAACCATAATTGTCAGGCATCGATTTGTCAGGATAAATGACAGATGAGGTTTTCCAAATGATGCACTGGTACTGCGCACGTTTGACACCTTCGAGAAACGCAGCTCTTGGAAGTGGTAGTTTTTGCAATTTCAGCTTTTTTTCTCCCAAATATCAACTACGTCAACGCAGTGAGTCGAACAATATCGGTGACTGGCTAAAACAAAGTAAGAAAGACGGCAAAGATCAGGGATCGATACAATCAAGTACCACACCTGACCCAGGATACAAATGGGAAAGTAACAAACTCACAGTTAGACATCACAGACGAGAGCTAAGAAGTCAGGACAATTTACAAATATATTACTCAAGTGCATCCGCCACAGTGCTTTCTAAGGGCACTGAGCCGAGGTGAAAGAATGCTTCGTGGATAGAGTCTCTAGCATAGCTAAATGCCTGCCAATATGATTTCTTGCCCTTTCCTGACATTGAACTAGCTAATATCAGCACCTGAAAGTGCATGGAATTCGATCAGAGCCCTGGTTGTGACATATCCAATGCCACATTGACATCTTTAATAAGTGTTCTGATCTTTGAAACTTGATGATATATGAGCAAGACTGTTTAAGAAAATGTAAACTATCAACACTCTGCAATGGTTTTATATATGTTTTATTTAAGCGGCGAAAACAAAATTTGCTCCTCTGCAAAACTGGGAGTAGGGTTGTGCATTGGCTCATATAAGACAAAATATTTAAGATAGAAAAGCAAACTTTGGTTTTTGTATTCGTCAATTGAGTATAGGTTTGTTAAACCTAATCTAAAACGATATTCAATTATATTCCATAGGGAACAATGTTAAACACATATGATAATTTTACTCTTAATTCAATATTTCGGCCAAAGGCCTTTATCAAGAAAAAAACATGCACTTCAATGTCAACTACATAGTCTCTGCTCCACCATCTTGAAGTTGACATTGAAGTGCAAGTTTTTTTGATAATGGCCTTTGGCCGAATATTGAATTAAGCGTACAATTATAATGATAATCTAAAACCGTTTGAAACCGACTCAGAGCAGTCCTAAAACTAAATGACGATAGCCAAAATTACCACTTTTAAATTATAATTAAGTTCATGTAACGCACATAATACAACTTGTAGTCGTAAGCAGCTGTCATATATAGTAAAGCCATCCAGTAATTTGCAGACTATTAGAATGTTCATTGATTAGCTATTTTTAAAGTCTTTTTTCTGTAGCTCAAACTTTCAATTTTCTTATTCTCAAATTGATAAAGTAACATATGTAACAAGCTGTTACAGGCTAACACCCATGCTTACGGTGTGCAAACATCTCCTATTCGATGCACCTTGAATTTGTACATACGATAGAGTATATCTAAAAGAGTTTGGGATGGAGCAGGTCAATACTCAGCTTGCAGTCAAAATCTTGTTTGATGATTATTCTGTTTTTTTATGAGATGAGGAGGATAATTATTTTACCAGAGAAGCAGAAATAATAATCGATATTGTATATGACTTGGATAAGGATTGATTTAGAAGATTTACATTAGAAAGGGACATTTCCTAAATTGTACTGTTTAAATGTGAAACGATTATTTCTATGTTCCTCTAGGATGAATCTTTATTTTAGAATTAATCATATTAGGAAATATTAAAAACCAATATTCATAACATCTGTAACAAAGGTACAGGGGCTTAATAATCATCAATACCTAAGGCTTAGGCACCAGAGGTTGGAGACTTTAGCTAGGAAAACATGCGAAATATATTCTTTTTATCCTGAAATATCATCTCTTACATCAAGTCAATGTCCTTGCTCATTAATTATGTCATGAAACATATGTTACAACCTTTAACAAGTGCTTCAATCTTGTTGTTAAACCTGCAAACTCTATAAGTCTAATAATATGAGCAAGACAATCCCAAATATGCAAGATATCCAACAGCAGCAAATGTTTTCATATATTTTTACTTAAATGACGCCTACCAAATTCTGCTCCTTAAAATTGGGTATAGCCTTTGGGTTGTTTAATTGCACGTATAAGACACTATATTTAAAGTATAAAAGCAAACTTTTGATTTTTTTCTAACCAAAATGAGTTTGTTAGTACAAAATAATCAAAACATTTTGGAAAATGCACATAATTATTATCAGCTAAAAAGTAAATGATATTGGTCACAAGTTTCATGTTTAAAGGGTAATCTAATTAAAGTAACGTACATAACACCACAGGAAGCTGTAATTTTGCTCCAAAAGAATTTACATGTAGCTAAAGTTGTCAATATGCAGACCATATGAGTAATTTTAATAATTAGCAATTTTTCTGTAGCTTAAACTTTTAATTTTCTTTTTTTTCTAAATTTAATATGGTAACATATGTAACAGGCTGTCAGAGACTAACGCCCCGAAGAACATAGTGCAATCATCTATTAAAAGACGCAGCTTGGAATCCTCTTTTAGATAGGATAAGCTTGCAAAATTCCCCAGGGGGAGCAATAACATTCTCAGCCATCAGTCTAAAGGTTGCCCGATAAGCTGGGTATTTATAGGAAATCTACGGTATTTTGCATGCAAAATATAGTTATCGATAAATAATTCATTGTCAAAGTCAGGTAAAGCATTGATGTAACCATCATATGACTAAAATAAATGATAGTATGTTAAAAAAGCGTTCGTGTTGGATAAATATGACCATACCAACACAGACTATAGCTTTTATTAACGGGCAGTTTCTTATTATGGTCGCCATATTTATGACGTCATAACTAGCCTCAGACGCAGATTTGAGATGGGTGACCACCTTAAAATTAAAGGTAAGACTCCACTGAAGGTTTTGATATAGGTCACCATAAATCGGCACACAATTCGCACGGGACCTATTTTTTGTCCCTTAGGGCCCTGACTATATGTGTAAAGTTATGCTTGAAAAGTGGCTGCGTAACTCACCATGAGTGGTTAAATGTTCATATTTTGGTCAAGTTCTTGGCTAGTGAAGCTTGAGAGAGAATATCTTTAGAAATTTGTTTAAGTTTTCTTGGATGCAAGTTTGGTAAGAACCAGAGTCACACCAGATAGGCAGCAACCGAAATCGCTCTTAACAATCGACGAACGGGGATCACAGAATCGCTAGAAACAGTTGGGCGTCAAATGGCAATCAAAAAAACTGTTTCTAACGATTTTTATCTACGTTTGTCAATTGTATTAACGTTTTCAATTGCCGCCTATCCGTTGCGGAGTTGAACTGCATAGTATGATTAAAGCCTGTGCATCTATGCAGTCAAAGCAGTTCGGCCATGCGCTTATGCATCTATGCAGCCAAACTGGGACACCACACCGTTCCTGGCAAGCCGCTCAAGTTTTTTAGCCGAGACTTGACCATCGGCTTGAGCCCTGCAGTGCGGGGTCATTTGGCCGAGATTTTACCATTTGATTGTCCCTGCAGTGCAGGGCTTCTAGCAGGGATTTGCTGGGAAAAAAGTCTAAGTCCCCACTATACCCCGGGGTTTAGGGGCGTGGTTACAAATGACTAGTGCATAATACATTTAGTTTAGTGGTATTGGAAGGTATAGATGCAAACATATGATCTTTATGGCAATTCCAACTCTCCTTTATTTCTATTTCAGAGATTCCTTGTTGGTTCCGGCAATTAACTGCTTGACGAGTTTCTATGCTGGTTTTGTCATATTTGCCTCCCTTGGATTCATGGCTCATCAGAAAGGTGTCAGTGTTAAAGACGTAGCTGCAGGAGGTACTATTAAATCATTTTATTTTAATCATAATATTAGCAATTATGATAATTTGGACAGACGGTGTTTAGGACACGCATGCTGTTGCTTTCAGGTGTCATTTCGATGAGCTTATGAGATTTGGTATACATCACAAATGCGTCTAGTCACTCTTTTAACATGCACGCACGGCTTTAAAGCCGGCTGAATGCCTTCATTATGACCCACGCCTTCATCTGTGTCTCAATGTGGGTAGAGCAGTGAAGGCTCTGACAACACTTCACGTTTGCAAAGGCTCCCCTTAGCTTTCATAATCATAAGCCATAGATTCATCTGGATTCCACTGCTTACAACTTACAGCATGTACAAACACCCGCTGTCTAAAGTATCCTGACCTAACCATCACAAAAGATCTGGATACCTGCGCAAAGCAATACCTACATTAAGTCATCCAAAATTAAATTTCGTTTTCTCACAATGCGTTTTACATACATCAAAAGGTATATGGCCGCAGTGTTTTAATTAAGAAGTAGGTTTTATTTTCTAGGAAAATAACAATTTGATTTGCCTGATTTCAGTCAAAGAATATTATTTGTCGACTTTGGTGTTTCAGGGGTAAATTAAGACACACTCAGCTGATTTTTTAGGATATTATATAGTGTTGTAGCGTAGATAACATTGTCTGGTTCAATATCTACTTTGGCTTGAGTGTACTCTTTGAAAGATATTACCATTCGTTAACTTCATAAGCCACTGCATGCCATATCAAAATATGCCTTGTTTTTACCTTAATGAGTCAACGTATTGTGCCATGATATATGAAAAGGTCTACAGAATGGGCACAGAACGTTGACAGCAATACAACAGCAAATCTTCGCCCTAGATTCTGATCTTGTTACAACTCATAAAAAGTCCAACTTTGACAACGTTTTTTTGGCTTTTTTATTAAAAGTTTATTTACTTAGGCAATGCACCTTTGCATGGAATCATAAATGCACTTTTGAATTAGCGAACTAGTTCAATAAAATACATTAAAATCCCACATATTCATTAAGAGTGTCATCTGCTTTCTACATATCTATTTTGGTGACATATATTGCAAACAATATGGACTCTGATCAAACTGCTTTATTAAGGTCAGCCTGATAAGGGTTCATATCGTTGGATTTCATGCTAAATTTAGTCTGGAGTGCACTTGAATATATGTAGCAGACACAATAAGCAGATGACATTTTCTAAGCATAAAATAGCGGGTTAAGGATTAAGAGACATTAAAGTCACAATAATGCTTTATGTCATAAAATGTTGTAAAGATTCATGAGCTCCTTTCTATATAGAGTGCCTGTACTAAACAGGTATAAGTATGCTCTGTAGTTAGTCAAGTATAACGGGAGAGTTTGTTTGTTTGTTTGATTTGATTCTTTACGTCCCATCAACAATCTTTCAGTTAAACAGGGGCGGGTCTTCCTGGGTTTAACCAGTACTAAGCTAAGATAAATGTGTCTTGCTCGACGACCACAACGCAGTGACGCCAGTGAGGCTCGAACTAGCGTCCCCTCGGTCTCGAGTCAAGCACTCTACCACTGAGCCACTGCGCTCCCCTATAATGGGAGAGGTTACATACTTTGTAACGTTACAGGTCCTGGTTTGGCATTTGTTGCCTACCCGGAAGCAATAGCTCAGATGCCAGTAGCGCCACTGTGGGCCATATTATTCTTCCTCATGATGATGATGTTAGGATTTAGCTCCGAGGTAGGTTTCCTGTACATAGTGCCTGGTATCAGGCCTAAAATTCAATATATTTTTTGGGGAAATCCATATCATATCCAATTATTTATAGTACTATCTATAAATATCCAGTATTAGGAAACTAGACCTCAACTCAAAACATTATGTCACAAAGACATATCACTCAATATCAATTTCTCATTTTTTAATTTTATTTATATGATAGTGTTTTATTCTCTCATATCAACATACGAATTGCATTGGAATATTTTTGAAAAGTTCCTTCTGATTCGATGCAATTAATTAAAGTAAGAAAGCATCTTTAACTATAATTTCTTATGGAACCTATTAGGATGAAATATTATTTTGGTGTCAGAACGAGGCAGAGAGTGAGTTTGCGTTTAAAGTACCACCAACAGCCATGGTCACATATTGTTTGACCGGGGATTGAACTCGGTATCCCTGGGTACTACGACACGAAGGCCCTTTTGGTGTCAGTGCATACTTTAAGGCATTATATTTGTTATTTAGAGATAATCTTATCCAGGCCCTTAGATAAATATGCCTTATTAAAATAATTTTCTTATATCTCAACGAAAACATATATTTTAGGCACTCAAAGAACCGTTTCAATGAGACCCAAAAGAAAACCCAAAACACATGCTCAATTAAAAGATTAGAAAATATTTGCAATTTTGACCTATTGGTATCCCCTCTAGTATCACTCCGAGACCTTTTAAAAGTCTGAGAAATCCAGGTTGGCAACTTTGCTTTTCTCTTTAATTGCACGCCAGTGGGTCGGACTTCAGACTCTAGGACGATTCGACTTAAAGATTTATCTATTGATAAATGGTAGGGGCCTAATGCTTTTGCTGTTGTCAGGCCCACAGGGGTTTTCCTGTTGTATTTCTGTTGTTCCAGTATTCAGTTTTATGTACTGTAGAGTCCTTATCTTTGCTTTATCTCCTTTTTATATCTTGATTTTTTTGTTCTAGGAGATGATGCATGGATAAGTTAGGGGTCGTTTATGCAAACCAAACATCCATATCTGAGCTAAGGGTGAGGTTGGCGCCATGAAACCGGTTAAAGCCCTCCAGTAAAATATTTTACTGACCGTTCCAAGGCGCTACTTCTTTTGTGGGTCATTTGTGCTATTTACTACTTGTCTTTGTCATGCTTTCGCGTCTGTTCATTACTGCCTTGTGGTCACCTGCAGGGAAAGGGCTGACCTCTTGGCTCTTGTTTGTGATGTGTAATTGTGTTTTTTCACTGCCCCATGTGGTATCCCGGGTCAGGTGTGATACTTGATTGTATTGATTCCTGATCTTTGCCACCTTTCGTACTTTAGAAACATATAATAAACACGTTTATTAATCACATATTCTAATTCTCTTTTTTATATTAAGCATTCATAGATATAGGCAAAACAGAAATCTTTAATACTACATTTGCGTGTCTTATCCCACTCGTTAGCAACTAACATCATCTAATGAACAACGTCTTTAATATGCTTGATAACATACCCATTCAAAGAACATGATATCCTGTTATCAGGCAGATAACCAGTGAGTTGGCGAAAACAGATTTATCGCATACGCACAAATGTGATTATCGCAACAAATAGTATCCTAAATATGTGATCAAGAGGCCTATTTCTGAACTAACTATTTGCACCATAGACACGATCACTAATTAGAAAAAAATGATGATGCAGAGCAAATCCAGTTATTGTTGAACAGAAAAATACGTTTAATTATATTTTGTTTAATCTCTGAGATGCTTGTACATGTAACAATATAAGACTAAATGTCGTTTTTTCCAAAACTAAATGTCATCTGCCTTTTGTTCATTTTATGCTAACAGCATTATGATTAATGATTAATTTTTATTTTATTTATTTATTTCGTAATAAACATGCTTATCAACGCTCAGTTTATAAACGGACTTTTTCATTGAATGGTGTGATCCATCATTGTATAATACTCATATAATTTGAATTGGATATTTGTTAGACATAATAACCACACTATGGCCATAAATTGTTCAACATTCTATACGCACTTTTAAATAACCATTTATCACATGGCGTTGCGTCTGGGAGTGAAATAAAGCCATTCAATAAAATCGATAAACCACTAGTAGTTTACAGAAGTTCTAGAAACGTATTGGCGTCTATAACAACGTTGCGTACATAATGCAAAATTATAACTTTTTGAACGTACTTTTAATGTGATATGATAAATAGAGGATCTTACATGAGTGCTCATGTTTTATTGATTTTATTAAACGAGTTGGGGAAAAGAGATAAAATGCGAGGCTTGCCGAGCATTTTATCTTTTTTTCGCAACGAGTTTAATAAATTCAATAATACAAGAGCACGAATGTTAGATTCTATTTATCATATGACATTAAGCGTAAAAACGTTATAATTTTGTCATTTGCGCAACGTTGTTATGGACGTCATAACGTTTCCCGTAAAACTATAAACCACTAGTGGTTTACAGATTTCATTGCATGGCGTTATTTCACTCCCAGACGCGACGTCATATGATAAATAGAATCTAACATTCGTGCTCCTGCATTATTGAATTAATTAAACTCGTTGCGAAAAAAAGAGATAAAATGCTCGTCAAGCCTTGCATTTTATCTCTTTTCCTCAACGCATTTGATAAATTCAATAAAACATGAGCACTCATGTAAGATTCTTTATGTTTATTATCTGCACGATGGACTTATATTCAAAAATAAAATTAAACCACTGGATAAGCTTGCAAAAGAATTTTGATATATAACTAACATTTTTAAAAATCTCATCTTTCACCAATAATGTCAAATAAGGTATTTTCTAATTTGTGTGTATTAACCCATTTATGCTGAATTGAATTTATAAATTGGACCAGTCCATTTCGTTTTTAAGTTCTGTTGGTTTTTATTCAAATTTTAATAGAATAATCTGTAAGCAAACACTGGATACCCTAATCAGACGCCGTGTTCTGCGGCGTGTGATCTGGGTCTGTACTATTTGCCTATGTCCCACATAAAGAAAGGATGCTAGGCTTATATGGGTTAACCCATTTATCATAAAACTGTACATATTTTTTGTCTTCTTATTCAACCATTTACTACAAAAATAAGTAGTTGCTGGATAATTTATCAAAATTATTTGACTATTTGAATGTGACTTATATCATAAAAAACTTTGCAAACGCTTTTAAATTACTTGTTCGATCTCACTATTTGTAATTGCTGCTTCTTATCAGGGCCAATACCTGTTTGCAAATTTACCATTTGTAGGTTCCAAGGCCTGAATGGATAGCTAAATTCAATAATTTGATCCAAACATATTGATTTTGTGTCTGTATTTTCCATTTCAGTTTTCAATCGTTGAAACTGTGTTGACTGGTATTTTGGATGAGTTTCCTGCATTGAAGAAAACAAAGCTGAGAACCATTCTATTTAGAGGAGGAGCATGTGCTTTCGGATTCTTAATGGGCTTGCCAATGACAACTGGGGTATTTTTTCCCTTATTTTTATATGGTTGATGTTATCGTCCCTGTCTGCAGCCATCATGCGCGGATCCAGGGGACGAGTACTAGGGATCCTATTCACTCTCCTCCCTTGATAATCACAAACCTATAGGTTTGCACCCCCTCCCTGGAAAATCACAAACCTAAAGGTTTGCACTCCCCATCTCCACCCCTGGAAAATTACAAACCTATAGGTTTGCACTCCACCTTTGAAAATCACAAACCTTAGGTTTGCAACCCCACGCAAATCACAAACTTGTAGACTCCCCCACCCACCTGGAAAATCACAAACCTATGTTTTAATTCGGTCCCCACCCTGGAGAGTCAAAAACCTATCTGTTTGCATCCCCCTGGAAAATCACAAACCTATTGATTTGCCCCCCCTCCCCTGGAAAATCATAAACCTATATGTTTTTACCCCCTCCACTGGAAAATCACAGAACTATAGGATAGCACCCCCTCTGGAAAATCATAAACATATAGGTTTGCACTCCCCCCCACAAGAAAATCACAAACCTATAGATTTCCTTAGGAATACTGGTCAGATTTTTAGAAAGTTACAATGCTACCCAGCCAGCATTTACTATTGGGCCATCATCAGCTCGCTAGTGAAACTCACTTTAAATTGCATATAAATGGCGTTTCGCCTGAGGATCGATGATGGCCCATTTCTATTTCTTTACTGGGAATAAAATAAACGTTGTCAGAGCTAGACCACACTGACTAAACATTCTGGATCCGCGCATGGTCGTTGATCAGTTAGCCAAACATGTTCTTACTTGAGAAACTTTATACAAGAAAGTAACCAGTACTGAGCGCACATTCGTATATATTAGACCAATAGTTGGCATCAAGTGATTTAAGCAGAAGTAAGGAGGGCATATATTTCTGTGAAAGAATGTTGCAAGACCATGCGCGGATCCAGAGGGAGGCAGGGGGTCGAGACCCCCACTGAAAAATCACAAATTCGTAGGGTTTCCTAGTAGTACTGGTCTGGGGCCCCTGAAAATCACAAAGCTGCCAAACCAGCATTCAATGTGGGCCATTATCGGCCCGCCAGCGAAACGCCATTTCAATAATTGTCTGCTTTTTGGTGTTTTTCGGAGCTTCTCTCCCCTCAAAAAAACTTATCCGAGTTCGACCCGCCCTGACAAAACTTTCTTGATCCGCGCATGAAAAAAGTAGCCTCTAGCCTGTAGCAGTATAATTTCCAGCCCAAGCTCTTATGAAACAGATGGCTGGCCATACCACCATTGGTAATAGACGTTCCCCGTCTGATATGTGATGTGTTCTTTGCATATATAACTGTCACGTTTTTCATAAATTCTGTTCTATTTTATTTATTTTATTCTCGAATATCTTTTTCATATATATCTATATAAAGTGAAGTAATACATCAAAATATTATTCATTTATTTCCTTTCAAGTAAATAATATACTTTGCTAATGTTTTCATAATTATACTTCAAGACAAACAGTTTTATTTTGTAATTTATATATGATGCATGTAACATAAGTACTTAAATGTGGTATGTAGTGTGTATCCCAACATAGTTGTTTGTGAGTTTAGTAGAAAGTATATTGCGAAAAAAGGAAGTTCCATACTATTATGATAAATGGGGCCAAATAAAATTACATGTACTACCATCCTACTGTAATTTTCCGGAAAGTAGAAAAAAAATCATTTCTAAAATTATTTTTTTATTTTATCCGCCGACTCTAAATAATGTTTATTTCTTTGCGATAAAAACTATATTTTTTATGTTCTGTCTGTGTAATATTGAGAGTGACACTGTTAAAAGTGATAGTCCTATCCACATTTTTTAGGCAAATGATGAACAATTCAAAGGTTTAAAACAGACTGTTGGTTTACCTTACTAGTTTTACTGTTTGTACTAGAGATATCTAAAAAAAAACTCTGAAAATGACCAGTCTACTGGTCATTTTCAGAGGTTTTTTTCTGTCCAGGAAACGCCACAATCACACACTTCAGACCAATCAATTGCACCCTGAGGAAGAGTCACAGAACACTAACAGCCACATGACAACAATAAGACAATTGGCAACCAGTTCTCTCTCTTAGACGATTGTTTATGAACCTAATGAAGTATCAATGTCAACAGTGTGCATGTTGGTGACTAAAATCAACTCTGGGATTGAATCTCTTCTAAATCAAGAAGAACAAAGACTGTGACTGTTCCAAACATCATAGAAAATGTGGAAGATCTTGTAAGAACTGACACAATATTCACTGCTGGGTAGATTGTCATTATGATTAATATTCTAAAGGAACAACAATAAACATTCTGCGAAATGTGCTTACCACGCACATGTAAAACGATCTTAGAAGCTGCCAAAAACTTTTCCAATATATAATCGACGCAAGTTCTCAAATACAGTGACTGATGACATTGAGGAATTTACATGAGTGCTTATGTTTTATTTAATTTTTTAAACGAGTTGAAGAAAAGAGATAAAATGCGAGGCTTGCCGAGCCTTTTTTTTTATCTTTTCGCAACGAGTTTAATGAATTCAATAATACGGGAGCACGAATGTTAGATATCTATTTATCACAAGACATTAAATTACTTTAAACTCACATTTTTTGGCGTGAAAACGTCAAGATGTTGCCATCTTTTACGCAACCTTATAATGGACGTCATAAAGTTACGCACTAATCTGCAAAACACCATTGTTTTATCGATTTATTGCATGGTGTTATTCCACTCGCAGACGCGCGGCGCCTTGTGATAGATGAGTCTTATTCACTTTTCTGAACCTCCACGAATGATTAGGAAGTATGGGCCACTAAATATAAAGCAGATTATTTGGAATGTACTCATTTATGTGTGTCTGTATGTGCAGTTAAAAGTTAAGCCCCTGAATATACCTATTATCATTTAGAACATAAAATACTTTCATACCACAGTACATAATTATGATGCATATAAAAATAGTTCAATCTTTGTTACAGGCTGGCTTCCATCTTCTAGACCTTGTAGACGGTGCGACTGGGGGTTTCCCATTACTGTTTGTTGGCTTTTTTGAAATAGTTGCCATTATATACATTTACGGTAAGTAATATTATATATATGACAGATCCATAATAAAGCCTATAAAGTTCTAAAATGTTTTTGAATTATAGACAATAAAAGTATAATTATATATACGACAGATCCATAATAAAGTCTAAAAATATCTAAAATGTTTTTGAATCATAGTTTAATAAATTCTAATGATAGAAGTATATTTTTAAGTTGAAGAATATAGAGATACGTTATTTTCCTGTGGTGGTAAGTTTAAAATAATATACATTCTTGCATGGGAATTCGTTACGCGAAGCTGTTTGAAGCAGCAAAATCCATGTTCAAATCATGAGATTCACGTGCTGTTTGAACATGGCTTTTACTTGAAAAAGCCTATACCTTGGCCCTGATTTGCATGCATGACGTTACACTGGAATGCGTTGCGGACGTTACTGATCATTTCGCCGATGCTTTCGTTCGCGAAAACGTTGCACGCGTATATATGACGTTGTGGCGACGTAATGACGTTTGGAAGTTGACGCTGACGCCATTTTGTTTTGAGAAATCAAGTGTAAGAAAAGGGATATTTAATGTTTAAGCGACGTTTTCAGCGCAGTTTATGCTGAAATCAGGTAAAATATGCAAGAATAACGATCACACATGTTTGTTTCATTGCATTAACACTTGCCGGGTCCCTTGGACGATGTTTGAACACTAGGCCTAACGGCCTCATGTTGAAACAGCTTCCTCGAGACCCTGCAAATGTTAATGCATAAAAAACCATGTGTTATCCCTATAATCAAGAAGTGGTCAGAACAGAGATGTGCATATTTAAAAGAAACATCTGTGTCATTCTGCTTATATGAAGTACATGCTCCATAGTCTATTGTATTGTTTATTTTGATTAAATCTTGCATAAATCAACTCGTATTAGTTCAAACTGCTTCAAATCGGAAGGTATTTGCGTCAATGGATGTTACAACAGTTATATTATGTTTCATCATATACTGACGGACTTTAATTATGCAACACTAACTTCCCCTTATATCTTCAAAAAGACTGTTGAATGTAAACTTCCTTTACTTCGAAAATGTCATCATGAGTTGGCTTCTTCAGCAAACACTTTAGTTTTAATTGTACAACTAAGCTGGACGACGTTTTTTGCTCCGTAAGAATTTAGACATTTAAACATTTCTTAAGGAGAGGAGATTTTAAGCTGTTGGATGAAAGGATACACCCGGATAAACGTCATATACGCAATTAAGCTATATCACAGACCTGCCAATCAATATGAGAGTGATTCCTCTATGACTAACGAAGTCCATGATACAAATTTGATGCTTCTAGTGTTTCTTGATTTAAAGAAGTAGGGAATCTTTCATTCATAACATTTGGTCACATGAAACAGCTGACCCCTATCGCAAAAAGGATACATTTTATTGCATTAAGTGCATCGTAGTTGGACAAGTTTTTCATGTTTTACTTACAAATGAATGCTCTTTAACATACAATCAAATTGTTGTTCTGCCTACTTTTTTGAGACATAAATTAAATTTGTTATCCAAGTGTTGCGTTTTTAAAGTCCGTCAGTATATATATATATATATAAGGTGAGTGCCCGCTGAGCTAGTTTTAATGATAACCAACACTTTAATTGGGCCGCGATATAACAAAGCCAGTCTAAACCAGATTCCTCAGTTACGTAGACTAGCCAGAATAGTGATAATTTGCTTGGAGCAAGTTTTGATAGCATACTTTCCAAAAAGCTATTAACGGATACGTAGGCTGGTCTGCACCTTTGTTGTTCGCAAATCCCAAAGACAGGTTTTCTCGCGACAAGTCCATTAAATTCACCTGTTTTTGTTTTATTTAAACCAATATGATCTTAGCTAGCCTGAATAGCTTGAGCACTAGAGTGGCAGTAGGTAGATTCGTACAGTTTTGCAAGTAATTTAATTATAACTTGCTTACCTTTTTAATTAGGCTTTTCATCTGTCGTAACCAAGAAAATACACATGTCTCGTTTATTATGCTGACCTAGTTTCGTTTTCAGTGTTTCCAGTTAGCTAGGGAGCTATCATTATTTAAGTGGTGGAAAATTGGAAAAAAATTTGAACATGACAATATGCAGATTCGTACACCTTTTTATCTGACTTTACGCGCAAATCAGAGATGAAATAATATAAAATATATAAAATTCAACAAATCTTACTCTAAACTGCTGAATTATATGGATATGGCCGTAACGTCTCAAGCAAACAACCAAATTGAAATAATGAGGTCTCCCTCTAAGTCGTTGTTGTTATTGCAAAGGGAATTAATCACTCCATCACAGCTGCGACCAGAGGTCAGCAGATCGATAAAAAGTGTACACAAATAAGCAAAGGGGCAGAAATGTAAGTACCTGAAATACAAAATAGGATTATTTTCTTACCATCTGGTGCTTAAATAACCTTTGTTTTGGTTGCGGATTCTGAATATGTGCAAAAACGGTTTACGATTCAGCACAATGTCTGTTTCGGTGGCCAAAAAAAGTCGTCTGCAAAGCTCTCGCACTGCCAAGCATGCGCAATTCGGCACTGAAAATGATTGACAGAAATGCGTGATTGACTGCTGGTGTAATTAATGGGCTTTTAATTAGCATACTAAAGGCAGCAGAGGGCTAGAACTGCCGAGTGTACGAATCTGTCTACTGTCACTCTACTGAGCAGCACACCCAAAAACAAGTGAACTTAGCGAGGAAATCCGAGATTTACAGATCATGAACGAAACTAATGACACCAGCAGAAAAAGACATTAGAATAAAAAAACGCCCATAAAATCATAGATATAATATTGGCCTCGTCGCGAGAAAATCTGTCTTCGGGGGGTTGCGAACAACACAGACGCAGACCAGCCTATGCATCCGCGCAGTCTGATCAGCGCATTTGTTATTCGATTTTTGGAAAGTATCATATCTAGACTTGCTACGAGCGAAATTTCAATTTTCTTGCTAGTCTTTGTAGCTGAGCAGGCTGGTTTGATTCTCACTTAGTCTGAAACCCCCAATGACAGGTTTGTTGCGTCGAGGCCCATATTATTCATAAGTGCTTATGATCAGGAAATACCAGAATGTCATACTGCAGATTAACCCACAGCACCATGAGGAAGAGCCACATATTAATAACAGTCACAAGACACAAGGTAGACAAAGTAAAGCAGTCAGCTTTCTACCCCATCAAGATGATTGTTAAACTGGAAAGGACACAAAGCGCTGCACAACATAACAAACACAGAAGCAAACACAGAACTCCCCCATTTGAGCAAGAATAAACAATGGATCAACAACACCAGAACCACCACCTAAGAATGTACAGCAACCTAAGTCACGGAAGGGGGCCTAAAATGCATATTACTGGTATCAATTATTCGCCCTAGATTTTATGTCCAAACACAAACATTGTTTAGCTCGCATGGAGGCTTTCGAACTATGGCAATGTATCATCACAGGGAAAGACATGTTTTTCACGTGGCTCAAATTTTTCTTGATGGCATTTTCTGATATAAATGAAAACATTTACACATTGGTCTCTGTTTAGCCGTTTTCAATGAAATGATTTTAATAAACCTGTTATTGTTTTAGGAATCTGGCACTTCAAGAAGGACATCGAAATGATGATCGGTAGAAATATATTTACAAAAATATCCTTCTTCTATTTTCTTCCAATGTGGTGTGTTCTTACGCCAATAAGCTTGCTGGTAAGTATTTATTCTATTATTCAGCTATTATGTCACTGTCTAGCCACGCCACCACTGGTTCCTATCTCCGTTAGCTTTACAAGAGGCTGGGACATTGCATACCAGACCAAACAGTTGAATCATACTATATATAATCAGAATCTATCATGAGTGTGGGGTGGAATAGAAAATTCTGTTCCAAGGATCACTGTCTGCCACACAGAGGCTTGCCTCACACATAGAATATATTGGATTCTTTTTCTTGCTCACCATTGAATCTGTTTTAAACAAGCTTCCAGAAGTCCCCGAATACTCTGAGATGTAGGCTGGCTTTAGTCCTTAAAACAATTTTTCATCAATGTGTCATATCATATACTTGTAGCTAGTCTAGCTCTGATGGCTCTGTTTTAAGGACTGGAGCCAGTCTATCTGAGATGAAACATTACATGATGACGTCATTTTGACGTTGACCTCACATGACGACCATGTGCGTGAGTTTAAATGCAACCAATGAAAATGTTCTCTGGTGACAGTCTAGATAAGATATTATGGGTAAGATAAGAATTTCTGACCCAGGATGAAATATCAGATATCCTTATCCGGTGTGCTATAAATCGTTATCCAAGTTGCAGTGTTTATACGTTTAGATAAAAGGGTTATACTTTGACATAAGTGCATTTAGACTGTATATAGAGAATATTTTGCTATCAAGTTTTCCAGGCAAGGCTTCGAGAACCCTTGTTGACATCGTGAGGCTTGCCAGGTAATTCAACAATTCAACATGTATTCTCAAAGCCCAGCCTGGTTAACTTGTTATCAAAAGATGCAAACCCTGTATTCTATTTATCAGCTTAATAAGTTGATTCACTCTTCAAACGAGCAGAATATGACGTAATGGTCGATTTTGTTGTGTCGATTCAGCGTCATTGATGACGTCATTCAAAAACTGTAACGTCATCATGACCTGATAAAGGTGTATGCCATGAGATAGGCAACATTTATCAGGCAACGTGCTACACTGCGGTTTATATGAATTGTAACTGATAATTGTAGGTATAATGCATGTAATTTACTGAAAACTTCTGTAACTTATTGTGCAGATAATAATTCATTTGTCCGAAAGCCACACCTACTTTAACTCTTTGTTTACTAGTGTCGTCTTCCAATAACATTTGCAAACCGTCTGGACCCAGTTCAGGCCTGACAAAAAGCTAGGCCTGATCTTGTTTCAAACAGTTTGCCACTCTGATGGTATTCCTGAAAGACTTTTTTGAAAAGGGTGATCTTTTAAAAAGTCAGCAGACGAGAAAATGGCTACATATTTACCCAACATCCAAATAGTAAAACATGTATGCATCCATCAACTAACTGTAAGGTAAACCGTGGATTAAATGTGGTAGATTGAACATGTGTGATTTTAATTGTGGGACTATGACGCGTGCTGAATTATTGTTGCGATGGTCAGTCAGATGACTTTTGAGAGACATTCTGGGCGTGGTTTGGCAACACCTATTGCTTAGCAATAGACTGTGACATGTGCAAAATACTCAGGAGTTCGTTCTTTGTTATCAGTCACCTCTCATACTAACTGCATTACACGTTGCCTGATAAACATGGTCTATCAAAGGCATGTACCTTCATCAGGTCATTATGACGTTGCACATTATGAATGACTTCGCTAATGACGCTGAATGAACACAAAATAAAAAAGTACATCATAATCGCTGGTTTGAGGAGTGTTCAACAATGGGTAAACTGATAAATAGAATACCAGGTTCGCATCATTTGTCTGTAGGGTTTACCTGTTGGATTTTATTTGCTCCTGTATTCAGTTTTATTTACTGTCCTTATCTTTGCTTTGTCTCCTTTTTATATCTAGATTTATATATTCTAGGAGATGATGCATTGATAAGTAAGAGGTCTTTCAGGCAAACCAAATATATGTCTGTCTTGATCCACATCTAAATTAAGGGTGTGGTTGGCGCCATGAAACCGGTTTAAGCCCTCCAGTAAAATATTTTTACTGACCCTTCCAAGGCGGTACTTCTTTTGTGGATCATTTATGTTTTTCTGTCTTGTGTTTGTTATGCCTTTGTATGTGTCTTTTTATTTGTGCCTTGTGGTCGCCTGCTGGGATATGGCCTCTTCGCTCTCGTTTGTGGTATCTAACTGTGAGGTTGTCACTATCCCATTGGTATCCTGGGTCAAGTGTGGTACTTGATTGTAACGATTCCTGATCTTTGCACCCTTACTTATTTTGATATTAAGTTTACAAGGCTCGACTTTGTTAACGAATATTTAAACGCTCGGCAAGCCTCAGGATGTCAACAAGCATTCTCAAAGCCTTGCCTTGTCACTTTCCGATAGGTATCCTGGGTCAGGTGTGGTACTTGATTGTTTCGATTCCTGATCTTTGCCCTCTTTCTAACTTTGATATAAAAAATCACCCACCTTGTATTCTCTATTTTATGTCTTACATTCTAGGCTACGATCGTATTCAAAGCTATACAGTATAAGCCAAAGTCAGAGACAGATGGAGATATATTTCCTGTTTGGGATGACGTCATTATCAGTGAAACTATTTTAGGTTTGGTACAATAAGATCTTACTTCATGTCTTATATTCTAGGCTACGATCGTATTCAAAGCTATACAGTATAAGCCAAAGTCAGAGACAGATGGAGATATATTTCCTGTTTGGGGTGATGTCATTTACTGGGGCATTGTATTGTTTCCAGTCTTGTTTATCCCGGTTTGGCACGTTGTCTACTACTGCGTCGGCGGAGGATTCAGGGTAAGTATAACAATAGCTCTAGATCACCCATTGAAGCCAAATGGAATTCTCCTGCTCTTCTCAATTTGACCAGTCCATTTCTATTTTAAGGGATTTTGGGTGGTGGTAGTTATTCGTTTTTATTCTTTTTTTATAGAACGCCCTGTAAGCAAACAGTGGTGACCCTGATCAGACGTCACATTCTGTGGCACTCAGTGACATTACACAATAATTGAATTATTGAATTATTCCCAATGCTCTGCACGCTTTATTATCAGCGACACTGCATTTAACTTTTCAGAGATTGTCTCCAGTCGCCAAAAACTTTCATATTGAAACCGGAAATGTGCAGCAGTCATGAAACTTTTATTGTCAAAGAATGGACTAAACGAGTTCTATTGCATTTGGCCTATAGTGTTTAGATGAAATAAAGCGCATTTTACCATTTTGGCATGAGTTAATGATGAATTAAAAATCTTGAAAACCTCAAAAAATGCAATATTTTTAGAAATGCTTAAAAATCTACCCTTAGCAGAGTTTGGTGTTTTTCAAGTCAGGTAGACATCAATTTTATAAAAAAAACTACACCCCAAACCCCTTTTTCTTAATAAAAAAAGCCAAATTTTGCGTGTAAACCCAAAAACCTTCTAGTAAAGGACAACTGTTCCAAAACACCACTAAAATTTTGCTCATTAAAATACAAATTTTAGGCAAAAACTCATTTCTTTTTTGTTAGCGCTTCGTCAGAAATAATAAGTTTAAAAGGTAACCGATTAGTACTTGGTTTCAGTTTATATCTTCAGGCATTGTAGGGCTGGTGATATTCCCTAATGGTTACATTGGCACCTTTAATGCCTTTGATGCATATACTATTCTGTTTTACACCTATTTAGTCATGCACAGTAAAATCTGTCTTAAGCGGCCACTCAAAAAGAAGACCAAAATTGTCTTTGAAGACCGATTATCGCCTAATGAAGGTCAAAAGTATTGCAGAATGCTCCAATGGGAGCATTCTGCAATACTTTCTACCTTCATTAAGCTGCCATTTGTCATCAAGATCTTTGTTTTTGTCTATTTTTGAGTGGCCACTTAAGACAGGTGTTACTGTATTATGCTTTTACAGGCGTGGAGGGAAGTTACACAGCCAAAGTCCAAGTGGGGACCAGCATTACCTGAGAACAGAACTGACCACCGATATGGATCTGATTTCGAGCCAAAGGCCCACTACAATCCAACTGATATGTTCCATACTGATATGGAACTCAGCGTGAATGATGACTTTTCAAAAGAAAAGAATGGCATGGTGAATTCCAATTACCCTAATGAAGACTATGGCCACTCGAATCCCACCTACACGCCAGATGCAGTAAAAATGTAAAGGTTGAAAAAATTAACCAAATGAAGACTATGGCCCTTCTAATCCCATCTACACGCCAGATGCAGTAAAATGTAAAGGCTAAACAAATATTCCACTTACATGTGCGGATCCAGAGGGGGTACAGGGAGTCCGGATTCCCTGAAAATTACAAAATATAGGGTTTCTTAGCAATACTGGCCCGGATTCCCTAAAACATCACAAAGCTGTCAAGCCAGCATTCAATGTTGGGCCATCATCGGCCCGCTTATAGTGGTATTTGGATCCGCTTTCCCCTTATCAAAAAAAGAAAAAAAAGAAAAGTAGGACCCCCTCTGGCAAAACTTTCTGAATGCGCGCATGACTTACAACTTAACTTTGTCATTTTTTTGTGAATTCTATTTTCATACTTCATACTGCATGAGTATGATTGGTTATTCCAAGTTGAACAGACAGAAAAGTTTAAAGCATACCCCATCCCTGAGAGGTATTGCTTGAAGGGTCTTCAATGTAATATAATTATGCCTTCCAAAAGACAATAAGGGATACCAAAAGAAAGGAACATTACCATATACTCGAATCGCACCTTAAATAAGAAAAAGTTCTAGTATAGATTGATATTACAACGAAGTGTTGTGTCAATACTTTTACTAGTATGAGGGGTAAATAAGACTATCAACCGAGCTGTCTGTAATGGGTTTACCGTATTCTACGTTATTTTTTCTAAAAGAAAATAGAATTTGAAGGTGTGGACTAGAAGTGACCTATTTTGTTATATATCCATTTATAAATTACATTTGTATCTAATGTTGTGGAATACGCGATTTTTATATTTCTTTACCAAATGTATATATTTTGATATGCATTGTACATTTATATGCATGTGGAAGGTATTGATCTTTAGTATGATACTAAAAACAGCGCTACTGAAATTAAGGCCATAAACATTAGTTGTCATATGAGCCATGACATGAGATTTCTAACAATGTGGTATGCCCGACCAGCAAAGGCTCAGACCAGCCTGCGCGTACACGCAGTCTGATCAGAGCCTTTGATAGTCTCTTGAAGATTCTAAGATTGTTAAGCTTCTGACCGAACATCATTTGGCGTGTCTAAACTTAAAAAGGAGGCTGCACAAGCTCGTCTGAGTGTACACTTGTCAAAATGCCACATTGTTGGAAATATCATGTGAGTAATTATGATCATCTCATTGGTATTGATGATATTGGAAAATTCAGCATGTCAATTTATAAGATTTATTAATACATATGTACATAATTGCATTAGCCCAATCTCTTATGGAAAAGCAAAGAGCCATTGAAAGGGACACTACTTGATCTTCATGTGGTTAGCACCATTTGGGGCATTCATAAAAGAAGGCTAGCTTGTAGTAGTATTGACCTTATGCATAATAAGAATACTGTGTTTGGGTCCTTTAAGCCACTAACTTAACATTGCGATATTTTTGGTAATCCTTACTAAGGGGATAACGATATTCAAAATTTTCATTTAGGGAGGTATATCGTCGGATATATGGTCAGAAATTTAGCAGGGCCGTAAAACGTGATTTCCGAACGTATATCCTGTGATAAACCTCCCCAAATGAGAATTTTGAATATGGTTATCCACATTCCAATGCGCTTCTACAATCGCTTCTCCAATTGGAGCTTTGCAAGCTGCATAAAGCCACAAAAAGGAGTACGTCATCCAACAAAATGTGACTTAATTAATGACATCAAACTATTTCTGACAGTATACCGCAGAATATACTGTCGTAAATTTTTGACATTTAACATTATTTATAATCCAATCAGACGTCGCGTTACAAAAGCAAATGCATTATAATTGTTTCTAAGTTGTACTTAAACATGAGCGATGCCTTAAAAACTACAACTTACATTTTAGGGGCATCATCACATATCAGCAATTACATTTTCCAGTAGTTATCAATTGTCCTGCAAAAACATAATTTATCCTTTTTGAAAACAATGTAGATACCAATCAGTTGATTTCTTAGGAATCTGTTTACAGGAACTACTATTTATAGTTACATTTGTTTGTTATAGTCCGTGCTAGATAAGAGTAGAGTGACGAAACAGATTTACAGTTAGAAGTATGAAAGAAAACCCTGTATTTGTCCAATCAGGTGAATAAAGTACCATAACGTGACCGACTACGTAACTCTACTCTTATCGAGCACGGACTCTTCGTTTATCACCTCATTTGTACATAAACATTAGAAAAAAATATTGGTGTATTTTTAAATGTGTATCCCAACATTTCATATCAAACCGAAGCATGTTTGTTCAAAGTAAGAAAGAGGGCAAAGATCAGGAATCGTTACAATCAAGCACCACATCTGACCCAGGATACCAATGGGAAAGTGACATCACAATTAGACATAACAAACGAGAGCCAAGTGGTCAGGCATTTCCAAGCAGGTAACCACAAGGCATCAACAAACAGACTTGCATGGAAGCATAACAAAACAAGACAAAAATAACATAAATGATCCACAAAAGAAGCACCGCCTTGGAACGATCAGTAAAATATTTTACTGGAGGCCTTAAACCGGTTTAACGGTGCATCAACCTCACCCTTAGTTCAGATGTGGATAAAGACACATAGCTGTTTATTTTGCTTGAAAGACCCCTAAATTACCAAAGCATCATCTCCTAGAACTTATAAATCCGGACATAAGAAGGAGGCTAATTTCTACATATACACTTTAAAAACATGGAACAATTACTAACACTACATGCGCGGATCCAGAAAGGGGGTCCAGCTTTGACGATATTTTTTATATTTTTGTGTGTTTTAGTAGCAGGGGAGAGAGGATCCAAATACCGCTATAAGCGGGCCATCATCGTCCCGCAAGCAAACAGCCATTATAAGCTGGCTTGGCAGCTTTGTGATCTTTCAGGGGATCCAGATTAGTAATGTTAAACAAGAGGGCCATAGTGGCCCTGAATCGCGGGCTATGGGCACCGGTCTTGTTCAGTGGAAGGTAATGATTTAAACCATTTAGTGGCGGGCAATCAATCTGGTCTCTTCCGTAGTATAGTCTTTGAGGGCATAACAAGACCGTGCACCCTGCCCATCACCACACACAAACATTTTCTGCATACCAAATATTAAAACTCTAGCCCATGTGGATTCAAGCAAATAGTGTTTTTTTTCATGTTTTCCCTAGATGGGCCTCTGGGAAACATGTGACCCCAGCGGGCCCATTTTGTGCCCCAGGGTCATAATTTGAACATACTTGGAAGAGATCAACTAGGTGATGTTACATGACAAATATCAGAACAGAACAGAACAGAACAGAAATTTTATTTTAGACTTAAGCATACAAGCTCATCGTCATATCAAGGCTCTAGGCTTTGTGGTTTCAGAGAAGAAGACTTTTCCTGTTATCCCTATATAATGCTATATAAAACGTGTGCCCTCCCCCTGGCGGGTTCCTTTTTGACGCCAGGGATATTATTTGAACAAACCTGGTAGAGGTCCACTTGGTGATGTACTAAGTATAAAAGGCTCTCGGCTCTGTGGTTTCAGACAATAAGATTTTTCACATTTTCCCTATATAAGCCTATGTAAAACATGTGAACCCCTGAACGGGGCCATTTCTAGCCCCAGGGCTATAATTCGAAGAAACTTGGTAGAGGTCCAGTAGGTGATGTTACATACCAAATTTCAAGGCACTTGGGTTCAGACAAGAAGATTTTTTTTACATTTTCCCTATATAAGCCTATGTAAAACATGTGACCACCGGTGCGGGCCATTTATGGACCCATGGATATAATTTGAACAAACTTGGTTGATGCTAAATACCAAATATCAATGGTCTAGGCCTTCTGGTTTCAGACAAGAATGTTTTTTCACGTTTTCCCTATATAAGCTTATGTAAAACATGTGAACCCCAGGGTGGACCATTTCTGGCACCAGGCCTATAATTTGAACAAACTTGGTAGAGGTCCACTTGGTGATACTAATAATGACTTTGGCTTCAACAGTATTAAAAAAATCAACTTTTCAAAAAAAAATCCCATTCAAATGCATTAGAAAGCATTTTTGACCTTGACGTTAAGAAGGTCAAGGTCAACTTAGGATCATCAATTGAAGAAACTTGATAGATCCCACATCCTTATGCTATATACCAAGTCCCGTCTGGTTCTGGAGAAGATTTTTAAATGTTTTTGTTTTTTACCATATATGGGCGTGGCGGTCATCTTGGTCATTTAACCAAATTATTATGCATAAAGTTTGGCTATCTTATCATAAGAAGTCTTCACATGAAATTTGAGTTCAATTTTGGATATTGGTTTCTGAAATAACTATGCTTTAATATATTGATGGGACTCCACTATGAGCGACCTACGCTGAAAGGTCAAAGGTCAACCTTGACCTTTCAACCTTATTTATAGCCATTGTCTCATTAGATTAAACATATCAAGTGAGAATAATGACTAAGGCTTCCACACTTTTCAAAAACATCACCTTTTCAGAAATTTTCCCATTTAAATGCATTAGGAAGCAAAGTCAAGGTTAAGTAGGTCAGGGTCGACCAAGGATCATCATTTGAACAAACTTGGTAGGCCCCACATCCTATATGCTGCATACCAAGTCCCAAGGTCATCGGCCTTTTCGTTCTGGAGAAGAAGATTCTAAAGGGTTTTTACCATATATGGGCGTGACGGCCATCTTGGTCATGTAACCAGGATCATTTGAACAAACTGTCGTTCCCGCGTCATAAGGATAGGATAAATACACAAGTGATCTATCCAGTCTCCATATAAATTTGAATTTAATTGGCCCAGTGGTTTCAGAGGAGAAAATGTTTTAAAATGTTGACGGACGGACGCTGGTGTTACTGGTATACT
Organism: Loripinus fragilis; assembly: GCA_964019695.1. NCBI lineage: Eukaryota > Metazoa > Mollusca > Bivalvia > Lucinida > Lucinidae > Loripinus > Loripinus fragilis. Next base: position 39,968,279 of record OZ026531.1, on the reverse strand, counting down.
ATTAGCTCATCCATGAACCTTCGGCTCAGGTGAGCTAAAAAGACACGCTTTATGCATCAACCTAAAGATGAAAGTTTTAGGCCATTGATGTCGTTGAGTTTCATAAGCGGATACAGAGGGGTGGACAGGGGGCTAGAACCCCCTGAAAATCACAAAAATGTAGCGTCTTTTTTAACACTGGTCCGGATCCTCTGAAAAATCACAAAGCTACAAAGCCAGCATTCAATGTTGAGCCACCATCCGCCCGCCAGCGAAATGCCATTTCAATGGCGTTTCGCTGGCGGGCCGATGATGGCCCATTTATAGCGGTATTTGGATCTTTTATCCTCTCATCAACCAAAAACAAAAAGTCTAGCATCCTTTTTACAGGATATAGACAAACAGTGCGGACCAAGATCAGATGCCGTAAAATGCGGCGCCTAATCAGGGTTTCCACTGTTTGCTAACACCTAATCAGGGTTTCCACTGTTTGCTAACACAATTTTCTATTAAAATTAAAATATAAATGAAAAACACCACCCAAAATCTCTTAAAACGGAAATGGACTGTTCCAATTGATAATAGAGGGAATTCCATAAGGTATAAACCGGTTAAACAGTCATAGTGTATTGGCTCTGATATTCACTGTTTGCAGAAGAGTTTTGAAACAAACTGGCAGTATTTAATAGTTCCAGATTTCATTTCAAGAGTCTATTCATAAGATTAAGGTTTTTTTTCCCTATCTAGTAGTCTGGGTTAACGTTTAATTGCGACCTTTCAACAGGTACCATAGTCATAATTTCTTTCTCTCCTCTAGTATAAAAATCCATCATGTGTGTGAGGGTGGGATAGAAAAATCCGTCTCGAGGATAAGTGGCTTGCAGAGTGATGACAAACGGTGATCACGAGGGAAGGATTTTTCTATCACTACCTCACACGAATTATGTATTATTTTTCTTGCTCACCACTAAATACCTCATTTTAAAATGGAAAAAAAACATGAAGAAGACTTCCAGAAAATCCTGAATATGCTGAGATGCGACATGGTGACGTAATTACAATTAACATTACAATGACGTCAAGGATCGACGTTCGGCTAGCGTGCAGTCGACTCGCGGTTGTTCTTTTTGTATATTTCTCATTGGCTGGTACGGGTATGTGAGATAAATATAATCCATCATTGGTGTTCAGTGGGGACAGAAAAATCCCAACCCGAGGGCACACAGTTCCTGTGGGAAACGAGGCTTGCCGAGTTTCCTACTGAACGGTGGACCCGAGGGTTGGGATTTTTCTGGAACCACTGAACACCAATGATCGATTCTTTTTCTCATATACCACGACCGAACGGTACATAATTAATTAACTACTCAATATATAGCACTTATACAGCGAAATGCGTCGGTGTCATACTTGTGCCGTTTCTGCTTTTATATAGTCACCTTGGACTATATGGACTTCACCTTGGACTATATGGATTTCACCTTGGACTATACAGAAATCCATGCATCTGATTGGTCAGAAGCTCAGTCAGCTCAGTCACGCAAGAGCGCTCTTCGTGGGGGTTTATAAATGTCGGACCAATTTTTGATTTCGGTAAGAAATGCCGAAATAGAAATACAACACCAACACTAACGTTTTTGAGTGGGGACATTTTGACTTGGGGACATTTCGACTGTACACTCAGTAGATCAAGTCCGCCCTTTGTGTAGGGAAGATTTTCGGACAGAACTGCCAGAAACGGTGAGGACATGTTGCGAATTTTAGCAGATTATTTAAGCCGCTAGGAGCTACTGACACCGGAGAAAACAGAATCTGTTCTCGAGGAAGTAAAGGGACACTCGATGTTTCCAATTCAACTTCCACTACAGGATGGAAGACCGGATGGAACTGTTTCGGACGACACTAGTAATTCGAGCGTTCACTAAAATGAAAAATTCTAACCAGTCGCTTCAGAGGACTGCGATCAGCTCTTGTCTGCAAATGTTAACAAAAACACTAAACACAAAACTAACAGCGATGTCAATTTGTTCTACTTATGGGCAAGACAGAACTTAGAGATGAGAAATACAAGACATTCCAACAGTTGAACTGGACAGTTTACTAGCACGGATGTATCTTGGTATGTAGCAAAATATGCTTGCTCTGATTAACTTGCACTGCTGGGCACAACTGATTTTGAAGGGTTTTTATGGTTGGTTTGCTTCTAAATTATTTCTTTACAAAGCCTTATATATAGCACTAATACAGTGAAATGCGTCGGTATCATACTTGTGACGTTTTTACTTTCGTATAGTCTATATTTGATTTTAGCTCTTCGGTATTTTTCTTCTTCTATCTACGCCATTACAGACTAAAATTTGCCTCACGTCATAAATTGCGCTCGGTAAACCAGATTTTCTCTCTGGTAGTTTCAGTAGTTTCACTGATATGGTAACTAATAAGAATTTCCTTAATCCGAATTAATTTGCCGCATATTGACTGTCAATGAAAGTTAATTAATAAAAATGTCATTAATCAAGTGATTTCGTATTGGCTCTGTTACAGGGCCGAGGTCAGCTGTATAGGTCCGAGGCCGAAGATTACGAAATCACTTGATTAATAACATAATAGTACTGTGTAATATTTGTTGGTGACGTCACTGAGGTCGATGTTTACAGTCAATGACGCGTGCTGTACAAATCAACTTGAAACAGCGAATAACAGCGCATTAAACCATTCGTATGTTTTTTCTCCAGTATGTCCTTTAAGATTTTTGTTTAAGTCACTGGCTTGAAAGAAGGCCGCACCACATGTATTCCACTTGTATGGTTTCTCTTCAGTATGTATTTTAAGATGTCTGTTTAAGTCACTGACATGATCGAAGGTATAACCACATGTATCACACTCGTATGGTTTCTCTTCAGTATGTATTTTAACATGTCAGTTTAAGTCACTGACATGATCGAAGGTATAACCACATGTATCACACTCGTATGGTTTCTCTTCAGTATGTATTTTAACATGTCAGTTTAAGTCACTGACATGATCGAAGGTATAACCACATGTATCACACTCGTATGGTTTCTCTTCAGTATGTATTTTAACATGTCAGTTTAAGTCACTGACATGATCGAAGGTATAACCACATGTATCACACTTGTATGGTTTCTCTCCAGTGGCAGCGTGTATTTTAAAGTGTTGCTTTAAGTCATAAGCTCGAGAGAATGCTTTACCACATGAATCACAAAAATATGGTTTCTCTCCTGTATGTATTAGGAAGTGACGTTTCAAGCGGCTGCTAGTATAAAACGATTTACCACAGGTGCCGCATTCATACCATTTCTCGCCAGTGTGAATTCTGAAATGAATCTGCAGGTTGCTCTTGTAAGTACAGTAGAATCTGTCTAAAACGGCCACTCTCAAAAAGACCAATACTTGTTTTTCAAGACCAATTATCGCTTAATGCAGGTCAAAAGTATTGCAGAATGCTCTAATAGGAGCATTCTGCAATACTTTTGACCTTCATTAAGCTACCGTGTGTCATTAATGCCATTGTTTTGTCTATTTTTGAGGGGCCGCTTAAGACTGGTTACACTGTATAAGAATTTCCACAAATGCTGCACTCGTAATGCTTTTCCCCAGTGTGCATTTTAAGCTGTCGCTCTAAGCATCTGATATTTGAGAATGCGTGACAGCCAGAATCACATACACATTTGTCGCCTGTTATTTCCAGACAACTGGGCTTATCAAGTTTTACCATACAAGTGCCCAAATGGGTATTCCATGTATAAAATGTGCCCTAGATGAACTGTGAAAAGTAAATTCTCAAAACTCACAGCTGACTCAATATATATCGCCGATAAAACTGATCACTAAATATTGGATTCATGTATTTTGCATACAATTTAGTGTTGCCTTTGAAACAGATAAAAAACCTAAAATTTGACGTCCAAGTTGCTTCCAATGAAATGCTTTACTCTCTAACAGAACACACTTAACTTAGTTTTGTACAATTTATATTAGGTTCCAAGAGAAAAACTTCATCGCTTTAAGAGAAACCGTTCGAGAACGATTCAGAACATTTCGTTTCAGACAGCATTTTTACGCGCTTAATATTTGAATACTCATCTCCAGAGACTGTTTCAAAGCAACAAATACAGTTTAGAGCTATTTTCCTGGTGGCTGTTTATTCCTGGAAATCAGACTAACTGATGTAAATCAATTATTACAAAATATACTGAGAAATAAATGAGTGACGACAATTTCAAATTAGTTCAAATAAACATGAAACACTTCTTGTATCACACCTGGCTAGTTCTACACACTGGTAAAAGTATACGTCGATTTGGTGGTATTTACGCGTATTGCCGGTACTTCATAGACTGGAAGTGGTAGATATTGGCCAGTGTGTTCTAGCTAAATTGAAACAGATCGTTTTCTAACAATGATCAAGATCTACCTGAAAATATACAATTATTTGAAAAGATAATTCTTAATGTTTACTTGAACATCTAAATTCTATTAATTTGATCTGCTAGTACTTTGATTCGATTAAGTAAGATTTATACCATGGGTTATCCGCCTGTACGTCGAGATAATCCACGAGCTTTAGCGAGTGGATTATTTTACGTACAGGTGGACAAACATGGTTTAAATTTTATACCACCTACATCAGTGTAGACCTTGCACATAACGAGATATTTCATGCTAAAGTTGGTTAAGGTGGTATAAACCTTGATCTCCAACAGTTGATTACCAAACTCAACTACGGCACAATCCTCATACATACGCGGAGCCAGGGAAGCCAGGGGGCACAGAGCCCCCGCCAACCCCTGTAAAGTTCCATAGCTAAACCCCTAAAAATCAAAATACTTGAATTGCCTTTAAGGCTCCAAACGATATGCAGTCAGTAGCTTAACACTCATAGAATATTTAAGCGACAAGCAAAGGCTGTAGTCCGGTAGAAAAAACGAATGACCTGGAACTTGATTTTAAAGTTTTTTCTTTTGACTTTTTATGGATGTTTAGAGGCTAAATGATACAGACAATTAAAATGGAGCAATGATTCCATTCAGAAGGTTAAAATATTAAAGATGGCGCCCAAGATGGCCGTCATTTAGCCCCCTACGACCTATCTGACCAAAAAACGCAATGAAAAGCATTTTTATGTTGACTTTGTATGGCATTTTAGAGTCTAAATGATACAAATGATTAAAATGGAACATTTTTTGATTCAGAAGGTTTAACTATTTACGAAGGTGTCCGAGATGGCCGTCATTTTAAAGCAAAATCCCACTTGAAATCAGAATCACAGTTTATAACCCTTTTTTCTGATTGTTTTCAACAGTAGTTGCATTCGGCGAATTTGACTGGCATGATGTTGTTGTGTTTCAGCGTTGTAAAATATCCAAGATGTCGTCCAAGATGGCAGAAATAGCAAGATGTTTATTGTGGAATCACATGGGTTTTTATCACACACTGCACTGAAAAAAATAACCGACTTATTTTTTCATAATGGTAATGTTTTTTTGTGTGTCTTTGTTCTGGTAATCGTATCCATCAATCCATACACTACTTTCAAGACTACTTTTGGCTGGATCTGATAATACGAACCTTAATATCATATTATTCTCATAAAAGTTCCTACTTTGGGCAAACATTTTGTCAAGAAATAATGAAGTGATAATGCAAGGGTATGCTGAACGAACGATATCACCGAAAACTCTGTGACAGCATGCTTGCTCAAAGTTTATGGATGGATTGCTAAAAAATAAAATTACTAAAATTAATTACCATCATGACTGCTGGTTGGGTGTAACCATTAAAACATTCCTGCTGCTTAGGAGAAACTGTAAAATACAGGCCTGTTGGTCCTGTGCAGTTGTAACAACCATTACTACTATACTAGTCTGGTGCAAGTGCAAGGGACAGCACAGATGGTTGGATATTTCTATATCAAATATGAATACTAGTGCTGGTCCGTTGCAAGTTTTTTCAGACATGCATGCGTGTAGGTGCAAGTTTAACAGACATGACTGCTGGTTAGGTGCAACTGTTAAAGACATGACAAATGGTCGGATGCAGTTGTTACAGACATGGCTGATGGCTGGGTGCAAACATAAAATTCATGGATGCTAATAAGAGACATGCATGCTGATTGTATGCAACATATAAAGACATGACTGTTGGTCAGGTGCTACTGTAACATACATGCCTGATGGTCAGGTGCAATTGTGCTTAACAGCCCATTTGTCGGTTACAAGCATGGAAGACATAACTGCGGGTCTGAGGCAAGTGTAACAGACATACCTGCTGGCACAGCCCCACAACAACTTCATGGCTTCATGGCTGTAAGAAGCACTGGCCCCGAGGTTATAAAACCTTTTTTGTGCTAAACTCAACTGAGCACGAAATTAATCATGCTTATAAATGTTAAAATGCCAACAATTTTTGGCATTTTAACATTTATTAGCATGATAAATACAACATCTGAGTGGCTTAAAGCAAAAACCTTGTTCATATGTCGGTATTTTAGCTTTGATGAGAAGTTGAAATTCCATGCTCAGTTGAGTTGAGCATGAAAAAAGTTTAATAACCTTAGGGCCTGTTAGAGGGATATAGTGCTGTATTGAAAGAGTACATTACTTGCAAAAGAGGCGTTCATGGTTAGAGCCTTACCGGATGCACTGTCTTGTGTCCATGAGTAAGGCATGTCATTCTATGCTTAGTATTAGTTCAATCCAGAAAATAAAGATTAGTTATTGGTCAAAACGTGTATTGCTTTTTCAATTACTTTTCTAAAATAAATATGTTCAGTGATATCAAGTGTTTGCTTGTATTGATAATAGACATTATTATTGTTTGATTATTAACAAACACACATAATACAAAATATTCTTTTATTATGGAAATGATTCTTCATGATACATTTTATACATAAATTATGCATATACAACAATATCACATACATAATAGAATGTTAAGCTTAATGTGGATTAATTCAATGGAATGGAGTTTGTAAGCACGTCATAATCATAATTACATTAACAATATAACAAATTACTAGGAATTCCTTTCGTGAAGGAAGCTGCACGTACCAGAAAATGATTATCTGATTTCTCAACCAAAACATATGTTGTGGGTACTTACAAGAACCATCTCAATGATACGGTTCTTTTGAGCGTCTAAAACATATGCTTAAACTGATGGGTAAGAAAATATTTACAATATTAAGCTCAAGAATTATGCTTATCTAAGCACATTTCATTCGGTTGTATTAGCACTGATGTGGACGATCCATTATACATTGCAGATGTTAAAGAGTTAGAAATTCCAAATTGTTTTTGCATCCAGTCAGTGTAGATTTGTATATTTTTGCATAACAGATAAGAAAAGCTAAGATTTGAGCCCAGAACCTTCTATTGCTACCTAGGGTGTTACGTGTGGCTCGCTCATTTGTTGTATTGGAACACACGCACATATTTGTCATTTGATGTCATTGTTCTGTCAGTGAAATCATCAGGTAATATTGCATCTTAGCTTATTTAGGAACGTCTGGAAGATCATTTGTATATAAAAATTCAATGTGAGCATGGAAAGAAACCTTGATATGTGCACAGAAAGACAAATCTGTACCTTAGAATCACACTGTTTGTAATCACTTGCATTGCAAGCCGTATAATGCGAAACGGTGGTCCTCAGCATAGGCGGATCCAACGGTGGGGACAGGGGGTCCGGACCCCCCTGAAAAATCACAAAAATATAGGGTTTCTTAGCAAAACTGGTCTGGATCCCCTGAAAAATCACAAAAGGTACCAAGCCAGCATTCAATTTTGGACCATTGTTGGGCCATTATCGGCACGCCAGCGAAACACCATTTAAATGGTGTTTCGCTGGCAGGCCGATGATGGCCCGCTTATAGTGGTATTTGCTTTGATCGTCTCTCCCCTCTAAAAACAAACAAAAAAAAACACCTTGTCAAAGTTGGACCCCCTCTGAGAAAACTTTCTCGATCCGAGCATGCACAGGATGGACTTTTCTTTATGCTTGTTTTTGTTTATGCAAGGTAATTCAAAGATGACTCTAAAGGTCTATTGCATTTTGTTTAGTGGAGTGGGACTGAATACTAGGTAAACCTGGTAACACACTCATTTTAGAGACAAATTGCAGTTATCTGAACATTACAGACGGGATCCTTTGCATCAAGTTATATTCAAATCCGTTTACTAATAGTAGGTTTTTACAAGACGGTATTCCTTTTTTTCCAATTTATGTTTAAGATAAATTGGTACAGCCCACTGATGGCAATTTGTTTCTATAGATCAGAATAATTTAGATGATATTGTAGAAGAGGCATCCATTTACTAATTGTGCTATATTAGTTTCATATTTATCCACTGGCTGTTGGCAAGAGGTTTATTTTAAGTTTACTCGATAAATGTAAGTGTAAAATCTAGCCTGAACCATTGCGCCTCGTTTTTAAAGAATAAGAATAATTGAAATGGGCCTCGACGCGAGAAAACCTGTCTTCGGGGGTTTGCAAACAACACAGGCGCAGACCAGCCTGCGCATCCGCGCAGTCAGATCAGCGCCTTTATTATTCGTGTTTTGGAAACTACCATACCTAAGCTTGCAACAAGCGAAATTTCAGTTTTCTAGCTAGTCTCTGTAGCTGAGGAGACTGATTTTAATCTCGTGTTGTCGGAAACCCCGAAGACAGGTTTTGGCGCTACGAGGCCCATTTAATCTTGGAAGAGGATCATCCAAACACCACTTACACAAAAAGGGTCATTAGATTTGCACCAGAAAATGTTACATCAATCTTCTCTATATCATCATGGCAACTAGAGTTACATGTATGCATGGCATAAAACGATTTTAAACTTTGAAAGGTAAATACCAAATGCAATTTGGTAAATTACTCCTGTGATTTAATAGTTGATGTTCAAAGCCTGGGTAAGATAGCATTGATAAGATAATAATTTCTGACACAGGATACTTTCCGTATTGGGTGTGCAACAATATAGGCCATAATTTTTTTGTATAATTATGCCTAACTTAAACATTCTAATACACTTGCTAATGTGATGTGGTGTCTGATAAGATAACGTTACAAATGTGACAGTACATTCTGTCATATTATGTCAAGAATAGTTTGATGTCATCATTACCTCACATTTCATTGTGGATTACGTGCAAGTGTATGTGCCTTGTGAGGCTGCAATTTGAGACAACAGAAAGTGTTTGTGTAGTGAACAAGAGTTTATTAGATATCAAATAGCCATATTCAAAAAGTTAACTTGGGATGTATATTGTTGGATATACCGTCGGAAATTATGTTTAACAGCTCTGCTAATGCATCACTGAAAAAATAAGTTTCAGACCATATATCAGATGATATACCTCCCCAGGTGAAAATTTTAAATACTGTTATCCCCTAATCATATATACTTTTGCAGCTATTGGGTGGTGCTAGTTACATGAATATGTATGCTAAGCTCCACCCACTATGTATAATCATATAAATTAACTTTCACCTTTGTAAATAGAACAAAAAAATTATTTGTCTGTCCACTAGTGTAGGATCATATCTAATCATATTTCCATAAGCAAACATAGTAGACCCTGAGCATAGTAGACCCTAATCTAGGTCTGCTCTGTTTGCAAAATTATGAAGAGCCGTCTGTATGAGGTGAAGTATTAACTAGACCATTTCTTTATGTGGGCGAGCAGTGAAGGTTCTGGTGAGGCTGGCTGAGCATAAGGACCGGCATGTCTGAGCCTTTGCTACTCACTTTTGCTGGCTGAGCATAAGGACCGGCATGTCTGAGCCTTTGCTACTCACTTTTGCAATAAATATACAAAATCTCAGGAATTGGTTATAGTTTGTTACTCCTATATACAAAATAATACTGCATTGGTATTTTACTTATATCATTTGAGTGACAAACAGTTATACAATGTAAATCTGTAAATATTGTATTTATTTAAAAGCCGATTTTAGAAAAGGTTATTTTGGTAATAATAAGCAAAGCTGCATAGGAATACTTAACATGGTCTACACTAGTTGTCTACGTTGAGGCTGCTCAGAATTTCATATGATGGATGAATAAATGTTAAACCAGATAGTTCCAAAAGACAAGGCAACAAACTTTGGGTTTTCTATGTGTTACAACAGTGAACATCATTAGTAACAAATATAAACAATTTTGATCATACTGTTTCAGATGAACTGTTTGTTGTTTAATAAATGTTCGTATACTACACCTCTTATGCAATTCTGTTCCAAGGCTGTACTTCTTTTGTGGTCTTTTATGTTTTTGTTCTGTCTTGTGTTTGCTATGTCTTTTGGCACGTCTGTTTATATGTGCTTTGTGGTCACCTGCTGGGAAAGGGCTGACCTCTTGGCTTTCGTTTGTGGTGTCTACTGTGAGTTTGACACTTTCCCATTGGTATCCTGGGTCAGGTGTGGTACTTGATTGTATCGATTCCTGATCTTTGCATCCTTACTTACTTAAAAGGGTATACTTTTGAAGCAAAGATTGCACCAAAGAACTGAAACTAGAGTGTGCATATTTCCTCGGCCAGACTAGCTAGTTTCTGCCATTTAGGCTTCATCAGTGACCCTCTAATAGTTTCAAAGTTCCACAATAAAACCCATGATCCCAAAGTACAAGAAAATAAAATCTACACTATACGGATTTGTTACCCACCTTGTATCAAATAAGAGAACATGCTCCAATAAGTGCATACCAGGTACATTGTGAGGTGTTTGCTTTGTTTGATTTGATTCTTTACGTCCCAGTCAGCAATTTTTCAGATATGTCGGAATGGGTCTTCCTGTCGAACCAGTATTAAGCAAGGTTTAATGATCTTGTTCAAAGCCCCAACGAAGTGACGCCAGTGAGGCTCGAGCCGGGGGCTCCTCGTTCTCAAGTCAAGCACTCTACCACTGAGCCACTGCTCTCCCTTTGTGAGGTGTTTAAAATATATGAATGCATGGATTTCAGTCAATACAATGGTCATGCGCAGATCCAGCAAAGTTTTGCCAGAGGGGGTCCAACTCTGACTTTTTTGTTTTTAGATGGTGAGAGGAGATTGGATCCAACAACCACTAAAAGTGGGCCATAATAGGCCTGCTATTTCAGGCGTTTTGCTGGCCTGCATATGATGGGCCAACATTGAATGCTGGCTTGGTAGCTTTGTAATTTTTTAGGGGATTCTGACCAGTATTGCTACGAAAAGCCTTTTGTGTGTGATTTTCAACGGGTCCAGAACGCCTGCCCTCCACCTCGCATGATGGTGAAAGCTCATGATTTATTTTGCCTTGGATAAATAACAGTTTTGATACTGTTCAGCCAGCTTCACCAGAAGCCAGCTGATCTGGATCATTACTGTTTTATATGAGGATATTGATTTGAAATTGTTATGTGCAGAGTTTGCTTTAAATGTTGAATATTGTATTAAACTTTGCGTCAGCAGTCTATGGCAGAGGGCTGTTCATGCATGTTTGACTGATTACCATACACATGTGCTATAAGTACTATTATCACTTATTTGGCACACTTTTTGCCACGAAAATCCAGAATTTGCATGAACTATTTCCCGCCAAATGGTTATCAGTCTGCTTGGGCTGATAACCAGAGGTCATGTATTTTGAATGAAAAAAACTTATCATTCCCGCCGCGAGATGTTGTTCATTAGATGACACCAGATGTAAACAAGTAGAGTGACATAATGCACAGTTTACACCAGTTTTCTGTTTTACTTATATTTTATGAATGTCTTACGCCAAAAAATAAACAGTGAATTGGAACATATGATAAACATATTATAGCACACGGTTTTGGTTATAGCCCTTAGTATTAACCCTTGACAATTATAAACCCTAGAGCAAAAGCTCTTGTGCTGATTATGGGGTCCAAGGTTAATATTTCTGGTAATAACCAACATTTAGCAGGACTTTAGTTAAGAGTACGTAACGAAAATTTAATTCACTTTTTTCTCAACCAAAACAGATGTTGTGGGTACTGAAAAGAACCGTCTCAATGAGACGGTTCTTTTGAGCACCCAACACATATGTTAAAACTGATGGGTAAGAAAATATTTACAATTTTACGGTGAAAATTTTTGTTTATCTAAACCAGTGTTTTGTGTGATAATCTCTAATTATCACGTTCTGCCTCGTCAGCATCTTTTTCTGTTGGTTCAAGTGAGCACGAAATTTATCATGCTCATAAATGTTAAAATGCCAACAATTGTTGGCATTTTAACATTTATTAGCATGACAAATACAACATCTGAGAGGCTTAAAGCAAGAAACTTGTTAATTTGTCAGTATTTTAGTTTTGATGAGAAGTTAAAATTTCATGCTCAGTTGAGTTCTGTGGTTATCTCTTATTATCAGGTTTTGGTTTATCTCTAGTCGTCTGCCTCTTCAGCATCTTTTTCTGTTGGTTCCTGCGTGTGAGCCTCCAGCTGTGACGGTTGACCATAACATTGTAACAAGAAATCTTCTAAAGTATTGTAAAGATGCCTTTGTGTATTTCCTCCACTAAGAGCATGTTGTTCGTCAGTATAGATCTGAAAATGTGTTAAAGTGAATTATGTATGCACTTTTCTTGTATTGCTAACCTTAAAAGGATATCTGAAATTTTACCATTGCCCTGAAAGTTTGTTCTCCAAATTGTACATATATAACTAATGTACAGTAAGCTATATCTCATTTACTTTTTTATCTTAAATGACCACATGACAGTTGTCTTACTTAGGCAGAGAAAATATCCATTTTTCCAAATAAATATCAGTCAAAGAATCAAAACAATGCGTAATAACATACAAAAACACAAATTCAAAATTTTGCATTACTTACTGACACCACTCAAAGTTAATGGCATCACTAAACTAGCGTCGCGTGACGACATCCGTCACGTGTCCCTAGCAACACAGGTAGTGAAGCAGGATGTTTGGGGTTTTATGGTTTTGTTTTTTGCATTTTGCATCTAAACCAATGCTCAAATTGTGTTTTCTAGTTATTTACCCAATTAACCAAATTATAAACTAGGAAACCTTGTTCATGCAATGAGTAAAGTTAAGATACCATACCGAAATGCCCAAAAAAAGTGGGAACAAATAATCTATCACAAGCATTTCCATGTAGCATATATAACCAGAGACTTATAACCAGAGACTTAGCTAGCCTTGTTACTTGTTTAATTCCAACCCCCTTATGTGTCTCTTACAAGGACACTCTTCATGGATACTTAAACTCTTACTCAATTCAACTAACGCATATGGGATACATCAGCTATGTACATGATGATCTAGTAATGCTTTGCATTAACAAAGCGGGGTCAACAGGTGATAGTTGATCTAATCCATTCAAAAATTAACGCATATTTAATAAAAACAAAGTTTCAAGAGAGTTGATTTTGGGTTGTGGTGAGAGAGTGGAAGAAAGACAGAATGAGAGAGGGGAAGAGTAGCAAATCCAGTCTTAATCTTGGGAGGAGATAAGGCCTGAATCAAAATCGTTAGATCGTTAGATCTCAATGAGACCACTATGATTCGTTTTAGAAAATAAATGTGGGCATTAGAAAAGATTTCTTAACACAAAAAGTTTATGGAGGAATGAACAGATGAACGACCATAGTGATGGCTGGAGATAGGTGACTTCAGATGATATTACATACGTGTTATACTACAAAACTCTGGAATTCAAAGAAGGATGCAAGACTTAGAATTTATCTTGGGTTTGTGGGGTAGACAGACAAAACCCATCAATGCATTGTTTGGCATCACCGCTCAACAGTCAGTGATCACCAGGACAGATTGTTTTCAAACTACACACGACCTTTAATATGTCCTATAAAAGACAAGATGCATTACAATACAAACTGGAAAAAATCGGGAGGGGGGAACGAGGAAAACATAATAATACTCTTAGACATAAGCAGCTTGAGCTGTAATCATAGTATGTACATGCAATATTTTTACCCAATGCTCTAACTTGAGGTTGAATGGTCCACAACAGCCAATATGTTCTTTGTTAAGTAATGATTGCATTATTTTGTTTATGTATCATGATAATAGTAAGTGTTAATGTTTTAAAGTGTGGCTTATCTAAAGTCACTGGCAAAAGGATCAAGTGTTGCAAATGTTTATTGTTAGCCATTCAGACGTCAAGTTACAAAAGCAAGTGCATTAGAATGAGATGATTAATAATTTCTTAAACAATAAACAAAGTACTAGGCTGACATTGTTTGGTTATAGCTATTCCTTCCTTATACAGGCTAATGGGTGTAAAAGGTCTTCAGTGTTAGAAGGATATGCTGACCTTTTGCACATTAATAACATTGCATTCCTTACCAGTCAAATTGAATTGGACGTATTTTATATTTACCTGTATTTTATAGTAAATATCTGCATTTGTTAGAGCTCGTACTAATTGTGCTGTGTTCTGGAAATGCACATTATCTGAAAGTATATTTAACAATGTATAATAAAAACTCTACGCAACCAGCAGCGCATGCGTTATTTAAAACTTTAATTGTAACCAAAAATTCACAGTAAATATTATATTTTTGAGTATTTTACTTAGTTTGGTAAATTTATATAGACAAAAAAAGTATTTTTATACCTGAATATATTCTCAAAATGTTAGGGTTTTTTGCAAGGAAGACATGTGATATAAATTGTAACCACACAAAGAACAGATATTATATTCCTTACATTACTGAATGGTCAAACATTGTCCACTTCTGTTTTTCAAACATTTACAACGACGCAACTAGCAATTTAGCAATATACTCCCATGAAACATCTCAAGATAAGCTGTCAGAAGCATAAAATAGACAGTCTATTATTGTCATCAAGGTGCATGGCAATTTACATTAAAAGTTGTTCATTTCTACATGCTCATTTCTTTGAATAAATGAAAGAGGTTGAGAATTTGTTTAAAAAAGCTTATGGTGAATAACTCATTTATTGAAAAGACATGTTGTAGGTACACATTGGAATTGCCTCATAGAGGCAATTTCAATGTATACCTACAACATATGTTACTGAAAATAAGGAAGAAAACTATTTGGAATCTTACGTTTCCAAGTATCATGTCCATTGTCTATACCTCTTTTAAACATCCCAAACTGCCAATCAGTATTAAAATTCCTGTCATTCTACTGCAAATTGTTTATATTTGCATGACAGCTATATCTCCAAATTCGAGTTTATGAACTATCTCTTTGCTAACCTGCTAGTTGCGTGGTTGTACGTGGTTATTTATATTTAGTAATTCCATTTTTGTCAGAGGTTCTTAGGCTAAATTGATGATATTGTGGATCCTTGCAACAATTAATTCAAACAAACTTATCTAAAAAGGCATTGTTTAATTTTGATTAATATACACAAGTTTATCAGGATGTTTGTAAAATTATTAGACTTACCATCGCCTGTCCCATGCACAACCATAAATCTGGATTTCTTGAAATTTTCTACATTTCTCGAAACATTTGAATTCTGAAAAGAAATTAAAATAATAGTGGAGTAATTTGGCTTTCTCGTCAGTTATATATAAAATTCTTTGGACTATCTCTGCTTCCTCCATTGACTTCACTAAATCACTTTTAGAATTTTAAGTGCTTGAAAATATAACATTATTAATATTGAACCCAATCACAAAGATTTATCGAGAATTTCATCAAACACAAGGTGATTTTGCTTTGATGTAAAGAGGAGAATTTCTTGCACACTGGATAAGGATATCTGAGATTTTACCCTAGGATAGAAAATCTTATCTTACCTAGACTATATCTTACCCAGGCTGTCACGTGAGGGCCACATACATTGATCGTATTGGAACTCACGCACATGGTCGTCAAGTGATGCCATTGTTATGTTGAAGTGACATCATATGAAATGCATCTTAGCGTATTCAGGAACTTCTTGAATCTTATGTTAAAAACAAAAAAAAGTGGTGAGCAAGAAACTGAATCCATTATTTGTGTGAGGGTAGGATAGAAAAATCCGTCCCTCGGCAAGCCTCATGATGCCAAACTGCGATCCTTGGGACTGATTTTTCTATCCTACCCTCACACTCATAAACGACTCTTATAATCACCCCTCCCATTCTTGACCAAACATATTATAGACTGGGATGGCTCGCGACAAGACAAGGAGAGTGACATCAGAACACTACGGATTAAGGTAGCGGTACACATTAGGCTCCACAAAGTGACAATGAACCGGGACTAGGGGTCCTACAGTCACTCTCGAATTTATGAAACTCTTTTCGCCACCCTTATTGAAAGTGGTGAAAATTCCCAGTGATCTACAAAGTCATCCAACGGTAGACCAGTCAAGCGTGGAATAGCTGATGTTTTGAGAAAGGTCACAGGATGGAGTGGTTGAAACAGTCAACAATAAATGTATGTTTATCTTGATGTGTATATAATAAAATTCACCATAAATACATAGATATAATCCTAAACATTTTACAAAGAGTATACATTCATTTTCACACTTAGATTTCAAGGAACAATTTTGTACACAGTTCGGTGTGCTTTGCTAAAAACATTATATATGTTATCTCCAATTCGTCCTGTTCCTGTGGATTCAGGGTCGTAAGACAAACATGTTTTTCGTATTTCATCAGATATACAGTGCTAACCATTGTTATGTGTTTCATATACAATAATATGAAAATTCATTTTTGTCATGAAAATGAAATTTTATCCATTATGTGCTGTAACATGATTTCAATGATTGGTTTATTACCTTGAAATTCCAATTGTAGTATATACGAAGACATTATAGACTAAAAAGGGCTTGCTTCTTGTCCCTGTGATAAATTTGACAAAGTGGCTTAATTATATACTTACTTTATAGCCTTCTAGATTATCCTCTACTGTGGGAAGGCCCATAAACCTTTCCGTGTAAACAGAATCTGAAATACAGTAATACAGGTTTCACTGTACAATATTTACATTTTCAAAGCAAGTCTTTAATGAATCTTTATATTTTTGCAACCATTCATAGCCTCATGAACAACACAAAATTTGATTGACAGCTGCCAAGCTCACTTGTCCATGCAATTTCGCTTCGAACATCGAATTCATTCGCCAGAAGTGACACTGGTGTTGTGATTAACAGCGAGCCAAACCTGAGTCGGTCGTGCAAAACAAGCGTCTTGTTTGCTCCATTGGCTGTCCATGTTCACATTGGCTGTTCCACTTTTCCGTTTTACACTCCAACAAAACCGTTAATACAAATACATATTTGATACAAAACTGTTTTTTCCTAAATTATAAATAATTTCTATATTTTAGACATTTATAATAAAATGTTAATATAAGCAATAAGTTCAATTTTTGGAGTGTTCATGGAATCATGAATACTTCAGGTCTCTTGCAAAGTTAACGAGAAGTCCTTTGGATTCCATGAACACTGCGAAAATCGAATTCATTTCTTAAATAATTGAAATAGCAAACACTATGGGCCAGTGCTTTAGATTTTGGTACATATAACATCTCACCAAAGCCTTCTGTGCTCGCATACACAAAGTATGAAATAAGATTTAGGTAAAGATCAAAATCTAGATCTCTAAATTTGCTAAAAAGCGTCACCGAGGGAGTTTATTAGATGCATTTGCGTATATGCAATAAGAACCATAACCCACGTGATGGTTGATATAATGATCAAGTAGCAAGATAAATTGACAAAAAAACTTCTTGAACATTATATTGAAAAAAGAAATGAGTTAAACCTTGTATTTCTAGAGGAATAGTTTAATATTTTATTATTTATTGTACTCTGAGCAACATTTCTAATTGGTCAACTTACATTTTTATGTTAGTTTTGAAAGTAAGATTCGGTTATACAAAATTTATGCTTATATAAATCAACCAAAGCCTTGCCAAAACTCTGCATTCCATTTCATTTAAAAATGACTGGTACGTCTTGCACAGACGATGCTAGAGTAAAGTTTCCCTCATTTCAAAAAGTCACATTTTTCCTACAATATGAAATATTCCTCAGAGATGCCATCGATTTTGTAGTTTTGTTTGTATGAAAATGTTTCTGACTGCTGTGATTAAAGACGAACACACTTCAAATGATTCGCTTCAATCAGACTCCTCTTTTCTGTTACGTAATAGCATGATGGCACACACTACCATTGAAATTCAGCTTCTGCATGCAAATAACATTAGGAAGTTCGCACTTTTTCTGTACGCCTTATTATCTGTGATATGGTATTGAAATTTTCAGCAACTATGTATTACTACTAGACGTCACTGTTCTAGTTTGAAGATTGAAAAAATAATGCAAAGTACCGTCAAATTGACTTTTGAAGTTTGACATTCAAACCTGAAGTGCGCAGCAGCAGTGCAATGTTTGTCATCACAAAATGGACGAATCAAGTTCTATTCTGTTGGGGCTATCTTGTTCAGATGAAATAAAATGCATACAACAATTTTTGCACAAGCGCAGTCTGATCAAAGCCTTTGCTAGTCCCTTGAGTATTCTATGACTGTTAAGCTACTGACTAAACATCATTTGGAGTTTCTAAGCTTAAATTGAGGCTGCAGAGTCTACACTTGTCAAAATGTCAAATTGTTGGAAATATCATGCCACGGCTCAAATATGGTATTCACCAATGTGAATTCTTTTTGTAAAATTCACAAACTCACACATACCATAATATCGCCAATCTGTTACAGGTGCCACTGCAATGCCACATTTAAACGCTTCATCTGTTTGTTGTCCAAGAACTGATGTTGTCAAAAAGCCCCCATAAGACTAGAAGTATATATGAAACACATATTTGTCAGATGAATATTTTGATTATGGAAAATACAACTGGAAAGTGAAAAGAATCACTACAAATAATTCATTCTAGTAGATTATTCATGTAATAAAATCGTTGAGTATCGACATTGTATTACTTTGACATTCTACAAAACCAAAGGCAAAGTGCTGTTTCTGCTATGCATTATGATATGCCTCACTAGATCCCATTGTGTAAAGAGGTTATATGTTTGGTTCTAGATTTGCGATTAAGTTCTAAGTGTCTTTTCTAGTTTTAAAATGATTTTGCTAAGGCAGAGAGG
Organism: Loripinus fragilis; assembly: GCA_964019695.1. Classification (NCBI taxonomy): domain Eukaryota; kingdom Metazoa; phylum Mollusca; class Bivalvia; order Lucinida; family Lucinidae; genus Loripinus; species Loripinus fragilis. Next base: position 39,949,215 of record OZ026531.1, on the reverse strand, counting down.
GAGAGAGAGAGCTGTAAATAGTTTTTAGATGATTGGGGTACAAAAGTTTTGTACTGCATATTGCAATGTCAGAAAGCTGTGAAAATAGAAAACTTAGGAAAACAATGTATGATTTTTATTTTGCCAATCTAGTCTCTAAATATACAAATAAATGAATGTGCCGAGGAAATGTCCTAACATTGCTATGCCAAACCTAGATATATTATGTTCTTACAAAAAATGTAGATGTAGATCAGCTGGCCCCTTGACACCGATTTAATCCCTCCAGTAAAATAGTTTCGCTGACCATTCCAAGACGGTGCTTCGTTTGTGGATCATGTATGTTATTTCTATGTTATTTCTGTCTTGTTTTTGTTACGCTTTCGTGCGCGCCTGTTTGTTGATGCATTGTGGTCACCTGCTGGGAAAAGGGCTGACCTCTTGGCTCTCTTTTGTGACGTCTAATTGTGAAGTTGTCACTTTACCACTGGTATCTTTGGTCAGGTGTGGTGCTTAATTTATCGATTCCTGATCTTTGTCCTCTTTCTTTTTTTCAATAAACACAATTTCGAGATGGCATTGATTTCTAACCTGCTTATAAATGCCTGCTTTGAATGGAAGCTTGCAAGGAAATTGGATAGAGATAATGGGGAATGCATGATAATCATACGCCATTGCCTACTTATGTTACTGAGAGTAGTATATACATCAAGAAACAAAGAGAGAGCACACCTTTTAGTTAGGGTAAAGTCGGGTAAACTCAGACATCAGGTAAATTCGGACACACATTTGTAAACAGTGTAAATCCAGATGAGACGGCTCCTCCTTATGAGCCGTCTCATCAGGATTTTCACTGTTTGCTTAGTTTATTTAATTTTTATTCCAATCATTCAAAAATAAAAGAAATAAAGGCGCTGTCCGAATTTACCCGACTTTACCCAACATTTCACCAGTTGTTTCAGTTGCATCAAAAGAAGATTATTTTTTTCTTTGCTACAATTTATGTTGTTTGCAGTTTATATAATATTTGATCTCAGCTCTGTTTTGTTTACTGAAGTAGTTCAATTACTACATTATTTGAATAATTCAAAATAGAGTGTTCATTTATGAATACATAAAATTTTGATCAAATTTTACCAGTGCAACTAATTAATAAAACAATACATTACCCATCCCCATATAGCTGTAGTGTCACTAATATACTGTAACTCTTTAAAATATCTGAAATTTTACACAAAAATGCAGAATTAGTCAGAATATCTGTAAGCTATTATCTTAAAAACACATTTTCATCTGCTCATTTTTGAAGTTTTATTTAGCAGCTATACAATAATGAACCACATATGAAATATGCTTAACCCTTAAAGCGCCAATCACGACTGCAGCAGACGACAAATTTTGCGATGTCTTTTCCAATTTTCGACAAATATTAGGTATGATATTACACGAGAATCGTCTGCCAGCAGACGATTTTCATGAAATATCATGCCTTTTTGGTTATTTTGAAAAAGAAGCAAAATTTGAAATTGTTGTCTGCTGCAAATTGTAGGTGGCGCTTTAAGGGTTGATATGCAGTAATGTTACAGATTCAGGTACACATTTCTTCAATAGACAGATAAATATTACAAATATAAAAGCAGCAGAAATAGAGCCAAATAACAGATTCAGGAAAATATTATTGGCTTAACTTGTAGTTGTTGTAGCCCTGACTGTCTGTGAATGAAGAAGCCATTCCTTCGTTTCATCAAAGTTGAGTAAATATGTTCCATTGCTATCATGTAAGTTTCCACTGAATAATTAGTAAACCATCTATTGTGCAAACTACAAAGCCAGCATATGTATATCATGCTGATGGATGTTTAGATGGCATATCTGCAATGGCCCCCACTAGTGGCCTGGCTTTGGGCCACTGTCAATTCAATTTGAAAAAAACACATTTATATTATCATTGTCCTATAACTTAATTTTGTTGAGATATTTTATTGCAATTACTCTAACTCTTACATTGTTTTTTTTATTAAAAAAAGTAAATGAGTCAGGAAATACCACAATCACAAACTGCAGACAAAACCCTGGCACCGCGAGGAAGAGCCACACAACTATCACGAGACACCAGGAAGACATATTAAGCAAAGCAATGGGCTCTTTCTTCCCCATCAAGATGATTGCCAAACTAGAATGGATACAAAGTAACGCACAACAAAACATAGAACAATTACGGAATCCCACTATGGGAGTAACAATAAACAACGAATCAACAACAACAGAACCACCCCTTAGAACAGACAGCAGCCTAAGCCACTGGGGGCTTAAATGCATTTTACTGGTACCAAATCTTCGCCCTAGATTCTGCTGTTGTTGAAACCCAAAATGTTAAGCTCGCATAGAGGCTTCCTAACTATTGCAATGTATCATCACAGAGGAACAATCTAATCAAATTAAAACACTATGATGAAAACAAACAAACATGGCTCACGACTCACAATAGTCAGAGGTAAAAAAAATCAAATTTATCCATAGTAGGTCCAGCTACAGAAAAGCATCAGGCACCAACCCACTGATTAAACTTTTACGTCAGAGCCGTCATTGAGTCCGGGGCCTAACCCACCATCATGCAATTAAAGAGGAAACCAATGCTATAAACCGCCATTGGGGTTACAACCAGGCATGCAGACTGTAGCATGATAATCAAGTTATATCTAACTTTTTATAATGTTTTATTATCTTTTTGAATTGATCGCTAAAATTAGGTTTTCTTAAAATTCTTTTGAATTTATAAATTAAATCACCATAAAATATAGGTTCTGATATGCCCTGTAAAAACTGACACATTTGGCCGCGTTCCATCAACTTTTGTAAAAAATGTTATTTAAAATATCGTTTTTCTCAGTTTCCTTTTCAAAAAAAGTAATAAAGAGGGCAAAGATCAGGAATCGATACAATTAAGCACCACACCTGACTCAGGATACCAATAGGAAAGTGCCAACTTCACAATTAGACATCACAAACGAAAGCCAGGAAGTCAGCCCCTTCCCAGCAGATGACCACAAGGCATCAATAAACAGACGCCCACGACAGCATAACAAATACAAGACAGAAATAACATAAATGGTCCACAAGAGAAGCACTGGCTTGGAATAATTGAATTTTATTTCAATGTGTTTTTGCAATTATTATAATACTTATATTGGTTTTCATCAAACTGATAGCGGGGTGCCAGCAGCCCGCTTTCTTCATGAAAGCTCCACATTTGATGCAAATGATCCAAACATGTATAAGAAATAAATTAAAATGAATGATAAGCACAAAAAATTGAAGTAAATTTTCAAAATAAATAAAAAAAACAGTTACAAATGTAATTAATATCTATGTGCATCAGAATATTTATGAAGTTACTTTGGAAACTGCATTTTACACACTCACTTATTTGTGTCAAAATACACACTTTTTATATAATGTCTGTATATATGAGATATATTATCATAACCTCAAGTCAAATTATATATGAGTGTATCTTTTCACATATTTATATATATGGGCATGCCTTCTACCATATATAAGGCGGCCTTCAGTCTGTCATATTTGGGACATTATGGTAAAATGAATAATTAATGTTATTAGTTGTAAAGTCGCTTAAAAAGGGCAACATTAATGCATGCATTCAAAATAGATGGCAGCCCGACAGCAGGCCATCGTTTCTTAGAGAATGTCGTGCTGATCAGGTTCCGAGTTGCATATCTGCTGGGAGGCTGCTGACAGCTACCCATATCAAACCACTGTGTAAACTGGGTCGTGCTGATAATGACTCACTGTTGGGTTGCTGGCTGGCTAATGAATGTGCATTAACAAAAGGCAGGTCTAGGATGACAACATGGCTTGTGAAATATATTCAAAGCCCATAAGGAAGACATATGCTGTCACCTATTTGCAGTAGCTCTGCTGTAAACAATATGTTTGGTTTGTTGTTGCACACAATATGCGTGGGGATTTTCATGTTGTTTAGTTCTTATTTTGTGATATATATTTGTGTCATAGACTTTAATATAAAAATGTTGTTAAACTAGTTACGAGTTGTTGCCAATATTGAGACCTGTAGTTCTCAGTGATGGTGTAAAAATAGTGTTGAATAGATCCAAAGTGTGGACGTGGTCGACTTTCCTGCTGTTTAAATCTCAAAAAATATCAAAAATATGAAACATTTTTCACATTTTGTATAATTCAAGTAGTTGTTTACATTTTAATGAATAATACAAACGACCATTTTTAGGTGGCAAATTTGTCAAATATTTTCTCCTTTCCTTTAGGAAAGTCCCAGAACAGTAGAGCATACCTGCCAATTGGAACTGCCTCGGGCGATTCCACGAAATTCTGTGGAATCAGTCCATGGATATACATAGAGGATCTACTTTGGTAACGCGGGTAATAACGTGACGCTGGCGTTATATGACGTGACGCTGACGTCAAAGAAACCATGTTAACACAGAAACATGTGTGACTGCAGCGAAACAAAGGGCTAAAATGAAGTTTATGTTTTTCAATAAAATATCGCTATAGCGATATTTTATTGCAAAAACATGAACTTCATTTATTCTGCTGATTAAACTTTTCGGATAATCGATTTTAATAGAGCTGAACCCACATGCTATACAGAACTAATTTTTCATATGCCAGTTCTAGCTAACGAAATGGAGCTTTTTGGTACATAGTTCTACGCATAATGCTCCTTACATATAGCTGAGCCATGATTCGATTCTCGAATTTTGGCGGACTTTCCCGATTGCATACCTCCCTGCTGTTATGGCATCTTCTACTTCTAATGTTCCTAATCTTCTATAGTTGGCATGCAGCCATCTGTTGCCACGCCCAGCTCCGCCACGCCCATCAGCAAAACCAATAATAATATTATGTGAACTAGCAAGATATTCTTCCCAACCTAGTCGGAATTGTTTTGTAACTTTCTGAGTACCAGGCCCACCATAACTAAGCAAAATATAAATTAGAAATATTAAAATTAATATGCCTGTGTAGTAAATATTTGTGAAACATATATGGCTATATACATAGATAAACATACTGTATTTCAGCTACATGATTTTACTATCCAATAATATTTTTTGTATAAAAAAGTAAGTGAGTATAAATTTAAACATATTTAACTAAAAGCAAAAGTACATTTGAGACAGAATATTTATAATCATAACAAATAGGCGGTAGATATGCTTTTTAACCTTTTTTACCTAGTGACGTGAAAAAAACTTCATTTTCATGAGTGGCCAGATATTTTATAACATGACCTTTTGTAAGTTTCCCCTATGTATGCATTGTTAATTCTGGTCCTAATCAATGCTGGCCATTTTGTTCTCTATGGGTCTAAATAGTTTGAATAATCCTCTGAGAGTCACATCAAAAAAACATTTGCGCCAAATTCATTTAGAATTAGATCTGTAGTTTTTTTCAAGGCAATTTTAAGTTTTTCCATACATGCATAGGTAAATATTCCCTGTCCTCCTTGCCATGTTATAGACAAACACAATCACAGGTTTAGATAAACCAAAAAATCCAGCGTAAAAGTGAACAAATGTTCTTACCCGTACTTTTTAGCATATGTTTTGGGTGCTCAAAAGAACCGTCTCATTGAGACAGTTCTTTTGAGTACCCACAACATATGTTTTGGTTGAGAAATACGAAAATTATTTTTCTGTTACGCACTCTTAACTAAAGTCCTGAAAATAATTTAAAAAAAAACTTGTAAAGGGTCACAAAACATTTATACATATTTTAAATATTAAATTGGGCAAGCAATTTAAAAAACATATTTTAATTAATCTCAAAATACAGATTCTTCAGAAATAAAGAGAAATTAAAATTATTAATAAAATGCAAACAAATAAAAACAGCAGACTCGGTTTTATTGAATCTATCTATGACAACTAATGGAAAAAGCGCAACTCACATGCTACTCAGCTAAAGCTCAAATATTCTGCTCTCCCTCAGAAACCAATATTGAAGGACCAGAATGTATAAAAGTAACAACACTATATCGATTATATGTGTGGGGAGAAATTCTACCAATTTAACAGCGTGTTTCCTTTCTATTTCTTTGGCAACACAATTTCTATATGGAATACATATAACTCTTTAAAAAATCTGAAAGGGGTCAACCATACATAGATTTTATTTACAAACCTTGGTGGAATACCACACAATGGTTAAGCATATGTTGTAAAAGCTAATTGTTGGTTTACACTGGCTGATAGACGACGAACATTCTGTGATCACAAAAAAAAAAACATATATTTTCTTTAGTTATTGCTAGATGAAAATGTTGACAACTGCAGTCATTTAGTCTTCATTTACTGATTTACAGAATGATGTAAAAATAACTGAGTTTCAGTATGACCAGGAAATGTTACAATCACAAAAAAACAGACCAACTTATTGTATCACAAGGGAGAGGTACAGAACAGAGGCAGTCGCATGACAGCAAAACGACTATCTAAGCAAAGCAACCACCAATATGGCTGCAAACCCAGAAAGACTCCCAAGAAGCACACTACCAAACAAGGACTCAATATATAAAAAACACTCAATAGGAGCATCTGCAAGCCATAAATAAACAAAAACAGAATCACCGCCTTAGTACTGTCAACACTAGATGCCAATAAGAGGCTAAATTATATTTTCTGGCTAAATATGTATTGTAGATTGTGTTGTAAAAACATACACAATAGTTTAGCTTGCATAAAGGTTTACTATCTTATGCTTTAAATGATTGTTAAAATTTTAAATATAGTGAAAGAATATTGGTGACTTACACTACTAACAGAAATACATAAGCATATATAAATCAATATATCATCTTCATTGTATGTGATGCAAACGCTTTGTGTTACATACTTACACACTCATTAAAAAATTATATTTTATAATTTCGTCTTCTTTTACTATCTGTGGTAAAAGCAATTTGGCCCGCATAGCTGAAATAAAGGAAATATAAGATGATTAAGAATCAGGTTTGATGTGTTTAAAACATTTAAATGATTTTATTTAATTCAAAGTTCCCTTTAATATTTTGTGCTTTATGATGATGTTTAAGGTCGACATCATATGGGCCTCGCGGCGCGAAAACCTGTCTTCATGGGTTTGCGAACAGCAAATGCGCAGACCAGCCTGCGCACTTGCGCAGACTGATCAGCGCCTTTGTTAATCGCGTTTTGGAAAGTATCATCTCTAAACATGCTTCAAGTGAAATTTTGATATTCTAGGTAGTCTCTGTAGCTGAGGAGACTGGTTTGAATCTCGGTTTGACGGAAATCCCCAAAACAGGTTATGTCGCGACGAGGTCCATATAAACTCAGTATAATAATGACATGCAATAAATGCTTTGATCTATATCATAGACATTAAAATATGTATCTTTTTAAAGTGAAAACGTGCATTTTACGTATTTTGGAACAAACCATGCTGCTTTTAGAAGTCAAGGGTAACTTTTACCATTTAATTGTAGTGTAGATTCTGATGATGTTAAAACACAGTTATTGTTTAACTCGTATGGAGCCACCTAACTGATATTATGTATCGTCACATGAAAACAATCAAATCAAATCAATATACTGTTATGAGAAAAAGAAAGAGGCTCAATTTCAGACAGACATAGCTTTAAAAACTCTCTAGCTGAACCACAGTGATCCAAAAACAAGCATCAGGCGTCATCTAAATACAGTATTTTGATTAGGCATGTTGCACTTAAATATAAAAATGATGATTTCACATTTTCAAAATAAGTAGGAATAAAAGCACCGCAAGCACTGCATAATACCCCGCCACTGCTGGGGGCACCAAAAGTTATTTTGTGAGATATATAATGCCTAAATAGCAACAGAACTGAGATAGACAGTGATATGACGTCCTTAGTCACAATATGTAACCTTTGATGGTCAACATATCTGTGAAGTTTCATTCAGATATTTCATATAGTAAAGGAACTACAGGTCAAAAACATTTCCAGATTAATCAAGGGTGGATAACTCATACACTGGAAAGGTAAGAGTGACGGTCCTTCGTTGTAATATGTAACCTTTGCTGTTCAACATATCTGTGACGTTTCATTCAGATATCATAAACAGTAAAAGAATAACAGTCCAGAAACCATTTTTTAAAGGGAGAAAGGGCAGTAACTCCATTGAAAATGGTCGGATTTTGCCCATTAACAATCCCATACCACTCATCCCCAATAACAATATGTATGCAAAATTTGAAAAAATTCTGTGCATAAATACTCAAGTTATCGATCGGAAACAGTGAGCACGGACGGATGAAATGAACTACAGGTCAAAAACCAATTCTCAGATCAATCAAGGGTGGATAACTCACAATCTGGGAAGGTAAGAGTGACGATCCTTACCCACAATATGTAACCTTTGATGTTCAACATATCTGTGAAGTTTCATTCAGATATTCCATATAGTAAAAGAAACTACAGGCCAAAAACCAATTCTCAGATCAATCAAGGGTGGATAACTCACAATCTGGAAAGGTAAGAGTGACGATCCATGGTCACCATATGTAACCTTTGATGATCAACATATCTGTGAAGTTTCATTCAGATATTCCATATAGTAAATAAACTACAGGTCAAATACCATTTTTCAGATCAATCAAGGGCAGATAACTCATGAACTGGAAAGGTAAGAGTGAAGGTTCTTTGTCACAGTATGTAACCTTTGATATGAAACATATCTGTAAAGTTTCATTTAAATATTCCACATAGTAAAGGAACTACGGATAAAAAACATTTTTTAATTCAATCAAGGATGGATAACTCACAAACGGAAAAGGTAAGAGTGACGGTTCTTAGTCACAATATGATACCTTTGATTTAAAATATATCTGTGAAGTTATATTCAGATATTCCATATAGTAAAGGAACAATAGGTCAAAAACCTTTTTTCAGACCTATCAAGGGCAGATAACTCACAAACTGGGAAGGTCAGAGTGACGGTCCTTAGTCACAATATGTAACCTTAGATGTGCAACATATCTGTGAAGTTTCATTCAGATATCATGAACAGTAAAGGAATAACAGGCCAGAAACCATTTTTCCAATACAAAAAAGGGCAGTAACTCTGTTAAAAATGGACGGATTTTGCCCATTAACAATCCCATACCACTCATCGCCGATAACAATATGTATGCAAAATTTGAAAAAATTCCGTGAATAATTACTCAAGTTATCGATCGGAAATGGTGAGCACGGACGTACGGACGGACGTACGGACAGACGGACAGACACCGAAAGGTATAACATAATACTGCGACACTAAAGTGTGCTGGGTATAATAAGAGAGATAAAGAGTTATCTTTAAATATATGTGTTGATTTTTTAAAAGTCAAAAAAGTTTATATAACTATATATAAACATTGTTTGTACTCAAAACGATACATGTGATGTAATTTCTTATGGTTATTTATTTAATATGAAGTTATGAGATGTTATCAGATTTCCCAAACCAGTTTTAATGAAATGAAAATTCAAACAGTAACCAAACAATGTGGATAAGTCTACAGTACTGTAAAGGTCAATCTGTGATATTTATTATCTACACTGAACCGAAGTTATAAGTAGCCACCATACAATTTTTGCTCCTGTTCAGAAAGTAAAAATCGCTCTCACAAAATTTAAATTCTATAAGAAGGTTTAAGGCTTTAATGAGACTCTGCAAATTATGTCATTTCAAAATGTCTGGTAGACCTTGCTCAGACGAGGTCCAAGTAAAGGTACCATCATTTCAAAAAGTCACACTTTTTAGTGTGATATAAACTATTCATCAGATACGTTATCAATTTATATTTTAATTAGTTTGAAGATGTTTATAACAGCTGTGATATGAAAAGAATCAGTTTTTTTTGACAATTGAACACTCCATTTCTCTTCTACATTAACATGAAGACAGCCACTGTCAACAACTTAATTAAAAGATTTTTAGCTTAACCATGCAGTTTGCATACACACTTTGCATTGCTCTGTACGCTTTATTATCTGCGGCACAGTAGTGCAATCTTCAGGGGTTCTTTATTATGAATTGGCGTTACTGTTCTGTTTAAAAATTAAAAGAAATCTTTAACAAATGCCATTTTAATTACTTTTAAAGTTTCACGTTAAAAGCAGAGTGGATACCAAATTAGTAAAAAATGTCATTAGAAAATGGCTCATCAAGTTGCATGGTGTTTTGTCAAACATATTAATGTAAAATAAAACACATACAATGATTTTAGAATGTGCAGCTGATGATTTCTGAAAATTTCGGAAAATTCAAAAAATTATCAATTTATAAAAATTCATAAAAATCTGTCATCAGCAAAATGTCAAGTGTTTGATGTTTTTCAAGTCGACTAGGCATGTTTGTAATCACCTGTACTTGAATTTGATAAAAACTGCACTCAAAACGCTTATTATCTTCAAAATTTTGATTTTTGCATTTTTTAACCCAAAAATCGTGAAGTGATAGAAAACTCTTCCAAAACACCGCTTAATGTTAGTTCATTACAATACACATACTAAGACAAAAATTCATTTCAATATCACTAGGGCTTAGTCAGAAAAAAAGAAATTGAAAAGTGGCTACTTAGAACTTCGGTTCAGTGTATGTATTTATTATTTTTTGTCAGCGATATAAAAACATTTTCCCATGATGCGATTTGTTTATCATATTTTACCATAATGTTCCCGAAAACAGATAAAGTGTATATTGGCCAGAACTTACATAATGTATTTGAGATCGGTATATGAATGTATTTTATTCTTGGAAGATACAGCTTCTCGAGATCAGACTTTAATTTAGCATTGTCTTCAAACACTTGGACTGAAATAGATAAATGAGCCGTGGCAAGTGAATTCCAATAATTTGACATTTTAACAAGTGTAGACTCAGACGAGCTTCTGCAGCCTCCTTTTAAGCTTAGAAACTCCAAATGATGTTCAGTCAGTAGCTTAACAATCATAGAATATTCAAGCGACTTGCAAAAGCTCTGATCAATCTGCGCGTATGGGCAGGCTGGTCTGAGCCTTTGCTAGTCGCACATACAACATTGTTGGAAATCACCTGTCACGGCTCAAATGTGAACCTTACATGTATAAGTGCAAAAGTATAAATATTTTCTTACTTCTCAATTTAAAGATATGTTATGGGTGCCCAAAAGAACAGTCTCACTGAGATGGCTCTTTTGAGTACACCCAGCACATGTTTTGGTTGAGAATAAGAAAAATAATTTTAATTACATATTCTTATCTTATTGAATTCTCTGTTATGCACTGTGACACAGATATATACAGTGATACCTTCACTGTAGAAATTATATTGGTGCCATGTCTGCTGATCTAGTTTATTTATCTTGAACTGTCTGTATTTACTTAAACGCTTTACGTATCATGAATCATTTTAAGCTATGATAGGACATGGTCCTGGGTTAAACCAGTACTAACCACATCATTGCTTAGTGCTAATTAAATCAAGGATATATGCTGATGTTCTGACATGACTGTTGACTAGGCGTTGAAGCGTCAACCCAACAAAGAGGCGAAATCAATGTTGCACATTGCAACACACCCGTTTTCAACATAGAAGTCCCTTCAGTACTATAATTAGAATCACACATTTATTTTAATGTTGTGTATATGTGTCTTGGTTATTATTCTACCAAGAATAGGTATTCTATATCAACATTGATTCATCTTAGTTTGAGATTACAAGCCATGTAGTGTCACTTCTGAAAGCATGGTGGTAGTCATTTTGGTGCCGTACAAGTTACAACCCCTGTTTGATTTAATTAGCTGATGTGCCAGTGTAGGTATGCTGATCAGAAAGTAATATGTAACATATTTTTCTAAGCGTATAATAGCATAGTGTAAAGGAAATGGTGGAACACTAGAAATGTGATAACACAAATCGCTATATTTTAGTTATGAGTCACAAGTTATTTGTTAACATAATTCATGTATACTTGGAAGAGAAAGTTTTAATACAAATCCATAGGACCAGTTAAGCAAAGTTTTTTGCGATAAATTGTGATTTTTTTCTTATTCATCAGTTTAATAATGTGTTTAGGGTGTTCAAAAGGACCGTCTCATCGAGATGGGTTTTTTAGTACCCACAACATATGTTTAGGTTGAGAAATAAGAAAAAAAATCAGTTACGCACTCTTATCTGGGGGCCTGAAATCAGAATCGTTTTTAGAATGATACAAATCGCTAGGACAAAGTCGCATTTAGACTTACCAATTCCTTCATTTACAGATTTTAAGGTGAAAGTTGGCACACCAGGTCCCAAACAATACAACATGAAATATTGAGCTGAAGCACTTAAAGTTGCTCTCACCCACTGACACTCATCATCTCCACAAGAAAGGCACGTAGGTTTACGAAATGCTGGATTGGAACGTATTGTCGTTGTACTGCAATAAAATAATAATTTTTATATCAAATGCAGGACTGGGGTATATAAGGCAAAATAGGTTTCTGTTTTCACATTTTCTGGATTGCAGTCAAGCTATGAACATCTCCAGGGGATCTTAAGGCTTATCTCTAATTTGATTGGTTTATCTATGAAACTGTGAAAAGGATTGACACCTCTTATCAGCTCAGTGGCCATATGGTTTTGTCATATGGGATATTCTGCAAACACTATCAATTATGAGAAAATTAAGTCAAAATATGAATTTTGCAAGAGTACATTTAGATATTCTTTTATATGTCAAAGTTTATCTTTAGAAAAACAGATCAGTATAGACAAACAGTTTTTAATCATTTAGTAGAATAATAAACTTATACTGGGCTAAATATGTACGTACCTGAATAAATGTTGAGATGTTGGGTCACCCGCTTTAACTGCAATAAAATATCTGAAAAGAAAATAATAATATGAGCCTCTACATGAAATTTCCAACAATGTGCAATTTTGACGAGTGTAGGCTCAAAGGAGCCTACTTTTGCCTCCTTTTAAGCTTAGAAATTCCAAATGGTGTTCAATCAGTAGCATAACAGTCATAAAATATTTAAGCGACTATAAATGGCTCTGATCAGACACATTATATGTTCATGTTTGTTTTGTGTGTGTGCGTGTATGTGTGTTTTAATTTCCATCCTGTATATCATTTGGTCATTACCATTTGATTGTAATATATATGAGTCGTTACATGTGATATCCAAGAATGTGGCATTTTGACATGAATAGACTCAGACATGCCTGTGCAGCCTCTTTGTAAGCTAAGAAGCTCTAAGTGATGTTCGGTCAGTAAATTAATATTCATAGAATATTCAAGCCAATAGCAATGGCTCTGATCAGACTGCATGCTGGTCTGAGCCTTTGCTGGTCGCACATACCACATTGTTGGAAATCTCATGTCGAGGCTCATATTACATTATATAATTTTTTGTAGACTCATAAGCATTTTTAATGCTACATTGGTTTGTGGCCATAAACTTACACTTTAAGAGATGCCGCCGATCTCCAGACCTAAAGGCGCATCAAAATAAAACCCAGATCAGCATGCTGATCCAAACAGTCTTATTAGAACCTTTTTGCTTGCAGAAACTTATAAAAGCTACATGATACAAAAATACATTCAAATGCTCAAGACGGTAGCAAGACTTTGCAAATAAGTAATTAAGCCTTACTAAATGATTCTTCTGATGGCTTAATCTCACTTATACAGGACTGAGTCTTGAGATAAGACTGCTAAAATGAAAATATTTTCTTTATTTCTCAACCAAAACACATGTTTAAATTCATGGGTAAGAAAATAATTACAATATTACGCTCATAAAATTTCCTAATCTGGACATATGCGTATAACAATTGTACTGAACAATGCTTAAGTCATTACAAACATCTATTTGCGGAATAACAAGAACCAAAATGCTGTTTTTGTGGTTTCAAACAGCTGTATAAAACACAAACTCCACATACTCTTAAATAGTTAGTCTTAATAGTTAAGACTAAATGTACCGTATATATACTGAACAAAACTGAAAACGGTACACCTGAATTATATGCCATTTATAGCCACCAAAGGAAATGAAAGTGTACCTGAATGTTCAAAGACTGGGTTAAGCATAACAGTAAAAGTTTCACGGATGTTGTCACGAGGAAACACATGAAAGTCATTTAAATGTGAAAGGTGTCTAATTTTTCAGGTTACAATTTTCAAACAGAAATCTCACACAGTTTAGGCCTTCACAAATCTACTACCAACCAGCTCCGACTGCACGAAATGATAGTCTAGACATGTGACAACCAGAAATGTGAAGGACTTATTACAAGTGTGTTTTGATCCTTAAGAAAGCCAATCTTAAAAAGCGGGGTTTTCATCAAATAACCAAGCTTGAAATTTTAACACTGAAATTTCCATAGGAAAATCAATGTGTTATTGCATCTTAGTCTGAGGACATTACTAGTCGAAAATGGTGGAAAAATATGCTGATATGTCTATCTGATTTGGCAAAAGAAAACTATCTAAAATCATGATTAATCGAAGATTACCGAACATTTAATATTCCCTATTTGTTTTGTCAAAGGGAGACAATTTACAAATTTTTACAAATTTGATAAATTCGAAATTGATTTCTGGGCTTGTTTCAAGTGATTAGTCAGTTTTATTTTGTCTTTATGTAACACAATTATGACAGATTCTGATAAGCATAACAAAATGTTTGGCGCATGCGCAAATGCAAAATTCAGTTAATAAAGCTTAAAACACAAAAAGGAACATAACTCAGACATAAAAAGAGACAAAGTGGTGGAGTTTCGACGAATGTCTAGGAAACAATATTAAGCTTTAGTAATTACTTTTTATCCAATACTTTCTCACTAAATATAAAATATTGTAGTGTTGCGTTTTCACTTTTGTTCAGTATACATATACTGCTGTGTGACAATGAAATTCTATTCTTTACCCAGAATAATTGCCAAAACGTTTATCTTCTTTAGAAGTGTCTGGGTACAAGGATGAAATGAGAGCATTTTCTAAATATCTAAACAAATAAACAGCAGTATCATCTAACTGATCATAGTTTTAAATTTTTAACTATCACTACTTGTTATCTGTGTAACGTGGAAAAATCCTGTAGCCATAAAGTACTGTCCAAAGCTTTGAACCTGCCTGTATTTGCATCGCTGGAAAATATAATTATACGTGTTACAAATGCTGTAATTTGGAAACTGCATTTGATTTATAGTCGCAACACACATCTAGTTATGTATTCTATTTGAGCCGCGGCATGAGATTTCCAACAATGTGGTATGTGCGACCAGCAAAGTCTCAGATCAGCCTGCGCATACGCGCAGTCTGATCAGAGCCTTTGCTTGTCGCTTGAGTATTCTATGATTGTAAAACTACTGAGTAAACATCATTTGGAGTTTCTAAGCTTAAAAAGAGGCTGCACAGGCTCGACTGAGTCCACACTTGTCAAAGTGCCACATTGTTGGAAATCACGTGTCACGGCTCATTTGCATATAACGTAAATGTTTCAAAAATAACTTACATTGTGCTTGAATCATCGTCATACCCAACGATAGATACCACATCCCATATGCCCGTTGTGACAAAAAATCTTGATCCATAATTGTTATTTGAAACCTGTTCAAAGCATAAACAATATAGTTGTAAAATCATACATTAGACAAGGAGAATTACTAAACTTGAAAACAGCAGACTTGATGTCATTCATAAAGGCATTTTTTCTAGCTTATATAATGTTCATTATACGTATTTACCTAGGCAAAGCAGAGAAATAGCCTCTAGATTTTTCTAGCTTCGTAGATGGCGTTTCGCTGGCGGGCCGATGATGGCCCGATTTTAGTGGTATTTGGATCCACTCATTAACTAAAAAAAGTTGGACCCCTCTGAATTTTTTTATCGATCCACGCATATTTTTTGTCAATGTTTTTACATGTATATGACAATCAGCTCAAAGTGGAAAGAAACAAGCCAGTTTGCTTATTCACCCTTTGTGTATGTTGTTTAAAATTTGCCATTTATTGATTAGATCAAATAAATGTATAACTCTGACAATTTATTATTTAAAGGTCAGAAGACAAGTAGCTCTTGTATACTCACATCAACTGTGTCTGAGGCATTTATCTTTGCTATATGATTAAAAGATCCATCTATTCCTTCTTTCTGTGGTAGAACCAAGAAATAAAAGTTGCCATCTTTGGTAAAAAGTGGAAAGTTGTTAGGAGGAGCCTGAAAAAAATGTAATCAGCAGCGTATATGAAAAATTGTATTTATCTCGTCAGTGTTATTATGTTCTTTCAATGCACATCTCTATACAAGGACCTCTGACGGTGGTAATGGGAATCACAGTGTATCGCTGCCTATAATTTTGATAGAAATTAAAGTCGATCAAATGCTTCCATCTTCATATATAAGCTCGCTGTTGGTCTCTATTTTAAGATATTGCATTTCATTTCCTATTTCCATGAATGTACGGTTTTATTTTGGGGCTAAAATGGTCACTTTTTGCATTATACATATAGGAAATAGAAAAATATTTTTTAAACATCATTCCCCCCCCGAGTGTCAACTAATCCTTTTGCACGTAAGTGTGTTCCCATATTTTACATAATATATGTGAAAAGCTAGCTGGAACTCGGGGGGGAATGATATCCCACAGCCCAAAATTTGACGACTGGGTGAGCCTGAACACTAGCATTTGGATTTTTGGCGTGCTCTCTTGAAAATCTTTTTTTCAAGTATAATGAAATAATTAGTACAATTAAGCTTCCTTTCCATAACCCATTAGTCATAAAATATTACAACGTTATTAGCATATTTTTCTATAGATTATGAAAACTATCCTTTTACTAAGTTCAGTTGGTAGAATATTTTGCACTAATACTGTATCTTTCCAATACACATAAACTACATGGCCTTTGACTAGGTGTACTTTACGCATGGATGAATGGTTATAGTACGTTGCTGCATAATATTGCACCAGGTAAATACATTGTCATCAAGGTTGAATATGGACTAAAGTTGCACTTCAAAATATTTCTTAACAAATCAGATAGACAAAACAACAACAAAAATAATCACTAAAATGCTCATGATTTTGGACTTTAAACTACTTTCAATGTGATTTGTAATCGAGTATTGATTATATAATACCCTTACAGGTAAAAATAATTGATTTCAAAATGTTTTGGTGAAGTCAAATTTTGCAACCCCTACCCCCTTTGGTAGGGTCTCCTGTTTTGTTGTATAGGTTTGCCTGTCTAATTATAACCTTAATTCATTTTTCATACATCAAGCGTCCTATCCAAAAGGAAACCAGTGATATCTTATGCATAGGGAAGTTATGGAAAGCATCTGAAAAATAGGCAGATACCCTATCAAAGTGTCAGAGGTCCTTTGACATTATGTCATCTTGGTTTTCTGACCATAATTCTGTTTATATGAATTCAAACAGTGAATATGTTAAGATTTGCACAAAAACGTGTGACTTTCAAATCTTTCATGGCTGACTGTGTGAAAAGTTATTAACTGTTAACTAGTTTGAACCGTATTCCATGTGCAAGTGAGCTTTAAGACTTTGTTTGAAAATGTAATAATGGAATATGATTTTGTCACCTAATGTGTTAATAAAAGATTTGTATTGATCTTAGATTTTCCACTCAAATACAATATAGTGTTTCTGTCAAGTGCTAGTTTACAGGTAACACTTAAAAACCAATTCTACAAATGCTGTTTATTTATATGCCTTACAATTTATAGTGCTACAACGATATTCTGTCTTTATTGACAGTCTGTGTTATTGTAAATATTTACCAATAACAAAGATATTTTTAGATAACTATTTATAGAATTATACAGGTATTTTGATGCGAATAAAGCGCAAAATATCCAAAAATTTGATTTGTGTTTTCCTAGTGTAGGGTAGGCCTCTAAACCGTTATCCGGAAGGTTGATGGTTCGATCCCCCTACAAGGATATTTTTATATCATTTTTATTTTGAATGTGATTACAATTCACTTGCGCGCGCCTTTTTCCTCACGATCTTATTGATACAAAATGTTCTGTTTCAGCTTGCTTCGCTATTCTAGCTACTCTGTTAAATTGTTCAGTTGGCTGGTTAAAGCATGGCCTTAATGCTAACCCCGAAGACAGATTTTCTAGGGACGGGACCCGTATTATATGTTTGTGAAATTACGTTTAGTTTACAAGAAACACCAATATTTGCCACAATTTATCATGTATGTTATTAACCATTTATGCCATCTTGAGCCTCAGAGCCATCACACTTGCACCAGGTTGGATCTGTCTGCTGCTCATTGTGACCAAATTACTTCGGTTGTCGAGTCTCGCGTTTGTAAAAGCAAACTGTGTAGACCCTGATGACATGCCATATTCTGTGGAATCTCACCTGCGTGTTCTTGTTTGCTGATGAGCAATTTAAGGAATACTTGGGATAAGTGGATGTATTATTGTGCAAATATGATTAAAATATATATAAAGATACAATAAATATAATATTACACAGTGAAGAATAAAAAATTAAGAGAGAAAAAATCATTCATGTACGGGGACTCGAACCCCCCTTACTAAACAAAAACTACACACATTGATGTGCTGTTGTCCGAGTCGTTACCTACTGAGCTATCCATGATGATTACCAGTAAAATTCAAAATACCCACTTAAAGCCTAAGTGTGTGCAGCAACCCGTTACAGGTAAACAATTCCAATGTTTTGATATCAATGTTTACAAACACGAAAATGTAAACATGGTCATAATATCGTGGTAGCACTATAATACCACTAGATCCCATGATAAAAAGCTCTCAATCATTTAAACTAACAGTCTATTTGGGCTACGATTATGAGACGATATATATTTTTTCTCATGCACGTCATTCTAGTCTTCAAGACCTTTGTGTTTGGTATGAACCTTCGACACACAATATGTTTCCATACTTTGTGTACCAGAGCAAAGATAGATATGCTGAATTTGCGCGTATATGAAGATTCAAGTATTCCAAACGCTCATTTAGATCTATTTATACTGAAAAGGATTTTTATACCACCCTTACCAACTTTAGCATGAAATATCTTGTGATGTGCAAGGTCTACACTGGAGTAGGTGTTATAAAATTGTCCACCTGTACGTAAGTTAATTCACTCGCTTCAGCTAGTGGATTATCTCCACGTACAGGTGGACAAGCCATGGTATAAGTATTACAAAGTGATATTATTGATCTTTCTGACAACAATAAATACTTACAATATCGACCCAGCCAGAACTTGAATCTTCTCTATAATTCTGTAAAAAAAATACTTATGTGGTATCTTTTAAAACACGCTGAGCTTTTTAAACAGTCACGATAACTCCTCTAAGAAAATGAATTTCTTAATTATCTCATTTATTTTTAGTTAACAACGATGAAATGTTTTGCAATCGAATAAAAATGTTCATGCAATTCTCATGAATACACAAATTCCATATATGCTAGAGTGAAAGACAAATGAGTGTTATCAACATTTGATGTGGAATCTCCCTAAAATCATTGCTCACAGCCTGGATTATTGTGTTCACTCTCATGAACAGACTGTCTTTAATGTTTGGTGTTTATTTTACAAATTTGTAGGTTCTCCAATATTTCAAAAAGGGTCCATTTTTAAAACGTTTTAATTCTTCTTCACGATGTCACGGGTTTGTCTGTAGCTTGTGATTGTGGTATTTCCTGATCATACTCACTTACTATTTTTAAAAGCGCGCACTAGCTGACGTAAATTGCCACAGTGTCTGCAAAATGACGACAATGGTGGCGTTAGGCGGTGTAACGTCGTTTTTACACTTGAAAGACGTTACAAATACATGTGAATGTATGCGAAACAGTCCAACTTTTGGCAGGATTTCTTCAGTGCAATTGCAACAAGTTGGAAGAATCTGAAGACTTCAAATATATTTTTGTTGATTATTGTATGTTTGAATTGAAATATATCAGTGCTAAGTAATTATTCCCTGTTTGGCAGTCAGTTGTACGAAGATAAATCTGTGGGGCTGTGCCTCTGTGATTTGATCTTCATTATAACTTATAAAATTTGAAGTTATAACTTATAACAATTCACTGTTGGAGTTGATCTATGTCTTAATTAAATGTAACATGAAGATCTTTTCTGTGATGAAATTCATACCTCTTTACATGCTTTTGTTGATACTGAGCATATTGTTAAAACTGACACATTTTGTTGTCTGTTCAACCAGGATACAAGGACATTCTCGGAATTTTGCCATGTAACAGTTGAGAAATAGTAATCACTGAAAGTAAACACAGGTAAACCTTAGGCTAAACAAAGCAATATAAGTGTTTTTTAGCCATACTTCATTTGGTTTGATTTTTTCTTAAAAATCTTCGACTTCTGGGGGGAAGCCCCCAAAATCCCTCCTGGAAAATCTAAATGTATTTACTTTCTTCATAACATATGCTAATCTGGATTGTTATTGGTGACTTATATGGCAAATTATTTTAATATTGTGGAACATTATCCTTAAAAGTGGCAAACAACGTATTGTGGAACACTAAGAATGCGCCAGATTGCACAGTTTTTATAAAAACAAGTCTGGCGGAGCAAGCCCCCTACCCCCCTTGCACAAATCTGAATCCACATCATTACAGGGCTATCTACGCGCCTGGTATGTAATATTTGAGGTGAACAAGGAAAAACCTCCATTTTTTTTACATTGCTTTGGCTTCTGGGGCTATTGCACCCCAGACCCCCTTGTAAAAATGTGAGTGTATTTATTTTGATACTATCGTGCGCATCTGTATGGATCTTGGAGAAAATATGGCACAAAATTTGGGTTGCAGATTTATTATCCAAAAAATTGTTGATTTTTAGGTTGATAATAACATATTTTGGAACACTAAGAATGCACAAGATTGCACCTTTTTATCATTTTTTTTTCAGGAAGAGCATGTCCCCGGACACCCCTCGCACAAGTGTGATTCAACATCATAACTGGGTTAACTACGCTCCTGGTATGTAATTTTCTATCTATGTAATTAGATGTTTTTTATTAAAACTTTGATGAATGTTGATCAGATATATTCTTGCTTGTTGAAACTGAAGTTAAACTTACGTATAGGGCAATTATAAAAACACTTTCTATGGGTGCCAAAAATAAATGCTTTCACTTTGTCTAAGAAAATCTAGTTTCATCTATTGAAAAAAAAAACGCCCCTCCCCCACCAGAAAAACAAATGGTCTAGCTGCCCCTAATAAAAAATCAAATCTAGAGAGCATTCCTCCACACCTACTCTACCAGGTACAGCAATAGAATTTTTAGGATGGCCTCATACTATGAGCTATATATCATGCATTTTATTAAAATAATTAAATATCATGTATTCCATGGCTTAGCTCTATCTTCGTATGTATAACATAAAATTTTAAGTAAATATTAAGTCATCCGCTCGTGTATAGCATCATAGTTTTTAAGTGTGTGAATTTAATCCTATGGAATGAAAATACATTTTAGGGAGAACTGGCTTATAGTTTTGGGGATTTGGGGAGAAGCTGAATTAGTTTTAAGGATTTGGGGAGCAAAGGAAACATACATTAGAGAGCTGTTGAATTTTCTTTCAGGGATTTGGGGAAATCAATGCATTATTTACAGGGATCAAGGGAGCACAGGCCACCACCCCCTGGGGGCCTCAGTGCTGTATTTCAATTAACCTTAGATTGGGAGGTTAAATCCAATCAAATAACAGTTATACATGTAAGTAATAATCAAAGGCTAGAAGAGAATAAAGCGACATTGGTAGTGTCTTAGTGGCCTGGCCGCGCAGACATAAAGAGGTATGAGTATGCAAACACGCTAGCGAAGGAGGTGGCAGAAGAATTGCCAGTACTGGGTTTACTGTGTAATGTCACATCTGGAGCAAAGGAGTCAGGACAGAAAAAGTGAAAAGACGTGTGGGAAAATCAGATAAAAGCAGGAATATTTATATGTTTAGAAACACACATTTGTACCTACGTATTTTGAAAGACACTTGGTGGTTGTAGCTGTATAGAGACATTCATATCAACATCATATATCAACAGAGCAAATGTCGGATTTGGTGTACCAGCCTAGAAATAAAAACTAATATTAAACAGTATGAGTATATATGTATGTTTACAACTGAATATATAAAATTTTGAACCTTGAAATTACAACAATCGTATCGATAATTCTATAGAGCATTAAGAAACAATACAAAGCCAATGAAACGTTGAGCCAATAGTGCGTCCATCCTCTTATCATTCCAACCTAATTTACCTATGCTGTAAAAGTTACTTGGAACAGGTGTTTTATCATTAGTTCATTGTTGTTTTTTACGCGTTCAGACTAGAAAAATGGTTATTAATTTGTAACCTTAAACGTTTTTTCAAAGAACTTTTAGTGACATATGGTAAAAAGAATCTAACATTCGTACTCCTGTTCTATTTAATTTCTTAATATCGCTGAGAAAAAGGAAAAATGTCCAGCAAAACCTAGCATTTTACTCATTTCCACAACTCGTTTAATATATTCAATAAATTTTAAACATGAGCACACATGTAAGGTCATCTATGAAAACTAAGATTGAAATTCCAAAATCAACAATTAACCCTCAAAGCGCCAAGGACAAAGCATCTGAAAAATGACGTCTGCTGAAGTTGTCTGCTGCAAATTATTACCTAGCATTACTGACTAATTTAAGTATAGAAGCAAAGAGGGTGGACCTAGATCAGACTGCTGCAGTCTGATATTTGTCCACACTGTTTGTTATAGAGGCTTCTTAAACATTTCAGCAGACAAGAAAGCAGACAACTTTTGTTGCGATTGGCGCTTTAAGGGCTAATGAAACAGACTTACCTTCGGATAAGATAACCTTTTATTGTCTAAATATTGATTTGAGGGCTCTCCATAATAGGTTAAGTCATAACGCCGTACAGCTGTATCATTAAAAACTGCGTAGAGAAAATGTTTTCCGGTTGGAGACCACCATAGGGCATTATTTGTCATTAGAATTTCCTCTGAAAAGAATATGAAACATAAAATAAGCACAGCATAATTCTTAAAAACTGTAGCTACGCCCACCATGGCCCAACTTGAGGTTTTCTTTAGCTCTGACTACCTGTGAGTCGTGAGCCCTTTTCTCTGTTTCATCATATTGCGATAATTTGATTATGTTGTTTCTGTATGATGATACAAGGCAATAGTTAGGGATCCTCCATGCGATCTTAACATTTTTGTGCTTCAACAACAGCAGAATCTAAGGTGAAAAATTTGGTACCAGTAAAATGCATTAAAGCCCCCCCCCCCCTGTGGTTTTGGCTGTTGTCCGTTTTAAGGCGATGGTTCTATTGTTGTTGATTCGTTGTTGATTGTTACTCCCATTGTAGGATTCTGTAATTGTTGTATGTTTTGTTGTGTGTTACTTTGTGTCCATTTTAGTTTTGCAATCATCTCGATGAGGAAGAGAGAGCTGGCTGCTTTGCTTTCTTTGTCTTTCTGGTATCTCGTGAGATTGTTGTGTGGCTCTTCCTCACGACGCGATGAGTTTGTTTGCAGTTTGTGATTGCGGTATTTTCTGATCATACTCACTATTTTTGCACATTTACTTTGATGGCAAATCAACAACAACTGTCACTGTGTATTACCATCTACTATCAATGGGCAAAGAAGTATGTAGTTAGAGTGCTAGTCAGAGCTTTCTATGAAAAAACAAATGTAGCGCCTTCAGCATATATTTTAATGATATAAATTTACCAAAATGGCTGTATTTATCATGGGGGCACTTCTGAAGTGTTGTATTTACAGTAAAAGCGGCCATTCAAAAATAGACAAAACATGAGCAAAGAAATCACAAAAGACAGATGGTAGCTTAATGAAGGTCGAACGTATTGCAGAATGCTCTCTTGGAGCATTCTGCAATACTTTTGACCTGCATTAAGCGAAATCGAACTTGAAAACCAATCTTTGGTCTTCTTTTTGCGTGGCCGCTTAAGACAGGTTTTACTGTATGTAGATACCATTGGTTAATATTATGTTTTTTTTAGTTTCTTCCCCTATTGGCAATTGATTTATTTGATACCTCTGATGATGGCGTTTTCTGGCCTTATTCGCTTGCTTTGTTGCATACAAAATCATTGTAAATGAAGTTAAAGATCAAATGTTTGATAAAACCTGAAATTTCGATAAGATATAATAGATGTGCTAAAAAGTGAAATGCTTGAATATTCATTACGGGCTGGTACGCCTGTGTGAGATAGAATTATATTACATGGGTAAAATCAACGGAATTCCTGATCTAGTATGCGAGACATTTTGATCCCAAATGTGAAATATCTAATACTTGAAAAAATGACCCGATTCCACCATTTTAAATTGTATCCTGGAGGCTTTGCCGAATACACTTACGCTCGATCTCAAAATTCACAAGAATTTGCATTGGATGGTGGGGTAATTTTTGACATTTTAGCCAATAGCAACGAGTCTCGTGCAGATGGAGTGATCATTGCACTTTAGTGTTCAATATGTGTTTAGCTTTTGAAATGAAAACGTTTTGCGTGTGAAAGAGGGTTATTTCAAAAAGTCTTGACTCACAAATTGTGCCAAAATGCGAATTTTGAAAATGGGGGTACCACTACTCAAGTTAGCATCCTGCATGTACTTTTGAACGTTTTTTTCAATATCTTCACTGTCAAGAGTACATGGCACTTATGTCAATTTCGAGATGCAAAAGGAGTAGTCATGTCATTTTACGTTTTGAAGAATATTAATATAATGCAGGTAGCCGGTTAGATTTTTTGACCTGTATATTAATATAATTGATTTGAACTGTTTTTTACCTTCATATACCCAGTCTGGAACGCCATTGAAAATCTCTCCTATAACTCCATTGTCTGTGATCTGCTGGAAGGATGGTTGGAATTGATCTGGTTTATAATATATGTTGTTGAATTGTATAAAAACCTACAAGTATATAAAATTTGAAAGACGTTATAGTATGCATCAGTTTGTTTTGTTTGTTTGATTTGATTCTTTACGTCCCATCAACAATCTTTCAGTTAAACAGGGACGGGCCTTCCTGGGTTGAACCAGTACTAAGCTAGGATAAATGTGTCTTGCTCAAGGACCACAACGCAATGACGCCGGTAAGGCTCGAACCCGCGGCCCTTCGGTCTCGAGTCAAGCACTATACCACTGAGCCACTGCGCTCCCCATTATATGCATCAGTAATAAAAAGCAGCATTAACACAATTAAGGAATCGGCAATAAGAACAGTTTTACAGTTAAGTAGTAGTTCTACAATGTATCTGAGCGGCCATTTATGTATATTAAGTAGTACATACTTTCCAGTAAATAGACTTGTATAATCACTGTAGTGTAGCTCTTTAAATGCAACACTGTTTTTGGGCAATAACATTTAATCTAAAATGCCAATTTTAAATATAATTGGAGAAATTTTTTCGAACCAGAAAACCCTAATCGAATATATTTCGGAAGTTTGGATACGTTTTCAAAAAGGCGGTGATAGGATGGAGTTTTAACATCCTTTATATTTTATGCCTTATAATATTCCCTTCTAGTACCTCACTGACTTTCAGTTTAACATGAAGCAATGTAAAAACAACTTGCAATTTTAAATGTAGCTACATGTTGGCGTGTGTTGTTGTTTATCTGCCCAGTTGACAATATTTTATTTATTTCCAAACGTGTCACAAAAATGATAAATGAAAATAAATTAAATATTTATGCCTACTGCCATTAAGGCTCTCTCATTTAGAAGCCCTTGGTCAAGCTATTCCTTGAATGGGGTTGCTTATTGATCCCACCACTCCCACATGCCTGATGTAAGCAAAACGGGCATATTTTTCGATCATATAAAGTAACGGTAATAGTTGTAATGTAAAATTAAATGCTGTTGTTTGCGTGTTGATTTTGATGCCCATCAATCTGTTATTTTATTCGTATTTCAATGACTGTGTCAGTCTAATTGTACACTCGCACATAAAGACATATGTATAAAACATAGAAAGAAAGGCTAGAAAGATGGAAGCAGACACAATGATAGTGTTTGATAGACACTAAATGCAAAAGTAAGCCATTATTTCTTGACCTTAGTATATTAAGCAGCTTGGATTTCATTGTAACCCATAACAGTTGATGCCTTAAAATGAAAACCGTGTGTTTGTAATCACTAATGGACATTTTATAAATGAGCAAATACTGCGAGCTCTATCCAGGTGTATTGCACTGACAGTACAAATTGGGACATGAAAGGGTATTTTCATACCAACAAAAACTAAGGTATTTATTTTTACAAGAAATCAGAGCATAATAACTGATATCATTCTCCGCCGAAATTTAAATCTAGTTTGGGTTTTGCTATTTCTATGTCCATGCAAACTTTCAGTGTGAAGTTGCTTTCATGTAAAATTTCAAGAACGATAAACGGTGTTCCATTTGAAGTGCAATACTACAGTAATAACGAAGATTTACGTTTATGATGAGCTTCAGATAATATATTTATTTACAGCCAGACAACTACATTGCCACAGATGCTTCTTACGACTAACCTCAAATTATGCTTGGAACCAAATTTTGAAAATGTAGTATAAATATTAATTGGTTGCCCCTCTTTTAAAATATTTCTTGTTAACATTTTTAATTCTGATAGATTACCTACACAATGATACAATTAGTATGGAAATGCCAATGTTGTATTTTAAATTGGTCACGGGGGAAACTTTTACATAAATGATGTGTTTTATCCCTGAATATTTTTTAAAACAGTGCAAACCCTGATGAAATGCCATCTGGCGCAGCATTTGATCTTATTATTTATTGTTTGCCCAATTACATGCCATGCAATGTACTTTGATAAGTTAAAATGACGCCAGAGCATGTTTCGATAAGTGGACATCGTCCACTGTTGTAAACGGATGGCGCAGTTTCGCTAATTAATAATGTACATAATATGGTTCTTTCATTGCAGTCTTGGTGCAGTGGTGGGTTGTAAATCACTGTGCTGAAGGCTTGCTGTCACTACCAATTTATCTTTTGACCACAGTACCTGTTTATTGGTATCAAGAATAAAGAGGGTTAGATAGTTACATTATGTATACTGACGGACTTTACAAACGCAACACTTGGATAACACTTTAATTTATGACTCAAATAAAGAAGGAAAAACGATCATTTCGGTTGTATGTTAATGAGTGTTATTTTGCTAGTAACCCATGAAAAAATAGTCTTATTAAACTAAATTTTAAGAAAATGAAAATGTAAGCTTTTTGAGATAGGGGTCTATTGCATCATGTGACAAAATGTTATCAGTTAAAGATTCCATACTTCTAAAATTCACAAATGAACAACACATGAGAAGTATCAAATGTGTTTCATGGACCTCGTTAGTCAGTGTTAATCACTCTTAGCTGATCTGCGATACACCCCATTTGTTCATTTGACGTTTATCTGTTTGTACCATTTCATTTAATGGCTTAAAAAATAGTAAGTGAGTATGATCAGGTAATACCACAATCACAAATGGCAGACAAACCCATGGTACCGCGAGGAAGAGCCACACAGCCATCACGAGACACCAGGAAGACGAACTAAGCAAAGCAACCAGCCCTCTCTCCCCATCAAAATGATTGCAAAACTAGAATGGGCATAATGTAACGTACAACAAAACAAAGAACAATTACAGACTCCACCAATGGGAGTAACAATAAACAAAATGTCAACAACAACAGAACCACCGCCTTAGAACGGACAGTAGCCTAAGCCACTGGGGGGCTTAAATGCATTTTCCTGGTACCAACTCTTCGCCCTAGATTCTGCTGTTGTTGAAGTACAAGAAATGTTCAGTTCGTATGGAAGCCTTCTAACTAATGTAATGTATCATCGTGGAGAAACACTCTAATCAGATTAACATACCATGATGAAACAAAGAAAAGGGCTCACGACTCACAGATAGTCAGAGCTAAAGAAAACCTCAAGTTTAGCCACGGTGAGTTCAGCTACAGATAAGCAGCAGGCACCAACCCACCGACTAAAGCTTTACATCAGAGCCGTCATAGAGTCTCAGGCCTGACCCACTGTTGTGCAATTAAAGAGGAAACCAAAGCTATAAACCGTGGTCGGGTTCCAAACCAGGCATGCAGACTGTCGCATGACACCCAAGCTATATCCAACCTTTATATAACGTTTGATAATTTTTTTGAATTTTGAATCTCCTTTACTTCAGAAATGTTTCAGTGACCTAAATTTAGTAAAGTTGTACAATTTAAACTCAAGTGTTTGCTGATGAAAGCAACTCCTTATGACACCATCGAAGCAAATGAACTTTACAGTCAACTGTCTTTTGTAATATTTAAAGTGAAGTTAATGTTGCGTAATTAAAGTACGTCAGTATATAAACAAACAATGAAATAATATTAGTTGATAGTCACTTACCATACTTTCACCAGATGGTGACCATGACACAAACTGGAACTCATCCCCTTTTGGTCCTATTAAGTTTTGTGTATCCCTAAATATGAAAAATATATAGTAATCACTCATAAAAAGATTCATATAGATTATTCTTCGAACAATGTTCAGTGCATTATTTATTTGATAACTATAAATATAGATTTATCAAGTGAATTGTAAAGAGTGTGGACCTTGTCATCTGGCTTTATCTTGGATCTACCCATCACGCAGTTCCACACGTGCGTAATAAAAATAGTAACAATCAGGGGAGGTCACCTAATGTGGTAAAAGTGTTTTCCATACCATAAGGAACTGCTCTTGAAGGAAAAAAACTCGCTCCCTCTGGGAGTGAATTCTTTTCTTCAATAGAAGTTCATATTTCGAAAAGGGACGCAATTGAAGAGAATCACTGCTTGATCCAGTAGTCTCCCTTTGATGTGCGTCACCTTTTCAGCAGTCTGGCTATGCAACTGTCTACACTGTTTGTTACAGAGGTTATAGAAGTTTGAAATTTCTGTATCCTTTCTCTTGTCAGTTTACATGTTCATGGATTGCTCCTTTCCTAATAAAATGCCTTCTATAATTATAGCTAATGCATCTACTACAGAAAAAAACAGCATTTCTTTCTACAGAAAGAGACACACTTTCTAAACACTTTACAAAAAGAGAGGAAACGTTTTATTTGCCTTCATTTTAGTCTTTAATTGCAGTTTTTGAGGCTTATTTGATCTGTGGTCTTGGAGGTATACTCACGTGGATTATATAGTCGCACAATTTACAAATGAGCCGTTGATAAGATAATGTAGAGATAATAATACACAATTGATGCATTCCTTAGAGGTAAACATCACCTTCGAGAGTTGACTAATCCTGATATTAACCAAAAGCAAATGCACCAATTGCTTTGTCATATAGACTTCGAGCTAAAAAAGGTCCTGCTCCCCCCCCTAGGGAATTTTGCAGACATATCCTATCTTGAAGAAAATTTCAAGCCGCATCTTTTAAGAGATGTTTGCACTCTGTGCTCCGGGGCGTTAGTCTCTGACAGCCTGTTACATATGTTACTGTAACAAACTAAGGAAAAAATCAAAATGAGAGTTTGAGCTTCAGAAAAAAGACATTAAACCATCTAATTATTCAAATTTCTTATGTAGTTTGCCAATTGGATGCCTAAACTACATTAAAGCAGCATTTTAAACAAAATTACAGCCTTCAATGGTGTTATATGCGTTACATAGTTTAAATTTCC
This sequence comes from Loripinus fragilis, assembly GCA_964019695.1. Taxonomy (NCBI): domain Eukaryota; kingdom Metazoa; phylum Mollusca; class Bivalvia; order Lucinida; family Lucinidae; genus Loripinus; species Loripinus fragilis. The sequence continues at coordinate 39,919,479 of OZ026531.1, read as the reverse complement.
CTTTGAAAGTTGAAATCGTGACTAACATCATTCATTTTACAGACGATTTGTGCATTTTTACAAGTGTTTTTAATCTTAGTTTACTAACATACTCATATGACTAATAGAAAAAACAAAGTTTGCCTTTTCTATCTCAAATATATTGTTTTATATGAGCTATTAAACAACCCTACCCCCAATTTTAAGTATCCAATTTTGGTATCTATTATTGAAGAAAAATATATGAAAATATTTGACGCTCGTGGATATCTTACATTTTTGGCACTGTCTTGCTAATGCAATAAAGAATCATACATTTGCAAGTTTGACATCAGGATCAGAGCACTTATTAAAGTATGTAACGTATGTTACATGGCATAATGAATGAGGTAGGAAATTTTCTTGGAAGAGAGAGATGAATTTTCAGAAAAATACCGTTTTTCACATGTTTTCCTATTAATCTCTAGCATCTGGTGCCTTAGTCTTAGTAATTACAGTCATTGCTGATAACAAGCCCATGGAATTGTGTTACCTATGTTATAAATAGCCTTTTTAATCACATATTTACTAATGCCTATAATATTACAATATATATATACATATAGATAGAAAATAATAGTTCTCATTTAAATGACACAATTTAATAAATATTCCTATAAAATAAAATTATTCAAAAACAATCCTTATTCAAGTCACCCTCATAATGTCTATCATTTTGTCTGCTTCTATTGCAAAATTATCACCCATTTCATCACAAACAGTAAAATCATGGCATAGAATTAGGACTGCAAACTGAGTACAACCCTGTTCCTCTCCACCCCTTTGGGAATTGTGCAGACATATCCTACCTTTAAAGGCCAGGGGCCAACTATAAAAGCCAAGGGATCTGAAAAATGGCCAGTATGTTCCCTAGTTCACATACAGTAAACATCCAGCTGTCACCAAAGAAAATCCAAAAATATAAAGCACTTACCCTATGAAAAGTGATGAAACTTGGCACATAACTTCTTTAAGCCATAAACATTAATTCCATATAAAAATTGAAACAAAATTCTATTCAGAAAATAACTTTTCAGAAAATCTTTTTAGCTGTCTGCTACAAAATTCAAATCTTGCACCAAAGTATAATTGACAGCAAGTGGGAGGGCTTATCAGAGTTCATAACCTCTACTGGAGCAGCTGAGAATATAGCGTATTACACAAATAATCCAATACATTCTACCTGACACATGGAGGGAGACTTGAGATGTCTGTAAACACCATATTTTCTTGTTTATTTAAAATTTGCTTGAATTTGAAACACATAGAAACAGTTTATTTTTAGCATGAACTAGCTATTCCCATAAATGTCCCATAAAGCGCAATCCCCCTGGGTTTGTCATTCCAACTATATGACAACTTTTCATCTGTCTCTGTCCTGTTCACTTCATTGTAATTCCAACCATAGTGTCAAAACAGATGGTTTATGGTATCCAGTTGTTTCACAGATACATTTCATATATTTTGATGTAATGTAAAACGTATATACATGTTAATCTGACACTAAGTCTGTAAGTAAATGTAGGATTTTAATTGATTTGTAAATGCTCTGTGAGATAAAAATAAACAGACCTACTTCTGACTGATAATGTCCAGATGTGTAAATTGTATTAAGTGCCTGGGAATAATGGAAGAAACCAAAACAGACTTTCTAAAGTGGGGATTAGAGAATAATTAATTAATTATATAATTATCAAAAACATTGAATATAAAACGAAGCTGCTGTAGAAAAACATTAATTGGCATATTAACACATTTGGTTGCCTTTATTGAAGTAAAATTATCTGTGATTGATCAGGGGCAAGGATTGATTTATACTTATGGAACTCTGAACCCCCTCTAAAATGCTGCATGTGGACTACTCCAGAACCACACTGTTAGAAAGTTCAAGGATAAACCGTGAGTGAGTGAGATTTGTAGTGTAATAAACAAGTTTGAAAGTTTGTGATGTGATTAAACATGGGCTTTGGTTTGGTGCTAAAAAACGTCTCATTGAGATGGTTCTTTTGAGTACTCACAGCATATATGTTTTGGTTGAGAAATAACAAAAACAAAATTTGATTACGCATTCTTATCTGGAGGCCTGTACTTAACTGGAGGCCTGCTCTAGATGGAATAACCACACAGTGACCACTGTTTCTTCTAGCAGACGATATTAATAGCTACCATGTGTTTCTGTTTACAATCTAACAAAAGCCAATAGAATTCAAACTGATAGCTGAGCAGTGAGAGTATAAGCCCATTCCACTTGCCAAATTGGCTTAATTGCCGTCCGGTAGGAAATTTGCTGCTCCAGACTCTGGCCTTTAAGAACAATTCAAGCTGCATCAAATAAGAGATGTTTGCACTCTATTAACTAGGGGGTTAGCCTGTAATGGTATGATACGTATGTTACCATATAAATTTAAGAATAAACGAATTGAAAGTCTGAGAAACAGAAAGAAGACATAAAACTATCTATTAATTTGAATTATTCATGTAGTTTGCATGCTGCATACCTTTGATACATAAGAAAAGATTTTTTTACAAATATACAGCTTCCTATGGTGTTATATGTGTTACATTAATTAAGATTACTTTTTAAAATTGGTAATTGTGACAAACATCACTTATAAGCATTTCGTGTGATCCTCCTCTTTAGCCATCAAAAGACTTAATTTTCTTTGTATGTGTGGCCAGTGCCAGCGTCAAACAACTTGACTCAGCCAAACTCGAATCCTTAGAATTCTTCAAAAGCAGAAACAGCATGTCAGTGTCATGGGATCAAACACCTGATTAAATATGGGTTTAATGCCATTTCACATATATGCATACAATGGAGTATGACTCTGGTATAATTCTCTTCCTGTGAAGTGGCAAGAGCAATCTAACTGCATCTGCCTCTGATCCGTGCTAGTCAAATGATAACTTTGCTCTGATTTTGCAAAATCTATGTCTCTACCGTGTACCTCTAAGAATACTTTAAGATTTCTGACATTGGTCAAACTGAAATTTGATAGGCTGCTTTTTTGCACCATTTGCCATGGAACCTATCCAGTCTTTCGGTGCTTAAGTCCTCAGGTCTTAGATCAATAGTATTTTGCTGCGCCCAAAGAACTTTTTAAGTTTTCTTTAGTTACAATGTTGACTCTTGATGGTTTTGGTAGATTGTCTGAAACAATTTCTGTTACACCTTGAAAGTTATCTGGTATAAGAGAAAGAATAGGAAGTTGGACATTGCCATCAATTATGTTTGCAGTTGGTTGTTATTTGATGTCAGTACATTGAAGCATGTCTTAAAATAATGTAAAACCTATGATTACTCAGTTTTTGCAGCCATATCATTAGCTGTTGCATTCAAAAGAAGGAAAGTGGACTATAGGTAGAATTGGATAACCAGTAGTTCTTTATTATGCTCTATGGAAGATTTATACAGAGTAAACAAGTTGATAAGGTGCCTCATTTCATGATCCATTGAAAACACTGAAATTGAAAACACTTGCCTCTGACTGTGTAATCAAAAAGGATGTCACGACAATGCCCTTGCTCTTTTATTATGACGAGTTATATATGTTACATCCTTTAATAAGCGCTCTTATCTTAGAAACTTAGTGAATCATTGAATTGAAAGGGCCTAATTTGCGCTCTGTTAATCCTGCATTTCATTGCTTTACCTGCTGTGATACATCTAGTTCGTTTATCTGAAGGGAAAGAGTTACCTCGGTTTCAGCACTTCAGAAATTCTAAGACTTCAAATAAGTTTTTGAATGCTTGGGGAAAGATAATAAGTGCAGAGACATTATTAGATGAAAATATGTGGGTTGCATGTATGGAAAGGCTACATTTATAAACGTTAACCAGCTAAGATATGATTCTTTATCATAGAAATATCAAGGTACATCAGTCCAGGTACTCATTGCTCTTAATGGCATAGTTTTCCTCCTTGTAAAGCTTTAGTCTTTCTCCTACTTGCAGAGTATAACTTGAAACACATGCTCAAAGAGCCAACTATCAGGAATTCATATCAGTTTTCGAATGTTCCAAGCCATAAATGGCAAGATTGGAAAGTTGATAATGGCTCATCAATTTTGAGTGGACTGGTGGTAAAATTGAATAACAGTAAATGATTGAAATATTGTGTGATGATTCTATTTGTTGCAAGGAGGCGTGTGATAATAATGATTACCACAGAAGCAGACAACGACAAACGTTTAACATGAGTGTTAAATCGATGAGAAATAGTTGGACCATTTCATTTATTGTATAATCTTGTAAAAATGTAAAGCTATCTTTTCTATTTGTGGCTCTATATTTAGCATTATATGCACAGTATTAGGAAATGTGTCCAAAAGGTCATTGATAACATCTGTAACACCAGGCTTGATAATCATAAATGAATATAATTTCTAGTGTTTTGGCACCAAAGACTTATAAGTACACATGAAGTGTCCTGATCTTTAACTTAATGACATCTTGTAGATATATGAGCAAGACAGACTAAGAAAATGAAAAATATCCACACACTGTAATCGCTTTCATGTGTTTTACTTAAACTGTAATAACAAAATTCGCTTCTCTGTAAAACTGGGAGTAGGGCTGTGTATTAGCTCCTATAAGACAATATATTTAAGATAGAAAAGCAAACTTGTTTTTTCCTATTTATCGATTGAGTATATGTTTGTAAAATCTAATAAAACAGTTTGAAGCCAAGTCATAGTAGTTGTTTAACTACATGATGATAGCCACAATTATAGCTTTTAAATTATAATTAGGTTTATGTAACGCACGTAACACCACAGTTAGCAGTATTAATGTTAAACAGCTTCCATATGTAGTAAAGACATCCAGTATTAAGCTATAAGAATGTCAATTTATTAGATAATTTTAATGTCCTCTTTTGGTAGCTCAAACATTCAAATTTCTTATTCTCAAATTGATATAGTAACATATGTAACAAGCTGTTACAGGCTAATCCCCCTACTTACAGAGTGCAAACATTTCTTATTAAATGCACCTTGAATGGTTACATAAGATGAAATGTGTCTGCAGAATTCCAAAGGGGGTCAGGATGGAGCAGGCCCTTACTCAGCTTGATGTCAAAATACTGTTTGGTGATTTTACTTATCACGCTAACATATGTAACGCTCTCTGATCTTTAAAACTTGATGACAACAAGCAGATCTATAAGTCTTTATCATAGGAGCCAGTTTAAAATCCCTAAACAATGTAAGATATCCAACAGCTGCGAGTTTTTTTCACAATTTTAGCTCAAACTTTCAAACTAGATTTCCTTTATTTGATATAGTAACGCATGTAACACACTGTTTCAGACTAACGCCCCAACATAGAGAGTGCAAACATCCCTTACTCAATGCAGTTTGAGTTGTACTATAAGAAGGAATATGTCTGCAAAATTCCCTTGAGGAGATTAAAACATTATTAGGCATATCTTACGTAAAGACAATGAGCTTGCCCATTTATTACATCAGGTAACATATGTTACAGCCTCTGATATTCAAAATTTTGCAACAAACTTGCAGATTTATGAGTCTTTTCATATAAGCAAATAAATCCCAAACAATGAAACACATTCATCAACTCCAAATATTTTTTAACTATTTTTACTTGAGTTTTAATACCAAACATTTCACCTTAAAACTGGGTAGGGGTAGGGTTGTTTAATTGCTTATTTCAGAAAAAAAATATTTAAGCTAGGGAAACAAACTTTAATTTTTCGGTTAGCCAATTGCATAAGCTAGTCAGACATGGTTAAAAACATTTTGCAAAACACACATAGAGATTGTGAGTGTAAATGACGTTAGCCACACTTGCAAATCTTAATGGGTTATCTGATTTATGTAACGCATATGACACCTTAGGAAGCCGCAATTTTGTTCAAATTGCTGTCATACGTAGTTTAGATATCCAGTATGCAGACTATATGAGTGATTTTTTAAAAATAAATATTTTAATGTCCTTAATTTGTAGCCCAAACTTTCAATTTACTTTTTCTTAGTTTGTTTAAGTAACGTATGTTACAGGCTCTTACAGACTAACGCCCCGGAGCACAGAGTGCAAACATCTCTTAAAAGACTCGGCTTTCAATTCTCTACAAGATAGGATATGTCTGCAAAATTCCCTAGGGGGGGAGCAAACCCATTCTCAGCCATCCGTCTAATATGACACTGCAAATTTCTCTTTTCCTAGTTTTATGTAAAGTAAGTAAGGGTACAAAGATCAGAAATCCATACAATCAAGTACCACACCTGACAGTCTTTTTACTCTTACTAACTCTTCATATGGCATACACCCTCAATTGAGTATTACGTGCCGTAGTTAGATATTCCTAGTGCACTGATAACAAGATTATTTCAACAATTGCTTTTCAAGTTTCTGAAAACTCTTATGAGATGTGTAAATGAGTTGCATTCTTTAAATTACTGTTCCCATAAAACGAACAAGTTCTTTATTCAAGACATACATAAGAAATCATGCTGTTTTTTTCAATAGTCTATTTCAGTGAATCTACCTGTCCTGGGCTAAATTTAGCTCATCACTGGCTGACATCAATATCTGTCACAACCAGTGAAAGCTGGTTTCAGCCAGTCAGAGAAGGTCTTTTAAAGGAGTCATATAACAATAGCTGATGTTGTAACACATAGTGTTGATAAACTCCTCCCCAAACAATGATACTGTCTTATTGCGTTTTCTATAGTCTAATTTCAAGGGACTGTTTGTGTCTTGCAGAAAGCAGAATACCACTAACTGTGTTGTTAAGAGGGCGTTATGGCTGTTGCATATTCATTCACTCTAATGAATTCACTTAAGCTGTTTTCAAATTGTGTATGTTCACTCTAGTGCTTGAGTAAATAGTACATTGCCAAATCAGAATATAGGTATGTGTTAGTCTTACTTTTAAATGTTTCTCAAAACATTCTCAAAAGACATATGCTGAATGAAACTTCCAACGCAAAATATTTCAGGAGTACATTTTTATTTTAAAAAAAGGTCTAGATGGAATTATTACACTGTTCTGAGATTATGGCAGACATTGACCAATTGAGTTATAATTTTAGAGGCATGATTAACTGATAAAGTTCTACTTTCATTTTCATAAATAATAATATCCTCTGAACGGTACAATTATTCCAGCAAGACCTCTTTTTAAATGAAATTATACTCCTGAAATATTTTGCTTTGGAAGTTTCGTTCAGTATATATAGATAAAACTACATGTAATACAAGCTGACACACTGCTCAACATCAATATGTTTGTTTTAATACTGATTTTCTATAACAAGGCATTCTCATAGCTTATTGATCTGAACATGCAGCTGTTACACACATGCCAGAAAACTGTATCAAATCCATAGGTCATGATAAAGTTTTGTGCAAATAAATGTCGCATTGATTATTTCGTTTTCATCATTTAAACATGAGTACCCACAACTTATATCTAGGTTGAGAAATACGAAATTTATGTCAGCTGTATTGTACAATTTTACGAGTGTATATACAAATATTTTCTTTTGTAGGCAGGACGAGTCGAAGACGAGTTTCCACCTACAAGTTGGAATATTTGTACATCACGAGTATTTGTGCAATAAAATTCTTGTATAATGACCAATAAAACAACCACATTTTAATTTATTCATGAGGTTTTAAGTCAATTACAAGCTCCACCATTGACAGGGTCTTGTAAAAATTAGTTAACAGCATAGATCAAAGGAAGGCGGCAAAGTCATCATACAATAGACAGTTATCAAATAGTGCATAAATAGGTTATTTATCTGACTCCAGTGTGTCTGAAATTTAATTCGAATTAGTGAGTCTTTTTAAAATTGCATTTATGAGTTATATGAAAAGCAAATAACATATGAACTTACTTTGTGTCTATATTATACAATTTGTATTTTGCTCTTGTAGAATGTCTGAATATCTGAAAGAGAATCAAGCTGAAACAGGTAAGGCATATATGTGTCTATTGCACGTATTAGTGCATGCTGCCGATATATTTAATATACTACTAGCTCACGAGATGTTGGTACTTACTGAATATGCAAAACCAAAGACTCCAGACTGGCTCCAGTCCTCAAACATTTTTCCTATCAATATATCATTTCATTTACTGGTAGTTATAGTCTAATTCTGATGGCTCTGTTTTACATCTGACTAAAAGAGGCAATAATATGTTGATGAAAGAAAAAACTCATTATGATTTTAAGTTTATATTGATATTGTTAGTCATACTATGACAATGTTTCAGACTGTAAACAGTCTAGGAAGACTCAGACGAGTCAGAAAAGACAATTAGTCAAGCCGTTTATTTGATTGGTTTGATTTGGTGAAGAGTGTTGGGGTGGAGGTGGGGGTGGGATGGAGATACTCGTGTGCAAGATTTTGTTGGCTTTTATATTCCCAGTCAACTGTGGAGACGGCCAAGCCACGTAACCACAGTATTTTTTTCGGTTTGACACTACTTTGTGCACATACTTACGCTAGAAACTGACAACAACCCTTCTTGAATCAGCAGAACTCAGTTCCAATCGATTGAAATTTCCTAGGAGGAGAGCTGCAACGAAGCCTTGATTTAATGTAGCTCAATGCAAGGGCATAGGGTGTGTCTTCTAGTAAACTATTTGCTACCATGTTGCTGCATGCGTTATTCTCTTTATTTGAAAAGCAACATGACCGTATTCTGAAAAATTGAAATTTTGACCTCGTCCTCACCCCTAAGCCTACCCAAGGGGCGGGTCAAGGCATACAAGTTAAAGTTCCGCTTGAAATCTTTCAATATATATTGCAAATTAATAATGCAAAATATTTTCATGATCATCCTCTACAATAGTATGTGACCAGGCAAGGATCGAGTTCGCAACCATCAGACTCACTAGATGGAATATAATTTCAGCTTCTAGTTGGGAAGTGGAGGTTGAAATCTTTCCTTCTGACAGAGTCAAAACTGTTGCAACAAAATTGCATTTTGGCATTGGGAAGACTTGCATCAACTGTTTTTTTATCCGTCTAACTAGTAAACAATGTGCGCTGTAGAGCCACAGTATGTCTCAGATTACATAATATACTACCCAGAACAGAAAATTGTGTATGTTGCATGAGTTGCAGTCTGACCTAGATTCATAATGTTTACTTCCATCATAAAATTAGTCCAGAGTATATCTTAATATAATCAGCAGACGTAAAAAGCATGCAACATAAACACCACTAAATTATATCAGCACTTTGACAGAAAATATTAGTTTGCTCAAAATAACTTTATTAAAGCACTTCATATGATTTCCGAAATAAGGAATTAACCGAGTCGTAAGTTACAACTAATGAGGTTGTTAAAAGTTTTCGATTCACTTGTAAAACAGAGTCAACCTAAGTGTCCATCTAGGTGTCAGCGTACGCGACAGTATAATATGAAAAATGTCTAGTACTGACTTTCTACATCAAATAATATTTCATACATGCATTTACTATAACAGTTTATGTTTAATCTGAATGCGTAACGTTTATAAAACAAAAAGCTATTATCGTATGCATTTTGCTTCCACTCTAGTGAGCAATGACATTTTTGCCACGTTTCATGAATACCATAGTATGCTTAATCTTAACACCTGTCATGCTGAATATCTCTACATGTATGTACTACACGCCTTCCCAGTTTTGTCTCGTAAACCTAGAGCATTCCAGCTGTTAGCATGTTTTTTTTCAATCAGAGTGCAAAACAGGGTCGATCCTGAATAGATGGCTTAATCAGTAGCCAGCTGATCTAGATGCAGCATTTTTTTTTAAAAAAAAAATCTGGCTCCGAGGTTATGAAAAAAATTCATGCTCAACTCAGTTGAGCACGAAATTTCACTGCTCATAAAAACTTAAATATCGAAAAGTGAAGAAGTTTCTTGCTTTAAGTCTTTCAGGTGTGGTATTTACCATGCTAATAAATGTTAAAATGCCATCAATTGTTGGCATTTTAACAATTATGAGCAGGGTAAATTTTGTGCCCAGCTGAGTTGAGGATAAACAAGTTTTATAACCTCGGGGCCTGGGCTCAGAGGGGCAAGGGAAAATCTACAACAAAAAGTTACAATAGAGAATTTTACCTTGTGTACATCATAAGGCAATAAAACATATTTCATATTTGGTGAGACAGTATATGATGAGGCATCAAGTTCTTTCTGAAAATAAAATTGAACAAAACATATACAGTCAGGCCAAATGAAAAATATATGTGGTTCAGGTTACACCCTGAAAAAAATAGGGTAGGAGGTAAGATACTATTCTTTGTTTTTGAAAACTTTTTTTCGTGGAATATTTAGACCTGCTTGGAAATGTATTAGATAAGACAATACTTATATAAAAGCCTCTATTTTTGAAGATATAACCTTGTTTTAATCCTTTTACTTCCAATACTGGACTTAATGCATAGAAATTTAGGTTTCCGTTTCAGATGGTCATTTTGATAGGTATTTTTTTTCTCCAAAATCTGAAGTTGGAAGGGAATAGCAGATCTCCAAATTCTGAAGTTGGAAGGGAATAGCAGAACAACATTATTTTGTTCTGCTATTCTCTTCCAACTTCAAAATGTGGAGCAAAAAGTTTAGGGTAGGGTGTAAAAATTTAAGGAAGGTCGGGTAACCTGAACCACACTTATTTTTTTCCCTAAAACCTTGCTTACCCCCGCCAGATTGTACATTTGTACATGCTCACTTGAGTCTTCACAAAACGCATTATGAGAAAATTATGTAAATCTCATGTGTTTGGTCCTTAGTCCTATTTAAGAACTATACCTGCCACAGATATACATGCATAATATATTTTAAGTCACATCACATGCACTTGTAAAGTAACCCAGTTGGGCTAACTGCTTGATATAAAAATTGAAAATACTTGGCTAGTGAATTATAAACATGCAAATCCCCCTTTATGTATGGAGTTATGTGTTTCGATCTCACAGATAGCCAGAGCTAAAGAAAACCTCAAGTTGAGCTACTGTGGGCCCAGCCAACGACAAGCATCAGGTACCAACCAACGGATTAAAGCTTTACGTTAGGGCCGTCATTAAGTCTTAGGCCTGACCCAACGTCGTGCAACTAAAGAGAAAACCAGAGCTATCAACCTTGATTGTGTTCACAACCAGGCATGCAAACTGTCGCATGATATCTATGTTGTATCACACTCTTTTATAACGTTTAATAATATTTTATATTAATCACTAAAATTAGGCTTTCCATCAACTCTTTGAAATTTATAAACTAAATCGCCATAAAAACCGGTTCTGATATACCTTGTTGCTGAAGAGTCTTTGAGCAAATTTTGTACTTAACAATCAACTAACGTGCGTTTAAAATACACCAAATGAGTTCAATCTCATTTCGAAGGGACATCCAAGATCACATAAATTAAGTGTTGCTGAGATAGCAAAAGCTAGTTCAAACATTACACACACACTTCAAAGAAGAAAGTACTTACAAATGTGGTATTATCCATGAAAAGTGAAGATGAATTAGTTGAGCAATTAAACAAAATAACAGCACCGTCCTCGTTTCTATAGAAGAAACTATCTTCTCCTGAAATCAAACAAAATTACCATGTAAAACAAAGAGCTACGTGCATTAAGAGGCTATTTTGTCCCCCCCCCCACCCCCTAGAGGCCAAAAATAAACGTTGCTTTTCACTAGTTTCTTATTATTAGTTTATTAGAACAATAGCCCAAGTGTAAAAGTCTGATATTGATCTGACTTTAACCGTTGCTATGGTAACAAAAATGGCCGCCAAAATAGGCTGAAAATAGGAAAGTGTCCATTTTGGAGCAAATTTGAGACATTTGACGGAGAAATTAATATAGAGCACAAGCAAATACCAAATCAATATTTCAAAACAATGTGCAGATATCTTATTCTTAAACAATCGGTCTCCAAAAGCCTTAAATTTAGTCCAAAATGGCCATTTCTCTATTTTATGTCTATTCTGTCGGCCATTTTTGTTACGACAGCAAGGGTAAAAGTAAAATAAATGCCAGAATTTTACACTTTGGTTATTCTTCAAATAAACCGAACGTTTATCCGACGATCTACCTCCCCAAATGAAAAATTTTAATATGGTTATCCGCATTCTAATGCACTTCTGCAGCTTCCTCTCAAATTTGAGCTTTGCAAGGCTGCATAAAGCCGCACACGTGACGTAATTAATGTCGTCAAACTATTTCCGACAGTGCATCGCAGGATATACTGTCGCAAATTTTTGACGTTATCCAATCAGACGTCGCAGTACAAATGCAAATGCATTAGAATTGTATATATTTAGCAAAATGTTATGTCGGATGTCATTCCTTTCAACATGAGCTTCGTTTGTAACCTATTGACTTGGACTGTGTGAACCACCGTCGGCACCATGAATTAGAAGACGTGCTCTTCTGTTGGACCACTGCTAAAGCTCCAGTAAGTCGGTCTGTTGACTTCACGCTGTGAAGCTACTGTCAACCAGGTTGTGACAAGTTAGTTTCTGGCATAGCTTCCATTTTTTCTAGTTTTGTGTAAAGGCCTAGGAAAACTCCTAGATAAGTGACCCACCAGATTAATCAGCCTTATCTACCCATACGTTACATGTAATTTTGAAATACATGGTTACCAGTAGCAAGTGTATAGCATAACTGTGTAATGGTATCTGGTAATAACAAAATTTTACCTTTAATCCACTCTGGTTGAAAGCTCTTTGGCTGATATTTCTTTGTGATGAAGTCTTCAAACGTGAATTTCTTCAGATGTAATTCGTCGCTTGAATCTGAAAGCAGCATAATGAGGAATGTATCAGGCCATCCTTAAAAACTGTTTGCTGTCACCCTACTCATAATTTTCCAAGTGGGTAGGTAGGTAAGTATTTAATTGTTTTAGCTGATTTGTTAAAATTCATTAAAAATAAAGAAAAAATGTCTAAAATGAGAATTTAGAAAAAACTCTGAAACGGCCATAACATGTTTCGGGTAGGTGGCTGTTGAGTGAGTCGGTCGGGTGAGCGCAAAAAAAGATTTTTTAAGGATTGCCTCAGTAACAAGACTTAGTATAGAAATGCGCTTAAATCCATAAAGCTTAACTAAGGAAATCTACTCGTTCTATTTCCAAATTTATATAAAAAGAGTTAGGTCAGGTTAGGTATGTGATTGTATTAATTCCTGATCTTTGACTTTTTACTATTTTATAAATGAAAAGAATCAATGGAAAGCCTTATTTTCCTTATCAATTCAAAAGGTAATCAAACGTTACAAAAAGATTGTATGGATATTTATAGTCCGACATATTGTTAAGCATCGCCTCAATAGTTTCCTAGAAAACAAAGGAAGCTTTCCAGTCATGCTATTTTCTTGTTTTATTTATGTAAATAGATGAAGTCGTGACAATTTGCAGCAAATTTCGATTCGATTATCGCAAAGGCAAACAACCAGGCATGGTAAATGCACACTTACCCCTAAAATGTCCCTATTCTCTAACACATTATGGTATTTCCAAAACGCTTAGACATGTAAAGTGTTAGTGTCATATTGTTACAATATCAAAGAAAGTTCTGACTGAAAATTTCAGATTCATATCTCGAAAAGAATAAAAGTTATGGATGTGCAAAAATTATAAACACGCGATTAACTATCTCTATGATTCTCTATAACTGACATGAAACCTTGAGTTCGACAGAATCAGTTTGGCACTAGTTCGAAAAATATGTCTAAAACATTTCTGCGTTTATCTGAATTCAAAGTAAGCACTTTGGGTTAAGCAGTGACAATTTTAAGGGTACACCCTAAAATAGGGGTTGGTGTATACAGGGCACCGTAGAAATTCAGCAAAATGACAAAATGGCATTCTGATATGTTCAGCAGACCAAAGGAAGACTAGAGTAACAAAATGTTACAAACTGGTTGTTCTTCTGAAGAAATTTGTACACGAAAAAAGTCTCTGAGATAGTGTTTGGGTGATGCTTAACTTATGTCTGACTGTATATATCTATGCGACAAACTGCATAAATGGTCATCGCGGTTAAAAGCTATGGTCTCCTCTTAACTTGCACGATGGTGGGCCAGGCCTCAGACTGAATAACGACCAGGCCCCGAGGTTTTAAAACTGGAGTACAGTCTCAAACTCAAAATGAAGCGCAATGGATATTCTATGGCATTGATTTGTGTCTTTCCAAAACCTTATAATTTACTCCACCCCTTCATGTGCTTCACAACCAATCAGTTTGCACATAAATTTAAATTTTTGGCCACCTTAATCACATATTTTGTCAATATTTGTAATATCTACTAAGTATATCATTAAGTAAATCCATGAAGTGGTCAATGCGACCATTTCAAAAGGCGCAGTCATGCAAAAAGAGAAGAAAACTATAAGTAGATCATAGATCATATATACTAGGCCAAAAAAGAAACGCCGTATATAAAGATTAAAAATATTGCGCGTTAAATGAGAGTCACAAAATCTCATCTTCTATCTATGTTTTGCTACTATTCCTGCCACACGTTATTCCCATTGTTTCATTGAGATCAGTCAACACAAACAAGTGTACTGGCTGTTTTTTTTATTTTCAAGTTTTTCACGTGCACATTCATTTTATTTAGATTTACACATGTAATAACTACTGAAATTACTAGTCTAATATCCAATTTCCTTGAAAACATTTAAAACCTTAAAATTGAAAGATACACATTGCTAATTTACGATGCTAAAACGGACACATGTTAAGCTAGAAAAGGCGATAAGAATGTTACAAGCTAACGTGACGCCATCGGTGATAGCCCAACAATTTCGATGCCATGCAAGGATGCTTGAACGTCTTAGGAAACATTTCTGCCAAATTGGAACAATGTCAGACCGTGCGCATTCATGACGTCATTGCCTAATGACGCGACGTCAATTTCGATAAAAACGTAGGTTTAAACTGCTGAATCAATTTCGTCCGGTGAAATAATAGCTAGGACAACCCCAGGAACTTATAATCCAAGAATTAGCGCTCAAACTGTGACAAATTGTTTGCGAGATATCGTTTAAAGACCCCCCATATACAATGTATGATATATATGCGGCGTTTCTTTTTTGGCCTAGTATACTACAATTATAAAGAAATTTAGTGGTTCGCTCGCTGCTCTCATTCCCACTTAATTCCTTTATGATTGTAATATATGATTTATAATTTATACATAGTCGTCAATTGGATGGGAGTGTAAAACATGTAAACAAAACAAGCTATACATACTAGGAGATAACAAGATGATAGTGGCAATGATTAAAGAACAGACAACAATTATCACAAGTAATTCAATAGCATTACTTACTAGGTGATAACAGGATGATAGTGGCGATGATTAAAGCAAAGACAACAATTATCACAAGTAAGGCAATAGCTATACTTACTAGGAGATAACAAGATGATAGTGGCAATGATTAAAGCACAGACAACAATTATCACAAGTAAGGCAATAGCTATCCCTCTCCAATTTCTTTTCTGTGTCGTGTGGCCCACCAATTCCTGAAAATAGAACAATGTATAATCTGAACGAAATGTATTAATTTACTCCACTATTGGTACGTTGCTAATACTTTGATGTTTTATTGAGAAGGTCATCAAGGTACAGTATTATTCCATGGGGGGAGAGGGTGGGGCGCTGATTTCAGAAGAACGGCAATGACCAATCTTGGGTATTCTGTTTTCAAATTTGGTAAGTTCACTCAATGTTCAGTGAATCAGTTAAGATGAGGTATACACACCTACTAACATTATGAACAGTGTTTGAAATCGTGGAATGTGTAAAGGATTATATAATTATGCAAATATCAAATATGCCTTATCAAATGGACAAAAATTAACAAATGGAGTGAATGAGGATATTTCTACTAGCCTTAACTAGATAGAACATGTACAGAATCGATAGACTAATTATCGTTTACACGACTGAACTGCAATATTTTTGGTTGCATAGAAGGTCTATTGAGGCAATTGACTATCTTACTGATGAGGAAAATAAATAGAATAATACATTTATACAGCAAGCTATTAAATGGACAAAAATGGGAATTACACAATAAGGCGTTCAGTTTTAATAAAATCGCGACGTTGTTCAGAAGTAATTTGTTTGCTGAGACAGTACCTGACGTTCCGGTACAGCGTCCATACTTAGACGAAACTTCTGACACCACGGCAGGCTGCTCCCCCTCTTTTTGATTTTAGTTTTACGCATTGTAAAGTGTCTGTCATTAACAGCGGCGTTACAGTTATGTAGCTGCTCTCCCTTCTTTTTAGTTTTACGCATTGCAAGTTTTCTGTCCTGAACAGATATTTAACAGTTATTAAGCACTAAAGCGTGAAGTTTTTATAATGGAAACCCAGAGCTACCATTTTACAGTTAAGCCTGTCTACAAAGGCCACTCTCAGAGAGACCAAGAATTGGTTTTCAAGACTAATTATCCCTTATTGCATGTCAAAAGTATTGCAGAATGCTCCCCTTGGAGCATTCTGCAATACTTTCGACCTTCATTAGACTGCCATTTGTCATTAAGATCTTTGTTTTGTCTATTTTTGAGTGGCCGCTTAAGACAGGTTTTACTGTATATAATTAAATTTAAAAAAATAACACTTTTATATGTTCTTTTTCGTTTTCGATTTTTCCTTTTCTGCTATCTTCAACATGTTCAAAATGTACACATATCTAGAATGTAACACTGGTACATGTTAGTACTGTCGAATCTCGTAAACCTATTTCAATAACAGATTATTTATCCAAATGATTTAAGTTTTTCCTAGCGTAAATACTAGATGTCCATATATGCCCTGAACTGCCGTTTGGTCAACACTGTGATCCTGCAAATGAGTTTAATACTAGTCGTGATTGCTAGAAATTAACAACTGAACGGACATGAGAGAAAATACCCTTTCTAGCATATATATCATAATGATAGACATAGACAAAATTCCATTGACACACATCGAGTCAAGATATTGCGATTGAACCTTCATCTGGTGCATGCATGTTGTTTGGACGATATTATTTGGAAATACGGGAAATAAAAGCCCTCTTTCAGTCTTTCTTTGTCCCAAAGTGCGCAAGGGTGCGTTCTCTCATGTTAAAAGTCATCGATTGATACATGTAGGTAAATGAGTCTGTCAAAACAATCTGTGTTAGTGATGTCAATAGTTTCGCAAGCTACGTCTATTGGGTGATAATTTAAGGTTTTGTCATCATTCAGCATAGTTCAAGACAAGCACATTTTTGAGTGTCAAATTGTGAATATTTTCATACCCATCAATTTTAACATTTGTTTTGAGTGCTCAAAAGAATAGTTTCAATGAGGCGGTTCTTTTGAGTACCATCAACATATGCTAGAAAGAAAAAAGTCTTATCTAGTTGCATGATTAATGGTGCATATTTTCTATGCGTTGGTCAATCGTATAATAAAAATCATCTGATAAATGCTTCAAATGATTAAATTTCTATTGCTCTGGTGACATCATATACGGTAAATTAGCATTGAATCTATGACGTAATGCATAAATGCTAAGGCGAGTTTGCTGTAATCAAGAGAGTTCGACCCCCAGAAAACTCAAACTATTAGTTCTCCACTGCAGTCGAAAAATATCATAGTTGCTGCTACAAACAAAGAGAAGCCAGGGGCACTTATACCCCTCAACTAATGCAGCCGCCTTTTTTCCTGTTTAAATACCAAATACACCTCAAAACTGTTACATGCATTAAGAGTCTGGAGTGGGTTAAATAGTAAGTGAATAATGAACTTTTTCATAATGATTGGAGAATTTATAAAGAGCAAAACAAGATATGCCATAGTATCGTGACAAATGACCCCTTAGAAATGGGTCTAGCATAAGACACATTTGTGTAAAGTTATTTGTAATATAGGAGATATGCTCCGTACACGAATAGTATAGAAACGAGGGCATAAGTCACGGTAAAGGTCACAGTGACCAACAAATGATAGCAAACACTCGCAATCCCAAGATGCATCCTTACAGGAAATTTGATAATCTCACCTCAACTAATATAGCAGATATGCTCCGGTAAACACGATAATTATAGAAACGAGGTCTAAGTCATGATCATAATGACCCAAAAATAGTACGGAATACTCTGCCAGCCCAAGATGGATACACAAACTAAATTTGGGCTTCCTACCTCAAATAATATAGGAGAAATTATCTAGAAACTATTAGTCTAGGGTCAATGTCAAGGTCACAGGGACTAAAAAACGAGGACAGGGGTCAAGGTCAATATCACAAAGACCAATATGGTTTGCGACACTCCGCCATTCCAATATGCGTCCACACACCAAATTTGAGATTCCTCCCTCGAATAAGATGCTAACAGAAGATATAATCCGGACACTATTATTCTAGAGATGAGGTCAGGTCAATGTCACAGTGACCCAAAAATGATAACTGACACAATTCAAGGATGTATCATCCACACACCAAATTTGGGGATTCTTACCTCAAATTATATAGGAGATATGTTCCGGATACAATTATTCTAGAAACGAGGTCAAGATCACAGTGATTCAAAAAGATTACCCGACAATCCGCCATTTCAAGTAAGTAAGGAGGCACAGATCAGGAATCGATACAATCTAGACCCAGACCTAGGACACTACACGGGAAAGTGGCAAAAAATCCACATACAAGAGAGCCAAGAGGTTAACCCTTTCCCAGCAGATGACCACAAGGCTAGTCGGGTCTACATACCAAATTTTGGATCCCTACCTCAAATACTATAGGAGACATGCTCCAGACACAATAATTCTAGAAACAATGTCAGAGATCAAGGTCAAAGTCACAGTGGCCCAAAATGATGATACGAGAGACTACGCCATTCCAATATGCATCTAAACACCAAATTTGGGATTCCTACCTCAAATATTATATGAGCTATGCTGGACACGGTTATGCTAGGTCAGAAGTCAGGGTCAAGGTCACAGTGACCCAATATGGTATGCAACACACCGCCATCCCAGGTTGCATCCACACACCAAATTTGGGATTTCTACCTGATAGAATATAGGCGAGATGCACCGGACGTGATGCGGGACGGACGGACGGACACTTTGGACGAACTGTGCGATTATTATGTGCCTCCTAACATTTCTTTGGGTCGTAAAATGATAAGAGAATAACGATGTCATAAATAAAACTTTTTTTTTTTAATTTTTAGCTGACAAAAATAATGAATATAATAAGTTTTAACAGAATAAATTGACTGGCTCCAGTCCTTAAACAAGTTTTCATCAATGTGTTATATCATATACTTGTAGCCAGTCTTAAAACAGAGCCATCAGAGTTAGACTGGCTACAAGTACATGTATAAGATATAACACATTGATGAAAATTTGTTTTAAGGACTGGAGCCAGTCTACAGAATAAAGATGGAAACAAAATCTGTGTCAAAATGAAATAATAAGCTGTAATGGTGACATCATAAAATTTGATCTTTACCCATGGAATCGTGTGTAACTAGTTTTCCAGTTACTTTGGTGCAGTGGTCAGCGTCAACTGCCCCTTTGGTTCGGCGCAAATTAATACGCGTATCATACTACCATGCAACTACCAGCTTAGCAAAAGCATAGTTCATGAAATCAAATTTCAATTGGTGATATAGCTGTCATGTAAATATAAACAATTTACCCTATAGTGACAGGTATTTTAAAACTAATTGGCAGTTTGAGATGTTTAAAAGAGGAGAGCCAATGGACATGATACTAGTTAAAAATAGTTTTCCTTAATTTCAGTAACATATGGTGTTGGTACACATTGTAATTGCCTCATAGAGGTAATTCCAGTGTGCACATACAACATATGTCCATTCAATAAATGAGTGTTTTTCACCATAAGACAGGTTTTTCACAAACTTCTCAACTACTTTTTATGTTTCAGTGTATTGAGCATGTAGAAATGAACAAGTTTATGTGTAGTTTGACATGCACCTGGATGACAATATTAGATAATCAATTTCATATTATTGACAGCTTATCTTTAGATGTTTCATTCGAATGAATTGCTAACTTGATGGTTGCCTGGTTGTAATGAAGAGATGAAAACTTACTGTATTAGAATTGGCCTCTCTTTCCTTTTCTTTCGATTCTCCTTGAATAGATTCCATGATTTTAAACTTAAATTTAAAAGTTTAAATTTAAAACTAAGATTTACTAAACATGCCAAAATAAGGCAGGTGTCAAATTAAAATGCGTTATCATTGACCACGCGGATCTAGCTGTCATTGTGTATTGGCAACATAATAAGAGAAAGTACAATCAAGTACCACACCTGACCCAACACATTACGTTGCTCTATTCGTTAGAGTAAATTTAAATGTCTCCCTAAAGGCTAATGCTATACAGTTATGTATATTAGATATTGGTCATTGTGTTATATGGGTGTTGGTTGGGAATGGAACCTCGCCCAACAGACAGAATATTCCAAGACAAATGCTTTGACCACTAATTTACTGGATAATTAATCATGTATCTTGATCAAGTTGTGGACACCTATATATTTGGACCGCGTCGCAATGAAACCTGTCTTGGAGGTTTCCGATTAAGTGAGATACAAACCAGCCTGCTCAGCTACAGAGACTAGCTAGAAAATTTAAATTTCTCTAGTAACAAGTCTAGATATAATACTTTCCAATGAGAGAATAATGATGGCGCTTATCAGACTGCGCGGATGCGCAGGCTGGTCTGCGCCTTTGTTAATCGCAAAAACCGGAAGACAGGTTTTCTCGCGACGAGGCCCAAATATATAGGTGTCCACAACTTGATCAAGATACATGATTAATTATCCAGTAAATTAGTGGTCAAAGCATTTGCCTATTAAGATTCAGGTCAAAAAGTTGTAATAAGTTACATGTATTTTAGATATTCGTTTACTTTGCAGGGAGAGATTAGCATTTCAAAGGCGCTGATCAGATTGCGCGGATACGCAGGCAGGTCTGCACCTTTATTGTTCGTATGTAACAAAGTCTGGTTTTGTCGCGTCGAGGCCCATTGCACTACGCGATTCATATTACGTGTGTATTCAGAGACATTAAGCCAATTTGCACATCTTTAACAAAATTATACGTTCGTAACAGATTAGTCATTGACCTACAATGCAGTCTACTACATGTACCCACGGTGCTAAATTTCCGCTTAACACATATAAGCCCACTCCTTCTAATCGGAGGCAGGCAAGCAAAACAAGTCCCGATCAGACGACATAGAACACGGCGTCTGATCAGGGTCTCCACTGTTTGCTCACAAGATTGAATAAACCTTAAATACTTTCTGACAACCCTTAAATTAAACGTGGACTCGGCCAATAGACGTCTCTGAACCTCACACAGAATGACACTCAAAAGTCATCTGATAGTGAATAACTGGCCAATGCAACAGTGACTTAGACCCCCAAACAGAAAAGGACGTGTTCAATCTCCCACAATTGATCCGAGGCCCACTTCGCGGAATCGAACTAAAGTTCCTACTGAAGTTCTTACGTAATAGTTGCGCGCGCACATTTACATCCGAACGGCTACAGTTGGAACTTTAGTTGGTTGTCAAGTAGACAAAGTGAATAGCCTTGCATGCTCCTTTCAACTCTTCATTGCAGACAAAAATGATGTTCATATACTGTACAGCAAACTCTTATTAATAATTAAGAATAAGTAGGACCGCAAATAGAGCACAGCGAATATTTATTTTCTAAAACAAATTATTTTGAGGCTACTGACAGATCTTAAACCCATCTTGTTAGTATAGGGCTAGAGGAGGGAACCAGACAATCTACTAGAGTAACGGTGCTCTGACCTACCGTTGATCTCTAGAAGGAATATAGTAGCGACTATCGATGTTCGAATCTAACTATAGTTACTATAGTAGGAACTATAGTTCGAATCGAAGTGTGTCCGAGTTAACCTTACAGTTAAGGGTGGATGCCACCTGTTGAATGTAGGCGTGGTTTTCGGAGCTGTATATTGAAAGAAACTATATCGTTTTATGGGTTGACATAATGGGTAATTTGGTTAAAAGCAAATGTCTATAACAATGTATCACTTGACAGAAATCTTGATTACCATGGGCCAATACACTGTAACTGGGCCAATGCGACTGTACTTGATCGATAATATACCCAACAAAAAAAGAAACGCACCACTTAGAACTGTTCAACTCTAAGAAAGATCACACGTGATAGGCCAGTTTAGTTTATATCAGTGCAAAGGTATGTCATGTACTGTTGCGTCACACGTCTTTTGCAATCTGGCGTCGAAATTGTGTTAAAGAAAATTGGTCATGAATAAAGAGGGGGTCAAATTGTAAAGTCACAGGAAATAAGCGTTTTTATAATGCTCTCTTGATGGATAAGCTGTAGCAATTGGAATCATCTCAGTAGACCAAGTTGTACAAAGACACTTATTCTTTGCAAATCCTATCTTTAAATTCATCATACACGACGACTGAACTCTAGGTAGCCCATGTATTGTGACTACCCTTTGGATAATGATTCCACTTTGGAGATAAACCTTACAAAACATTTAAAGATTTCAATATTGTTTTAATCAATTTAAATGGTCCCAACTGATGGAAAAGGATTTTGGAATTACAAAATAAGCATCAATAAACACATTGGTTGTCTAACATAACGACAACATATCATTTTCATACTTAGCAAATGTAAAACATACTTGGAATTCAATGCAGACAGTAGCGTTGAATTAACGCTTCAGAAACGCGATTACCATATGCTTTGATGTGTTTTGTGCTAACACAGGGAAAGTACAGATACTAATCTACGTCACACTCAAGTTTTAGTAAGATTTGATAAAAAATGAATATTTCATGACAATTAACATTTTCGTATTAAATGGAGATCTTAATGGGAAATTCGCAGTGGTGCGTTTCTTTTTTTGTCGGGTATATAATAGGAAAGTTCGGATAAACTTATTTTATGATACTAGATACGCCTATCACCAGTTACCAGCATTTTTTTTCAAGCTTGATTCTATATCTTTACAATGTAAATAACTAGTGATTGCATGACATTATCTCTAGACACGAAAACTTGACCACTTTCGTGCAAAATCGGTCTTTACATTGTATGTATCAAATAAAAAGGCATACAAAGGTATATTTAAGCAGACTGACGAAGGTATGTGCTATCATTATACTTTTAGATTAAATCTAGAACACACACCTTCGTTAGTATTTCATCGTGATAACATGAAACGAAGTGAAAATATACGTTTTGACGGTGTTACTAATTGGAGGTACAATTAGTCTTCTAAGATTGCATATGCTCAATAAATCCCTGTCACAGGTTATTTTGGTGAATTCGGGATCTCTGGTAATGACGTTTCTTCCTGATGCATAACGCTGTTGCCAAGAAACTAGAACAGTATGACAAAAACATGCTTGTACGAGTATAAAGAGCGATACGCAGACATGACCCAACATTTTGAGCCGCAACTTGAGATTTCCAACAATGTGGTATGTGCGACCAGCAAAGCCTCAGATGAGAGCCTTTCCTAGTCGCTTGAATATTCTATGAGTGTTAGGCTACTGACTGAACAGCATTTGGAGTTTCTAAGCTTAATAGGAGGCTGCACAGGCTCGTCCCAGTCTACACTTGTCAAAATGCCACATTGTTGGAAATCCCATGTCACGGCTCATTTAAGCTTAGCTCTTTTATTGCTAGGACAGCTTTTATCGTCTGCTGGTAAACTTTGCAAACAGTATGGACCCAGAGGGGTCCTGATCAGGAACGAAACCATGTGATACTTTGATAGAATTCTTGAAAGATTTTTTTCTGAAAACGTTATTTTAAAAAAAGTCAGCAGACGACAAAAAGCATGCAAAAAGTACCCAGCATGCAAAGAGATAATTGCGCTTCCGCATATATCAGTTGCATAGATACATTGAAATGTATGTCACAAACAAAAATCAAAATGGTTCCCGATTTGAGCAGATCGGGCGGAAACAAGATTGCTATTTTTATCAGACCTTCAAAGGGGATGCCCGTTGACTTGTTCCCTTGAAATAAAACACTTTGTCGTGGTATTTTATCACAAAACAGTCAAAACAATAACAAATACTAAAGGTGGCGAGTCAAGAAGGTAAGTCAAGTCAACAGAATACATCAAGTCACTACCTCGTCTTCTTCTTAGTCCAATCGGGAAAATCGAAATAAGCCTCGGGTGTACGTAAGTACGAAAAAGCTCCCATTTTGTTAGCCGAAACTGGCGTATAGAAAATTAGTTATGTAGCATGTGGGTTCAGCCCATTTAAATCCATTATTTAGATTACCCGAAACGTTTTATCAACAGAATAAATGAAGTTTATGTGTGTGTTGTTTTTTTTTTCAATAAAATATCGCTAAATATTTGTGCTTTGGCGATATTTTATTGAACAACAACAACATCAACAGAACTTCATTTTAACCGTTTGTGTTGCTGCAATCACACTTGTTATTGTGTTGGCATGGTTCATTTGACGTCAGCGTCACGTTATGCAACGTCAGCGTCACATTATCAAAGTAGATCATCGATGTACATCAGAGGTCTGATTTCTCGGAATTCCTCGGAGTTGGCCGAGGCAGTTCCGATTGTACCTACCACAGATGTCTCGTCTTCTTCCATTGTTAGCTGATGATAAACCTTATCATCTTTATTCCTCCAGTTATCATCATTCAGATCCACGTTTAATGCCATGTTTTATTCCTTTTAATGATGTGTTCACCTCCTTATTAATGTTTATGTAATAACAGATATACAACACGACTATTATCACGAATCATTATCAGCTTAAGAAGTAGTTAATGTCGCCATATTTGACTGAATCTCGGTTAAAGCTATTGATTATCGTTTTCTGTTTTGATTAAATACGCTGTGCAATGCGAAAATCGTTATAATATTTCTTTAAACAACATAATCACCACATGAAAACCTCTCTAAGATGTTTGCCTCACAAAGTGATACTGTAGTCATCAAAAAGTAAGTGAGAATGACCAGGAAATACCACACGCACACACTGCAGACCAACCCACAGCAACCTAGTGAACATAAAAGCAGACCACTGTTGGCCCGCCAGCGAAACGCCTTTCAAATTGCTTTTTCTGGTTGGCCGATAGTGGTCCGAGTCTTTATACGGATCAGGCGGTTAAGGCGAGAATTTAACTCGCAGATACATTTATGAGAAGCAATGAGTAAATGTAGTGGTCAAACAGTTTCAATGTATAGTCAACAGTATACAGACTAGCGAGAGAAGGTTCTGTGCAAGAATATGTGAAAAACTTCACGCAAAACGGCGTTTGCTACAGGTATCAAACACTATTAATATCTTTGATATTTTAGGTAATTCAATCGCTCAGGGATGAGGGGGTGGACAGGGGGGGGGGCGGGGGTACGGGGATAGAGGGTGCGGAATCGGGGGTAGAGGGGGCGGAATCGGGGGTAGAGGGGGTGGGAAGCGGGAGTAGAGGGGGCGGGAAGAGGGGCCATTGTGGGTGGGGGTCTGGAAAGATTGGAGGGCGAAATTGCTTTTTTTACTAGAAAATTCATAAAAAATGATTCATAACGATACCCTTTAAGACCTATAAGTCATATAAGGGCCTAAAAGGATGCAGTTCACTTTCGAGTCTTCGGTTTCGAGTAATTTCGGGCTTCTTAGCAAACTTGATTGTTTCTGTCCATATTTATCAGTCTCCGTATTGGATTGCGTCCCTTTGATTCTCTTCACATTTAAACGGCGTTCAGCTGCCGTCGATAACTATTTTATTTATTTCTTCAGGGACGTATATATATAGCTACCGCTTACGCAAAAACGCATTAGCGTACGTATTAAACCGAAACTATGGAATTATCATATGCCAGTTTTATTCCTGGTAATAACACCGGGCCGCGTAGCGCAGTCGGTAACGTGTCTGGCTACAGATGCGTGTCTGACTGCAATTCCAGGGGTCGCGAGTTCCAGGGGCCATTCTCCTCCCTTCCGCTGATTTATTTAAGAAGGGTTGTAGTCAGTTACAAGCGAAAGTATGTGCACGAATTACTGGTTATCCGCTTGTGTGGTTAGGTGAACTGACCGTCCCGCAATGACCATAGCTGTTGACTTGGGACGTAAAGCAAATAAACAAACAAACAAACAAACAAATATTCCTGGTAATACATATACAAAGTGCGTGTAGGAAAGCAGTTCTCATCTGCCTAATTCCAATTGTGGCAGGTGTTTCCAATTGTGACAGGTGTTATCATGTTTATGGTGGTATTACTTATTTTGAAGGTTCGGCACCCAAAAACGAAGTAAAAAGGAGGCCCTGATTTTTTAAAGATTTTTTTATTGTACACCACTACCTAGAGTGTGTTATATCGTTGCGCGTGGACCGTGAAGCCGCATTTTCATTTTGTCATCTAGGTTATTCATCAGCATGCGCTATTTTTAAGTGCAGACTATTAATTTTAGGCAAGTTGCGTCCCTGTCCGCGCTAGAGAATTACTTTTGTAAACTGCTAAAAACTTAAAAAAAAAAAAAAAAAAAAAAAAAAAAAAAAAACACTGACAGCACGAGTTCACCAATCTTATAAGGCTGACCTCCATGGTATGCTAGTGTTTTGATCTGTCATAATATCGATGAATGGCGTATTTTAAAGTGACATCCACAAGACTCAAGTATTGAGATTCGTGCTCAAAAGAGTTAGGCCTACACCTTACAATGTTCATACTAGAATCCATTTTTCCACAAATGTGAAAGAGCTTTATGAAGGTTCCTTAGAGCTTATATCTCGCTACTCAAAATCATGCATATGAACCCTTCCTTGTCTCCCTTATAGTTCTAAAACAAACTTTTTACAAGAATAGTAAGTGAGTATGATCAGGAAAAACCACAATCACAAACCGCAGACAAACCCATGGCACTGCGAGGAAGAGCCATACAACAATCACGAAACACCAGGAAGACAAACTAAGCAAAGCTACAAAACTAGAATGGACATAAAGTAACGCACAACATAACATAGAACAATTACAGAATCCCACAATTGGAGTAACAATCAACAATAAATCAACACCAGCAGAATATCTAAATACTTAACACTTTTGTCTTTGCAAACAGTTTGGACCCAGATCAGCTTCTATCGGTCCTGATCTTGATTCTGCCGGCCCTGATCTTGACCCAACACTTTTGGCACTCTGATGGCGCCAGGTATTCCTGATTTTTATTGGATTTTTTTGCGAAAAAGTTAGCTTTGAAAACAAATCAGCATATAAGGGAGCTCAGTGGCTCAGTGGTAGAGTGCTTGACTCGAGACCAAAGGGCCGCGGGTTCGAGCCTCACCGGCGTTACTGCGTTGTGTCCTTGAGCAAGAACATTAATACATTAATCCTAGCTTAGTACTGGTTCAACCCAGGAAGACCCGTCCCTTTATAACTGAAAGATTGTTGATGGAACGTAAAGTATTAAATCAAACAAACAAACAAATCAGCATACCAAATATGCAAAAAGGGTTTTTAAGAGCAGCGCAAAGCATGAACCTGTTTTTATGATTTTAGAAGTAAGGCCAAAAATTAAAAAAAAATCAATATTGTTTTTGCCGTTACCTCTTCAATATCTTCAATATGTTTAGAGGTCGATAGGTTGGCAAACGTTTTTTTATAAACTTTTTATATGAAAGAGTAAAACAAAAATCCTTTAAAAAGTCTAGAAAATAGACCTTTATATCCCAAAAAGGCTCAAAATTGAATAGGCGCCAAAATTGACCATAAACAAGAGGTTTTTGTTTTGCCTAGCATAAATAATGTTTCCTTTGCTGGTTCGAGAAAAGACATTGATCTGGAGATAGTCTGGTTCTTTGCCTACTGGGCATGAAAATACGACAGCTGAGTCTATGGTGAACTATTCTTAGTTCTTCACTTACATATATAAGCTTTAGTTCTTGAATAAGAACAAAATTTTATCAGGGGGAGGGAAAAATCTGATAGGGGGAGGGAAGTGGGGGAGAAGGGGGAGGGAAGTGGGGGAGAAGGGGGAGGGAAGTGGGGGGAAAGGGGGAGGGAACTGGGAATGGGGTACCCCCCTGTCCACCCCCTCAGGGATGGATTCAGGATTTCTGGAAAGGGGGTTCATATGTATAAAGGTGTGAGGGTGCGATTTGCTGATTTTATCTAAATTTCCTTTAATATCCCATGTAAAAGAAATAATTTGGTCTCAGTGAGACCAAGTTATTTCATTTTCATAGGATATTTAATAACGGGGGCTGGGGAGGGGGTCCGAACGGATCCCCTGAACGCCCTCTGGATCCACCACTGACGCTCCAAACCATACAAGAAGCCAGAACTTCTATCCCCCACCCCCTCCCCCCCCCCCTAAAAAAAGAGGTTGCGGTGCAATGTTCTGTAACCTCCTAAGAGGAAGTTTGGGCTGATGTTTGCACATCTATTTTAGGATAGCTACGCTCCTGATGATATGAACGAACCAACCAAATGCAACAGCGAGGACGAGGCACATACAACTATAAGCCACACAAGTATAAGCTTTTCATAAAAAGCTTGCCGTCTTTCAACACTTTATTAAAGTACAGTAGGCATTTGAAAACGAAATTTCAGTAGCTGTTTCAACTTGAAACGAAAATGATGATCTAACAAATGACACACCCAACTCATCGCAATCTCCGCTCGCGGAGCGGATATGGCGATGAGCTGGTTGTGTCATTTTAGTGATGTGATAGGCCTACACACAGGTAATTTTCACAGAAACGACTATCTCATGCTTCACCACTTAGCCGGTGCTACCATACAGGTTGAAACTTTAGTCAATTCCATCTTCAATAGGACGGCAATGACGCAAGAACGCAACCAGAGTTACGCAACTATCTCTCGCCTCCGCAGCGAGAGTTTTCACTGTTCGTACGTGTACGTTTGTACGAATATCGAGTATACAGGTCCACCCACATTGTACGTTTTAATAGACAAATATAGAGTATACTGTACGTTTTAATAGACGAATATACAGTAAACAGGTCGACCCACATTGTACGTTTATTTATACTGATACGTAGAGCTGCGTTCTGGGCGAGGTCAACCCGACACGCGTTCTATATCTTGCAACTGGATGGTTCACGATTGATCTTTCTGATATCACTTATAGGAATCCAAAAAAGAATGAGCACGCGCACGGTCTGTACTCAATGTACAGAGATGTAGTACATGTGAATTAAGCGCTCTGTACATGTCGGGATAGTCTGAACATTAGCCATCAAGAAATTTGCAATTAAATTATCAAAACAAAACAAAACAAAAACTCCAAAGTGCACAATACTCGCATAATACATGTCCAACACAAGTGCAGTATAACTAATCACACATTTTTATTAACCTATTCAAGTCATTTTACACGTTTTAAAGCATTAGGATTATAAATAAACATTTAAAAGCAGTGAACCTCAACTCTATTTATACGAATGGATCAAATTTAAATCATTTTGTCGTCTGTTTTAATATCATTTTCAAGATT
This sequence comes from Loripinus fragilis, assembly GCA_964019695.1. Lineage (NCBI taxonomy): Eukaryota > Metazoa > Mollusca > Bivalvia > Lucinida > Lucinidae > Loripinus > Loripinus fragilis. The sequence goes on along the minus strand of OZ026531.1, from coordinate 39,889,957 downwards.
AACTTTTTAAAAAGTCGCTCGGGGGAATACATGTAAAATAAAAGTGTCATACAGCTTGGATCCACATCAGAGCCGACTAATTATCAGGCCTGATCTGGGTCCATATTGCTTGTGACAGATTATTAGCACTTGACAAAGGTTTAGACTTAGCGGAGTCTTCGAACTGTAGCTCAGCGAGCATATTCTTTTAAAATTAAAAAAGACCCCCCCCCCAAACACACACACAGACAGACACACACGCAACACTACATTAACTCTACCGACTTTTTAGACTCAGACTGCTATGAATCGGACAGAGGAGTTCGAAATATACATGCACATAAGCCTGTCAATGACATTCCCATTATAAAATGATTAGAAAACACGATAACTGACGCCTTTCAAACGTCCCGGCATCTATTTGGTACAAAGGGGCCCTAGATTGAGCGCTGACAAAAATACTGGCTGCACTTCATGAATTCGAAATTAGGGATTGCTCTGATGGCTTCGTCTTGGCCTAGACTGTTTGCAGACGACACTAAATGCATGTAATCCTTATCGCCAATTACGGGGAAGGAACTTCTACACACATTGCTTTTAAACAGCCAAGAGTATACTAGCTTGATCACAAAAAAACTTGCCTCACCGTCGGCAACTTACTTTAATGAACCTAATAAATATACCCTGCCTTCGCTTATTTTCTGGGACGTCAAAGTTTTAAATATTAATAATGCACATCGGTGTTTCTTTGGACAGGAAAGGGGCGAAACGATTGGGGGTGCCTGGTTTCAGTATTTAGCGATACCGCAACTGTTCGTGTCGGTCTATTTTTTGCCACTTGTGGACCATTTCTAACCATTGTGTCATATATGTGTTGCCCTGTCCCAAGTGGGAGGGGGTGGGGGGGGGAGGCGAAGGGTACTCTGATATTTTCACACGTAGGCTCGGACCATTTTTGGGGGTTCAAAACCTTGAATTTCAATTTTTTGTGTTTTTCAGAAAAATGAATATTTTGGGGGGGATATGAAGATTTTGTGGATATTTTTGAGAGGTGTTCACAAAACTGGACTGGTTTCAGGGGTCATTTTTGTGGTTTCGGGGGGGGGGGGGGGTAAATTTACAGAATGGGGATATTTTTGCGGTTGCTAAAATTTCAAAATAAAAAAAATGTATGCCTAATATTCCAGATTCTTTTTTAGCTCACCTGAGCCGAAGGCTCTCGGTGAGCTTATAGGGTTGGAATAGAGCCGGCGTCCGTGCGTCCGTCCGTCCGTTCACACTTTCAGACATAAATATCTCTGAGACCAGCTGGCCGATCATAATCAAATTTCATCTAAAGCATCATTGGGGTGGGGGATTGACTGCATTAGGTGTTGGTCCAGATCGGATCAGAACTCTGGTTTCCATGGCAACAGATAGCGCACATAGGGTTATAATGGGGAAAATCTTATGAGCACTCTAGCTCTTCCGTTTTTCATTGGATCTTCTTTATTCTTGCAGGTACCAATGACTGCGATAAAGGCTTGGATGGGTTTGAAATTCGGCAAGATTGGACCAGGGCTTGCAGAGAAAGCTACCCATGAACATCTGAAAAAATCTCCATAGATTTTTAATGGGAGAAATGTTGTGAGCACTCTAGTGCTTTCATTTCTGATTGGACCTTATTCATTCTCGCAGGTAACAAGGACAGCCATGAACATTTACTAGGCCTAAATCACTCAAAAATTATAACTTCAAGCCCCTGTACTCATACATATACGACCAGGCTTCTATATACATGTAAGAGTGAGTAATTGAAAATTAGTTTTCTTATTTCTCAACCCAAAACATCAATAATACGGTTCTTTTGAGCACCAAATGAATACTGATCATAGTCATTATGATTGGGTAAGGAAGTACGTGGAAAGAAAGTGATGTGTAAAATGTGCATAGTTTGACCTATATACCACCCTCACCAACTTCAGCACGAAATATTTCATGATGTGCAAGGTCTACACTGCTGTAGGTGGTATAAAATATACTGACGTCAAGAAAAAACGCCTCATCTTAAAATAAACATGAATATCTCTTAGACTGATCAGACTAAAGTTATGAATTTTTGTGCATTATAACATCTTACCAGTCAAGCGTATCTCATGAAAGCGAAATTGTTGAAAGAATATTTGAGGCTGAGAAAACGACCTCCGTTTGAGACAGGGGTCACCATTTCGTGCGACACAAGATTTTAGCCACATTTGCTTTGTTTCCAGACACAATCCGTTGACAGGAATAACGTGTATTACCATTGTAAAACAGTCTCTATTTTACCAAAAACGCGTTCATAATGTTCAGACAATGTTTGTATGCGTCTGCTGAAAGAAACAACTAACCCCACCCACCTTTTCGCCATACATTTCAGTAAAACTTAAATGTCATGACTCTGCAAAGTGGGTGAAAAGATTGTTACGAATTCTTTGCAAAAGTCTTTAGTCTTTAACCAGCGACGATTGCAGAGGAAACGCAATCTGGCACGTGTTCCAGACGGCCGTTTTTGATGACGTTAACGTAGACCAACGACTGGCCATTGGGCGTTACAGCTTATCTTAAATAACGTAATTTTATGTAGGCATATTCTGTGTACATTACCTAATGCACCCCCTTATCATTTGTTCCATTACTTAAAGGAAAACGAGGATGTTGGCAAGTTTCGTAAACGGACCTTACATTTTGTCTTTAATATGGCGTAACAATTACGGCACAAACTGGGTGAAAATTCAAATTGAAATCATAAGCGATCGATGCACAATGCCGTCATGTGTACGTTGAGCCTGTATGACGTCATCGGAATAACGCGTCATCTGCATATCAAATTAAAGTCATTTTCCAACATCGCCCAACCTCTACATAAAGAAGCAGTACGTCGCTGTTCATTTTCTTTTATCATCGCTAAGAAATCAGTGATAATGAGTGAGGCGTTTTTAGTTGACGTCAGTATAGTTATACCATATTTGTCCACCTGTACGTAAGATAATCCACTCGCTAAAGCTCGTGGATTATCTCCATGTACAGGCGGACAATCCATGTTATAACTATTACATGTACGACTGATAAAACAAGACGTGGAAGCTATCTAATGTATCAAACATATTTACTGAACCCAAGTTTCGAGATTCTGGCTAATATTTGTAGCTGAGCAGACAGGCTTTGAGACTAACTTTGTCGACTGATTTCCTCGCAGATAATGTATTTATTTATACGGTATATACATGTACATTTAGGTCGGAGTCATACCGTAACAAACCGTAACAAGAGCTAGTTTCTCAAAAGGATTTCATGCAATGTACTTCATTCACTTCAAATTCAACAATCATCACATTACAAAATGTACATGTGCAGAATGAAAATTTGACTTGCCGTGAAGGATCAAATGTGCAAAACCAGGTAGGGCTCCTGCCAAGTTTTGATTATTATATTATATTATATTATATTATTTATTTATTTATTTATTTATTTATTTATTTATTTTTTGTTTTTGTGGTGGGTGGAGGTCTGACTTTCTTACGCTGTTTACATGACAACCCTATTACGTAGCATAGTAAACAATGAAACTATTTTATACCATTTTCATCCATGTAAACCTTGCGAATTCCGATATTTTTCGCGCTCCAGCTAAAGGGGCTGTACTTTGTACAATAAGGTAACATCGCACCTATTTGAGATGTCTAGACAACGGCGCGACAAATACTACTGTAGTGTTATAATTGTTATAAGAATGTTCCGAAACGTTACGATTGTCTTTCTGGTACCGAAAATATGCCTTGTGATACGAGTAAATAACCAGATAATCAGATATGAGGACATAATGTAATTTACTAAAACATTTGTCCTGTCGAGTAGTACGTACAGTTCACGAATTAACAAAACGACATTTCGGTACTAATCGCGCATACGCTGATATGTAACGCCCGTGCTGACGTATCAAGCGGTGTTTACATGTTAGATCTATTTTTTGGTCTGAGTCTTCATACAAGTAGACTTAGGCCCTATCGTCCACTGAAAGCTTTAAATAAACTGCTTTGAATGACCTCACTCTCAAGTGAAGACATTTTTCCACTGTTTTCGTTTGACCTCGCCCTCGCATGATGACTACATGTATTATTCACTGATTTCGTTTGATCTCGCCCTCGCATCATGACTTTTATTCACTGATGTCGTTTGACCTTGCCTAGCATGATGGCTATTATTCACTGATTTCGTTTGACCTCGCCTTAGCATGATGACTATTATTTGCTGATTTCGTTTGACCTCTCCTTAGCATGATGGCTATTATTCACTGATTTCGTTTGACCTCCCCTTAGCATGATGACTATTTTTCACTGATTTCGTTTGACCTCGTTCTCCAATGATGACTATTATTCACCGGTTTCATTTGACCTCACCCTCGCATTTCAACTAGTATTTACTAATTTCGTTTGACCTCGCCCTCGTATGATGACTATTTTTCACTGGTTTCGTCTGACCTCGCCCTCGGATGATTACTATAACATGTATTTACTGATTTCTTTTGACCTCGTCCCTCGAATGATGACTATTATCCACTGATTTCGTTTGAGATTACCCGCACCCTGACTTTTATTCACTGATTTCGTTTGACCTCCCCCTCGCATGATGACTATTATCCACTGATTTCGTTTGACCTCGCCCTCGCATGATGACTATTATCCACTGATTTCGTTTGAGATTACCCGCACCCTGACTGAGTACATTTGAACGTGCACTCTTGTGAAGACTATTATTTATCTTGCTAGCAAATAGTCCTGGGCCACTTTCGACCCACTAGCGAAACGCTATTAAAATGGCGTTTCGCTGGCGGGCCGTTAGTTGCTTGTGGGAACTGGGTAGTATGACCTCGTACTGTTTTTGTCAGTTATCTTTGATCAGGAATATTCAGTTATATACTGACGAACTTTAATTACGCAACATCATATGGCCAGTTAAGCAATATTTTCTTACCCATCAGTTTAAACATATGTTTTGGGTGCTCAAAAGAACCGTCTCATCGAGACGGTTCTTTTGAGTACTCACAACATATATTTTGGTTGAGAAATAAGAAAAATAATGTCTCTGGTACGCACTCTTATCTGGAGGCCTGAACACTAACCTCCCTTTATATTTTTCAAAAGATAGTTGACTCTAAACTTCCTTTGATTCGATGATGTCATAATGAGTTGGTTTCATCAGGAAACACTTCAGCTTTAATTGTACACTTAAACCTGATGACTAAACTGCTTCGTATAAATTTAGGTTACTGAAATATTTCTTCGGTAGAGGAGATTTTAAGCCATCAAATGAAAGGGTACAAACAGATAAACGTCAAACAAGAAAAACGAACTGTATCGCATGCCTGCTAAACAACATGAGAGTGATTCCGCGGTGACTAACGATGTCCATGACACATATCTGATACTTCTTGTGTTTCTTTATTTTAAGAAGTAGGGAATCTTTGACTGATAACATTTTGTCACATGAAGTCATAGAGCCCTATCTCAAAAAGTTTACATTTTCAATTCGTTAAATTCATTTTAATTGGGCATTGTTTCATGTTTTACTTACAAATGAACACTTTTTAACATACGACCAAAATCATCGTGTTGCCTACTTTTTTGAGACATGAACTTAAAGTCGCTATCCAAGTGTTGCGTTTTTAAAGTCAGTCAGTATATATCCGTCTTTGGTAAACTAATGATGTCCTCTATTTGTCTGTCAAGTCCATAGATCAATCTTAAACGCACATGCGGGTAATAAAGTTTACGCGACTCAAAAAGATCAACATAAAGTGTTTAGACATTTGTGTTTGGCTTCCACTGTAAAAAAAAATAATATTTAAGTTTTTGTAACAGAAAAATAAATTGCAAAGAAATTATAGTTATTGACAATGACTGCTACTGCGGATGGTGTCATATTCCAAATTGACCATTTTTCGTACAGTCCGACGCTGATTATTTTCTTTGGTGACGCCAAAGATTGATGGCCTATCAAATAAGTTTTGGCTTGCAATTATGTAGTCGCAACTGATTTGCAAAAATTGCTTGAACGTGTGGGCAATGTAATGGAGAGACAGTTTTCAAGTTATGCCGAATCGAACCTTCGATGCTTCATGTTTTAATGGCGTAGGAACGGTCTATTACTTAGAATAATGGTTGTAGGTAAAAAAAAATAGTTCGTTCAGCAGAAGCATACAAACATTGTCTTACATGTAACACTATCAGCGTATTTTTTTTTTGTAAAATAGAGGCGATTTTACAATGGTAAAACAAGTCGCTCTTGTCAACGGATTGTGTCTGAAAACAAATCAAAATGGCTAAAATCATTTGCCACACGAAACTGGTGACCCCCGTCTCTAACCAAGGTCGTTCCGTTTTTCCCAACCTCAAATATTCTTACAGCAATTTTCATTTCAAGAGAAACGCTTGACCGATACGATGTTATAATGTACTAATATTCATAACTTTTAGTCTGTTCAGTCTAAGAGATATTCATGTTTACTTCTAGATGAGGCGTTTCTGTTGACGTCATTATACATTGTTGAACTGTTCGCTTCAGGGCTACGACAAGCAAATGTACTCTTTGACACAACCCAGCATAAACGTCAACAATGTACAAGTTTCCGCACTCATGTTAATTTCATTTTCGCTTAGAATTAGGCCATTTGTGCCAGCACATGACATTTTGGCACCTATCGCAAACGCCTTATTTAAACGCACATGCTGATGTCCCTTGCAGGGCTAGGTGTATAAATGTTTGTCTCGCCATGCTCTACTTCCATACTTTATGTATGTGAGCAGCAAATGCTCAGGCGAGTCTGCGCAAATGCGCAGACTCGACTGAGCATTTGCTTCTCGACAATGCGATAAGTCAAGGACTGAAATATAATGTGTTGGCCCATCAGTACTTTAACCATTCTTCTTAGCAATGGAATAATGTAGCGCGACGAATCGTATCGTCTTTCAGTAAAGAAGATATAATCAAATAAAGTGTCCAATGGCGTTTGTCAGACTGAGTGCTGCAATGTCCAGGGAGAGGCAATTAAGAGTAAATATGGAAAAAGCATGCTATGAATACAAATGAGTCGGCAAAATTAATAAAGGTAATGGTAAACCTATTTTCATTTATTCATTCCGTTCAATGTAATTTGTTTGTCGTCATTTCCCTATCCATTACGTTAGGTTATAAATGTATATGTGTCACATGAGGCTCCGACGCATATCCTATAGGGTTTTGTTAAAATATGACATGTTCTGGGACGTGGGCCTCCAATTCTAGTTGACTAAACATCGCCATTTTTTGCATGGCAAATGGCAAAAGAAATTGGCGAAGTCGGTCAAGGGAATGCTCCTCTAAATGTTCCAAGTACATGTAGCTATATGGTAAACTCAAAATTGCGACACATTGCAGCATTGGTCATGTTTATACATAAAGCTGTCGGTGTTATACATGTGTAATGCATAAAATAGTTACTTGGTAAATTACTTTGTATAATATGAAGGTACGGCAGACACTTTTTGAGCTACATGTAAATGTTTGGATACAAAGGCACCATCATGAGTGCCAACTTCAAAGCTAATGTTGGCAAAGCTGAAAATGTTCAGAACTGGCTCCCAAAGGTGACATCTTTTTCTCAATTTGTGTGTGCAAATATTAGAATGTATGCAGGATTTAAATCACATGGATTCACAATCACGCGGAACAAACTACATGTTCATATTTCGGAGGAGGTCTTGTCCGGAACCTATCCATCTTTCGATGATAAAAAGCACAGCGAACGCATTTTGTCACCGATGCATTTCGTCACTGATAACGTTATCCATGACGAAATTCGTTCGCTGTTCTAATGTATCATCGAAAGATGGATACGGTGGAAAATTTTATCTTCCAAACCCTTCCCTAGTGGAATTCCAGAGTTCGTTGCGTATCTCATCAACGATAATGCAATGAACAATTTGTGTGGTAAGACTCTAGGTATACTTAGCTTCTTGTCTGCCACAAAGAAGTTTATATCTTTTGGGGAAATATGTTTTTGAGAGACATTTTGACGGCGACGATAGAAAGACTGCGATTTTGACAACTTTTGTCGGCTGGCATGATCCAGGCACAACTGTTTCAAGTGGTTCTGTAACTAATGCTGAACAGTGATCCATCGATGTCTCTTTCAATACATTAAAAGTAGATAAAATTAACATACTTTTGACTTGTTTATGTCGCTCACATTTTCGTGGATGTCCGTCATGCGCCGCCCGTCGTGCGGTGGGCGTCGTCCGTAGTCACGATTTGCCTCAAAGGACATCTCCTCCTAAACTACTGGCTGGATTTTGACCAAACTTGGTAGGAATGATCCTTTTATGACCCTCTTTAAAGAAATTTAAATGGTTCTTGTCCATTGCATATCTAGGTCACACAGGCTAAAATAGATTTTCAAGATGAAACTTTAAAAAAATTCTTCTCTGAAATCACAAGGACTCGAGCTTTGGTATTTGGTATGCACATGTAGTATCACCTAGTGGACCTTTACCAAGTTTGTTCAAATTATGCCCCTGGGGCCAAAAATGGCCCCGCCAGGGGGGTCACATATTTTACACAGGCTTATATAGGAAAAAACATGGAAAAATATTCTTGTCTGAAACCATAAGGCCTAGAGCCTTGATCTTTGGTATGTAGCATCACCTAGTTGACCTCTACCATGTTTGTTCAAGTTATGCCCTAGGGGCCAAAAATGGCTTGGTCCCGGGGGTCGCATGTTTTACATAGGCTTATTTGGGAAAATCCGTGAAAAACTCTTCTTGTCTGAAACCACAAGGCCTAGAGCCTTGATATTTGGTATGTAGCACCACCTAGTAAACCTTCACCAAATTTGTTCAAATTATATCCTTGGGGCCAATAATGGCCCCGCCCCTGGGATCACATGTTTTACACAGGCTTATATAGGGAAACACATTGAAACAATCTTGTCTGAAACCCTATGGCATAAAGTATTGATATTTGGTATGTAGCATCACCTGGTGGAACTCTACCAGGTTTATTTAAATAATGCCCCACCCTTGGGGTCACATGTTTTACATAGGCTTGTTACGTGCCAGGCGTAACTAGAAATAGGATTCAGGAAAACCAAATTTGCTATTTGGAAAGTCAGCAAAAAGCACTTTTAAAATTTAACAAACTTTATTAAAAATTACAAAATTATTATTTACAAAAACAAAGGAAATATTCATACAATCAAAGAAAGTCTAATTTACAGTACCTTATATGTTCAAACTGTCCCTCCGAAATCAATTTCAATGATGAAATTATTTCCAAGATGCCCTTATGAAAATTTACTCTTATTTATACTCTTTAAGAAAGCTCTGGAATAATCAGGAAAGAACTATGATATCATATGCTATATTTATAAATTTATACATAAGTTTTGGAAAGTTCTACATTCTCCTGGAAGATTCCACTAATTTCCAGAACCTACGCAAAGCTTCTATTGGCATGGAAACGAAAATTCTAGAAATTTCCCGACTTTTCTGGAAACTTCCATGACAATGCATTTTTAATTTCTAGATGATTAGTCATTATTCTAGAAAAATCTTATAACCAAATAAATACCTTGTATGCAACAACTTGGTTGCCATTAATATCTCCATTATCTGGGTCAACAAAAACTTAGTAAATAACATATTAAAACAGACAAACACCATATATATTACAGGCTTATTAAGTGAAAAAAACATGAAAAAATCTTCTTCTATGAAACCATAAGCCCTAGCGTCTTGATATTTGGTATGCAGCATCACCTAGTAGACCTCTACCAAGTTTTTTCAAATTATGCCCCTGGGGCAAAAAATGGCCCCGCCTCAGGGGTCGCATGTTTTACAAATCTTATATATAGAAAAAAACATTGTCTGAAACCATAAGGCTCAGAGTCTTGATATTTGGTCTATAGCATCACCTAGTTGACCTCTATCAGTTTTTTTTCTTCAAATCATGTCCCTGGGGCCAAAAGTGGCCTGGCCCCAAGTGTCACCAGGGACATGGCCAGCTTTCAACAGATACATATATATAACTCAGGTGAGCGATTTTTGGGCCACTTGGCCCTCTTGTTGATGATGCCGTTGGACTTGCATAGTGTGATTATTATATTCGTATATTATGTGACACTAGAGTGTCTAAATTGCAATAAATATGGGAGCTTTTCCGAGAATCAGTTTGATTGTGATAAATGTTGCTGTATGGCGAAGGCGTCTTGTCTAAGTTGTATGCTTAACTGCCTGTAAGAATTACGGTAAGTCTGGTAACTAACCCTTTTGAAGACCAGAAACCCCTAAATGGGTACTTAGCAAACACTAAAGGCCATCAAGATTAAATGCTACATACTGCTACATAATGCTACTGTTTTCTAATGCAAAATCACTCGTCAGAGAAATAAATACAATATGTGGTTGGAAAATATAACCTGTGTCCCCTATATATATTTACAATGTACCAACCCAAGTGTATTGTATAAAGTAAGAAAGACGGCAAAGACCAGGAATCAATACAATCAACTTGAGTACCACACCTGACCTAGGATACCAGAAGGAAATTTACATTGGTACATGTACACAAAGGGTTAATATGCTACATGAACTATCTTAAGAAATATCATGTATTCAACTAAACAACTACCTAACTGCCGTCGAATGGCTTTTCTTATCGATATCGTATATTCCATGATTTTGGCAGCCATCTTTTAAACATTCATGTCATTTCTCAGCGTAGAGTCATTTTTCAGCTTCAGCATACCAAATTGCGCCAAAGATATGTCAAACCACCTCGTGAATTGCATGTACTCGTTGAAATTGTGCTGAATATATGATAGTCAGGAAAAAAATCAGAAAAAGACGCTTATTTAAGAAGGTACAGGCATTTTGTGAAGAAAAGGTTTTGAGATACCTATTAGGGGTATTTAGGTATGCTGAATCCAAAAACCAATGTTGGCAAGCTGAAAAATGGCGTCTTCACTATCTCATTTGCATATTTCCAAGATGGCCGCCAAATTGAAGACAAGTCCATAAAAATCTGTAGAATAACGTGTTAAGGATGCCAAACTGGTACAAATCAATCCAAAAACATCTTCTCATGATTAGAGGTCTTCACTTACATCAGTTTATGCAATTAGAACTAAAAATATGGCCAAGAGGTAATCAGGGGGGACAACTTGAGTAAAGAATCTTGCTTTTGACTTAGTTAAGGCTTTTTCATGATAGTCCATGCATATTATGTGGCCCAAGTGTGTCAGGAATGATTTCATTAAAATGAGAACTTTAAAAAGAATGCATCACAATGCTATCTCTATTGTTTGCAGGAAAATATGGCAATTTAAACAATGTTCTGTAAGTTTCAGCTAGGGGAGGGGATTAATGCGATTTTAAAGAAAGTTGGCCTGCACCTATAAAATGACTCGTATCTCATCAGCAACTCACCCTACACTATTTAATTTAAATTTGCTAGCAAATTAAAGCTTAGATATAGTAATTTCATCCGATGGAATGGCCTGATATGCAGATTAATTATCTAATTTGCATATTCATTAATACTGATAAAAATTTCAGAAAATAAGGGAAAATTATAAAAAAGCAAATATAAACTGAATTCTGCCCCAAACTGTCCTTATTGCATGTTATTATATCATCAGTGATACAATATGACAAGTCCTTTCATCCAATAGTCATATATAAAATTATCTCATTTGCATATTCATGAATTTCATGAATATTTATGAAACTAAAAATAGAGGTTAGATCATGGAATAACTATCCCCAACACACACACACACATCGGGAGGGGGAGGGGGCTTATTAGACTTACCTTGCACCAAAGGACAATTACTCATGGGTGCGAAATTGTTCAGTGGGACCACCCAATACCAAAAATTCTTATTGTCTCCAAAAATAAACCTGTTTGGATTACATAAAATTGCATGGTGTCCATGGCAACCCATCGGGCTCTGTAGCTGGGTCATTTGCAGCAGACCCAAGATCGACACTTGCATGCCGCACATTCTTTCATGGATTTTTTCTCTCTTCCACTAATTCAAGAAAAGCAAGCTGTTATGTACTGGCGAAACAAAATGGCCGCCAAATAGCAAAGAAATACATGGCTCAGGGAGTCTTACATAGAACAATTTACTCTCCCCCATAATGTGAAAATCCACAATATGATTCTAAAGAAAGTGGGTGTACCTATAAAATGTTTCGTATCTAAGCAGCAACTCATCCTAGACTACCCACCCTGGTACCAAATTAAAGCCCAGACAAAATTTTTGTTCAATGTGCTGATTTTCAAATTTTCGTTTTGCATATTCATGGATAAAAATAGAAATGAAAGAAAATTCATAGAAAAAATAAGGGGGTGTACCTATACACATTACACATATGTCAGTTGCTAGTTATCATAGACTATCAAGCTGGGTACCAAATCAAAGCCTAGACAAAGTTCTTTTACCCAATGATATGATATGCAAATGATCTAATTGGAATATTCATGAATATTTATGTAAACATGAGAAATAAGAGAAAAATAAGGAGAGTGCGTACAACATTACCTAAATGTCAACTGCTAATTATTCTAGACTACCAAACTTGTAAGCAAATAAAAGTGAGACATTACACTTTAACCCAATAGTATAATATACAAATTATCTAATTTGCATATTCATGAATATTAATGAAACATTTGAAATAAGAGAAAAAATGTTAGAAAATTTAAATGGGTGTACGTACAACATAACCCATATGTCAGCTGCTAACTATTCTAGACTTCCAAAATTGGTATCAAATGAAAGGTGAGTCGTAGTACTATAACACAATAGTCTGATATACAAATCTAATTACATATTTGTGAATAATAATGAAAACATTTAACAATTAAAGAAAGAAAAACTGTAGAAAAATTAAAATGGGTATATCTACAAAATTACTTATATCTCATCTGCTAATTGTCCTAGATAAAGAAGCTTGGTACCAAATAAATGCTAAGACATAGCAAATGTTATGCCATGATGGGATATGCAAATCAATTTATGATTATATTCTTGAATATTAATTTTAATGTTAGAAATGAGAGAAAAATGGTAATAAAATTAAGGGGGTGTACCTACAAAAATGCTCATATCGTAGCTGCTAATATTCCTAGACTGCCACACTTGGTACAGACTTAAAGCTAAGACATTTTACTTTACTCAATAGTCATTATGTGAAATTACATATTTTTTTTTTTAATTTATTAAATATTAATGTAAACATTAGAAATGAGAGAAAAATTGTAGAAAAATTAGTGGGGGTTTACTTCTAAAATTACTCCTATCTCATATTTTACTTGTTCTAGACATTTAATCTTAGTATCAAATTAAGGCTGAGACATAGTATTTTATTCCAATGGTCAGATATACAATCATTTAACAAACATATTCATGAATATTGATGAAAACTATAGAAAACAAAATAAGGTTGTATCTTCAAAAATACTCATTAATAAACAAATAAAATAGTTTGCGTATCAAACAACACTATTATAGAACTTTTTCTTCACTTAAATTTAGAAACATGTTTAGAAAGTAGGTGAGTATGAAATCTAGGATAAATAGCAGCTGAGATGAGTAATTTTGCATGTACATTCTATTAATTGTTCTCTATTTTTTTCTCATTTCTAATATTTAATTAATGTTCATGAATACAATTTTTTAAGATAATTTGCATATTGGACCATTAAGTAAACATGCTATGTATTAGCATTGAATTGGTCCCAAGGCTGCTAGTATAGGATAGTAAGCAGCTGAGATTTGGATTAATTTGCATGCACACCCCTTAATTCTTTTTCGATTTTTCTCTTATTTCTAATGTTTTCATTAATATTCATGAATATGCAAAATTAATAATTTGCATATCTAAACATTGGATGAAAGTCCTATGTTTTAACATTCAGTTGGAACCTAGTTTAAAAGTTTGGATGAGTTGCTGCTGAGATATGGGTACTTTTGTAGGGACACCCCCATTCTTTAGAAGTGCATAATGCGTCGGCATGGAAACCATTCAATTTCACATAGCTCAAATGGGTTTATTCATTACGGCAACAACTTGTTGATTATCAAAGTTTCTTTCTTTTTTATTTATTACTTGAAAAGCAGATAAACTGTCCAAAATCGTGCTATGAATAAAACTAACATTTAAATAGCAGGATACTGAATAAGGCAAGTTTATATATGATTTTATAGACTAAACGGACATTTATTACCATGAATACGGTAATATCCTGGAATAATTATGTAAATTGTCGCCAAAATCATGTACTCTAATAGTAAAACAATCTTAGGACATAATACAAATTATTTTGGATAAAAAAAAACATGTACAAAAAATAAAATATTTCAGTAATATATCAAATTCCATGGTTTTGGCGGCCATTTTGAAAATATGCAAATTAGGTCATTAAGACGTCATTTCTCAGCTTGCCAACATTGGTTTTCGGATTCACCATACTACCAAATTACCCCTAATTAAGGTGTCAAATCCTTTTCTTCACAAAATGCCTGTACTTGTTAACTTTTCTGATTTTTTTTCCTGACTATGATATGAACTAAGACCTTTGCTTTAGGGATTCTAAATCAAATGCACGTGTTGGCATTGCACGTATTTCTGTCACAGACTGTTTTGTTAAACACTGATTATCTAATAAAAATTCCAAAGGGAATTTAATCGTTCTAAAATACTATATTTACTCTGTTTCAAATTTTCGGCCACTTGGCCTTTGTCAAGAAACAAATAACTGATTCTAGAATATCATAACGCTATTTATATTTACTGGTTGGCTTAGACAATGGAGATGTAGCTCACAACATAAATCCAGTTATTTGTTTCTTGATAGAGGCCAAGTGGCCGAAAATCTGAAACAGAGTAAACATAGTGTTTTGTTAAATCTTATCGAAAATAGCGATAAGACTGATGCGATTCTATGATCTATGATTCAGCTGTTTGTTTTCACTCAGACAGTTTTAACGCATTTATAACACCTTTACCAACTTTAGCATGAAATATCACTTGATGTGCAAGTTCTACACTGATGTAGGTGGTATAAGATAGTTATACTATGTTTGTCCACCTGTACGTAAGATAATCCACTCGCTAAAGCTCGTGGATTATCTCCACGTACAGGCGGACAACCCATGGTATAACTATTTCGTAAATAATCGATTACCTTAAAAAATATGCGAAACATTACCAATTCGAGTTGATTAAAATGTTTTTTTTCTTCCGATTGTCTTAGACAATTAACATGTTTTTTCGATTGTCTTAGACAAATATAGTAAACGAATGGTTGCAAATGATGCACATTGATTGAGATTTGGTCTCCGATGACATAGATGATTAGAATAAAGTGTCTTAAACTAGTTCATACACGCCAATAAAAGTTAATTATTTCGTTTCCAAATCAAATTGTCAAGCAAAGCAATTGTTCGAAACGTGTTCTTGTTTAATCAGCACCAAAACAAATCCACATAATATTTGCTAATAAATAGTAAATATCTAGAAATATGTCGAGTGGTGCTAGCTTTAGTAATACTTGTGTTTTTATAATTTGATTTTTTTGATTTGGATATATAGAGAGTCTTACAAGAGTGCTCATGTGTTATTGTATCTATTAAACGAGTTGGGAACAGAGATAAAATGCGAGGCTTGCCGAGCATTTTATATCTTTTTCGCAACGAGTTTAGTAAATTCAATAATAGTGGAGCACGGATGTTAGATTCTATTTATCACATGACATCAAAATTACTTAAAATCGCATTTTTGGCGTGAAAACGTTAAGAGTTTGCCATTTTACGCAACGTTATGGTGGACGTCATTACGTACAGTTACTAAATCTGTAAACTACTAGTGGCTTGTCGATTTTATTGCATGGCGTTATATTACCCCCAGCCGCGACGTCATGGGATAAATTAAACTTGCAGGATTTTCAAAGGATTAATTTCTGACGACATGTTATAATTTACGTCAGCTGCCGAGACAAACATCACAACTTCATCCGTTACCAATACATATACGCATGTTCTTATGTACATACATATGTATAGGTCCGGGATGGGTCAATTAAGATGCATGCGTCGTCTTTGCAACTACCCGCATCGTCGGTGACAGTAAGTTAATAACTACATTTGTTTTTTAAGAGACAGCTAATTCTTCCCAAGGTGTTTGAAGACATTATGAATTTTGACAATTCAAGAAGAAATATTTGGGAATTTGAAGACGTATTTAGAAATAAATTTAGCCACAGATATAATAGACGTAACCTGAAAAACTAGACAACTACGCACTCGTCGATGAAGTTAATTTGTCCAACACCCCCTCCCCCTATCGGTTGGCAGTAGCTACTGGAGATTCCAAATGTGTATTCATATTGGTTCAATGTTTTATTTTCTGCTCCCATTGCGCGTGGGGATTCGTGTTTACTCCAGCTTTTGTCACGTTGAGCATTGTGTTCTTTCTTGTAACTCAGGTGCGGATCCAGGTTTTCTGGAAAGGGGGTTCGTCACTTTCCCATGTGGTATCCTGGTCAGGTGTGGTACTTGATTGTATCGATTCCTGAATTTTGCCGCCTTTCTTTCTTCATATGTATAAAGGGGTGGGGGTTCGTTTTGCTGATTTTCTCATTTTCCTTAAATATCCCATGAAAATGAAATAATTTGGTCTCATTGAGACCAAATTATTTCATTTTCATAGGATATTTAAAAACAGGGGGCAGGGAGTGGGGTTCGAGCGAACCCTTTTAACCCGTTCTGGGTCCGCCACTGTTGTTTGCAATCATCTCGCATGCGTCTGCATGTCTTTTTGATTTGCTTGTGTTCTTGGGACCAATCCTGTGGGTGTCATGTTTTGGTATGCGATGTTTGAGTGTGGCACTTCGCTGCGTATTCAAAGTCTACGTAGCTTTAGTATTGTACAGAAAGCGGGAAAAGACCTTCATGTTCTGTTTGAACATTAACACTAATCTATGCACAAATGGATTCTTCCTTCTGCTTTGATACAGTAAACAGTAAAGTGACGTAAAGCTTTAATCCGTTGGTTGTTGCCTGATGTTTGTCCTTGACTGGGCCCGTCGTAGCTCAGCTTGAGAGGTTCCCTTTAGCCCTGACTATCTGTGAGTCATGAGCCCTTTTTGTTTCATCATAGTGTGTTAATTTGATTTGATTGTTTCTCTGTGATGATACATTGTATTAGTTCAGAGGCCTCCATGCGAGCTAAACTATTTTGTGTTTAAACAGCAACAGAATCTATGATGAAGATTTGGCACCAGTAAAATGCATTTAAGCCCCCCCCCACAGTGGCTTATGCTGCTGTCCGTTCTAAGGCGGTGGTTCTGTTGTTATTGTTCTGTTGTTTGGTGTGCTTCCCATAGATTGTGGGGGTTCTGTGTTTGTCTTTGTTTTGTTGTGCATTACTTTGTGTCCTTTATAGTTTTGCAATCATCTTGAAGAGGAAGAGAGAGCTGGTTGCTTTGCTTTAATTGTCTCACGGATGTCTTGTTACTGTAAATGTTCTGTGACTCTTCCTCACGGTGCCATGGGTTGGTCTGCGGTATATGATTGTGGTATTTCCTGATCATACTAACGTACCTTTTGGGATAATCCGGTATATACCGGGGTCAAAGGTTATAATTTCCAAAAACAATTTCATTCCTTCCCCTGTAAACTATTATGATCGTAGCAAACTGTGTAGACCCTGACGAAATGCCGCACAATGTGGTATTTCTTCTGAGATTCATTGTTTGTATACTGACGGACTTAAATTACGCAACACTAACTTTCCTTATATCTTCCAAAGGACTGTTGAATGTAAACTTCTTTTGCTTCGATAATGTCATCATGAGTTGGCTTCGTCAGCAAACACTTTGGTTTAAAATGTACGACTAAACTGGACGAAGTTATTCGCTCCGTATGAATTTAGCCATTTAAAACAAGTCTTAAGTAGAGGAGATTTTAAGCTATTGAATGAAAGGGTACAACCAGTTAAACGTCATATACTCAAATAAGCTGTATTGCAGACCTGCCAATCAATATGAGAGTGATTCCTCGATGATTTGCAAAGTCCATGATACAAATTTAATGCTACTAGTGCTTCTTGATTTACAGAAATAGGGAATCTTTCATTCATAAATTTGGTCACCTGAAACAGTTGACCCCTATCTCCCCAAAAAAGACATTTTAATACATTAAGTTAATCTTAGTTGGACATGTTTTCCATGTTTTACTAACAAATGAATGCTCTGTAACATACAATCAAAATTATTGTTCTGCCTTCTTTTGCGAGACATGAATTAAAGCTGTTTTCCAAGCGTTGCGTTTTTAAAGTCCGTCAGTATATGAGTCACACGAGTATACAAAAGGTTCAAGGACGACGTGGCTCTACATGGAGCTGAAAACTGATCTGAGTTACCTTGGTTTTCATAGATGTCATTGCTCTACATTTTGTAATTTAGCAAGCTCAATTTCCGTCTGTCAAATTATGTAATAAATCTGCAAGGACAAGCTAATACTAGGTTCTGACAGCGGGATATTAGACTTATTAGGTAGTTTTCCAGCTATGCAAAATAGTTTATAGAATACATGTACATGTAGTTCGTATAATTTGGTCCAAAGTCGTACGATTTCTTGTTTATGCATTTTCTGGTCCAAAACTGGATTATGTTATGCTCAGAAAAATATTTGAGCCTCATCGCGGAAAATCTGGCCCGGAGGTTATAAAACTTTTTTCATGCTCAACTCAGCTGAGCAAGAAGTTTATCCTGCGCACAAAGGCTAAAATACCGACAAATAAAGAAGTGGCTTGCTTTAAGTCTCTCAGATGCTGTGCATTTTAATGGCGTTTCGCTGGCGGGCCGATGATGGCCCGCTTTTAGTGCTATTTGGATCCTCTTTCCCCTTATCAAAAAAACAAAAAAAAATGTTGGACCCCCTCTGGCAAAACTTTCTGGATCCGCGCATGGCGAGTAACTTATGGCAGGTAATATGTTATCTACGCATGGACGGACAGACGAACGGATTGACATCGAACAAACTATACCGATTTTTCACTATTAGTAATGGCGGAACCATTGCAAATGAAACATTTTATACAAAAGGCATACTAAAATCGTTTATCAGATTTGACGAGGAACGATGCGGTTTCATGTTTCTCGTAAATGTTAAATTCTTTACAATTGATTCTTATAGAAAAGCATTTGTAAACATGAATAGAACATAAACAATGCCTGGTGATAAACGAGAAGAAAATACTACAATAATAATAGGAGAGATATACACTGTGAATATTAATGGCTCAAACACAGATGGATCGTTTGATATCCATCTTGAATCATGCGCGGATCCAAAGGGATGAGGAAAGGGAGTTTGGACGCCACCTGCTTAAAGGTCTTGTGAATCTTCAAAAAAAAAACTTTTTAAAAACTCCAATTGATTAAAAACCCAGGAATGAGAGAAACAGAAAGCCCCATCAAATAATTCAAAATAGTTACCAAGTTATGATGGTTTCAAAATTTAATTAGATGAAAATATGCAAGAGGCTCATATGACGTCATTTGAGCTTTTTGAAATGTTAAATTTAATTTATTTCAACTGGCGTATTAATACATATTTTTACATATTCATACGCAAAACCCAATGCACTTATTTTTGCTTATACTATACTTGAGCCGAGAATCTTACTAGAGTACATGCTTGATAAGAGTAGAGTTACGTAGTTGATCACGTTATGGTATTTTATTCACCTTATTGGACAAATATATGGTTTTCTTTCATACTTCTAACTGTAAATCTGATTCTTCACTCTTATCGAGCAGAATTTAATTTGTCAATTTCAATTCAATTCATTGGCAGATTTAGATGTTTGTTGAAAGCATTTTCTAAATTCTACCACAGACACTCAGAATTAATTGTTAAAAACATCATTGGGTTAAGAGCTCTTCTGTAACAAGGCATATCAGTACCTATATTTTATGGTGATTTAGTTTACAAATTAAGAAAAAAACTGTTGGAAAACCTAATTTTAGTAATCAGTTCAAAAAGATTATCAAACGTTATATAAAGTTTGGATATAACTTTGATGTCATGCGGCAGTCTGCATGCGTTGTTTTAAACTCTATCAGGGTTTCTAGCTATGGTTTCCTCTTTAATTGCACGACGTAGGGTCAGGCCTCAGGCCTCAAACTCAATGACGGCTCTGACGTTAAGCTTTAATTGTTGGGTTGGTACCTGGTGCTTATCTGTAGCTGATTAGAGTTTTTCTCCATGATGATACATTGTAATAGTTAGAAGGTCTCCATGCGAGCTGAACATTAATTTTTTGTACTTCAACAACAGCAGAATCTAGGGCGAATATTTGGTGCCAGTAAAATGCATTTAAGCCTCCCGGTTGCCTGGGCTGCTGTACGTTCTAAGGCGGTGGTTCTGTCATTGTTGATTCCTTGTTCAATGTTACTCCCGTTGTGGGAGTCTCAATTGTTGTATGTTCTGTTGTACGTTACTTTATGTCCATTCTAGTTTTGCAATCACCTTGATGGGGAAGAGTGAGCAGGTTGCTTTGCATGGTTTGTCTTCCTGGTGTCTAGTGTCATGGGTTTGTCTGCAGTTTGTGATTCTGGTATTTCCTGATCTTACTCACTTACTGTTTTTAATTGTAGGAATGTGCATTTATAGTTCTCATCCATGCAGATGAATCTAGAGTCACTCAGTGAATATCGATAGAGCGTGAGGGGCAGTGACAAAGAAATGGAGAATGTATATGTACCACAAATACATATAATGGCAGAAAAAAGTATTTATCTAACTTACGCCGAGAACGACGCCTTGAAGCCCTATGTTCAAGTGGTACAGTCATGTTTCCAAATCATTTCCGTTGCTGAAGAAAGGCTATCAACTTTTCGCATATATCTCAAAACAAGCATATCAAGACATGCTAATTTCAATGATATTATGACAGCCTTACTGGGATGGCGAAATTAGCTCATCGGTATATACCGCAATGTATGCGATCATTTCCAAAAGAGGGCATTTACAGATAGTGTAGGGCCACAGAGAAACACGTCATCTCCCCTAAGGCATTCATCAGCAATAGAAAAAGTTGGAAATGGCTGCCAATTTCGCTAACAGGAATATCTATACGTCCCAATTTAACCTTTAAAAGTAATAATTTGGACATGATCGCTCTTAATTTATAATTGTCAAAATAAAGCAAACTTTTATTGATCGTGAAGCAATTTTGTATGCTTTATTCACTTTTTTGAAGTGGAAATGGAGTAAAATCCCAAAAGTTCAAACTCTGATAGCTCGAGGTATCGGCTTATGTCGCATAGAATACATGACACATTCGATTCAGAGTATAGGGCGTATTTCTGAATGTGCCATATTTCGCTGATACTTACAGGAAAAGTCCTAGTGAGACGGTTGCTTTATAGAATATGTATTCAAACGCATATTTGATAATATTAGCGGAGAGTAATGACGTTTGGTCCATGGGTTGCATAGTATTTGCAACCAAACTGCTTTAAGCTCGAATCGCTAATAACCCTAGTATAGTGACTATGATGAGTTCTCTCACTTGATATGGGAGCGTTCTTTGTACGTAAAGTGGGGTAACTGGTTATAATTTCGAACTTAAATTTAATTCCTTTGTCTCAGTATTGCTTTAGTCTTAGCAAACAGTGCAGACCACGGTGAAATGTCGCATTATGTGGTATTTCATCTTGATCTTCCATGCTCGACAAAGTGATCATGTGTTAATAGATCTTAATAGTTTGTATAAATTTACTTGAAAAATTCACGGGTAGAATTTCTATAGATGTATGACTTCATTGAAGTATTTCGTATCCCTTTTGCATAAGAAACAGAAATATGCATTAATTTTCTATTTTTGCCACTGAATATCAAAAGATAAATAAACTGAATTGAATCACAACTTGGCTTTGTTTATAAATTCCAATTTTTTAACAATCGCGGCCCCACGTATTGGATTCCTTTTTTGAAGGAAGCTAACTTGTTTGTTTTATATCTCCCAAGATAAGGCGTGGATATGAGTGACCTTAGTGGTTCACCATAGGTTACCTTTAGCCCCACGAGCGATATAAATACATGTGTACAAAGAATGGAGCTTTAATTTAAAAATGAAAGGTATTGTCGTGCTAACCAAGAGTGACAGTGACGTGATATTTTGTTTACAATTGTTATTTAAAATTTAACTTGTACACTCCATTTGAGCTAACGCTAATCGATAGATCACTTGTGTATTAATCCTATCCTGTGGATAGGATTAATACACAAGTGAGCTTTCGATGATAAGTCCATGATAACTTTGTAAACAAAACATGATGTCACTGTCACTTTTTGTTGGCACGACAATATGTTGAGAAAGATAACATTTGTTTCGGTTGTGCCAGCTTTCTCCAGACAACTATATCTCATATGAAAAAGGGACCTTAACACTACACCAAGTCACATTTCCACATGCAAATGAGCTATCAAGGCACGAACTAAAACACTTCCAATGGGCTATCCAAACACTATCAAGGCGCTTTGATCAAAACACTACTGGTATATTGCACCTCAAATGGAACACAGTTTTTCGTTAAGATTTTACATGAAAGTTTATTCACCCTGAAAATTTACATGCGCATAGATATAGCAAAACCCTAACTAGATTTAAATTTTGGCGGAGAATGATATCAATGTTAATGCTCTGATATCTTGTAAAAATAAATAACTAAGTTTTAGCTGGAATTAGAATACCCCTTTAGTACCCTTTTTTGTACTGTCAGTGCAATACACCTCGGATAGATATCGTAGTACTTACTCAGTTATAAAATGTCCATAAGAGATTACAGCAGCCGGTTATTTTGTTACATCAAATGGTGCGGTTTACAATGCAATCCAAGCTGCTTAGATAGTTCTACGGATGATGGGCTATTAACACGTTTCATGCATACCAAGTACCACCATTTTGCCTGCTTCCGTCTGGCTACCTAATTGTATGTTTTGTTCATGTGTCTATATGTGCGAGCGTACAACTTGAAATGTACAGGTCTGAAAATACGAATAAGTTCACAGATGTATGGGCACTTACATGTCCTACATTTCATTCTATAATTAACTTTTACTGCTTCTTCATATTATGGAAAATATGCATGTTTTCATATGGGCGTGGTGAGATCAATAAGCAGACTCATTCATGGAATAGCTAGGCAAATGGGCGCTTCCAACTAATCGGGTATTTTGGGTAGTAGAGACTATAGAGTTAGCCTTTCGTTTGTGTCACCATCTTGTGACATAGTTAGATAACTGAAATATTGTTGACTATGCTGATTAACAGCAACGCAAGCCAATAAACAGCTACATTTAAAAGCCACTGATGCATTGTCAATTGTCTTAGATAAGTATAAACATGGTTTTATATTCAAGTGATAGTCATTGATCCATATCGCTCAAGGTACAAGAAGGGAATGTTATTTGGTATAAAACATTAGGAATATTAAAATTCCATCCTATCTCAGCATTTATGAAAACGTATACAAACTTTAAAAAAAGTTTTGGTTAGGGTTTTTTGGTTAAAATATGTTTTTCAAATTAAATTTAAAATTCCCGTTTTAGATTGAATGTTATTGCCAAAAACAGTGTTTTATTTGAAGGGCTATACTCCAGTAGTAAGATACTAACCGAGACACTATCAAGGCGCTTAAACCAAAACGCTACAAATGTACTCTCCGAGGCGCTATCAAGGCGCTTAAACAAAACACTACCAATTTACTCTCCGAGGCGCTATCAAGGCGCTTAAAACAAAACACTACCAATGTACTCTCCGAGGCGCTATCAAGGCGCTTTAACCAAAATACTATTAAGGTACTTGAAATTCAAAGGTGAACAAGGTCCGGTCAGTAAACATGACATAAACAAATATTATTGAGGATCTTACATGAGTGCTCATGTTTTATTGAATTTATTAAACGAGTTGAGGAAAAGAGATATAATGCGAGGCTTGCAGAGCATTTTATCTTTCTTTCGCAACAAGTTTAACAAATTCGATAATACAGGAGCACGGCTGTTAGATTATATTTATCACATGACATTAAGATTACTTTTAAATCTCATTTCTGGCGTAAGTTATATTTTTGTCATTATGTACGCAACATTGTTATGGACGTCATAACGGTAAACAATTAGTGGTTTATCGATTTTAATGCATGGCGTTATTTCACTCCCAGACGCAACGTCATATGATAATAGCATTTAATCTGCTCAATATTATTTGATACCCTAAATTGTAAACGATTCCAAACCTACATACAATTATGAAAACAGCTTGTTTTGAATGAAATTAATGTAACTTTTCTCAGTAAAAAAACGTGTCATATGCTGATGTGTATATTTTAAAGGCAAAACAATTAGTGTAAATAAAATGTTTCTGAAATATGTAAAGTAGAGTAATTGTTGCTAGCAATGAACACTTTATATAGTGATTCCAATGTGGAATGTTGTTTGCTCTATATATTTATAGCTTGCGCATAATAAAGCCACATAAAAATACAAACACGTAAGATCATAAAAAAAGTTGTAAAGTAAATTTATGTTTAAACTATTTACTCACTGTGATTGTTTTTTTTTTCAACATTTAATATTAATTAAACAATTGAACTAAAATAACAAACCGAAATCCAAAAAAAGAACTCTCTACAATATTAGCCAATTCATGTGACCAAATCTATTTTCTATTGGTCAGAAGTTTTGAATCCGAAATACTATCAGGGCAAAGAGTTTGTCTGCTGGAAGGTATAAAGTGTAGGTAAAGATATGAGTTTACGAAGACACGATCATGACAGTGTAGCTTTTATCTAAACATACCAAAGTATGATCAGGAAATACCACAATCAAACACCGCTGATCAACCCACCGCACTGCGAGGAAGAGTCACAGAACATTTACAGTAAGACAATAAAAGCAAAGCAATCAGCTCTCTCTCTTACTTTTCATGATGATTGCAAAACTAGAAATTAAGGACACAAGGTAATGCACAACTAAACAAAGTCAAACATAGAACCCCAAAACTAATGGGAAGCACACCAAACCACAGATCAACAACAATAAAATTCTTTATTTCCTCCACATGTGACGAGCATACAGCCTTAGAACAGACAACAGCCTAGGCCACCGGGGGTCTAAAATGCATTAACTGGTACCAAATCTTTGCCCTAGACTATATTGTTGTTAAAACACAAAATTGTTTAGCTCGCGTGGGGACTTCCTAACATATGCAATGTAACATCACAGAGAAACAATCAAATTAGCACAAGTTATGATGAAACAAAGAAAAGGTCTCATGACTCACAGATAGCCAGAGCTAAAGGAAACCTCAAGTTGAGCTACGGAGGGCCCAGCCAAGGACAAGCATCAGGCACCAACCAACGGATTAAAGCATTACGTCAGGGCCGTCATCATCAAATTTCTTCTTCATGAGCAAAGTGAACCAAAACACCATGAAGGATCTTTTTCAGAAAATGTCTTGGAAATGTCTTGTTTGTGTTTCAGACCAACGCACTTCACCAAGTTATAAAAAGTGACTCTTGATAGCGCCATGATAGTGCATGGATGCATCTTATTTCATTACTGGAATAGCTTCAAATAAACACAATGAAAAGGATACGTATTTCTGTAGTGCTGGCTTTATATCAGACTGAGTGTGATTTTATTGCCAATGTCGTCGCTAAGTGTTTAAAAATTAGTGTTCCTATCCCGATACGGTTTTATTGAATTATTTCTAGCGTAACAGTCTTAAAACCTGATTGAAAACAATTTGTCTTTACACGGATTCCTATTTTCTACTTATTGTCTAAAGTTTATGGTCAAAAAAAGCTGTGTACTTACAGTACTTTGAAGGTAATTGCAATGCTTTATTTGAATCGAGGACAACCACTGTACGTATACCAGGGGACTATGTGAGAGTAAGGATCCTCATTTGTTAGAAAGCAACAATACAAGGGGAGTAAGATTCCTTATTCGTTAGAAAGCTACAATAGCAGGGGGTAAGGGAAAGTAAGGTTCCTTATTGGTTAGAAATCAACAATACCAGGGGAGTAAGTGACAGTAAGGTTCCTTATTCGTAAGAAAGCTACAATACAAGGGGAGTAAATGAGAGTAAGGTTCCTTATTCGTTAGAAAGCTGCAATACAAGGGAAGTAAGATTCCTTATTCGTTTGAAAGCTACAATACCAGGGAATTATGGGAGAGTAAGGTCCCTTATTCGTCAGAAAGTAACAATACAAGGTGATTGTCACTTATTGGTTAGAAAGCTACAATACAAGGGGGCTATAGGAGAGTAAGCTTCCTTATTTGTCAGAAAGTTACAATACAAGGGGATTGTAACTTATTCGTTAGAAAGCTATAAAACGAAGCTGGTATGGAAGAATAAGGTCCCTTATTTGTTAGAAAGCCACAAAACAAGGGGAGAACGGAAGAGTAAGGTCCCTTGGACGTTAGAAACCTACTTAACAAGGGATATACAGTAAACCTGGGTAACAAACACAGATCTTAATGACAAATGGTAGCTTAATGAAGGTCAAAACTATTGCAGAATGCTCCAATACTTTTGACCTGCATTATGCTATAATTGGTATTGAAAACAAGGACCTCTGACGGTGATATTGGGATTCACAGTGTATCGCTGCCTATAATTTTGAAAAAAATTAAAGTCGATCAAATGCTACATCTTCATATATTAGCTCGCTGTTGCCCAGTGTTGGTCTCTATTTAATGATTTTGCGTTTGGTTTCCTATTTCCATGAATGTACGGCTTTATTTTGGGGCTAAAATGATCACTTTTTGTATAATACATATCGGAAATAGAAAAATAGTTTTAAAACATCATTCTTCCCCCGAGTCCCAACTAATCCTTTTGTACGTAAGTGTGTTCTCATATTTTACATAATATATGTGAAAAGCTAGTTGGGACTCGGGGGTGGGGGGAATGATATCCCACAGCCCAAAATGTGACGTCAAGGCGAGCCCGAACATTAGCATTTGGATTTTTGGTGTGCTCTCTTGAAAATCTTCTTTTCATGTATAATGAAATAATTAGTACAAGTAAGCTTTATTTTAATAAATCATTAGTCACGAAATATTACAACGTTTTTAGCATATTTTCTTTAGATTATGAAAATTGTCCTTTTACTTGATTCAGTTGCTAGAGTATTTTGCACATATGCTATACTTATCCAATACACATGAGCTACATGACCCTTAACTAGTTGTACTTTACGCATGGATGAATGGTTATAGTACATTGCTGCATAATATTGCACCAGATAAATATATTGTCATGAAGGTTAAATATGGACTACAGTTGCACTTCAAAATATTTCTTTTCAAATCAGACAGAAAAAAACAACAACAATAATAATCATTAAAATGCTCATGATTTTGTACTTAAAAACACTTACACTGCGATTTGTACTCAAGAATTGATAATTTGATACCCTTACACGTGAAAATAATTGATTTCTAAATGTTTTGGTGAAGTCAAATTTTGCAACCCCTACCCCCTTTGGTAGCGTCTCCTGTTTTGTCGTAGGGGTCTGCCTGTCTAATTATAACCTTAATTCGTTCCTTATACAACAAGCGTCCTATTCAAAAGAATACCAGTGATATCTTATGCATAGGGAAGTTTTGGGAAGCATCTGAAAAATAGGCAGATACCTTATCAAAGTGTCAGAGGTCCTTTTCGGTCTTTTTGAGTGACCGTTTTACACAGGTTTTACTGTATGTGTCATCATAATTGAAACAGACGCCGTCATTATAATGTCATCCATTGATCGATTGTCCCTTCATTTCTGTATAAATGAGGTTTAAATTGAAGCTATCTGATCTACATATGAAACAATGCACAAGACTTTGATACTTATCGCATCAGCGAGCAGCGAATGCTCAGACAGACCCGCTAGCGCCTTCGCTGCTCGCCTACCCAACGTATGAATGTAGTTATATGGCTCGAACTAAAATTCAAATATCTTATCTTTGTTGGGCTTTGCGCATATGCGAGAATAACGATAATCCCGCGTGATAGCCCATAGGGTTGGTATTTCATAGATGAGACTGTTTATCATCCATTGCGTAATCCACCCCTCGGCTTGGGGCGATTCACAATGGGGCTAATTCGCAAGACATCGGGGCTAAAACAAGATATGGTGGGGCTAGGGAAAAAAGTATGAATGGGGCTGATTAAATCTGATGTTTATACTGTGTTATGTCTTCGGTCAGCTGAGCTCAGTAAAACATTTGGCTTAAGGAACCTATGCTATTCCAAAATATCTGTAGTGATGCTTCTTTGGTACAGGATTGCTGGACTCTCGTGAAAACTCGAGTCATAACGAAAAAATATGCCCTGTGCACAAATGCTTCATATTTAAATAGCTAGTGCCGTACATACATGCACCAAATGTAAACAATCTAAAACAATAGTAGAATTTAGTTGACCGTAACCTGCAAATATTAGTTTAGTTGACCTTAACCTACAAATATCGATAATTCTTTCTTACGGAAGAGGCATCGTGCCATATAATGTGCATTTTTTTTAATCATATTTAAAACTAATGAAAAAGTGCAAAAAACAAAACAAATAAACATAGCATACTACCAAATCTCTGCAATAGATAAATAACCATTTCATGGCATGTACTTTCGTCCATACAAAGATCTTGTTATATGACTCCTATAAAAGACCTCCTCTGATTGGCTGGAACTAGCTTGCACTGGTTGTGACAGATCATGATGTCAAACAGTGATGAGCTAAAGACAGGTTAACATTAGTTTTCTGTGCTGACAGAGAGCTAAAAATAGATTGAACTAAATCTAGCCCAGGTGACATTGCTTTTGTCAGTCCTAACACAGAGCTAAAAATAGACATTGAAACACTGATTGGTTTCTTATGTAAATTTCACGGGTAAAATGTGTTGAATTCAGATTTTGTTCATTTGAACAGCATTTAACTCATTTATGCCGAATGGAATTTCTCACCGTTATCAATTGAAACAGTCCATTTCTGTTTTAAGGGATGTTAGGTGGTATTTTTCATTTTTATTCAAATTTAAAACAGAAAATTATGCAAGCAAACAGTGGGGGCCCTGATCAGACACCGTGTTAGGCTGTGGCGTCTGATCTGGGTCTGCACTATTTGCCTGTGTCCCAGGAAAAGGATGCTAGGCATATATGGGTTGAAATGCAATTATTTTGCTAACCTCATAAGTATTGTTGAAATAATCTTCCTAGTGACTTGAGATAATTTATAAATATGAAACTACTTTAAATAAAACTAGGAAAAAGAGAGACAGTGTCATATAACAAAACAATTGGTGCATTCTTTTTCGATTAACATCCGGATTAGTCAACCCTCGAAAGTGATGTTCGGTGAACATCACTATTCTCGGGTTGACAAATCCTGATGTTAACCTCAAAAGAATGCATCAATTGTATAATGTCAACTTTTGACCAACAATGAAATTATAAGACTTCGTCTTAAAACATCCGTATACACAAACACGTAAAATACAAGTACTATACGTGTATCTTGGCTGTTTCAGTGCGAATAAAACCCTCTGGATCACCGTGTCATATCACTCGGCAATTTTCGTGAAATTCGGTCTTTGGGTCATGAGCTCTTTTCTTTGTATCATCATAATGTGTTAATTTGATTTGATTGTTTCTCTGTGATGATACATAGCATTAGTTAGGAAACCTTCAATAGAGCTAAACAATTTAGTGTTTTAACAACAACAGAATCTAGGGCGAAGAATTAGCGCTAGTAAAAAAACGATGCATTTAAGCCCCCCTCCCACTCCGGTGGCTTAGGCTGCTGTTCGTTGTAAGGCGGTGTTTCTGTTGTTGTTGATCTATTGTTCAATGTACTTCCCAATGTTTGTGGGAGTTCTGTGTTTATCTTTGTTTTGTTATGCATAACTTTGTGTCCATTCTAGTTTTGCAATCGTCTTGAAGAGGAAGAGAAAAGCTGGTTGCTTTGCTATTATTGTCTAACAAATGTATTGTTACTTCAAATGTTCTGTGGCTCTTCTTCGCGGTGCCATGGTTGGTCTGCATTGTGTGATTGTGGTATTTCCAGATCATACTCACTTACTTTCAAGTTTTGTCTATCCGCATCCCTCCAGATGGCAGACTCCTAGCTATGATATCTTGAGGCCATCATGTTGATAATTCTAACTTGCTGCTGATCATGACTTTATCTGTCAGTTTCTGTGTATCTTTCATGCCAAACACTTGAACAACGGATTCAGACTAGACGAGCTGAAGAGCCCTTAAACCGTCTTAAATCAGCTTCGATCCGATATAAAAGTCGTTTCTGTGCGTAAGTCCATTTAACATTTCGGGCAATAAAGCAGCTATAGTTCTATTTATAGTGCATATTGACCAGAATGCCGATTCATAAGAATATATTGGTTAGAGTACAGACTGATCCGATTTTGCTATTCGAGCTCAATTTGTTGTCCGAAGTGCCTAATCGTATCTCAGCATGAGGATGCCAGGCCTCCAGATAAGAGTGCGAATTGGAGAAATATTTTCTTTCTCATCCAAACCATATGTTGCGGATACTCAAAAGAACCGTCTCAATGAGACGTTTTTTTGAGCACCCAAAACATAAGTTTAGATTCATGGGTAGAAAATAATAACAATTTTTCGTTCATACTATTTCCTTATCTGGATCTATGTGTGCCGAAGATAAGCAGCTTTCTCTAGAATGAGCTTGTTTTCAGATAACTGGGTAATCGGTTTGAAAGTGGTTTTATATGGCGTTTGGTTAAATATTTACAAAACTGACAGGAAATTAAATGTCTTTTTCTCCTCATCTCCGATCAGACATTGTCATTACGCGCCGATGCCCGATCAGACAAATGGCAAAATTCGTAAGAATAGCATTTTATTCCCTAAGTAAGGAAATTACCCTTTCTTGGCATGCTAGATTCTGCTGTATAACGGGTGTCTTCCCAACTGTCACGACTCTTAAGCAAAATTTAAAGGATAAGCAAAGGAACGTGATGTTTGAGATATTTGTAACATTTCTGACTATCAGTATCAAAACGCTGCTTAGATGCGGTCTTTCAAAAATCAATTTCCTTCTTGGAATGACTTAAGACCAGTGTTTACATAACAAAGCTGCTGTCAAGAATGATTATCAAGTCGAAAGTTATTTGATTGAGCTGTGTTGCAGCACGTTTTGTAATAATGTAATAATTATTACATTTTGATTTTTTTTTATTTCATTTTGCGTCGCCAACGTCGACGCAAAATGCAATAAAAAAAATCAAAATGTAATAATTATTACATTATTACAAAACGTGCTGCAACAGAGCTGGTTCAAGCCCATTTAGTGTTGCAAATATGGCTGCATCTTACAAGTGTACCGACTGTGTCTTTGTCAGAATCTCGGATATGAGTACTTGGTTTTTCCCTGTTGATTATGTCAAAAACAAATGAGTATGACCAGGAAATGCCACAATCACCAATTGCATACCAACCCACGGTACCGCGTGGAAGAGACACTGAACACTGACGGCCATAACACTATTAAAGTACTGTAAAGCAGCCAAATCTCTCTTTCACACACAAAGTACAACAAACAAGACGAGGCCCCAGCACAATACACCCACACCCTCTCATAAACTCACATGCTTTAGTCTACCTATCTGTATCTGTAACTACTCTGTCATAAGTTTCATTATTTTCCTTTTTACAGTTTGTGATTTGTCTGTTCTTAGTATGATGTTATCTGCCAAGGTGATCAAAAGTAGTCTTGTGTGTTTCTTCACGATATATGATGTTGATATGGTGTTTATGTTGTTATGTTTAAAATAACAAATCATAAGTATTTAATGTTGACAGTCCATGTTCAATATCAATGCAAGGATATATGGCAATCTAGTAAAATAATATTATCTTTCTGTTGCAGAGAAACGTAATTATTTAAAGATCACAAGTTGTCAAAATTGGTTAGTATGTTTTTTGGTTTAGTCCCACGTCTATAGACTGTACTTGTGCAGTCAAGAGAAAGCTGACTGCTTCATTCAATTAGAGTCTGCGACATTGTGTGTACTCCAGTGGTGGCACGATCTGGTTTGTGATATTTGATTGTGTTTATTTCCTGTCATACTAACTTGCTTTCTACATGAAATCTTACCGGTACTACTTTTAAATAAGTAATATTACACAATAATATTTGATTTAACTATCAATTAACAAAAAGTATGAATATTTTGTTTTAATATCAATTTACAAAAAGGATGAATATTTAATTTTACTATCAATTTACAGTTGTGACATTTTCTGCTATATTAACTTGCATCTAAATGTAAACTTACTTTCTGTAATGTTTGATTTTACTATCAATTCACAAAAAATATGTGAATAAGCCAACTTAATCACACATTTTGTCAATGTTTGTAATATCTATTAAGTAAATCATTAAGTAAGACCATGGAGTGGTCAATGCGATCATGCGCCAGTTATGAAAAGGAGGAGAAAACTATAAGTAGGCTATAGATCATATATTACAATTATAAAGGAATTAAGTGGTTCACTCGCTGCGCTCGTTCCCACTTAATGCCTTTCTAATTGTAATATATGATCTATAACACACACACACACACACACACACACACACACACACACACACACACACACACACACACACACACACACACTGTAGTCTATGTTATTGTCCGTTATATGGCAGTGATTCTGTTGTTCTTTTTGTGTAATTCCCATTGTGTGTGGGAGCTGATTTGTCAGAAGCTCGCCCTCTTTTCTTGACATTTCGCCCAGTCAAACTACAAATATATTTAGATTAGTCACATTCCGTCTGCTTTTTATTTGCTCCTTTTTCATTTACTTTTAAATAATGTCTTTTTTCAAACCATAATCTCCCACTCTTTTTCAAATGTTCGGACATCCTCTGTTCACATAAAACGTTCACGCCTGTAACCTACTTCCGATTAAGAAAAATTCAGTGAAATGTCCTGTGAAACAAAACACTTTAAGATAATTCCTCAATTCATCGCACCAGATTAGTTCTCTAAGCAGTAATGAACTTGAATGATGTCTCAGAGCGACTGGTTAATTTAATTCTCTCACAAAGAGATTGCATCGTAAAGCACTGTCCCCTAGCGCTTTATTTGGTCTGGGCTGTAAGATTAGGAAGAGACTCTGTCATCATTATTTACATTGTTATCTTATATCTGTACATATACACAAGAGCAACGATTGTGTTTTATCGGTCAACTTTTTTTCGCCTTTTTAGACGACGTCTTATATTTTCAACTTGGCTAAAAACTAACTTGATCTCTGTATGGAAGAAAGTAAATGCCATGATATGGTAAATGATTTATTAAGAATTGGTTATAGATCATATATTACAATTATAAAGGCATTAAGTGGGAACGAGGCTATGAACGGTTGCAAAAATCTAAAGATTCATTAAAGGTTTGTAAATATAAGATAACATATAAACCATGTTTACGAGTATTATAGCTAGTCAGCATTAACATTATGGCATGTAGCTATGACCTGATGTTCATAAAAAAAACAGTTCATTCCCATGGAGCCCAGCTTACGTACATGCTTAAATTTCTGCAAAGTAGTCTACACTTTATATTAACGTACTTATTAATTACTATATTTCTAGTCGGGTCTCCTGGGAAATGTATGTGGTGCAAAATGTTTGATGCATTTGATAAGTTGAAGTGCTTTCATATAGTTTGAACAATATATGCATTCAGTTATAGTCGTTTCGATAAAAATCGTATTACATAATTTGTTGGATGACGTAGGTACGAGGAGAGTTCAATGTGTAATACAACTTTGTAAATAATTTGCAAAGCTGATCCGAAAATAATTGTCACATGGCTATAAAATGGCATAATCAAATATTACATGGCGTCTTATCAAGGCCTCTACAATTTTTTTACATAATGTTCTATTAAAATTTGAATAAAAACGAAAAATACCACACAGCAACCTATAAAGCTAAAATGGACTGGTCCAAGTGATAAGGGTTGGAAATTCCATTCGGCTAGAACGAATTAAATAGTTATCCTACTACCTTTTACTTTCACTTTAACTGTAATCAAAGAAGAGCATTAATATGAAATAAAAGTATTTTCTAAGACAACCTTCTGCATGACCTGCTAATTGGTAGCCGAATGGATTTCCCAATCTTTATAAATTAGACGAGTACATTTCCAATTAAATGGTTGTTAGGTTTTTTTTTCACTTTTTGCAAATTTTGATAAACATTCTGTTAGTAAACAGTGGAGATTCAGATCAGACGCTGCTCAAAGGAAGCTAGGCTTATATGGATTAAAATAATTTATCATTATAATATTTGAATAGTAATGAGTTGGAGAAAATAACAAATATAGGTTTATGTCATTTTATGTCCAATGTATTTTGTTTGTTGTATTTATGTATTAGTATTGTTAAATATGCCATAAATGGCCATGATTGGATTAATTAAAGTATGCTATTCTATTCTGGAGAATCAGACTCCATCGTTGAGGCTTAGATACTTGATGAAACTTTTCCTTAAGTCAGGTTGACACTGACGGATTTACGTGAGACATTTTATAGGCAAAATTGAAGAGAAAATGATCAATGAAAATTTTCGTGGAAGAATGACAATATTTTTGGGTGTGTACCACAGCCAAACAGTGGTACAGGTGTTTCTTCAAGCAGCAATTTGTTTAAATTCTCATATTGAATTTCAATCATCTAAACATCTAAGTATATCATTGCGTACGAAAACCTAACGATGATTTGACATTAAAAAAAGTAAATTGTTAGTTTCACGTACACATCACGTTATCATAGTGAAAAGGATTTAAAAACATGTATAGTAGTTTCAAAGATGCATAGCAATAAGGCAATGCTATTTTTCTTATAAATATATAAAACATGACTTTCCACTGCCACGCGCACATGCAGTAATCTGTGGTAGGTTCAATATAACTGTAAACTGAGACTATATGCACGCTCAAAATCAAGCTAAACTCGCTAGTGTTTTTTATAACGATTCTCATCTAAAGCCAATTTAAAGATAGATGAGAATTGTTGTAAAAACACTGGCGAGTTTACCATGATTTTGGGCGTGCAGGTAGTCTCAGTTTACAGTTATATTGAAACTACAACAGATTACTGCATATGCACAAGGCAGTGAATAGTCATGCGCTTTATCTGTTTATAAGAAAAATAGAATTGCCTCATTACTATGCATCTTTGAAGCTACTATATCTTTGAAAGTACTATACGATAAAGTTTGGCTTTCATGTTTTTATCATGTAAACGTTGTAAACCATTCCCCAAATTACCATTCACGTCAACAGGTATCTCAGATAAAGGCACATTTAGAAGGCCTTATACAGTCAATGACCAAAAGTAAGCCCATAAAATAATTTCCCATAGCCTTTTGATTACAAAAATCTCTTTATCGTGTTATGTCAAGATAAAATAGCATTTACTTTGTAATAGTTGTTAAACTAAATAATAGTTTATGTACTATACAATTTATATGGAGTTTCGACTTTGAACTTTTCAAATACAACAGTTTAAACTTTTACAAAATTTTGAAAAGACCACTTTTCCATTCATATCCAAAAATTGACTCGAAATTCGTGCAAATTGTACAGATCTCTGCAGTTTTAAAAATACATTGATGAAATTAAATGAAATTATAAACAGTATTACATTATTCATTTAATTTTCACAGTACACCAAAAGCATAATATTATGTTGGCAAGCTGTATGTATGTGTCACGTTTATTGGTTCCAAATAATTAAAAAATTATCACTGACAGGGTCAAAAGACTTTTCATAGAATAAAAGTGTGCTTATGTGATGGTATGTGACAAATATATTTTGACTTAGACTCATTGTCGAAGGAGTTTAATACAGATATACATGTATGTAGTTCACGTACCAATCATGTAAATCAGTTATTACTGATTAAAGCGCAGTTAAAAATGATAAACCCAATTATATATGTCTGTATCGTACTGTTCCCTCCGACACAATTATACAATAAAATGCTGTTTTATGTACGCATTACTTAAATAGTTATCATTTGACACATTTATACAATACAACTGTGGTTTCAATATACACACGAGCAATAATTAAAACTCGAAGAACGAAGGTGGCTGAACATTACAATAATTTTGGCTTGACAATAAGTACAAGTATCGTTCAGAAAACTCGTCAAATGCTGTAAAATCCAATGTGAGATTGTATAAAAATTGAATACTTTTTTAAATTCATAATTGGATAGTTCATACATAAAACAAACTGTATGCAAAGTTTTCTACATATAACAACATGGGGAATATTTTGTAACATATGTCCTTTTAAAAAGCGCCAAACTTGCGCCTGAAATTCAAAGTTTGTGATATAAAATGACAACATTATCTACAATGCTGTATAATAATGTGAATTTTCAGTTTATAATGATCAGACGCATGTCAGAAGATTTGTGATGCGCTCCATTATCTTTTCAACAATATATTTATAAGATTTGGCTCGAAGTTATATAGACAAATTGTAGGTATTCCAATGGGTACTAATCGTGTCCTCTTGTTGCAGATTTGCTTTTGTTTTGTTATGAGAGAGACTTTATGTTGTCTCTGTCAGACAGTTATCAAACTGATACTATTGAAGCTTTTAATTCAACCTCCAGATATTTAGATGACTTACTCAACATTGATAACCCTTATTTTGAACAAATGATAGGTCAGATATATCCTATTGAACTGCAGTTAAATAAGGCGAATTCTTCTGATACTGAAGCTCCGTTTTTGGACTTGAACTTGTCAATAACAAATGGCATAGTTTCTTCTAAAATGTATGATAAACGGGATGATTTTAATTTTGAAATAGTAAATTTCCCCTTTCTTGATGGAGATGTTACTCGCTCTCCTTCCTATGGTGTATATATTTCCCAGCTTATTCGTTTTGCTAGAGTGTGTTCTAATGTTGATGACTTCAACAACAGAAACTTATTTTTAACTGCTAAGTTATTAAAACAAGGTTATAGATATCATAAAATTCAAAAAGCATTTTCTAAATTCTACCGCAGACACTCAGAGTTAATTGTTAAATACAACATTGGGTTAAAAACTAGAATCTATATTTTATTTAGTTTATAAATTCAAACGAATTGTTGGAAAACCTAATTTTAGTGATCAATTCAAAAAGATAGTAAAACGTTATATAAGGGTTGGATATAACTTGGATATCTTGCGACATTCTGCATGCCTAGTTTTAAACCCAATCACGGTTTATAGCTATTGTTTCCTCTTTAATTGCACGGCGGTGGGTCAGGCCTTAGACTCTATGACGGCTCTGACGTAAAGCTTTAATCGGTGGGTTGGTGCCTGATGCTTATCTGTAACTGGACCCACCGTGGCTCAACTTGAGGTTTTCTTTAGCTCTGACTATCTGTGAGTCATGAGCCCTTTCTATGTTTCATCATGGTGTGTTAATTTAATTAGAATGTTTGCCCATGATGATACATTGCATTAGTTAGAGCTGAACATTTCTTGTACTTCAACAACAGCAGAATCTAGGGCGAAGATTTGGTACCAGTAAAATGCATTTAAGCCCCCCGGTGGCTTAGGCTGCTGTCCGTTTTGTTATTGTTGAATTTTTGTTTATTGTGGAACGGGAGTCTGTAATTGTTCTATGTTTTGTTGTACGTTACTTTATGTCCATTCTAGTATTGCAATCATCACTATGGGGAAGAGAGAGCTGGTTGCTTTACTTAATTTGTCTTCCTGGTGTCTCGTGATGGTTGAGCGGCTCTTCCTCGCGGTGCCAGGGGGTTGTCTGCGCTTTGTGATTGTGGTATTTCCTGATCATACTCACTAACTTTTTAATAGAACATTTTTTCCGATTCTTACCGTGATAGCGTTGCTATGGAAAAGGAATTACTATGGTTTCAAAATTAAATCCCTCGCCTGTCTAGACGGATTATTTACCGTCGTAATAACTACATTTGATCCAACAACAGCTGAATCTTAGCGCATGAAATTGCACCAAACAGAGTAAACCTAGAACGTGATTCAAGGGTTTATATTTAGCCAAATTTCCAAGACATGGAGGTTTATTGTATGGCATTTTTATGTCTGAGTGACAACAATTCAATACCCTCTTATGGTTTCTTATTTTCATCTTACAACGTCGCATTGCATAAATGCACTGTAATCTAGAAAACGAAGGCATCGGAAATATAGAGAACCTCAATCTCTCAAATCCTTGTTTGCCACTCCTCGTAAAAGACTAAATCAAAAATAGTCTACTACTTTCCCATAAAGACTCATGAAAGATTCGACAAAAGCGAGCCTCCTATTTTCTTATGAAAAACTAGTCTACTATTTTTCTAGAAGGATTTAAACAAAACGATTATATATTCTTATGAAACACACTGTCCAAGCCAGCCTTCTATTTTCTCATGGAAATTCAATAAAAGCTACCAACACCCACTATGGTGCCAGTAAAATACATTTGCGCCCCTCCCGACCCCGGTGACTTAGGCTACTGTCTGTTCTAAGGTGGTGGTACTGTCGTAGATTCATTGTTTATTGTTGCCCCAATTGAATAAGGGGGTTGTGTAATTGGTCCTTTTTTTGCTAAGCAGTATTTAGTGTCATTTCTAGTTGTGCAATCGTCTTCATGAGGAAGAGAGAAATAGCTTGTTGCTTTACTTAAACTGTCTTCCTGGTTGCTTTTGCCTGTTAGTATTCTGTGGCTCTTCCTCATCATGCCGTGGGTTGGTTTGCAGTGTGTGATTGTGGTATTTTCTGGTCATAATCACTAATGTTTTGTAGATCATCTCTTTTGCCAATGATCTGTGTTCAATTAATCACGAGATCACAGTATCTGTCGTTGTGGCTTAGATGTGATGTGCATTACATACTTCTTGATAAAAGATGCTTCACTGAAGTAAGGTCTGGCTGGTGTCAGCCCTTGTCGATAAGCATACCAATGTTGATCAATGGTCAATCGGTGGCCAATATATTCATTTATGACCCGTGTCCAGTTAGCAGCTTAAAGGTACCAAAGGGGCTAATGGCAAACGAAGGTCAATATATCAAAGGTGATCAGTGATTTCTTGGCAGTCAATACAGGCACCAAAAATACCGGGATCTATAAAGGTACCAAATATGACATTTTATCAATAGTGTTAAAGGATTTGTTGGCGATCAATAAAGGTATCAAATGTGACCAATGTCTCACCCACAATTAATTAAGGTACAAAATGTGATCAATGGTTCATATACATCAATAAATATCAGCGGTTATTAAAGTTACCGTTCCAAAGGTGACAAATATCGGATCTGTAGTCAATAAAGGTACTAAAGGCGACCAATGGCGACCAATGGATAATCGGTGGTCAATAAATCTACCATCTACTAAGGGTGATCGATGTCCATTCAGCTTCTCAATTAAAATATCAAAGGTTACGAACGGCCAATAGACGGTTAATTGAGGTACCAAAGTGAACCAATGGCTTATCATATGTCAATTTAGGATCCAAAGATAACCGATTGTTTGTTGATGGTCAATCAATGTACCAATAGGGATCGATAGTCAGTTGGCTGTCAATAAAAAAACCAAAGGTGACGAATGATGTGTCAATGGATAATAAAGATTCCAATCCAAAGGTAATCGACAGTCATTCGAATGCCAATGTAACTAAAGGTGACCGGTCATATAAGGTTCTGAAGGAGATAAACGGCAAATCGCAATTAAAGAATCAAAGGTATTGCATAGAGAATAATACATTGTTCTTCCATGATATTAAAAAATTCTGTCACGAAGGCTTGGCTGTATATGCATAAATAACGAGTCCGCAAGGTCGAGTCATTTACGCGAGTTTCATATTATGGAAAATGTATTATTCTGTACGTTATATACCTTTTTAATATTTCCAAGAAAAAAGAGATGGAAAAAACAAGAAAAAGCCAACAAGGAACAATTTTGCCAAGTGATACACAGGCAGACAGGATATCATATCATCACTACTGGCTATTACACAAAGAAATAGTTCTGACAAAAAAGTGAAGTATTCCACTTTTCAGAACACTAAGACTATCTCACTGTAAAATAATAGGAAAGTCATGCAAATATACATGGATATCGTGCTGACGTTTTTATTAGATACCATTTATATTAACTACAGCGTTGCACGTTGCCTGATAAACGTTGTCTATCTCACGGCATGTGCCATTATCAGGTAATGATGACGTTGCACTTTTTAAATGACATCGCCAATGACGCTGAATCGACACAAAAAATCGATCATTACGTCATTATTCGATAATTTGATAAATGCACCTTTCGATATCAAGTTTACCAGGCTCGGCTTCGAGAATGCATGTTTAATCACTCTGCAAGCCTCGCGATGTCAACAAGCATTCTCGAAACCTTGCCTAGTAAACTTTAATATCAAAAGAAACTCACCTAGTATTCTCTATCTATGCGAAGTATGATAGCAAGGGACTTAATGGGTTTGTTCATTTAAGAAAGTCCGGCATAATTCGATAATCGAATCAAGCCTTGGGTGTACATAAGGCGCATTACCTGTAGTACTATGCACGAAAAAGGAAAATTAGTTCTGTAGCATGTGGGTTCAGCCCTATAAAAAATCCATTTTTCTGATTACCTGAACAGTTTAATCAGCAGTATTAATGAAGTTTATGTATTTTTCAATAAAATATTTTATTGAAAAAACATAAACTTCATTTATAACCATTTGTTGTGCTGCTATCACACTTGTTACTGTACTGGCATGGCTTCTGTGACGTCAGCGTCACGTTATGTAACGTCAGCGTCACGTTATCAAACTAGATCCTCGATGTACATCCGTGGTCTGATTCCGCGGAGTTCCGCGGAATTGGACAAGGCAGTTCCGATTGGGATTGGTTGTGATCCGCGATTGTTCATATTCTCTATGTGTTTTTTGACAGTCAATATTTATTCTAAGGTCTCACAGGTCACTGTTTCTCGGATTTAAATTTTTGCTAAAATGGTTCTTAAATTGGCAATTAGTGCAGATTCTGGTGAGTCCGATGCGACGGTGCTGCCTCTCCAAATTTATGTGCTGTAAAGACATGTCCAAAGTATGAAAAGCTATAATCCCGTCGTCAACACCTCACTTTACTTTCATTTATCATGTATGTGTAGCTTCCCTAGGACACAGCCTTTAATTCGTTGTTGATTTTTACTCCCATTGTGGGATTCTGTAATTGGTCTATGTTTTGTGGTGCGTTACTTTATGTCCATCCTAGTTTTGCAATCATCTCGATGGGGAAGAGAGAGCTAGTTGCTTTGCTTTGTTTGTCTTCCAAGTGTCTCATGATTGTTGTGTGTGGCACTTCCTCACGATGCTTTGGGTTTGTCTGCAGTTTGTGAGTATGGTTTTTCCTGATCATACTCACTTACTATTTTTAAAAACTTAGAAAAGGGCGTTTTATGTTTTGCACATTGATTTTCTGTAATATTTTTATTATCAATTTTAGCAAAATGCGCAAGTGAGGAGAGTAGTAGAAAATCAATTTATTTAGATCCTCCTACATTTATGAAGATGAATACGGTATCCAGACTAACATACCTCTCTTACTCTCTCAGGGACATTATTATGCTACAGCTGGGATCTTGGCCTGCATCAATAGTCACCATTGCCAATAAATGCAGCGATTTATTAGACATTGCAAATTATGTCTTGGCAAAGATGCACATTGTGCATTCATATAATTCAATTTTCTTTCCTCAGATTGGTAATAACGCATTGGCTTAGAAATGTTTGTAATATCGAGATTTTATTATTTCATTATGTTTATTTCATTGAATATCATATTGGAAACCGTACCGGTATTAAACTGGATTACACTTTGTAACCAAATTATACTCAAGAGTCTATAGATGTACCACAACCTCTTAGTTTTGATATTTAGATCATTATTTTTCAAAAGGTTGATGCGTAACGCGTAAAATGAGCC
This sequence comes from Loripinus fragilis, assembly GCA_964019695.1. NCBI lineage: Eukaryota > Metazoa > Mollusca > Bivalvia > Lucinida > Lucinidae > Loripinus > Loripinus fragilis. Next base: position 39,847,843 of record OZ026531.1, on the reverse strand, counting down.
AGTTGGACTATTTGATGATATGATTTCCTGTGTGCCAGTGTATACGAGGGATGATCCAAAAGTTCTGATCGTTGCCTTGTAGCTTTGTCCAGAGACATTTTTTTGAGAGGCATACTACGCACCATTCAAAAGATCTAATGTTTACCGTTATAATTATGCTAATATTTACTCGCTGTACTGTTGCGATTAATAATTACTGCACGTTATATATGGTCCACTCCATACCACTGGCCTTTTTTCATATTATAGAATTATGATAATTTTTGAATCTGACTCGTTCAAGCCTTGCAGCTTTAAAACTGCAAAATAAAACTAAATTGTCTTTTTTACTCTTCGTTACTTGTAACGTCCATTAAAATGTTAGAATACCAACAGGCTATGTCAATTCAATATTTAAAGCTGAATGCGGAGTTCTTATGACGTCATAGAAATTGACAACTACGTCATTTTGAATACATTGCAGAATTTTCATTTCCGTGAATATTCTATTTTTGTCTATAAATATGGAATAAAAACAGTCTGAACCAAATATCGGCAAAATATTTATGACCAATACTATTTTGATTACAAAATATCTCAATCTTAATTGGAATATTGTAAAAAGTTCTATTTTTTACCGAAAAAACGATTGATTTTAAATAAGAATTTTCAAAATTGTTTTTGGTTTCAGATGGATGGTTTGTGCTCAATTTAATCCCATATTGCATCATTTTACGATATATTGCAACTTTGGACAATTAATTGGGTTTCATATTTAGATATACATATACAAATTCGTGTACCACCGAATATTGACCTAATTTGTGGATTCGTTTTAATTTTCTTATATTGGTTACTATCAGTCTCCGACGATACCGATAATTCATAATTGCTTCAGACAAAAGTCAGTTCATCTTCGTTTGCCTAAAACTATTTTACCTTTAATACAGCTGTTGTTACGGCAGTAAGGGCTGGTCAAAACTTCAAGTGGTCCAAAATTTGATCATAACTGACAGTTGCATAGCCATATATTCAAGGGCCTAGAAATCTCAAATCAGATAGAAAGTTCGCCATATCTTCAGAACATATTGGCGTACGGATGAACATTGAGCAGCCTTAAAATCGAAATGCTGAGGCCGCTCTTGTCTAAATTGTGACGTCTCCAACATGCACAGTCTGCACGATAGGTCAGTGCATTGAGGGCAGGGCTGTTTTGGGATAGATTTCCGGTTGCTCCTACAAGTTACATCAAACATGTCAGAGCGGTGTTTCGACAAAGAATATATTATTATTTGGTAAATTTTTCAGGCATGTTGCAGCGCTGGTTACAGAGATATCACACGAGGATCAGAACTTTAAGATCATTCCTCGTAACTACGCATATTTTTCTTTGTAACCTTTTCTTGCCTTTTTCTGTCTCTTTTTTTTCTTGGAAACACTAAAACTTTATATGATATGAAACGTTATAGAGAATAATATAATACACTGTGTTTGCAAATAAAGGCTTGTGGTTTAGGCTGCTGTCCGCTCTAAGGCAGTGGTTCTGTTGTTGCTGATTCGTTGTTGATCGCTACGCCCAGTGTGGGATTCTGTAATTGTACTTTATTTTGCTGTACGTTGCTTTTTGTCCATTCTAGTTTGCAACCATCTTGATGGGGATGAAAGAGCTGGTTGTTTTGCTTTTTTGTCCTCCTGGTGTCTTGTGATTGTTGTTTAGCTCTTCCTCACGGTGCTATGGGTCTGTCTGCAATTTGTGATTGTTGTAATTCCTGATTATACACACTTACTATTTTTGGCGGCCAAGCCCTCTTGACAGATATTTATACCATGCAGACATAAAGTATTATTATCTATATCACAAACAGATCAGGAGATGCTTGATAAAATATAGATGCCGGAATTGCTTGAATTGCTAAGCTGAAACTGTGTGCATCATCACCTTTATCATGTGTATATCTATGTGCATGCAACTTGGTTTGCATATGTAAAACATATTATATCGTAAATTCTGCATACCATACGACAGCGGTATTTAGTAAGCAGGTGGTTTTGAAATCTTAAAAGTTGTTATAAGTGATAAAACATCTGCTTGATAGAATGAAACTGCATTGTGAAAGATAATGCAGATGATAAGACGAATGAAAAAATTAAACACATGGGCGCAGCAAATTTTGTTTGAAAAGTGAGAGAACATGATCAGGGAATATCACAATCACACACAATAGACCAACCCATGGCACCCTGAGGAAGAGCCATAGAAAATTAACAGTCACAGGAAGACAATTAAAGCTGCATAGTCTGTAACTTTTGATCTTTTAATTTTTGAAGTAAAGTTTCTATTTTTCAAGAATACAGTAATAATACTCTAATTCACGTAAAGATTTTTCCATCTTCGTAAATCTTAACAAATTATCACGATCAAAACAAGAGCATTTATGTCAAAAATCAACTGTCTAGAATTATTGGAGGGACGCAAATAATTACTTACAAGAGAAAAAACATCCGTTTTTATAAGATAATTCACTTTTCCATGCAGTTTTCAGCTGTACTGAACATATTTATTGTGAAAACATAACTTAATTCTATTTTTACAAATGATTTAAAAAGAAAAGAAAATTTTTCGGAAAATGTTCAAAGTTGCAGAGTATGCAGCTTTAACTTTTGTATTATGATGGCTTTTGGAACAATAAGTATAGGTTTGCCCATTTTTTATTCTAGTTGGCAATCCGAATCGAAAAAAGATGCATATTTTTGGTTTTGTTGGCATTTTTTAGTACATTTGTTAGACCACTTTTAACATAAAATTTAGCATGTGTACAAAGCCTTAGGAGTGGATGCCAAGTCTGAATTTGCATATGAAGGCCAGAAATTAGGTCAAAGGTCATTGAGTGCAAAAAAGAGAAAATGTGTACTACTGTAAAACAACTTTATCTTTTTATATGTAAACATATTTCATTTCAAGCTAAATTTTGTATGCTTATAGTTATAAGTCTAAAAAACATTGAAAAAATGTTTTTATAACTAAATGTTCATATGTCCGCTTTAAAATGGGGTCAAAGGTCATCAAGTGTAATAATCGGAGCATTTTTACAAACTGTGTTTCTTTTTTTTCTCTGGTCCAACAACAAGATGTTTTTTAAACTCTAAAAAGGGTAGAAGTCTTTCAGAAGGCTTAAATTAAAATGTTTATTGATAAAAGAACCCCTTTGGAAGCATTTTTTATGGATTTTACAAAGACCAATATAGTAAGTTTTGTGCAATTATGACGGAAATTTTCCCTCCCTCCTTTGGGCTAAACTTAGATATATGGGCTACTTTGAGAGTTTGCTGCACCTAAACAGAAAGTAAAACTATTTTCAGTTTGGGACATGTCTTGGGGCCTTAGAAACCCATGATCTAATAACTTTTCTATGGTCATTTTTCTATAAGTCACCTGTAATCAACGTTACCCTACTGACATTGAATATAACAGTACACACAATACAAGGCTAATGTTGATTTATTTTAATAGTATTAGTGTAACAGTTTAAGCATTAATTGTTTAAACTAGACATAAAAATCAATTGCATACACATGTGATATGTATTTCTGCTCGTCAGCGATACTTATGTTACATTTATACTAAGTTGCAGATGATGACTTTACAAATTACATGTATTAGAATAAACCATGATGCCTGACCTGAAATATACATGATGTTGATCTATATTCTAATTGAAAATGTTCATTTTTATATATTTGAAGTTGCTTATAACTTTATCTTGCAATGAAGTGAAATCAAGTAAATATTTAAATATGCCAATTAGAATGTGATCTGTACCGCTCCAGCATGTAATGCATAGCTGCTTACAGATTCATTTTTCTATTTACATTGCATTGGAATTGGCAAAATATCTTTCATAATGAAATCAAAATATAACTATGTTAACAATAATGGCACATATATTAATGAGGTAATGTAGGTAACAAAAGGTGCCTTGCATAAATGGATAAAGGTAGTAAATTGTTGTTAGGCTTATATAAAATTTGGGTCTGCTCTCCCCAATTCGCTTACATATACTACACACAATTTATTCTATATATGACTTAATTTAAAAGAGTGCCATGGGTTGGTCTGCAATATGTGAATGTGACTTTTCCTGGTCTTACTCAATTACTTTTTGCAATTTGCCTGGCTCTTTTACATTCATATTGCAGTTTTCAGGTTTCTACCAATGGTACATACCGATAAACATGCAATCTACATCATGATTTAAATATTGACTTAATATCAATAATTTACTTAAAATAGCATAGCAGTATTTCATACATCTAGTGGCAAGACAGGAATTAAGGCAGGGGTTGTGCTGAGTGTCTTCTAGAGCAGGTATACGTTTTTGAGGATTGCAAATATAACATCAACAAAAGCTTTCGTAGTACAGAACCAGCATGGTTTATGTCCAAATATAGGGTGTTACATAGATCTAGTATTAAAGGTTTTCCTTGTATGCTGAATTCTTTTAATTTTCTCTTTTCACTGTTGACAATTACATTATAAAATTAATTTATCACCTATCCCCATTATAATCATCTACGTTTTTTTAACTTGATTTCATATCATAGTGTAATGATGATTATCTCATTATATTCTGCAGCAATTCTGATAGAAACTATTCTGTTTGAAATAATCTTAGACTAAGGTTGGTTGAGGTAAGGTCATCTGAGCCATGTAGCAGTCTTGTAAAACATCTGAACATATTTCATGGTAACATAAACAACAAACTATTCGAACGTTAGTGATAATTTATTTTAAAGATTAGTTGACTGTTTTTTTCTGACGCATAAAAAAAACATGACTCCCAAAATTCACTAGTATGGTTTGCATCTCTGAAACTCACAGCTTAAACTGAATGTTGAAAATGTTGTGTCATGATTTCTTTGCTTTTCTTATTCACAAGGTAGTTTGTTTTTAGCTTTGTTTATGCACTATTTGATTTTGTTGAGCTATTTGTACCCTAGTACATGTTTTATATATGTCCTATGAAAAGTGAGTTATGGTCTGTTTGTTGGGTTTAAAAGGTTCACTAAATTAGACTTATTGTGATAGTCTTAAATATATGCAAAACCATCGAAAATGTGAACAACATTGCTGACAACAGCTTGCAGAAAGCATTTTAAGCATGAACTTGCTCACTCTTGTACCTATATCCTTGTAGATATTTGTGAAGACTAACACTGTTTGAGGACTGTCTTGTATATAGTGAAAGGAAAGTAGTTTAGTTTTATTTCAAGAGTAATGCCATATTAAAACTAAACATTTCGAGTATGTTACCGGTTACAAGTGCTATCCAATCTGATATATTGCACTTGTATCTACGAGCAGTAAATGTATACATTAATGTCAGTCACCTACCCTATATGCAATCAATCCCTGTCTTAGCAAATTGTCATGGCTAACAGATAGATTCTACACTAGAACAGGCGAGTTAACTACCTTAGGATCTTATATACATCATGCAAATCAGAGATGTTAAACCAATTGATTATGCTAGTAAATGTACATATTAGATAACCATTTCAGGACACATTTACTCTAAATACTAAGAAATGACCCCAAACTGTTGGAAAACTATGAACACAATCAAATCATTAGGTGCTCCAATATGGTGAATGCCTGTGTTCCCAAGAAGTCACCAGACATCTGCTTTGGGGAAATTCAATTTGGAATAAAACTTGCATTGGCATTTTACAGTTAAAAAGAATAACATAACGAAACACATGCAAATAACCTCATAGCATTTGATCTCTATCATCATTTCAAAAATAATAATCAAAATATGTTAAATACTGATACTTAGAATTGAATTTATCGACACTGAAACAATTACAATGTATAAAAAGTTGCGCTGTGAAAGACATAGATATATATTTTATGGTATCTTAAAATTAGAGGTAACCTTTAATATTATATCTATACTGCTTCTGTATATGGATGAATATATTTACACAAGCAGCCTGATTTCAAAGAAGTGCTGCTTTTGAATCAATATCATTTCAATAATACGTTCAAATGAAAGGACACCCCTACAATTAATTGATAAAAGTTATATTGAGGATTGCCCTTAATGTCAGGGCTATTTCCATGATATACCCCACAAAAAGTAAACAATGTTTTCACTGGATCGTCATTATTAGAAATGTACCTGTATATTAGCTTTATGTTATGTATGTTATAATCTGCTAACAGGCAGATGTGAAGACCAATGTGAGGATATATTTCTTCCAGTATATGGTATTTACCATATTATATCATAGTTTCAACACGCCTGGTGTTTTGTGGAAGGAGGCTTGGTCTTTGTGTTTTCATGAAGCTATGCTTAGTATATGCAATAAGCAGGTAGTGGCCTTGTAAAAAGTGTTTTACAATTACTCATAGATGCGAACAAACACAAAAAATGTGTGAAATGAGAAAAGAAATATATTTTAGTCCTATAAGCATGAGATCATGTCCAAGTCCTTCATGAAAGCTGTAGCTAGGAACATATACCTTCAAGAACTGACTCAATTTCAGATGGTAAAATGTAACGTAAATAACAGCTGAAACACAACTTATGTTTAAAAAGATAGATAATTGTATAAAATGACGTATTCATACAAAACATTAAGCAAAAGAAATTATTTCTTTAAAATGAAATGGTTATTCTTAGTTGTATTACTTTTTAACTGATTTTATACAGTAACGTACTTTACATGCCTATTATGAATTTTTGACCGCGGGAAACTTAGTAAATCCTTGCTTTCCAAACATGATGGACACACACCTAGCAGGATAGCAATAAAAAATTATTCCATTAGGGTAGAAGGGAACTTAAAATTTGAATTTTGCCCTATATACATAAAATATTGCTACAGTTTTCACCGATTTTGCACTTAAATGACCTTTGATCCAAACACACATCATGCCTTGATGATCCTATTTGTTTATATAGCATGGCTGTATTATCCAAAAGAGATTTTGCATGACTTTTAATCATAATTTTGGATAGCTAATTGATAAACACGCTAAAATCTGACGTATATACACGAATTTGCATTCAGTTGACCTTTGACCTAATTCTTGGGCTTTGGGGCATTTCCAGACTTGGCATCCACCCCTATCCTTCTTAAAACACATCAAGATACACTTTGAGCATGGATGCCAAAATGTACTCAAAAATGCCAACAGAATTTTTTTTCAGGCTCTGGATGGCCAACTATTCTTTATACTATGTTGTATGCATGTTCATAGCGAGTGCTCTATTGAGACTGTGTGGTTACCCAGACCACCCTGAGTCTTCGCTGGTTACTTGTGTAATAGCTTGCTTATATCTCATGTGCTTGTTAAAATTCCCAGAGGTTATAGACTCTAAGTGATTGAAATATTGTTGAGGTGGCAGACCCGAACTCTAACCATGTACGACCATGTTAAAACGGCCCTTGTCGCATATTATAAGTTCAGAATTTTCACGATAGATTTATTCTCGCAAAAATTCGCGATTGTGAAGTTTTGCGATAATAAGCGAAGCAAACTCTCGGCCGTTTACCGATGTCGGCAACTCATGCTATAGTCTCGAATTTATAAGGCTTTTAACGCTATTTGTGAAAATAAAATTATTACAACGATCTCTTTTTGCATTTACAATATTTTAGTGGTCTCCACTGTCAACTGACCTCAAATACAATGTGAGATTTATGTAATCCTATTAACACTAGCTACGAACGTTTTTTTGTTGTTTTGATAGCCATGCTGGTACCTTTTTTGTTTTAAATTATTCATTCGGTTTCAAAAATGAATGGCAATTGACAATAAAATGTTGCTGGTAGTAGAAAAAGGAGTCCCGTGTAGTTTTCCTAATATTATCGGGATCACATTGTACTCAGACATGTAATTGTTTTTTTTTCCATATACCTCCATTATAGTTTTAACGTTAGATGGGGTTCTCACAACTCTTCAAATCCAAATTACGGACTGGAACCATTTAATCAACAATCAAGAATGGATAGCCTGGTGACCGCCAAGTTTTATCTCTGTTTGGCCCCTGAAGGTGGACACCTTGCATGGGAGGAAGCTTTCATTGAAAGAAAAATTAAGACGCAAGTTATTTCTTTCTCAGGCAAATCTGTATTTAAATAAAATGTTGTTTCAAAAATTGAAGCAAATAAATTCCCGACTTTAAATAAATATTCCGTTTTCGTTAACTTTCTTTATCCTCTTCCTTCCGCTAAATGGTTCGCAGTAACTCACGCGAACCGGTGCACAACAATATATCCACAGATTTGCGAGAGTTCCTGTTTTACAAACAAATAACAACAAAGATTTCTTTGAGGTCGGGATACTATATTGTATCATCAATTTGTTCTATATTATGATATTACAATAGCAAAAGCGTGGCGAGCTAAAAGACATTCATTGAGTAACAAAAAGAAATCAATGATATAAAATTCAACAAAGAACAATCAGCACATGATGGGGTAAAATCTGCCACAAATCAATGATATAAAATTCAACAAGGAAATATCAACACATGATTGGGTAACTCTGCCAGCGCAGAGAACAATCAAACGGTAAACTACTCAATTGTGGAGGAGGAGAGGAGGAGGAGGTAAAATGAAGTCTATTTGGACGTCGACATCAGTGAAACAAAGCAGTGGTTTGATCTAACGCTTACGCCAGCCGAAAATTGAATGAAGCACGCAGAGCGAGCACATGGTTTAGAAGTGGATACTGGCTGGAACCCTGCAAGGCGGACATAATTTAGAGTACCGCAGATAAGCCGGAAACCAATAAATGTAAGAAAGGTAATTAAGTATACAGGCCACAAGAAAAAAGAATGCAACAAATTAGAGAGCTCTAGTGTCGTTAGATAAAATGCGTTATGGAGACATAACGCACATTTATCCTCTTCCTTCCGCTAAATGGTTCGCAGTAACTCACGCGAACCGGTGCACAACAATATATCCACAGATTTGCGTGAGTTCCTGTTTTACAAACAAATAACAACAAAGATTTCTTTGAGGTAGGGATACTATATTGTATCATCAATTTGTTCTATATTATGATATTACTATAGCAAAAGCGTGGCGAGCTAAAAGACATTCATTGAGTAACAGAATGAAATCAATGATATAAAATTCAACAAAGAACAATCAGCACATGATGGGGTAAAATCTGCCACACACCGTTTTATTGACCAGTCGAGAACACATTACTCTAAAATATAGCCCTTTGTTTTCACCCACATTGGTAATCAATTGCATCAGCTTTTACATTTACAGGTCTGTGGTCTAAAAACCTAACCATTTTCAAATAAATGAGAAAACCAATTCTTTATTTCAGACCAATACACATTTAACTTACATTTACATGCATACTGCGTGTTTGTTTGCATTTTACCCCCAAATTACTTAAATGAAAGGTCTATCTGTCAAAGATCAAGGTCATATTGGGTCATATGACAATTACCTGTGTTACCTTTAATTTAAGATAAGACACATGAAAATCCACATGCCTGCATATATAGGTTCAATACGTTCAACTTAGTTGCGAATACTGCAATCAAGTGACTACTACAATGACGTTGATAATAAAAGAATGAATTTTATAAATGCTCTGAAACGGGAACCAGTGATATCGATGCTAAAATCAAGGCATCATAGTGCAGACGTTCAACTCGCATGCTTCACAGCCCAATGTGTACAGTTAAACCGGTGTACAACGGCCACTCTCAAAAATACCTAAAATTGCGTTTCAAGACCAATTATCGCTTAATGCAGGTCTAATGTATTGCAGAATGCTCCCATTGGAGCATTCTGCAATACTTTTGACCTTCATTAAGCTACCATTTGTCATTAAGATCGTTGTATTGTCTATCTAGAACTTGTGGCCCAACCCCATTGCTGTAATTTGTGGCACTAAAATATGTATAAACTAAACTATTGAATGTCTATTTAGAGTGGTCGTTTTACACAGCTTTTACTGTATTGTAACTTGAACTAGCCAGTAATAATGCTTTTTGTCAGCAGTCTCAGTTTGATTTGATTTTTAAAAAAAATGGATTTTTTGAAGATAGGATCATTATAGGACTCTCTAAAACTTAAGACATCACATATAAATACAACAGGACGCGTGCATAGCAGACAAGATATCCAACAAAACAAACCCTATGACTCCTCCTTAGGATCCAGGCATGAAAATGTGCCCATATACCCCAGTTATAAGCTGTATGGGGATCTCTTAAATCCCAATGTGGCTACGGTTAAATTACAGATTGGACCCATTTCAATCAATAAACAAGAATGTGAAAGAGGGCACCCTACATTGGAGAAAAAAAATCTTTGAACATTTATTAAGATGCAAGAAGCTTGTTTTCTTAGCCACATAATGTAAACTAATTCAACAAAACCGGTGGGATGGTGTTTAAAAATTTCAACCAATATATTTCTGTCTAGTAAATATGAATTGTTTTCTGTTTATTAATTATTTACAATCACGGAACACTTTACTTTTAAACATAACCTTTAGCTTCCACCCATCTTTCTCAGCCAATCACTGCCTTTTCTTCATTTACTGGGCTGTGACCATTTCCCCGAATCACTGTGCAAAAACAATTTTAAACTCTAAACTCTTTCGACGCTTTATGTAGTTGCAACTATTGTCGCATGCTGATAAAATTTGCCAACTTCGGACCCGGATCAGGACTGGATTGATTTAGACCTAAATAATAATAAGACACTCTGGTGGTATTACTGAAAATATCTTGAAGTAGTTATTCGAATTCAACAAACTACAAAACGCATGCAAAATGACCAAGCATGCAAAGAGTTAAAATATTTTATTAATAACCTGTTTTGTATGCTTGAGGCAAGAATTGAGGTTTATATTGTTTATATGAGTCCCTTTTAACAGCTTTCACTGCTTTATATTTAAATGTGATATAAAACGAACTCCCTAAGGAATTTATTAGAAAATAATAATACCGTTTCACCACTAGAATCAATAAGAATGTCCCAAAAAGCAGAATCTTTGATCTTCATGCCACCATTATAATAACAGATCTTCGAACACAGTTTTAATATTACAGATCAATCTGAAAATTAATCTCAGCAGACATAAAATAATGTGACATGTTGCGTGTTTACTTCGATCAATGGCATTGTTCCTCTGTAAACAAAGAACAATTTGTGTGTTTGGTAACGTGTTTGTTGTGCAAACACGTAACAGTTTTCATTAATGCGTCTACATCATACATATATGGTGTAAAAGTAAAGATAACAACGCCCATACACATGCATGGAAAGTTGAGTGCTAGCTACATGTTGGATCATTTGTTGTTGCCCACTGCACATCCGTAAACTGCGAAATCGCGATGTTTGCAATCGTTATGCAAATAGTTAATTTAATTTAATGCTTTATTTATTTTACAAGGATTCCAAACAGCCCAGGGGCTACTAGTTGGTCTCCTTACATATAACATAACAATTAAACAATATGACAATATATATGAAGACGCGGACATACATACATACATACATACATACATACATACATACATACATACATACATACATACATACATACATATGTACGTACGTGCGTACGTACGTACGTACGTACGTACGTACGTAAGTACGCATTCACGCACGTACGTATCTAACAGACAAACAGACAAAACAGACAGACGGACAGACAGACACACAGACGAGTAGACAAAACAAGACACAAAAGGGTAGAGAGAGGACATAGAGCAGTCACCCTATTGAGACAGTGGATAGTGTTTAATGACAACGTTGCGCCAGCAGAGCTAATGGTAGCAAGTCTTCAAAAATTATTGCTGAAATATAAACGGCAGCATCTTTAAATAACTGATGTTGAACGCCAGTTATCCAAATAAGCTATTTACAAGCCATCTCATGTTTAATAATTCTATGTCGTGACGGCGCAACCACACTGATGCACAAATTATTCGAAAAAAAAGAAAAGAAGAGCCTGATAGGAGGACCTTTTGCGGCGTTCAGGTTTCTCATACTTCTTTGAATAAACATTAATTATCGATTGAGGTGTCAATTAATTCTTGGAAAGTATTAAAACGTTTTGTTGAGTCTATATATTTGAATACATCATCTAGAATTGAAATATTTTCATCAAACGATGCGTCTATGGAGCCTTCTTCGAGTACTTTACATACATACTTAGGCATCAATGTAATAAATGTATTATGATTAACGTTTGGAAATAGTTTATTTGATATATTTTCAAGTAGTAATCGTCTTTCATTGTTGAATTTAGGGCAAATTAGAAAATAGTGTTCTTCAGATTCTGTAGTTCCTCCACAATCTGGATTGGAACAGCTGGGAGAGTCTACAAGAGTGTAGCGGTGTAAATGAGAATTTAAGTGGCTAAGGCCTAATCTTATTCTACAATGATTTACTTTACTAAGGCCATGACCATAAGAATACAGTTTGTTTTGAACTAGTGGCTCATATAAGGATCTAATTCTTGTTTTAAAGATATTCAGAGACTGTGATTGTTTTACATCGTTTGGTAGCTTATTCCAATCACGAATTGTCTTTGGAAAATAAGATTTGGAAAAGGATTCCCTATGAATAAATGGTACAAGGAAGGAGTTGTTTCTTCGAAGCTGATAGTTATTTGTATTATGTGGTATTAAGTTACATAATTGTTTTAAGTATTGCAAATAGTTACATGTAGCAACATGCGCGGATCCAGAAAGCTTTGTCAAGAGAGGGTCAAAATAAACACCACTATGGGCGGGCCATCATGGTGGCCAAATGTTGAATGCTGGCTTGGCAACTTTGTGAATTTCAGCATTGCTAAGAACCCCTACATTTTTTGGTGATTTTTCAGGGACCCCGGACCTCCTGCCCCCACCCCCTGATTCCGGGCAGGAACAAGCAGAAAGAACTAGGCATCTAACAATATTTACAATTTTGAAGAGTTGCCACTAAATTAATGCAATCGGTAAATCTCGGCCCATTTCGAGAATCAAGCCTCGGATGTATGTTAGGCGTAGTATTATATGAAAAAGTTGCATGTTTTAGAATTAGATCTGTAGCATGTGAACTCAGCTATATCAAAATTGATTATTCTGTCTGAATGATAAATTAAGTTTATGTTTATGCGCGGATCCAGAAAGTTTTGTCAAAGGGGGTCCAACGTTGACAACCTTTTTCAGAAAGGAGAGACGATCCAAACAAATACCACTCAAACTAAACTTCATTTATAGCATCTTGTCGAACGTTGTAACCGTTTGTTTCATTGCAATCGAACTTGTTATTGTATTGGCATGTTTTCTGTGACGATATGACGTTAGCGTCACGTAATCAAAGTAGACCCATTATGTACATGCGAGGTCTGATTCCACGGAATTGGCCGATGCAGTTCTGATTGCAACTGGTGAAGATACGAACCATGACCTAACCTAACTATGCTTCATCTTTTAATAAAGACACTGACATATTGTTGCACGTTGCGTTTAACTAATACCAGACACATGCCAACGAAAACGAAAGACAGTGGATTAAATTTTCTCTCAAATTAAATTGTAATTCAATCAACAAATAGAGAAAGCAAAATTAATTAATACTGTTATTAATAGTCATCGTTTTCTTCAATCTACAGTCAACGTTCGATAAGCCATGTCCGGATACTAAAACTCAAAGTTTCTGTTTAACTCAAAATGACATTCTGAGTCATTGGCTTTGCATCAGCAGTAATTGTAAAAAACAGAGGGTTGCATGTTCGTAGTAATTGAGCATCTGTATCTTTCTACTATATCCACACTGCAAAGAATATCGGGCTGCGTAGTACATTCGGTAACGTGCCTGACTGCAGATCCAGGGGTCGCGAATTTGATCCTGACCCGTTTCCATACTTTCGTGGAGATTGACCATGAAATAATTTCTACGGACATTCTCTTCCCTTCCGATGATTCAAGAAGGGCTGTTGCTAGTTACAAGTGAAACTATGTGCACGAAGTAATGGTTAACTGCTTAGTCAAGCTTTTCCATGAAAAAGTGTGGTTAGGTAAACTGACTGTCCCGACATGACCATAGCTAATGACTGGGACGTAAAGCATCAAACCAAACCAATTGGGTACACACTTCAGTTGTTCGAGGTAATCTTGAAAACTGCAGCGAACCCAGGTGAAACTTTTACACAGTCTTGTGCAGAACAATATGAGGGTTGTTTGCACTTTACCGCGTGAAATTTGACTCAGTATAACGAAAGCTATGAACGATTTTCCTTACCTGTGATGTCCGATTACTGGTTCGTAAGGATCGTGATCCCAATCAGGCAGACCACGTAATTGGCCACCTTGAAAGCATATTTGTACGGGGATTTTCAAATTATTAAAAGACTCAACTCATGAAGTTACATGTACCACTAATCTTCGAGGCGGCTTTCCATGGCCTAGCCTTTATTGTATTAACTTTATAATCTGTTCATTCTACAGAGAAGCTGTCTAATTTTGGAATACCAAGCATGATAATTGAACAGTAATTTAAATTACTTCATTCAACTCAATAATGAGAAGAAAATGAAGTCGGCACTTGCCATATCAAAAAAAAATCATGTTTGTACCAGCAGAAGGGAATAGCAATCCCCTACCAGGAAGCCTGTGTTCGTCAGTTCATTGAACTTAGAGAGATGTATACCATCTATAGGCAAATGTAGCTTACATGAAGACATATTAACAACAAATAATCGGTTAGGAAGGCGTGAGCTCACACTAGAAGTATGTGAAATGGCTGTTTTGGCTATATCCGGAGATTGTTATATAAAACGTGACATGCTGTTTAATTGCGTTATGTGAGAGTATAAATCTAATTGATCTGATCATGGGTTTTGTTCCATCAAACAGAAACCGGAATTGAATCAATTTGTCGTTAATGCTTGGCTAGACTGTGACATAACTTACTAAAGCTGCATGCTACAAAACAGCACAAGCATCTAAGAATATATATAGCATATCCTGGTGACTTGGTAAAATAACTAACATAGATCCAGTGTATATAGCTTATTTCGTGGTTTAGAATTTGCCAAACGAACTAGATTATGACAACGGCAGAGTAAAACAAATTGAGCTGTGTGCCCATTGAAAAAAAAGTAAGTGAGTATGGTCAGGAAAATACCACAATCACACACTGCAGAACAACCCATGGCACCATGTGGAAGAGCCACACACCAGGAAGACAATCAAAGTAAAGCAACCACCTCTCTATTCCCCATCAAGATGAACAATAACTGTCGCTAGGCATCTGCTCAGTCAGATCATAGTCTTTGATGTACTAAATACATTGTCACAATAAACGAAATGTACATGTTTTAAGTTTCTATTCAATTATTTTTTCACCACTGCTGTATCTGTAGAATCAGTCATTAAGACAAACGTCATTTGCCTTATTGACTGATTCTATAGAAACACGAGTTTGATGATAAACTAGATACATTGCAGCCATTAACGAAAATACACATATTTGATTCTACAGAACACCAGAATTGGAAATGTTATATTAAATGACATTTGCCTTACTGACTGATTCAGATCTACAGATACACCAGTAGTGGAAATGATAATGGTTGTTGACTTATTCTACAGATACACAAGTGGTAAAACAGTCATGGATTTTGCCGTATTGACTGATTCTACAAACACACTAGTGGTGTGAAACAATCATGAATTGTGCCTTATATACTACAGATACACCAGTTGTAAAACGGTCAGTGATTGTGCCTTATAGACTGATTCTACAGATATACTAGTGGTGAAACAGTCATGAATTGTGCCTTATTGACTGATTCTACTGATACACTAGTTGTGAAACAGTCATGAATTGGCACAATTCATGACTGTTTCACCAGTAGTGTATCAGTAGACTGATTCTACAGATACACCAATAGTGAAACAGTTATGAACTTTGCCTTATTGACTGATTCTACAGATACACCAACGCTGAAATTTCATCGTATAGAACCTTCAAACATGTTCCCACTATATTAAGTCATGTACAAAACCGCAATACAATACATTATATTGACGGGGGACCACACGATTATTTCTTTGGTATTGTTTGTAGAAACTCGTGCTTGAGTTAGAATCAATCATTTTACAGAACAGTGATAATGTCAGAATATTGCCAATTAATCTGACAAGATTGTGACATCAAACAGCTGATAAAGGTTATAAATTTGCAGTATTCTGATTGGCAAGTCGTGAAATGATGCCAAAGCGCTACTAACAATACTTGTTAGCAGTTTATTGCCTCGATGACCCCATAATTAGCTAGCTGCGACTTTTCGTTTGGCTTGTCATGTAGCCACAATGATGGTACTGATGGACAAAACCAATACAATTTAAGGTAATTGGTTAACACTGATAACGTCATTCACAACTAAAACAGGTTAATGTTTGACACCTTTATTGACTTGTTGCTTGTGAAACAACGTACAGTAAAACCTGTCTAAAGCGGCGACTCAAAAAAGACCAAAAATTGGTTTTCAAGATCGACTATATAGCTTAATACATTTCAAAAGTATTGCAGATTGCTCCAAAAAAGCATTCTGCAATACTTTTGACTTGCGTCTTTAAGACCTTTGTTTTGAGTGGCCGCTCAAGACAGGTTTTACTGTACCATTAGAACACCGAAGTAAGGTGCCAACCCACAAGGTCTCCCTATGCGGATACACATTCAATTAGATTAATTAATGAAATATTCCTAATGAAGTAGCATTGCCTCAATAAACTGCTGTGTTTCATGCATTAAATATGAATGTCCTAATTTCCTTGACAAGCTTAAAGTGTCGACACAATATAGTCCTTGTTATATGAAAATAGATCATAAGTCTATAAATAAAACTTTCAAAGAACTATACAGTAAGTCTCCAGGCAATGCATTTTAAATAAAAAGAGAGTTTTATTTGGGTTCTAATCAGAACATGTGTACTTTGAATAAATTAAAGAAATACAAAAATTAAAATCTAGAACAGATATTTACTTTTTGCAGCTCCATTCAATTCAATGTTTGTTGATCCAAAAACACTGCGACGATTATCAGTCAGGGATATAACCTCTATAAATCATTATACATGGTCACTGTTATTATATGATGTGCCATTTCAACTACAATTTCAATGTAAGGCTACAAAACGTAACTTTTTAGGTTATGTCTGTAATCATTTATGCCGAGATCATATATGCGATCTCAAAAGTATAAATGATTTACGTGGAAAATGAGCTTATTTCCTGATTTTCTATGGCATTGCGTACAGTTTTCTATACGATGCGTACAGAATAATCGGTAAGTTACGTAATATGTCTCTCAGCAAAAATTAACCATATGACTAGGACAATAACGATAACTCCAGAATAATGAGGACGAAACAGGCACTTCAAAGTAAGTAGGAAGGCAAACTAATGCAATGTTTAATCAAATGGAAACAAATAAAAGTAGGGAAGAAGGCGAAGATCAGGAATCGATACAAACAAGTACCACACCTAACCCAGGACACCATATGGGTAGTGACAAAAACACAAGAAAACATCACATACAAGTGAGCCATGATTTTATTTGATTCTTTATGTACCAGTCAACAATTTTTCAGTTATGTCGGGAACCAGTACTAAGCAAGAGTTAATGTGTCTTGCTCATGGACACAACCCACTGACGCCGATGAGGCTCGAACCCGCAAACACTTGGTCTCGAGTCACGATCTCTACCTTCCCTAGGAGAGCCAAGAGCTCAGCCCCTTCCCAGCAGTTGACCACAAGGCTGCAGGGAACAGACAAGACAATATGATAGACAAACACGAATCACAAATATCAGAAAGGATCCATAAAAGAAGCACAGCCTTGGGACGGTCAGTAAGAAACTCAAGTTCACTCAAACAGGTTACTTTTGCTATTGTTGCAAAAAATAACTGCTGAGCACAATAGCTGGATGTACACATTTAAAAGACGTAAAGCTTACAAGTTCAATCTGTTATAATCAGGCCTATAGATAAGAGTGCGTAATTGAAAAAAATATTTTCTTATTTCTCAACCAAACATATGTTGTGTGTACTCAAAAGAACCGTCTCATTGAGACGGTTCTTTTGAGCACCCAAAACTTATGTTTTAACTGACAGCTAAGCAAATAAAAGCATTTTAGTCTAAAAAATTCCACTAAACTAGACCTTCACTATTGGCATGGAACCTCCATTTATCACACCAAAGAGTTTAGAAATCATTGATCAGCGACATGTTTCTTGAATTATATTTATCTCTCTAGACAAGAGTAATTAACAAATTAGTTTAGGAAACTTGTTTATCTTCACTGAAAGCAATTGACTTCCGTGTACTCAAAAATCGCTTAAAACAAACTGTTGTTCATTCTCAGTTATACCCAAATCACTTTTAAGAGGTATATTAACAGGGGCGTTTATGGACTGATCTTCGTATATGTACAAGTATGCTTTAGTCAAATTTATATGTACATACACATGGTTACCCACAGTTTGACATTTACAATCATTGCCTTCCGATATGAGACGCAAAAAACATGTTTGAAACATAGTAAAACAACAGTTTAACCCGTGCCATTAACGGTCACCTCCGTTTTATCAAATAGTAGCAATCTCTGTAGAATTTATCTTATGTACTAAAATGAGAGAGTACTATCTGTGATAACCAGGTGCCATAAGCATTGATGTTTGTGATCAGCATCCCCTTATAATGATTATTTCTCTATTTCCTTGGCGAATCAGTCTATTTAATAACTTTAAGTGTTCACGGGTGTTTTTTTTTTAATTTTTACTCATATATTTGCAGGTATTATTAACTTAATTGTTAACTTCTTTGAAACAATTTATCTTTTTAGCAAGTGTTTTGTCTTTATCAAGCAGTATAATGGCATCATCCACCTAATTTGCTTGCTTTAAGGGAAAATTTGCACTTTTTTCAAATGCATTTATTATAGAGCATACAGTGTGGCAGGAATAATCCCTCATTAAATGTCTGTAGATGATCTTCAATAAGCCTGTAATTAATTACTTGTGATTGTTACTGGGGTCTGGACATTTTCAGGTCAATGAGCTCTATACAAGAAAACTGGAAGCACTACCACCTGCTTACACACTACCAAAGCAGAATTATAAATCCTTTAAATGGCAAAAAATAACAATGTTTCAGCGTAATATTTTAGCAGTGTGTGCATTGATGAGTATATAATAATAATATAATAATTTAATATTTATTACTAAAATGAAAGCCTTTAACCACTAATTATTACTATATCAGACGACATATTTTTTAATAATTTTCTTCATTTTTGGTACAAAAAGACATAAAAATCAAATGAAACTTATTGAAAAATTCAATACTTTTGGACAGTTGTAACAATCTATTTTGCATTGATCTGACCGTTGATTGTATTAAAACGGAATGTCCATTATCCAAAACTGAAAAGAAGACATTGACTGAATTGTGCTGCTTCACCGGGGTTTACCTGTTGGATTTCTTTTGCTCGGGTATTCAGTTTTATATACTGTTGAGTCCTTATCTTTGCTTTATCTCCTTTTTATATCTTGATTTATGATTTTGGAGATGATGCATTAACAAGCTAGGGGTCTTTCATGCAAAAATCTATGTGTCTTGATCCACATCTGAACTAAGGGGGAGGTTGGCGCCGTTAAACCAGTTTTAGCCCTCAAGTAAAATATTTTTACTGACCGTTCCTAGGGGGTACTTCTTTTGTGGATCATTTGTGTTTTTGTGTCTTGTAGTTCTCATGCTTTCGCGTCTGTTCATTTATGCATTGTCATTGCTGCCTTGTGGTCACCTGCGTCAGATTGCTCACTGTTAACCACAGCCATTAGTAGGGAAGAAATTAGAACGTCCGTATAAAACACAAAGATTAGAAAGGCGTCTGGGGCTCGACGAGATACATGTTCCTGCAGAAGCACTCTGAAATGAGACATGTATTGTCTTATTGTTCAAGATAATTAGATACTGTTTGAGGAAGGAAAGATATCAAATGAATAGACAAAGGGTATAATAAACCCAATATATAAAAGTGAGAATCGATGCAACCCTTTGAACTATAGACCCATTACATTGCTTTCTATCCCCTACAAAGTGTACTGTGATATTTTCAATAAGTGATTGACGTAGTGGCTTGAGGAAAATAATGTTCTGTTTGATGGTCAGAATGGATTTAGAAAAGGCATGAGTTGTCTTGGCCATGTTTATACTTTTCAAACGATAATAAGCAGCAGAAAGTCAGAAAATAAAGATACGTTGTGTGCTTTGCTGACGCCAAAAAAGCATTCAATACAGCAACAGAGAATGTCTTTGGTTTAAACTGATGAGTATTGGTATAAAAGCTAAAATTTTAAATGCAATTCAATCTTTGTACGACGTAAAGGAAACAGATTGGTTCAGAGTAACACAGGGTTAAAGCAGGGCTGTATAATTTCGCCGATTTTGTTTTCTATTTACGTTAATGACTTGGCAAAAGAATAAGAGGACATGCAATGTGGCTTACAACTCAAGAGACCATAGAAGTATAAGTATTGTTTAATGCAGACGATATATTTCTATCATATCTGAATCTGAGGGTGGAATGCATCAACTGCTAGAAAAGTTAAATGACTGGCGCAATAGATTAACGAAATAAGACCAAAATATTGCATGTCAGACCAAAGGCTAAGAATGTAAACTAGATACAATTTTATATGTGGTTAAAAGAAAATTGAACTGTCAAGTAATTATAAGTATCTTGGCTTTTGGCTGAACGAGTTTTTAGATATGAAGTTTTCAGTACCAGAATAGCTAAATCAGCTAGTTGAGCATTAGGTGTTTTATATTCAAAGTTCTTACATGCTGGAGGCATGCGTATAAATGTTTAAACAAAACTAGTAGAGACCATAGTGGAACTGAAATAGGACATTGCTTAATTAAGCATGTAGATATTTTCTTGGTGTAACTTATCATTGGTTAATCTAGGATGGAGCTCTTGCGAAGTTTAACAAAAAGTTGAATCTGTTCGTTTGTGGTGTAGTCTACAAAATATGCCAGAGCACAGGATTGTACGACGGGTTCACAATTGGTCTCTCACTAAAGGTAGACCATGGGAGTATAGATGCTTAAATTTATTGATACACATATTAACCTGAGTGACTTGATGTTGGCCACAAACCCTAATAAATCATCCTGTGTTTCTTTGGCTCGTAATCAGGTTATATATTGACTGGCATAGATACAAAAGTTAATAAGTGGTGTAAATAAATTGAGAACTTATAGACTATAAAAACTGTCCTGAAGACAGAATTTTATGTTAAACAAACTATGAGCAGGGGCCGCAGATGTGTGCTTGCCAAATTTTGTAAAGCATAAATTACAGGTTAGAATATGTCTATAGCATTCCCCTAAAGATGTCTCTAGACAAAGCTATTGGGTAAATGGGTATCTACATTTGTGCCCATGGATTTTATTAAACGTTGCATATTATATAACTGAACATATACAAGCTATGAAAATATATTTATTGAATTAGATACTTTGAAATAGGGCTCACACTTACTCTCACTTTGAGGTGATACATGTCTCTAAATTTGCTATGCTATAAATATATAGTTTTATTTGTTTCCAATGTATGTTACCTAGAAAGACTGCAGAACACCACAGGCATTATAGTAATGCATAAAACAATTTGGATGAATTATGGTTTACGTTTACTGAGGAAGTAATTATAAAACTTCCATTTCTTCCTCTAAAATTTTACAACGAGTACAAGTTGTTTATTTACAACTTAATCATATACAGCTCATCATTATTGTGACATATAATAACAATTCATACATGTATGTGGAGATTGGCAGAAAGGGAATTGATGAATGGTTAACATTAACACTAGGTAGGTAGTTAGGGAGGTAGGTAGGTAGGTAGGTAGAATTAAAAAAAAAAAGAATTCGATAGATATGTTCTAGTCCACAACAATGTGCCATATATATCCTGTTTATCTGAGCCAAATTTCATGAAAATTCAAAACCGGTAACATTACCATTTCTTACCTTCCATGTATAATACAATGTAGGTTAGTTTTTGCAGAAGTGGTAATTTTGTTGAGATGAATCAATAACTTGACAGAAAGGTGTTGCTTTTAAATCTACTTAAACCTTTCTCACATAAAGCATGTTTAGACAATTTCAAATGATCTGACTGTCGGGAATGCCTATCATCATTGAACCATGGTGCCAAAACGTCGCGTATCACTACGTCATGCCCTGCGTAACATTATGGAAGAAACATTTTAGTAGCAATAAACGTGTGAAAATGAGAAGACCAACCAACTGCATGGTGAAATGCCGCAATCTGAGCAATTTCATCTGATTTGTCACTATTTGGCTAAGTTTTCAGGTTTCAAAGATTGAATTACCCGGCAATTTGAATCATCCCCGGATATGCATTAAGCTTCGTACTTTCTTAAAAGCTTCTTGTTAAAATAATTAATAGCGCTACAGGTCACAAAAACCATTAGGGCTTCTTATCCAAAGAACAAAGCACACAATTACAGTTTAAAGCAAACTGCAGACGGTAAAGTAATTAAGTCTTAATTCTCTTGACAATTTCTCTTTTCTGATATTTGTTGATAACGAGCTTTCTCATTTAGTGCTTATATGGAAGCCGTAAACAGCACTGTGACATTGAAATACTTAATTCATTGGTTGCTTTGCCACACTGGTAAATGTATGTGTCGATTTGCTGATATTTACGCGTATTGCCGGTACTTCATAGACCGAAAGTGGTAGATATTGGTGTTAAATCATATATAGAAAAACAAGCCATATGCCTAAAGGACTATAGAATTAGATAATTGTTTAAGTATTCAGTATGTGCATGGCGATTTATGTAAGCATTTAGGAATAGATTCGAGTACCGATCATCCAGATCGGTACTCGAATCTATTCCTAAATGCTTACATAAATCGCCATGTGCATGCCTAATACTTAAAATGGTCTAATTCTATAGTCCTTTTAGCATATGGCATGTTTTTCTATATAGTATTAACACCAATATCTACCACTTCCGGTCTACGAAGTACCGACAATATGCGTAAATACCAACAAATCGACGTATACATTTACCAGTGTGTTTGCTATGCGCTAGCAAAACATCACGTAATGTTAAAAACTTACCGCTGTCGTGTGTCGCATTCGAATGCATGCATTCTATTGAATTTTTGGGCAGAAGCACACACGTCCATGCATCAACATAACATGCATGGATATTCGCTAGATCCAACTCTGATATGACCGCATTCCCATTTCAGCTTAACCATTTGTAGACAATTCGAATTTGTCGTAAGGTGTGATATATGGTCCATTGTATGTATATATTTGTAATTTTTGTCTGAAAATTATAGCATGTGGCCCCTTAATATTATTAAGAGGCCACATGTTATAATTTTCAGACAAATATTACTTACTCATTTGTGGTTGGTACAGGAATCTCATGCACTGTCGAATTCGAATATTAGTCTGTGCTAAAAACAATAAACTGATCTATGTGACCAGTAAAGATTCGGATCGGCCAGGATATCAACAACAATTGGTCAGAGTATTTATATATACATGTACTCACTAGTTAGCTAAGCAAATATGTTTCTTCGTGAGGCAGAGATGACTGATCAGATAGAGTTTGATACCCCGACCTATCTGATTCTTCAGTGTGTGTGGGGAGGAGCCATGTGTTCTGTGTATTTTGTCATATACTTACATTTTCGAAGCAAGATTTTAATAAATCTTTAGATTTTTCGACCGTTCATAGCCCCATGAATGACACAACCAAGCTCACTTACCCGTGCAATTCGCTTCCAACATCGAACTTATCCGCTAGAAGTGACACTGGTGTTGTGATTGACAGCGAGCCGCACCCGAGTCGCACGTGCAAAACATGCCTCTTATTTGCGCCATTGACCTTTGTGGTCACGCTGGCTGTCGCGCATTTCCGTTTTACACTCCGACAAAACCGTTAAAACGATTTTATATAGAATATAAAACTGTTTTATTCCTAAATTATAAATAATCTTAAAATACTAGCTATTTATAATAAAATGTAAATATAAGGAAATATCAATTTTTGGTCTGTTCATGGAATCATAAATACTTTGGGTCTCTTGCAAAGTAAGTTTTGCAAGAGACCCGAATAATTCATGATTCAATAAGCTTCACTTCCTTTGCAAGAGATCCGAAGTATTCATGATTCCATGAACATTCAAAAAATTGAATTCATTTCTAAGTAATCACTCGTGTAAGATTGGATTAGAAATCCAAAATTATCAAGTTTGCGAGGAGAAGAAATCCCATTCCGCCTGTTGGACGAAATATTGCTCTACACTTTAGTGCAATGCCAAAGAGAAAACACTATATTATTATTGAAATCAAACAATATTCAAAGAAATCTTAGATTTATAGTTTTCCTAGATGAAAATAAAAGATGTTATTTTATATCAGATTCAATTTAAATTGAAGGAAGTTATGGTTGTACTTTCAAGAAATAGCACAGTTATGACTTGAGTTCATACATTACGAATCTAACATAACAATTTTATGAGTGTAAAATTGCATCAGTTTATACTTTTGTTTTGGGTGCTCGAAAGACTCAACTTTGTAGGTTCATTGGTCATTTGGTTCTAAAGAAGAAGTTTAGCCTGCTTATAAACTCAATCATGATTTACAGCTCTTTTTCTCTCTTTACATTTTGTATATTACATGGTGATGGGCCAGGCCTCAGACTCATTGATGACCCTGACTAAACTTGCATAGGTTGGTTGGTGTCTGTTGCTTGTCTTTGACCGTGCCCATCGATTTTTCGTTAGTTCACGCTATCTGTGAGTTAAGTAATAGCCCTTTACTTTGTTTCGTCATAGGGTGTTAATTTGATTTGATTGCTCCTCTGTGATCAAGCATTGCATTAGTGAGGAAACCTCTTGGCGAGCAATAAAAACATTTTGTGTTTAAGTAAAAGCAGACTCTGGGTAGAAGATTTAGCCAGTAAAATATATTTAAGTTGACGTTGGCTTACATGTAGCTGTCGTACGGTCTAACGCGGTGATTAGGTTGTTGTTGTTTATTGCTTGTCGTTGCTCCATGTGCGGATCCAGATGGGGGACAGGGGAGTCCGGAGCCCCCCCCCCCTCCCCCTGAAAAATCACAAAAATAGGATTTCTTAGCAAAACTGGTCCGGATCCCCTGTAAAATTCCAAAGCTACCAAGCCAGAATTCAATATTGCGCCATTATCGACACGCCAGCAAAACGCCATTATGGCGTTTCGCTGGCGGGTCGATGATGGCCTGCTGGATCCTCCTACCCCTCATAAACGACGAAAAACACGTTGTCAAAGTTGGACCCCTTCAGACAAAACTTTCTGGATCTGTGCATGTCTCCCATTGGCTCTTGGCGGTTTTGTGTTGGTTTCTTGCTTTGTTGTGTGTGTGTTTTATGTCCTTTCTAGTTTAGCAATATTCTAACTGAAGAAGAAGGGACTTGTTGCTTTACTTTAATTGTTTTGTGGCTTTCTGTGTCACGTGCCTCTTCCTTTTGGTGCCGTGGGTTGGTCAGTGGTCTGTACTGTGTCATTTCCTGGTCATACTAACTGACTTTAAAATAGTTTGACCCAATTGAAAATGTGTTGCCTTGTGACGTGACCAGTTTTATACGAAACTTTAAATAAAATCTGAATGGGTGATCGAGGTTCATTTGGTACACTTGTTTAGTTTAGTTATTGCGTTACGTCCAAGTCAATCAGCATTGACCATTGTCGGTTGGTAACTTTATAGCAATAAGATCAAGTCAGGCACTCTAACACTGAGCCACTCTTCGTAATTGAGTCTGTCCAGGTGATCGGTGGGGAGCAAAGCAGCATTTACAGTGTAAGGCCTCCTGATAAGAGTGCGTACAAGAAAATTATTTTTCCTATTTCTCAACCACAACATATGTTGTGGGTACTCAAAATGAGACGGTTCTTTTGCGCACCAAAACATATCTTTTAAACTGATGTTAAGAAAATAATCACAATTTAACGCTAAAAAATTTGCTTAACTGGCCCTATGTTTACTTACCTCCAAATCTACGACTTCCTTTGTGTATTTATTCCTGATTATAAATAACTGTGGCTCTCTGATTTTCTTCATGCGTATTCCAACCAACGGTGGCGGCCTATATAAGGTTTTGCCAAACTCGGTCAAAGCATTATTATGAGCCTTGTAGCCTACATCTATGCTTTTGCTGGGCATCTCGTGCATCACGACAATGTTGTAAACATTTCAGTCAAAATACGCGGGAAACATAAGCACTTCCGGAAATTAACACACGCACTTCCTGTCACTGTCACAAAGCGTGTATATGTGCAACCAAATAGTTTAAGCACAAAAGAATATTGAAAAAAACTAAACTTCCGGTGAAAATATTCAAAATGTAAACAAATTGGCTCTTAATAAAATTGGGATTTGTGTATTAAATATATTGGATATGGATTAGTTTTTTGCCAAGTAAGAACTTTAACTAGTTGAGTGATGTTGTCGAACTGAGAAATTAATTTATATATGTCTAGAAACAAAATTTGAAAAACAATAGGAATGCCCGTGAGTTATGTTCAAATTTTTTGGCTGTAAAGATGCTTAAAGTCAGCTCACGAGTATTAGCATGAGTTAGATATATTTTTTTTCAGTTTTGTGATGACCCTAAAAATTATCCACAACATTTTCATACCCCAAACATTTCCATTTTTCTGAAAAAAAACCCCAAAATCTTGAAATTCGAAATTGTGAACCCAAAAAATGGCCTGAGTCTAAGTATGTATGTAAATATCAGAGTACACCCCCTGGGTTTGACCAGTGCCTTTGTTGCATGTGGCTATAAGCACGCATGTCAATGCTCTAGATTATCTGAAAGAACAAGCACTAGCCAAGTCGACCAGTTTGTCAACTTATGATTTTTCTACTTTTTCCACTACTTTACCTCATAATCTAATTAAAGATAAAATGTCCAATTGCTTCTCGAGGGTATACCGTACCAGTATATCTAAGGAAACATGTAGGGTAAAGTCGGGTAAATTCGGACGGTCGGCTAAATTCGGTCAGCGACTTTGTATGTTTCATATTTTAATTATTGGAATGAAAATCAATTATCTAAGCAAACAGTGAAAATCCTGATGAGACGGCTCATAAGGAGCCGTCTCATCTGGATTTCCAGTGTTTGCAAGTGTATGTCCGAATTTACCCGATGTCCGAAGTTACCCGACTTTATCCTAGCCACTTGTGATTTTTCATTTAAAGAGGAGGGGTTCAGACCACCTGTGCGCCCCCTCTGGATCCACGTATGGTTTTCATACGCTTAACTGAACCAGTTGTTGTGACAGCAAACTAGAATTATCACATGTATTTTTTAAAAAAAACAATTGTTTACTCGTTTTTGAAAAACGTTTTAGTCTGTTCATAAAGGGGAATAGAATGGAACATGTTAAAAAAACTATACTTTAGATTGATAAATTGTTTATGTAGCTTTTTTTTATAGCGAAACTAAACTGGTCAAAATAAATTAAGCCCCATAGGATTGTTTTCCCATAGACTTAATGTAAATGCATCATGTTTGATTTATCATAACATTTTACTGAATAAAGATTTTGCATCAAATTTTCAGCGAAGAAGCAGCAATGTGTTCACTCAACACCAGCTAGGTTTCACTTTTATTGAATAATTTTCGATAGCGTTTCACACATTCCAGTAAATGTCCCGTTTCGTTCTCTATCATTTCTATAGTAAAATTGTCAAAAAATGGATACTCCTGGGAAAGACTCTAAAGCACTTACCCAAAGAAAATCGGTAATTTCAATTGAAACTTTATGTACTTACATCTAATATATTGCTACTTAACTTAGGTAATTTTCAACTGCCTTCGATTGCTTTGAAATAAACAATTAAAATTTAACAATATTGATAAAGATAAAAAGACATTCAACAACAGCAGAATCATGGGCGAAGATTTGTTACCAGTAAAATGCATTTAAGCCCCCAGTGGCTTTGGCTGTTGTCCGTTCTAAGGTGGTGGTTCTGTTGTTGTTGATTCGTTGTTGATTGTTACTCCCATTGTGGGATTCTGTAATTGTTCTTTGTTTTGTTGTGCGTTACTTTGTGTCCATTCTAGTTTTGCAATCATCTCGATGGGGAAGAGAGAGCTGGTTGCATTGCTTTGTTTGTCTTTCTAGTGTCTCGTGATTGTGGTGCGGCTCTTCCTCACGATGCCATGGGTTCGTCTGCAATTTGTGATTGTGGTCTTTCCTTATCATATTCACTTACTTTTTTTTACTTATTTTGACCATTTTAATAACTAACGAAGCCTTATATATGTAGGCCATTGACTCCAGAATAATAGAACGATATGTCTTTAGGCACCAGAGACAGTGTCAGAACGATTTTCCTCCCAAGAGAGATAATTCTTAGTTAGAAACGTTTAAACGCTTTTTATTGCTTAATCGAGGTCAACGTAATGTCAGAAAGTCGATTATGTCAGAACACCAAACCCATCCAGTATAACCGGAAGCGATATCATATAATTATATAACGTCCTTTTTTTGGATACAAGCATACAGGAGGCTTTCCACTAGATATTTCCCCATTGACGACAATGCAAAATAGGCGTTAAATATCCAGTCCTTCCTAAATATTCACACATAGAATTGAATTTATCCAAAAGCGTTTCGATTTGAAAGAACTGCCCTAACTTTTTAGATTTCTGTTGTAAAATAAAGTCGGGTTTCCCATCTCCCAAACGAATGGTCTATTAATAACTGGGGAAACCCACAAGTCTTGAAGCAAATAAAGAGATGATTTTTATCAGAGGGGGTGACCTAAAAATTCAATACAGTTTTCTCCAGCTTTGGGCATAAATGTTTAAACACTCTTGTTTTTGATTTAGTATATCTGGTCTTTTATCAACTTCTTATAAAGCAAAGGTATATGACCAATGAAATGATCCACTGGAATTTTATTCCGACGACAAGCTTCTCTCCAAAACGGGCGTGGCCACACCTCATGAATATTTAGTGGAATGCTACCTACAGTGCAGACCCAAATCAGACGCCACAAAACGTGGCGTCTGGTCAGGGTCTTCAATGGTTGCTTACAGAATGTTCAATTCAAATTTGAAATAAAAAAAATACCACCCAACAACCCTTGGAGCGCAAGTCAACCCTCTTTACAACGACAAAATTTGACGTTAAACTGGATTTCTGTTGTAATTAATTCAAATTCAAGCTAAATTGGTACTTTTGTGCCATTACAATTGACGTTGTAAAGAATTTTTATGTTATAAATAATGTCGCTACAAAGAGTTGTCACTGCTTGTACTCTACAATTGATAATATTGGGGGGGGGGGGTTATTTCGTCATACTAACAGAATACACTACAAACTACTGCTACAACAACACCAACAATAAAATAATCAACAATTCCAAATCTCCACAGATTGATCGTCATTTATTTTTTACTTTCTCTGGGAATTGCTGTCGCTTAGATAAATAAGGTCTAGACTAATTCTTTACTAAATATCTAATTATTTTGTCTTATATATTTAGCGAATCAATGACCCTCGTCTCTTTAGGAGAAACGAAATAGGAAATAAGATAAAGAATGAAAAATAATAAGACAGAGTCCAACCTTGACAATTCAATAAGTTCAAATACGATCAAACTTGTAAGCCTGTGTGCTATTTTCTTTGATAAGGCTGTATGTGTACACACGCGTTGCCTTTTACTTTTGAATTATAAATGGAAGTAAATGTTTTACATGTGACATCTCTTTATAAATTATTCTTCTGAAATAGAGAGAACCTACATTACATGTAAAAGAACAGACTCTTCATTGAGTCTCGTATTTAGTAGCCAAATATTACCTATTTAACACAGTATGAAAAGGATTTCAATGCTTTATCGAAGTGCTATGAGATGTTCTACAAATACCCCTCCCCACAATGACAGCTGTTGCAACATCTGAATTAACCTTTTAAGATGAGAGGACACAGAACATTTTGACATCAGAGAAGACGTTGTTTCATAAAGTCTGTGAATGAGATTTACCCGCTAATATGCTGTTCTCTGCAGGAACCCAATTTTAACAAAAAAACGCCAAAATTAACACTAGATCGATGAACGGGTTGCTTATACACCAATTATTTACAACCATAACCGGGAACCTTTAATTTCGTCTCTAGCGCATGTGCTGCTCTATGATTTAAAAATAAACTTCTGAAAATAACTGTTTGATTCAATTTTATTTGGCAAATTTAATCAAAATGTCAAAAATTGCTTTTCCAACCAAAAACATGCAAATATAAGTCCCACAGATACACATTTAAAATACCAGGCATCAGACACTTTATACTCATGCTGTGTTTATAAGATGCAAGATAAAGGGTTTGACATATTCTGAAATGTCATTTTTATACCGTAGTATCGAAAATTTCGCGAGAATTTTATTTTCGCGAATAGGATTAAAAAACATATTAGTGACGTAAAAATCCGTGACAATGGCAAAATGTACATATATCAGTAAATGACAGAGTGATCTTGCCATTTCTCGAAAATGCGAAGTTTCACGAAAATAAACCCTCGCGAAAATTTCCGAATTTACAGTATGTATTAACTTGCATCAATTTTAGTTTCAATTTGGACATCATCAAGGATTAATCCTCATCCTGCCATTATTATTTATCCTGGACATGTCTTCTGCTCTTTTTTTCGTCTGCTACATTCAAATACGCTTCAGACTACTGTCCAGACGGAATTGGTTTGGTTTATTGTTTTACGTCCCAGTCAACAGCTAAAGTCATGTCGAGACGGTCTGTTCACCTAACCACACTTTTTTCCTGGGCAAGTTTGACCAAGCAGTTAACCAGTACTTCGTACACATACTTTTGCTTGTAACTGACACCAACCCTTCTTGAATCAGCGGAAGGGAGGAGAATGACCGTAGAAATTATTTCATGATCAATCTCCACGAAAGTATGGGACCGGACCAAGATCGAACTCGCGACCCCATCTGCAGTCAGACACGTTACCGACTGCGCTACGCGGCCCGGTCAGCCAGCATTGTATTGCAGCCAAAAATAGCCAGTGTGAATCTGACGTGGTCACAAACCCAGACGTGCTTTAGAAAAGCTGATAAATAGCCACCTCCGTCTAAGGTCACACGAGCTCATCAGTAGTTATGATTCTATCAAGGGGTATGCTAACAAAACTGTAGGAAAAATGTCTATTCACAGCCTGTTTGTAGAGAAGGATAATTAAATTAATGTCAGGATATTTAATATGTTCTGCTATAATGGAACCATAAGTATTCATAACAGATATTCAGTCTGCTTTCAAGCTAACTGAATTATGGAACTCGATGCGATAAAACCTCTCTTCGGCTTTTTTCGAACAACAAAGGCACAGACCAGCCTGCGCGGATAGCCTGGGCATCCGCGCAGGCTGATCAGTGCCTTTTTTATTCGCTTTTTTGAAAAAATAATATATAAACTTGCTACATGCAAAATTTCAAATTTCTAGCTAGTCGCTGTAGCTGATGAGGCTGGTTTGGCTTTGACATAATCGCAAACCCCAAAGACAGGCCCTTATAAAGCAGGACAAAGCGAATTGGGCTGCTACGTAAGAAAACATGATGTGCAGAGCGAACATCAAACACTCAGATCAAACTGCCCTTCCACGCGCACTGACCAGGAGCACTTGATGTTCGATGTCAATAGAGTATCCATTTTCAACCAACAAAACGCAACTAGTCTATGCAGGCTAGTGAGGGTCTTTCAATGTCACAATCCAAGAAGGCGGTATTTCACATGTAGCAGAGAAATAGATAAGAGGCCAGACAAAAAAAATCAACAAGAAAATGTTAAACTGATGTAAGCTCTTTGTTTGTCGCTGAGCTCATTCGTACATACGTCACGTATATCACTGGGACCAGTTAACACTATCTTTTAATTCAGTAGTCTGTGAGTTTAACTGCAACTTGCTGCAGAAGAAATGTACTGTAAAACACGTAACAGTTGCGGAATCAAAATTGTCTGTCATTTTGGCATAGTTAAATTTTAGCGTTTTCGTAATGTAGTGACCTTTGCGTAATAGTTATACCATGGTTTGTCCGCCTGTACGTGGAGATAATCTTTTTTATAATATACCAAGCAGTGACGTGTTGAAAAGAATTAGTTAAATAAATTGACTGTATACGTATTTCAAGTCATATATTCGCTGACGTGTGAAAATATAATTCTCTCAGAATTCTCTCTCTCTCTCTCTCTCTCTCTCTCTCTCTCTCTCTCTCTCTCTCTCTCTCTCTCTCTGCTTCTCAATTGACTTCCCCGAGTCCAGGTTACTTTCTTATAAGTGAACAAGACCACAAAGCGTGGCTATTTAATTTCATGATAAAAGAATTGTTATGCTTTCGTTTTCGTTATTCCGGCTAGTCCTGCTCCTGTTGTATCAGTGCTGGAAGACAGGCGCGTTATGTAAGAGTCATAGAGTATTCCAGCGACAAGCAAAGGCTCTGATCGGACTGAGCGTATGCAAAGGCTGGTCTGAGCCTTTGCTGGTCGCACATTACACATTGTTGAAAATCTCATGTTGCGGCTCATAAACATGTTATGTGAGACATTCAATCAAAGAAACATTTCTTATGGGCTATTTTGATTGACTGCAAGCGGGGAAATTGACGATGAAAGCAATAAACATGTTGTTATGATTCAATACGATCAGGGTTAATTTTGCAGAAAGTCCTAGTATTATACAATTATTGACTTCAATGAGGTAGACATAAGGATTTATCTACCCGAAAAAGTGATAATTCACCGAGGCCGCTAGGCCGAGGTGAATATCACTTTTAAGGGTAGATAAATCCTTATGTCTACCGAAATGGAAGTCAATAACTGTTTTGTTATATGACTTTTCAACTTAGAATGAAAATTTTCTACTCTCACTTTTGTTGTTGAAGTCAACCTTCAACCTAAGGATTTTCTAGCAAGTTTTATCAACTGTTATTAAAATATTTTAATGTAGTATTTTTCAATTTGAAATGTATGTTAATTCTCTGAATGTGGAATGTAAAATTTAATCATACAACTTTTTTTACATTTTGTTTATTCAAACAAAGATAAATGAACAAACAAAACAGTTATTAAAATTCATGAAAGTCTTTAGTTTACCTGTTGGGATGTGAAACAGTAAATCATGTCAATTTCATGCAGCACATGCTAGTTTTATACTCATCATGCTATTTTTAGCTCTCTAGAGGGTGATATTGCAGAAGTGTCAAAAATATTAACTTCTGGAAACTGGTTTGAGCTGGATTTCATCCTATATCACCTTCTGAGCCAGTTTAGACCAGTTTTCAGGTAGACATAGAGATTTATGAAGACAAATAGGGCCAATCAGGAGACAGGATTCTCTCCAGTTATATAACAAATGATATTATCAGAATAATCAGATATAATCTATTCAGTGTTATATGTACATGTACATGAGGAACTTGAGCTGGCAATAAAACGCGATTGAATGGTCTTTTTTGAAATCTAAGTTACCGACATCACAACGGATAGGCGGCAATCGAAAACGCTCTTTACAATCGACTAACGCGAATCACAAATCAGTAGAATGAGAATTTACAATTGTCATTTGTCGCATGACTGGAGACAAATGTCAATCTAGAGATTTTTTTATCTAAGTTCGTCGATAGTATTAACGTTTTCGATTGCCACCTATCTAGTGTGATACCGTTAAACTAGATTTCAGACATGACAGACCGGTGTGAGTATTACGTAGGAAGTTTGTCCCACTCGTAACCTAACCTCATACTAAATTTAGAAGCTACGTGGCAGAGATGCCTATCAGCATGATCAGCAACATACTCGCGTCAAGCAAACACATTCATAAGTTTTAGCGCTATCAATGCAGGTTCTTGTTTTTGAATGTTCAAATAAGACACCATTGAAACAACTATATTGTGCTTGTTGAATTACCAACTATATTGTGCTTGTTGAATTACCAACCCTTTATACAGTGTAGCACAAGCGTCATATGACAATCTAACAATATTTTGTTAAATTATCAAATTTATCAGATGAAGAAGATTCATTTTCAAGCGTCTTTTTCTTCCCTCATAACACATTAAATAAGACCACTACCCTCTGGCACCGACCAATGAAATTACAGTGTAATATCAAAATATAGTTTTTGCCGAGAGAGGAGCAATAATCTGATCATCATTCGAAATCTGATTTGTCGCCTTCTGGAGCATAGCAACTGATTCACTTCTGGGCAAGAAAAGCAATTTCTGGCATCACACTTGTAAATGTATACGTCGATTAGCTGGTATTTACGCGTATTGCCGGTACTTAATAGACCGGAAGTGGTAGATATTGGTGTTAATACTATATATATATAGAAAGCATGCCGTTTGCCAAAGGGACTATAGAATTAGATTTTTATTAAGTAATCGGCATACACATGGCGATTTATGTAAGCATTTAGGAATAGATTCGAGTACCGATCCGGATGATCGGTACTCGAAGTAATAGATAAAGGATGCTTTTCCTCGGCTTTCTTGTTTAAACCGCGAGGTGGGCGTAGCCCACCGAGCGGTTTAAACAGAAAGCCGAGGAAAAATCCTTTATCTAGTTTGTAGTATGGCGCAGGCGCAAATAAACACGTGTTACTGACGCCTGACGAAATTTACATTCGCTCCTCCCTGCATCCGGCCTAAGTTGTCAATTATATGACATTTACCTACGGGTTAGTTTGTCGCTATTCAAGAAGTTCCCGCCTACATCGCTGTTTAACTAAAATTGGAAGTTAGAGTACGGGTTTAAGCTCCTCCTTCGTCGTTATTCTAGGGTGTCTGATTTAAACATCAACAATGATCAAAG
This sequence comes from Loripinus fragilis, assembly GCA_964019695.1. Taxonomy (NCBI): domain Eukaryota; kingdom Metazoa; phylum Mollusca; class Bivalvia; order Lucinida; family Lucinidae; genus Loripinus; species Loripinus fragilis. The sequence goes on along the minus strand of OZ026531.1, from coordinate 39,812,878 downwards.
AAAAAAAGCATCGGCCATACTACAATCTATTTCTAAATGCTTCCATAATTCGCCATGCACATACTGAATACTTTAAAATTATTGATTTACCAGTGTGGGCATCGCAGCGTTACTTTAAATATATTCGAGATATCAAACTATTCCTTTCATGCTAATTCCATAATCCTTTAAAGACTGTAAACATCGGCTTATTTTTTAGATCTTACTTCTGAATCAAGGGGTGGCTTTTCACCAAACTTGCATAGATACATGTACATTGTTTGGAGATGAAAACGAGTTAAATTAGATTAAAGACATTGACCTTATTTTCAAGGTCACACCAATACTTTGTTATTTCAAATTGAGAGCAAAATTGTGTTTCCACATGCTATACCTTGCACAAATTGATAGGATTGCTGCCATTCTTTCTATAATGTATCATTGTGACACAGTGATGAGCTGATAAGAATATGGGCAATCATGCTTGCCGACTCTCCGCAGTTGAGAAAAAATAGTTTTCCTCTATGAACTGCTTTAACTTGACCTTGAATGTTTGCTCCAAGGTCATACCAGAACCTTTGTACTCAGCAAAATTTGTGTCAATTATGAAAACCATACACCAAAAAGTAAGAGGAGTTGGTATATTTGACCTTGACTTTTTTACGCAAACGTCATATTGGTTATAATAGTGTAAAAAAAGAAGCACATTTGTCAACAAAAAGCATGAGGAATTTCTGGTACAAGCCTTAAAACAGATTCTAAGTATATTTGGAATTGTATATGGCAAAATCCTTGCGTTTTTAACGTCAAGAATGCGATTGCAAAATACTGAGCTGAAGTGCTTTCTAACATTCGTGCTTCTGAATTATTGATCTTATTAAACTCTCTGCGAGCCTCGCAAACTTTCTCTTTTTCTCAACTCGTTTAATAATCATGATAATGCACTAAAACTATATAAAAATAATTAAAAATAATTTCTTTGGTCAATACTAAAACATTCCATCTCGTATGATGTTTTTGCACTTATGGTTTTAATATGCTCATTGAAATATTAATTGCTCGCACGAATTGACGAGTACTAAAATAGAGATGTTCTCCTGACTGTTTCGTACATTTTCGTTTTATTTGAGCACTAAAATAGATTTTTGAAAAGTTCAGTTTCAGTGGCGTCTTCAGCAATGCGCCAGAAAGACAAAGATATGACTACAATTTCATTTGGAGTGCACCTTCTGATCAGATTGCGTATTGCAGCCATATGCAACACATAAACCCTACTTAATTTCGCAAAAATATTGGCATTAAAGGCGATTCCACATGCACATACTCTTTGTTGTTATCTTGACGCACCGATATCGTAACAGGAAGTACCTATAACGCCGCTAAATCAAGGGAAGTATGTCAATCGATAGACACAGGCTGAAAAAAATGACCACTGAACATAATGTAAAATGAATATGAATATTTACATGTAATAAGCACATCAAATCCAACACATCAAAGAAAATTACAAAGCAAAATAATGTTTTAAGATGTCCCCTTTGCATGTAACAGGAAAATATTCAAACCCAGCCAGCATCCAATCTCGGGCCACTATCGGCATGGCGTTTCGCTCAGGGGTCGATAGTGTCCCGCTTTTAGATGTTCACTGGGATATTTACACTTACCTCCAGATCGACTATTTCCTTCGTATATTTATTCCGTATAATAATCAACTGTGGTTCACGTATTTTCTTCAATCGTATTCCAACTAAATTTGGCTGCCTTGACACAGTCTTGCCGAACTTCTTGAGAGCGCTATTGTGTGCATCAAATCCAAGATCAACATGTTTGTGGTGAATCTGATGCATTTTGATTATACTAGTTATACAGTAGGCTGTAACCTACGGGACCACAATGTATGTAATCACAGGTTTAGATAAACACATTTTTGAATGTAAAATTGTGAATATTTTCTTACCGTTCAATTTTAACCTATGCTTGTGGTGCTTAAACGCACCGTCTTATCGAGACGGTTCTTTTGAGTACCCACAACATATGTTTTGGATTGAGAAATAAGAAAACAAAATTTTGTTACGCAGTCTAAACTAAAGGCCTGATGTTACTTTGTTAACACCAAGAACAAGCCATACGTGTTTTTCACTTACAGTATAATTTCACTTGTTAAACAGTAGGCTGTAACTTACGATACCACAATGTATGTTACTTTGTTAACACCAAGAACTAGTCAGACATGGTTTTCTCTGGCATATTGATTTCACTGGTAAAACAGAAGGTTGTAACCTACGATACCACAATGTATGTTACTTTGTTAACACCAAGAACTAGTCAGACATGGTTTTCTCTGGCATATTGATTTCACTGGTAAAACAGAAGGTTGTAACCTACGAGACCACAATGTATGTTACTTTGTTAACACCAAGTACTAGACAGACATGGTTTTCTCTTGCATATTGATTATACTTGTTATACTGTAGGATGTAACCTACGAGACCACAATGTATGTAATCACAGGTTTAGATTAACACCATTTTTGAGCGAAAAACTGCAAATATTTTCTTACCCATTAATTTTAGCATATGCTTTTGGTGCTCAAAAGCAGCGTCTCATCGAGACGGTTCTTTTGAGTACCCACAACAAATGTTTTGGTTAAGAAATAAGAAAAATATGTTTTGTTACGCAGTCTTAACTGAAGGCGGGATGTTATAATTACCATCAAGAGCTAGTCAGACGTGTTTTTATACTTACATTTTTATTTTATTTGTTAAATAGTAGGCTGTAACTTACGATACTGCACTGTATGTTACTTTGTTAACACCAAGAACTAGTCAGACATGGTTTTCTCTTGCATATTGATTATACTTGTTATTCAGTAGGCTGTAACCTACGAGACCACAATGTATGTACTCACAGGTTTAGATAAACAACATTTTTAAGCGTACAATTGTAAATATTTTCTTACCCATCGGTTTTACCACATGCTTTTGGTATTCAAAAACACCGTCTCATCGAGACTATTCTTTTGAGTAACCACAACATGTGTTTTGATTGAGAAATAAGAAACAATATTTTTTTTGTTACGCAGTCTTAACTAAAGGCCTGAATAATTGTTACTTTATTGCCATCAGGAACTAGTCAGACGTGCTTTTCTCTTGCATTATTATTTCACTTGTTAGACAGCAGGCTGTAACTTACGATACAACAAGGTATATTACTTTATTCGCCTCAAGAACTAGTCAGGCATGTTTTTTTACTTGCAGTTTGATTTTACTTGTTAACTAGTAGGCTGTAACGTACGATAACACAATGTATGTTACTTTATTAACATCAATAACTAGTAAACATGGTTTTCAATTGCATTTTTATTCCACTTGTTAAAAGGTTGGCAGTAACCTGCAATACCACAATGTATCATACTTTATTAATGTTAAAAGGTTGGCTGTAACCTACGATACTACAATGTATGTTACTTTATCAATATCAAGAACATGTCAGACGTGTTTTTCTGAGTACAACTTTGATTAAAGTTCTCCAATGAAATGCCGTTTTATAGAAAGTACGTAATCGTAACGGATTTATATCATTTTTACCCAGAAATGCTATATTATGCCCGTCTAAATGTTTCTTTAAAAATCCACTCTGATGAAAGAGTATTGTGAATAGATAAATATTAGTCATTTGTTTGCTTGCGTTGATTATTTACGTCCCAGTCAACGATTTATTTAGTTATGCTGGGACATTTTCTTGCGTTGAAGCATAGGATAAAGTGTCTTGCTCAAGGACATAACACATGCCCTTTGATGTTTAATAAACCAGCCTTTTTCTCATAGTACCAAACCAAATGAAACAATTTATGAGTATACACAGGGTTAAATACAAATGGAATATCCAATAATGCAAGTGAATATAACCTGTCACAATCATTTGATTCTTTACGTCCCAGTCAACATTTTTCAGTCATGTCGGGGCGTGTCTTCCTGGGTTGAACCAGTACTAAGCATAGGATAAAGTGTCTTGCTCAAGGACACAACGCAGTGCCTCCGATGTTCAGTGCCTACTTAAGGCACCAAAAGAAAGCGATCGCGAATCGAGTTTATCAAATGGACAGATCAAACTATTTTCAGCTGCACCTGCTAGAAACAATCCATGCGCAGATCCAGAGAGGGGGCAGGAGGTCCGCCCCCCCCCCCCGGAAAATCACAAAAATAGGATTTCTTAGCAATATTGGTCCGGATCCCCTGAAAATCCTAAAGCTACAAAGCCAGAATTCAATGTTGGTCCATCATCGGCACGCCAGCAAAACACTATTTAAATGGTGTTTCGCTAGCGGACCAATGGTGGTCTGCTGGATCCTCCCTCCCCTCATAAACTCAAAAAAGGTTGTCAAAGTTTGACCCCCTCTGACAAAACTTTCTGGATCCGCGCATGCAATCAATATACTGTCATTGCTATACCCAAATGAGCATATAAACTGGGCCAACCGTCTTGCGTTGTATGTTGGTTGGGATCTGATTTATCTGCTGACTGTACATATGCAGAGGACACAATTTAGGCTATACATGGTAGCGATAATCTGTAGACTATTATAAAATAAATGCCTATATAAGACATGAGCATCAAGGAAACCCACGAAGATATGTTTAAAACACTTTTCCTGTTGCAAAAAGGGTTGGTTGAATATTTCAAGTCAGGTGGCCAAAAATCTGCGTAAATGATAGACATGGAAGAAACAACAGACAATAAACTAACAACAGTAGAATAACCGCGGGGGAGGGGCGGGCATAAAAGTATTAATGTGTATCATTTACTCGTTACCTGTACATATGCAAAACTTTGCACAGGTTCATATTTATACACGGCGTCAAAAGTTAAGCACCACCTATATTTTTGCTGAAACAATTTTAAATCTACCGTGAAGAAATTTTATTGAGAATGGAAAAAACTTTATCTGTTGTTAAACTCTACATAGATATCTAAATGAAAGTTTAAAAATACATATGATATCAGAATTTGGTTATAAAGTCATGAGTTTTCGCGACTTTTCAAAACTTCTCGCTTTCGCCCTGAAATCTTCAAGAAGTAACCCCCAACATCTTTAGTTAATTTTTTTGCCTTTTTCGTGCGATTGTGATTTAAATTTGAATGAAAGCAGTTTGTCGTTTAAACTTGCTGCCAGCTCGTTCTTAAAAGTATTCGTTTAGTACATTTGGATTTCACCGCACGATCATATAGTACGGCACATCTACCCGTACAGCAGATACATGAATGTTGCAATTTTGATCATTGACAATTTCATTATAGACAAAGTGCCGGGAAACGCGGTGCGCATTTTGAATTGACTTTTTTTACCTTCAACTACATAAATTCCAATTCTTAATTTGTTATTTCCTTCTTACATGTATATGCAACTTTATTTGCTATTCCGAGAGAAGCGATAAGTTTTAAAGGTATATCCAAAGATATTCCAAATAACACCATGATTTCAGCGACAATTCCTACTTTGTCACAAGTTTGTGATAGAGATACAGACGGCTGAGCATTTTAGATTTTCATCCCTCCATGAATATGTTTGAGCCAAATCACGAGAAATTGGTACTTATCGTATCGTCAAGCAGCGAAGGCTCAGACGAGCCTGCGCATATGCGTTGTAGCACCGGGGCCTTTACTCATCGTATATATACTAAGTAGGCTTAGGCCAAAACTTAGATACTGGATTTACTGTACCAGCATGGGTGTCTATCGTAGGCATTTGCGCATATGCGATAAGCACCATATTCTCGTCCTCTGGTCTATATGCATAATGTTCTTTTCTGGCATACAGTGCCAAGATATGTATCGGATATACAAGAGAGACGTCTGCTAATATTAGGATTTGGCGCGAAACATGATAATTATATTAACATAGTAACTGTTGGTTTCCTATTTTCTTTGACTTTTATCGTCTTCTGATATTTTTTACAAACAGTTTGGATCCAGATCAGGGCCGACAAAACGTTGGGCCTGATCTAGATCCAAACCGTTTGACACTCTGACAGTGTTCCTGAAAGAATTTCTCGAAAAGGTTTATGCTAAAAAGAGTCAGCAGACGATACAAAAACTTAGCATGCATGGTGTTAATGATGTAACGTAAGTGTTTAACGACATATTTCAAACTTATCATATTACATGCCATAACACATTTACTTTCCAATAGAATTTCAGCAGACGACAACACGCACATGTTTTCCAACAGATACAGTTTGATAATATAATCCCAATTCGGCAGACACAAAAATTCATGAAAAAAGTTAATGAAGAAACTATTTAACGATATATTTCAAACTTATTGTATTACATGTCATCGTACATATACTTTCCAAAAGAATTTCAGCAGACGACAAGACGTCACATGTTGTTATCAAATATTTTTCCGAGAAATACCATTCGATCATTTAATCCTAGTTCTAGTAAAATGTTAAGCATTGTATTAAGATTATTTTACTAATGCATGTGTTTAAATCACTCTTTAAAGAATTAAGATGAAATATTAGATAAATACAAATCGAGCGTCGATGCCGATTTCAGTTACGGCTGCAGACGGATGCTTTATTTCCAATACGATGTCATCCTTGAAAACTCTAGGAACCAAGGTAAAACAGACTGTCGCGAAACGTTTGATGACAGTCAACTCTTTGCATTCTGGGTAATTTTTCATGCTTTTGCTGTCGTATGCTGATTTTGTTTTTCAAAATTGACTTTTACAAAAAATGTTTCAGGAACATTATCAGTGTGTCAGACGGTTTGGATCGAGAGCAGGACCGACATCATGTCGGTCCTGATATGGGTCCAAACTGTTTGTAAGTGCTATCAGCAGACGGCAAATGTTGACTCTAGCATCTGACGAGTACTATTTAATTCATGTCATAGGACGGCATTTGTTTATGGGAACAATACATAGATAAATCAACCTGTGCACATTCGTATTCTGATCAACGCCTTCTTATAATATTTTATGCTACTGTAACTATGTGTCGCAGTTGTATGTACTTCTAAAATAGTAAAATTGTTGCATATGCTACTGGAATGTACAGTTGTAGTTGTATGGTCTCCTAGAAAGTATAATAGCTGTATGCAAGCTACTTGAATGCACAGTCGTCGTTGTACGTTCTTCTAGAAAGTATAATAGTTGTTTATGCTACTGGAAAGTATTATTGCTGCTTATGCTACTGGAAAGTACTGTCGTAGTTGTATATGCTACTGGAAAGTACAGCCGTAGATGTATGCTACTGGAATTATCAGTCGTAGTTGTATGGTCTCCTAGAAAGTATAATAGCTGTATATGCTACTGGAAAGTATTATTGTTGTATATGCTACAGGAAAGTTAAGTCGTAGTTGTATAAGTTTCTAGAAAGTATACTAGTTGCTTATGCTACTGGATAGTATTATTGTTGTATATGGTACTGGAAAGTAATGTCGTAGTTGTATGAGTTTCGAGACAGTATAATAGTTACATATGCTACTGGAATGTACAGTCATAGTTGTATATGCCATACGAAAGTACAGTCGCAATTTTTAGTGCTTTGGAAAATATGCTACTTGAAAATACAGTTGTCGTTGTGTATGCTGCTGGAAAGTACAGGTATAGTTGTATGTGCTATGAAACATCACCTTCCCTTAAATATCTACTCACGTATATTTTGCATAGCTTCTAATTTATAATCAAGCTCGGAAAACTGCGTCAGAGAGTCGACTCTTTGACTCAGTGGTGAGAACAATTGTCTTGTATCAGGATGGCGCCGATCCGTTTCCCATTCAGGAATATAAACAGCTATGTTTACGCAATGTTCTTGGTGTTCATCATGTCTTATGATTTATGCAACAAGAAAGTAAAATAGTTCTATATGCATCTGGAAAGTACTAATAAAATTGTATGTGCTACTGGATCATATAAGGTATGTATATGCTATTAGAATGTATATTAATAGTTGTATACCTTATTTAAAAGTGCAATTAAAGTTTAATATAGAACTAGAATGTATCATAGATGTTTATGCAATTGGACGGTAAAATTGAAAATGCAAGTAGCTGTATATGCAACTGCGAGGCACAGTTATAGTTGTCCTTTTACTGAACAGTACAGTTTTATTAGATTTTGCTACTGAAAAGTACAGTCTAGATTGAAATGCTGCTAGAAAGTATAGTAGCTATATATGAAACAGGAAAGAACACTTATAGTTGTATGAGTTAATATAAGGTATAATAGTCGTATATGCAGTTGAAAAGTACAAATAAAGTGGTATTTGCAATAAGAAATTGTAATAGTTTATTTGTAACTAAAAGGACAGTCATAGTTGAACGTGAAACTGAAAAGTTCCACTATAGAGGTATATGCTACTAGAAAGTATAATTAAATTTGTATGTGTTACTAGAAAATATAATAATTGTATACGCTACTGGATTGTATGTGCCGCTGGAAAGTACAGCTATTGTTTTATGGGATACTGAAAAGTACAATTAAAGGTTCACGTGCTACTAGAATTTAGTATTGTTTTGTAGGCTACTGGAAAGTACCGTTATAATTGCATGTGCTACTAGAAAGTATATATGTCTTTTGTGCTGCTGGAAAGCACAATTAAAGTTGTATGCGCTACTGGAGAGTAAAACAGCTGTGTATTCAACTAAAGAGTAAATTTATAATTTTATGTTCTACTAGAAAGTATAATAGCTGTATATGCTACTGCAGAGTAGACTTTAAGTCTTTTGGGCTACTAGAATGTATAATAGTTATATGTGCTACTATACAATTATATTTGTATGTGTTACTGGAAAGTAAAATAGCTGGAAAATAGAGTTTTTGTTTTATGGGCTACTTGAAAGTATAATAGCAGTAAATGCTACTGGAGGGTAGAGTTATAGTTGTAAGAGCTACTAGAATGTATAGTATTTATGTGTGTTACTATGAAGTACATTTATAGATGTATGTGTTACTGGTAAGTGTAATAATTTTGTATTCTACTGGATAGTATAGTTATAATTCAGTTATAGTTACGTGTGATAGTAGAAAGTATAATAGTTGTAAGTGATTAGTAATACATTGAATAATGTAGAAAGGCTCCATGCAGCTCGACAATTACTGTTACTACAATAAAGATGGCATGTAACTAACGATACTATCAAACACTGTACGGACGTGTGAATTTAATTTCATTTACATGTACATGCACGCATCATTTTGGTTGGGTAGTTCTTGGACCATAACCTTGTTTGTAAGTTTCATAATAGTCAAACAAAGTTATGGTTTTGTATACAATAGAAGCAAAATTAGTGATTTTTTATACTTCAGTTTGTTTACGTTGCAAGTTGTAAGCATTTATTTTATTTTCATCAGTTCAACCTATTCTATAAGCCAGGGCCACATTCTGTACATATAAAGAAAATTACGCGCATCAGCAAAATGAACTTTAAAGCTATACAAACAAGAATAATCAACAATGTTTTCAAAAAAGTATAGGTCCATCCATTTTGTCTCTAAAAGGTCAAAGTATGGCTCCCTGCCCAGTATGTATAATTAAAAGATATAATTCTTAACATGGAACACTGCCAACTCAGCAGATGTTACATAATTTAACATGTGACTAAAACAGTCAATGGTCACTGCATGCCTTTTCATGGAGGACTCAGCCATTCATAAAACTGTGATGCCATTGTGTTGAACATATCTGTTTTAGAGACTTTTTGTAAACAAATCATTATTTGCTTCTACAAAAGTGGATTTTCAATATTTTGGACATATTTTTGTGTGAGCATCAACTAGAGGTAAGGGACTTACTAGTACAATATTTTTTACACCAGACAAATTGGTCTTTTTATAAGAGTTTGAGTCAAATGTTAGAGTGCTCCTATTTTAACAAAATGTGACCCAATATATTAGGCCTAGGAATGGGACATAACAGAAAAATCCATTCTTAGGCATAATCTTAGGTCTAGTAGTCGGGAACCTTTTAAGCTAACAACGTGCATGTGGTGTCCTGAGTCAGGTGTGGTGCTTGATTGTTTCAATTTCTGATCATTGCCGACTTTCTGACTTTTAAAATGATTGACCATAATTCACCTATGTTCATGTTTCCCCGGTAGATTCAACTGCTTGATGAGAGAGAGAGAAAGAGAGATAGATAGATAGAGAGCCACAGCCAGACAGACATAGAGAGAACATTATGCGTGTATAGAAGAAAATACAGTAAAACCTGATTAAAACGGACACTCTCAAAAAGACTAAAATTGGTTTCCAAGACCAATTATCGCTTAATGCATGTCATAAGTATTGCAGAATGCTTCAAGGGGAGCACTTTCGACATTCATTAAGCAACCATTTGTCATTAATATCTTTGTTTTGTCTATTTTTGAGGGACCGCTTAAGACAGGTTTTACTGTAGTTGCAATACACAAAGCAATCACTGAAATCTAGTTGCACTGGATAGCTGCACATGTAGAACAGCTTTATGCATGCGTGATTAGTTCAATTTTCTCATAAACTTGTCCATTGAATGTTTTGTACGGATGTCAATTACTATCACAGTTGCAATCAAGCAAAATATCAATCAAATACCTGTCTGTTATCAGAGTTAACATGGTTAACGGCAGAAAACATCATTCTGAACAAATTATGGAAAAGAACATTGTCCAATTGGGTGGTCTAAAAGATCTGGCCCCGAGGTTATAAAACTTGTTTCATGCTCAGCTCAACTGAGACCTATGTGATGAAATATCGTGTGCTCATAAAAATTGAAATACATGTACTGCAAAATAAATATTTGTCTTGCTTTAGATCGCTCAGATGTTTTATTTAATCTGCTAATACATTTTGTTTGTTTGAGTTGAATCTTTACGTCCCAGTCTACATTTCAGTCATGTCGGGACGGGTCTTCCTGGGTTGAACCAGAGCTAAGTAGTCACTGTGGCTAAGTGCCTTCTCAGTGAGACCAAACTATTTCATCTTCATGGAATATTTAAGAAAAATGAGATAAAATCAGCAAAGCGAACCCCACACCTTTATACATGTGAATTGAACCCCCTTTCCAGTTATCCTCGTTTCGCACTTGATGGTGTTGTGTGCCTCTTAATTCCTGGTGCGAATAGTTGGTCTATGATTGTGTCATTACCTGGTCATTATACAATTGGTGCAATCTTTTGAGATTAGCATCAGGATTTGTCAACCTGAGAACAATGATGTTTACTGAGGCTTCGTCTCGGTGAACATCACTTTCGAGGGTTAGCTAATTCTGATGTTAACCGAAGAAGATTGCAGGAATTGTTTTGTTTTACGACGCTGTCTTTAGTTTTAGAGGCTGTAAACGGGTACTTGGAGTCCAGCAAAAGGCCCATTAGAAACCTCGAACAGAGATGAGCTAAGTGCATTTGCCTTGAAGGGAGATTATATTAAAAAGTAATCGTCAAATTTTCATTTCCTGGTAGCCTGAAGTACAAGTGGGCCAAGAAAGTTTTGACCTTCCCTCGTAAAGTCTCTTAATATTTAAAAATGTTTTGAGTGCACTGAAAACAAGACTATTTCAACAATTGCTTTTTAAGTTTCTGAAACTCTTATGAGATGTTCAAAAGAATTTTATTTTTAAAGTACTGTTCTCATTAAATGAACAAATTCTTAATATACATAATAAATTACGCTATCTTTTCTATATCTATTTTTGGCTGTGGGCAGCAGTGAAAAAGTTATGTCTACCTGACCTGGGAAAATTTAGTTCAATCTATGTTTAGCTGTCTGTCAGCATTGACAGATCCTGATGTCGACCTGTCCTGGGCTAAAGGGGTACGTGTATAAAGAGGCTATTTTGGCCCCCCTATGAGGTCAAAAAATAAAAGTTGCTATTCACAAGTTTCTTCTTATTATGTAAATTAGAACAATAGCTAAAGTTTAAAGGTCTGGTATTGATTCGACTTTTACGGTTGCTATGGTAACAAAAATGGCCGCCAAAATAGGCTGAAAATAGGAAAAAGACCATTTTTTTTAGCAAATTTGAGACATGTAACAGAGGAATTAATATAGAGCACAAGCAAATACCAAAAAAAATATTTTAACAGATGATGAGAATTATCACGGCACACAATATATTAAAAGGTTTTTTTCGTATTTGCTTGTGCTGAGATCTAATTCTTAAAAAATCAGTCTCCAAAAGCCTCAACTTTGGCCTAAATGGCAATTTCTCTATTTCAAGCCTACTTTGGCGGCCATTTGGTTACCATAGCAACCGATAAAAGTTAAATAAATGCCAGAATTTTACACTTGGGCTATTCATCTATAAACCAAAAAAGATGAAATTGGTGAAAAGCAACTTTCAGTTTTTGGCTCTAGTGGGGGCCAAAATAGCCCCTTAATGCACGTATCCCTTTATCGCATCACTGGTAGACATTAAGATGTGTCACAAACAGTGAAATCTATTTTCAGCCAATCAGAGGAGGTCTTTTACATGGGTCATATAATAAACCACTTGCTTTCTGAAGATTATCGGAGATTATTTGGTTTATTTCTTTATATACATACACATATTTAACAATTAACACGACCAATGAGAAAGCTAAAAACTTATGAGAGAGAGAGAGAGAGAGAGAGAGAGAGAGAGAGAGAGAGAGAGAGAGAGAGAGAGAGATACTGAGAGAGTACACATTGATTTTCTTATAGTATTCGATATATACGTATGTACTCCTGCACACTTGACTATAATTATAATTGTGGAGGAGGCGAGCATATGAGCGGTGGCCTAGCATGCTACATGACTGACAATTTGTTATGACTTCATAAAGTCGTCTCATTTTCACCAGTGAAGCTTTGAATGTCATACATACAAAGAGGACACGATGTACCAAGTGCACGTAACATAGAATACCATTGCATGCAGATGTATTTACCATTGGCATGTTTGTAGGGCTTGCATTGTATAAAAAAAGGCTTCATTATAGTAATTCTGGTATAAAATGCACGCCCGTGGTACTCTAAGAAGTCAATGACCGTCACAAGATACCCAAGTGTAGAAGTGACCAGTAATTTTACGAATGTGCAGGCTGCTATCAATCATTTTTGATAACAAATACTCGAAAGTTCTTATGAACCAGAAAATGCAATCAAGGATCAGGTGTCATGTGAATTTCAGGCTCCGGTTTTATCGATGTGTGACATTTAATTCTAATTGAACTTTAGCACGGCTGACATAATTAAGTACTTAAAGATTTCTGTAGGGTACTATCAAACTTGTGTTTTTTTTGGTTTTTTTTTTAGATCCCTGTAGGATCCGATCATTCATTGGCCATCAACGTATCAGAATGAATCTGATCGTCGAAGAGTACTAGTTGATAGTATGATACTGTGATAGGCGTTTGGGGCCACCACTTAGACAATAAGACTTTAAATGCATGCGCATATTCTGGCAGGGGGGGGGGGGGGTCCTGGCAATGTTTTTGGCTGCTTCCAGTCGTTTGATATCACTTTAATTTCTATATTTCATCCAATCAGGAAAAGACAAAAAATGCATACAAAAGTACCTGCTAGAATATGAAAAAATTCATTGGTTAATTACCAGAGTGTCCATACAATTTCATTCAGGGTGACAACACTCACTGAAAATCAATTTAATATCTTGGGATACAGACATACTTCTACACTTTTCTTCTCAGAAAAATGTCAACTAAACTGAAAGTAGACTTCTATTTTAGACAAGTCTAACTGTTGAAGAACATATTAATGAAGTCATGAAACATCGCCATCATTAGTAAAACGTTCTTACCCCTAAGTGTAATATAGTTTCATATCAGTAGTTAAAATGCAAACCAAGACTTCGGTTACATTTAAAGCGAATGTTCTTATGATGTTTGAAGGGGAATTATCAATTGCATCAAAGTATGGATATTGTATTGTTTTTTTTAAAAAAAAACCTTGCAAGGACTGTTTGCACTGTACATTTGTACGAGTATTAACTATATTTTCCTAAGTCGGATGAGGCTGTGTAACAAGCAGCAATACATATAAAGCAAATTACACAATTGAAATGCAGCCAAATATCTTTTTTTAAAGATAGTTCTTGTTTTTGTTGTTCTTTTTGTTATTTGAGCCGCGACATGAGATTTCCAACAATGTGGTATGTACGACCAGCAACGCCTCAGATCAGCCTACGCATACGCGCAGTCTGATAAGAGCCTTTGCTAGTCGCTTGAATATTATAGAAGTGTTAAGCTACTGACTGAACATCATTTGGAGTTTCTAAGCTTAACAGGAGGATGCACAGGCTCGTCCGAGTCTACACATGTCATTATGCCACATTGTTAGAAATCACGTGTCAAGGCTCATTTAGTGATCAACGCATTGTACAGAGGGCCGTATGGACCTCCCTCAAGGGCGGGGTGTGGGGGTCCGTACCAGTAGTTCTAAGAAAACCTGCAGCCACTTGTGATTTCCCAGGCAGGTCCGGACCCCATGCCTCCCTCCCCTCTGGATCTGCCAATGAAATAGCTGTTGTTTTGACGTAACCTGACACCGTTCTTCGATATGTGTTTCTATGTTGTTTAACAACTTAGTGCGCCTTAAGTCTTCCTTATTTTCCCTTAAACTAGATCTATTTATTTATTTCACAAAATTGTCATATTCTCTCAAGTTCAACAAATCATATGTATGTCTCTTCGTATTGAAACCGTTGAAAATGGTATAGTTTACTCCGCCCCTTCCTGTGCGTCACAGCCAATCAGTTTGCACAGAAAATTAAATTTTTGGCCATCTTGATCACATATTTTGTCAATATGTGTAACATCTATTAAGTAAATCATTAAGTAAATCCTAGAAATGGTCAATGCGAACAATTATAAAGGAGCAAGGAGGAAACTTTAGATCATATATTACAATTAAGTGGGAACGAGCGCAACGAATAAACCACTCAATTCTTTTATAATTGTAATATATGATCTATGACCTATGTCAAGTCAAGTCAAGTCAAGTTTATTAGGTCTAAACATAGAACATGTTTTTCGCCCATAATCAGAGGCGGTTGGTATAAGTCATTACAGACATATAAATAGAACAAAATTAAATGAATCAATAAATCAATCAATGAAGAGCGTGATATATACAGAGCATATCGCATCTAATCTGGTAATTGACGGTGGGCACTTTCTTGTCTCCTTATTTTGATCATGTCAGACAGGTATTTTCTTTATAAGCCAATAATAGGTATATGTAAACAATATACGTCACTGCCATGCGTTGCACGTGATGTTTATCAGCCGCTTGAATGGACAGGATCAGAGAGTATTGTAATTTTGGATAACATTGGATTGAATTCTTGTGGGCATCGGCAGTGTTGCAAACTATACAGGCCCAGATCAGGCTGCTCTATGGAGCAGCCCGATTAGGGCCAATACTTTTTGCAAGCTATTAAAGCGTAGTAACCCAACGCTGAGAAGCCTGTATTGCAAACGTTTTGGAACCCGACCGGACTTACCCTAGGGAGCAGTCCGATCGGGGTCCTTAACATTGTTTACGGGTATGGTAATTAAAGCTCGAAGAGCACAAAATTGTATGCAGCATGCCGAAAAACTAGAGGCCATGTTCGGGACCGAATATTGGTAGGATTTGAGTATAAATGGATATAATGTTCGATTATATGGGTAAGCATATTTTATAACCGATTATAGTTAGATTGCTGTGTACTTTGAGAACTTTCAGGGAGGCTTGCCATATGCTCTGTACCTACCATCACAAAACGTTAATAATTGATATATTAAACAGCTGCACTACAATATATAGGTAACAAAACTAGCTTCATCAATATGACCTACTCATAGCTTTCTGATCCTTTCTGATCCTTTCTCATGACTGCATCTTAAGAAATACATTTTAACGTATATTTGCCTATGTGACAGCCATGCGTATACTGTCTGAGCTTATTTCAGGGATAATTGTAAACTCAACTTCTCAAAGCCTAGGTGGACATCAGAACCGAAAACACAACTTGAATCTTTCAGATTCTATTGCTTTACCAAACAATGATCTATAAAATCAAGAAACTGTATCAAATGTATTTGCCAACTCTACTTTGCTGTTACACACGCTGGAAATGTGCACACTACGAAACCTGCACAAAAGTGCACAGGTTTCATATTTTGTACAATTCTAGCGGTTATACACCTTTAGCCTATCGCTTGTCTTGCTTACAGTCCCACTGCTGTAAAAAATAAAACTAATCCTAAAGTAATTTTCTCTGCAGTTCAAGAAAATATCGATTTCATTGCGACACATACGATAAACTGTCCACCCTGGGGAACTAATGATTTCTGTTAGTAAACAATCACAACACTTTAAATCCTCAAGGAGGAAATTTCAGACAGAAAAGTACATTTATCTCAACAATGCTTGTGCTGAGATTTCAAAGGAAACTTTATTTTTAAATAGTACAGGTGAAATTTTGTCAGCTTAAATTCCAATAGTTAGAGTAGCCTACATAAGACAAAGATATACCTGTAGTACTATGGTATTTAATCACGTTGTTTTGTATTGGTCCAGTTACAGGTCCGATGTTATCTGTATTGGCCCGAGGTCGAAGGTTTCGGGGCAAATGGCCCTCGTACCAATACAGCTGACATCGGACCTGTAACTTGATTGGTTGATTATAGCTGTAAAGTCCACACAATGCATGACAATTTGGACAAAGCAATATGTTGATGCGTTGTACGAGGGTCATTTTTTATGTTCGTAGAATAGGGCTGTACATGTATCTCTACAAATATATAATTTACGGTACCATAAGTATATATATATTGAAAGATCTAGCTTCTCTCTATCAACTGATATAAATTTTACATCATTAGCGCTTAGTTCGGCCAAGATATATAGCTTTGAATAAAGCTAATAAAGGACACTGGTCGAAATCCATGCCGTTTTAACCACGCAGCAAGCAGGAAATTAGACGCTGTTAAGTTCAAGTCGCTATGGTGATATAAGCATTTGTCAACCCATTTTTTCTTTTGCACCATCAAAATTATTTATTCAAACGCTAATCGTAGACAGGTGCAGCAAAACTATCAGCATGTTGTTTGCTCTTCTATAACAATTTTAAAACGCCCATCAATATACCAAACTAATTACAGTCAAGTGATAGTTATTATATCTGTTAAAATTACGATTATGAACGAATTTTAAAATTTCTTCTGTTTTTGCATAACACATTATATACTCAAGCATTCGTCAGCAGTAATATTGATGTATCGATTCAAGCGTGTAACTGGCAACTTCCGGTACTTGCATATCCCCATGTTATAAAAAGTGGGTGGGGTAAATCAACCCCGCTAAGAAAACACAATAACGATCGGATATGCATAATTTTCTTATTGCTGTGATTTCAACACCTGCTTAGAGGCACAAAAACAGTTTTAGTGTTTTTTTCTAAATATGGTAACGCTCCATGACGTCATTTATGTACAAAATAAGGGATTTAAGCACATCCTAGGCTATTTATTTTTCAGCTCATTTCTAGTATAACAAAAGTATTAACTTTGTTTTGGGATGAAAGTTACCATAACACTTCCATCTACCATATGAACAAGAAAAAATATAATACTACATTAAGCCACATTCAAAAGTCCGTACCCAACTTCCACTTCTGTCAACTTTTAACAATAAAAGTTTATATGCCTACTGTTCAATTTGCTGAGGTTCCAAACAAATCTTCCATATACAATAACTGCTGCGTATTTGCTATAATGTTTATATAATATTGTAGCACGTGGTGTCCTTGATCTGCAGCCAAATATTCAGAAGCTGTGTATGAATATGTACCTATTTTCATGCAATTGTTACAAACATTCTGTCAGAGGCTAAGTCCATAAATGTCATATTTCTACCATATTTCTAGTGTGCGATATATAGGTATGTCTTTGCCTCTTAGAAGTCATTAATGTAATGCATTTTGAAATAACTTTAGGTTGTATGTATAGGTAAGAGCTCAATCTTTCCAAATATATGCATGATGTATGCATTTACTTTCGACGTTTTCATTAAATCTACCTTTCTACGAACATAAAAAATGACCCTCGATTATGCCATACTAAAAGATGGAAAAATATCATGCGCATATCTAGAAGGCTTTGTAAGAGGGGGTCCAACTTCGACAACATGTTTTTAGTTTATTAGGGGAGAGATGATCCAAATACCCCTATAAGCGAGCAATCATCGGGACGCCAGCGAAAAGCCATTTAAATGGCGTTTCGCTAGCGTGCCGATGATGGCCCAACATTGAAAGCTGGCTTGGTAGCTTTGTGATTTTTCAGGGATCCGGACCAATATTACTAAGAAACCCTATATTTTTGTGATTTTTCAGGGGGGGGTCCGGACCCCCGTCCCCAAACCTTCTGGATCCGCGCATTCTTAGTATCTTTAAACTCTCGTGAATATATTCAATACAAGGCCTATATTTGTGATAATAGGTGGTGTTAGGATTAAACTGAATAGAGACTGCCTTCAGCCAAATCAAGTACAGTAAAACCTGTCTAAAACGGCCACTCAAAAATAGACAAAACAAATATCTATATGATAAAATTTTAATGGTAGCTTAATGAAAGTCGAAAGTAATTACAGAATACTCCCCTTTGAGCATTCTGCAATACTTCTTACCTGCATTTAGCGATAAATAGACTCTAGTCTTGAAAACCAATGTTTGGACTTTTGAAGAGTGGCCGTTTTACATTAGGTTTTACTGTACATCAAAATAGTCATCCAGAAAACAATTAAAGTACAGTAAAACCTGTGTAAAACGGCCACTCTCAAAAAGACCAAAAATTGTTTTAAAGACCAATTATCGCTTAATGCAGGTCAAAAATATGTTCCAATGGGAGAATTTTGCAATAGTTTCGACCTTCATTAAGCTACCATTTGTCATAAAGATCTTTGTTTTGTCTATTTTTGAGTGGCCGTTTCACACAGGTTTTACTGTAAAGCAATCTATTCTCTCTTCATCATCAAGATAATTGCAAAATTAGAAATGACACTAAGCACTACATAACAAAACAAGGACCAAACACAGAACCCCCTAGAAAAAACGGGAGCAACAATAAACAATGAACCACCGCCTTAGTCTTAGCAAATGCATTTTACTGGTACCAAATCTTTGCCCTAGATTTTTTATTGTTAAAACACAAACACAGTTAAGCTCGCATGGAGGTACCAAGGGAGGGGGTACTCTGAAGTTTTCTTCATACGTAGACTTGGGCCCAGCATCTACTGTTTACCCAAGAAATATCAGGAATATCAAGCACCACAAAAAAATATTGAAATTTTTGCAATCCCAAAAATATCCCGATTCTGTATATTTACCTTATGAAAATACCCTAAAAATGCTAGAAACAACCCCTAAAACTAGTTCAATTTTGGGATGGCCCAAAAAAATATCCACAAAGTTTTCATACCCAAGAAAATACTCGTTTTTCTAAAAACCCCAAAATATATTGAAATTCCAAATTTTTAACCCAAAAAATTGGCCCGAGTCTACGTACGTATGAAAATATTAGAGTACCCCCCTGGGATGGAGGCATCCTAATTAATGCAATGTATCATCACAGAGAAACAGAGTTTTATCAAGTTAACATACTAAAATATGATGAAACAAAGAAAATGGCTCACGACTCACAGATAGTCAGAGCTAAAGAAAACCTCAAGTTAAGCCACGGTGGGCCCAGCCAACGATAAGCATCAGGCACCGACCTACGGATTAAAGCCTTATGTCAGGGCTGTCGTTGAGTCTGAGGCCTGACCCACCGTGCGCATTTCATCTCCTCTCGACACCCTTCAAAAACCTCCTTATGAGCACATGCAGAGAGCTCATAATCCCACCATTAGGACAAGTCGTTGATCTACCAAGTAAAGAGATAGACTAAGGTCATAAAGTAATCAGCTGTGTTACCACTTTTAGACTAAACTATATAGGTCTTGAAACCGAATCCTCTTGTTTTAGGTTTTATAGGTTCTCTCTACTTCTAGAGGATCCGTTTTGATTTTTTTAGCACAGTAAAACATGTGTAAAACGGCCACTAAACCTAGAAAAAACAAAGATCTTGATGACAGATGAAGGTCGAAAGCATTGCAAAATGCTCCCCTTGGAGCATTCTGCAATACTTTTGACCGGCACTAAGCGGTAGTTGGTCTTGAAAACCAATTTTAGGTCTTGTGAGAGTGGCCGTTTTACACAGGTTCTACTGTACATAACTTTACCATTAGTTAGGAAGAATCCTTTTTATATCAGCAGTGTGGGGGATAATAGACGTAACATTTAAAATACAGCCAATTTGAAAGAAAGAAAAAATGCCTGACTTTGAGGTTATTTAACTGTTGGATGGTCATCTCAACTTAGCATGAACTTTTAACTGCTCATAAAAAACTAAACTAGTGAAACATAAAGATATTTCTTGCTCTAAAACACATAGATTTCTACTGCTAATTAATGTTTAAATGCCACCGAATATTGGCATTTCAACATTTATGAGCAGGATAAACATCATGGTAAATTGATTAAAGTATGGAAATAGACATGCTGTGCGATTGACTGTTTATACCAGATAGATACATGTAGCACGGTTCTGCAGCTGACAACAGATGCAAATGGATGGCGCATTATTGCTTACACATACCCCGTACTGAAACTGAATAAGAGTGGGTAACTGTAAAAAAATTAATCATTTTCATTTCTCAACCAAAACATATGTTGTGGGTTCTAAAAAGAACCGTCTCATTAAGACGGGTCTTTTGGGCACCCATAACATATTTCTAAATTAATGGGCAAGAAAATAATGACAATTTTACGATCAAATTTTTACCCTAATTACGCCTATGCCAAAACACACCCATGGGCTTTCAACATTGCTACAAATAGAGTAGCAGCATAGAGCTCTTTAGAATTCCTCTGGGCTATCAATAAAACAGAGACTATCCATTTATCAATTATTGAAGCTGTCTGTGATTATATGGAAAGATAATGGTAAATGTCACAGCCGGAAAATGACAATATTGTCACTATGTAGGAAAAACGAAATGCCAATTAATGTTTTCCGTTTGTTCGTGTCTCATCATTATCAAGGTCATTTTGCTTCCCTAAAACAATATACTGAAAGAATACAGGGCTGTGTTTGCTGTTATGCTGCGTTCCCACTATCACGATTCGCGCCACGATTGAAATCGTGGTCTTCATCGTGGACTAATCGTGGCGCTCGTATCAGATCATAATAAATCAAAGGTCAGTCGTGCCATTCTTGTTGGTCGTAGAATATTTTTAGGCGGTCCAAAACATTTCTACGATCCACACGATTAATTTTCGATCGTAATCATCGCAATAAATCGTATTGCGTCGTAGCAAAACGCCACACAGCGCATCTTATCGCGCTTTCAAATCGTGGTAATCGGGATATGTCTTGGACAAGCGAAACCCACGTTCTGTTGAGATGTGTTGCCATCTCCCACGATCTGCTACGATCTGTGACGTGCTTTCGGGACCCGCTGCTCAAGACTGTTACGAATGACTCGTAAGCTGATTACGAATTGAGAGTAACAAACTACGTTATAGCATTGATGTCGCAAACACCTAGATCGGTGCCATCTTTGGTTTACAAGGTACGATTTTTTTCTTCGTAAGATTATACAAATAAGTGGCAGTGCATGCGGTGCCTAACAACGCACTTTGACAGAATATATAATGGTCACACCCAGAAATGCCCTTGCCTTTGTAATCATTCACCCACAAATATCGAAACGGATGAAACAAGGGTGATTTTAGCAGAGATGTAGTGTACACATTTATAAGAATAACATATTTTAAAGCTTCTTTCACCAGTCTCTACGGTCTGTAGAGTAACTTGAAACGCATTGCAAGGTTCAATGGTGCCACCTGTGAGACCGTTGTGTGTTTGCGTGGGAACGGGTTTTGTATTTGGTTTTGTGATATCATTGTATATAGTTATTTTGAGTCCTTTCTGGTTGTTCAGTCTTCTCGTTAGGGAGGAGAGAGCCCTGGGGTACTCCGACTCTGATATTTTAATACATATGTAGCCTCGGGCAATGTTTTTGGGTTCAAAACTTTGATTTTTAATATTTTGGAGGGTTTTCAGAAAAAAAAGAGAATTTTTTTTCTTGGGTATGAAGATTTTGTGGATATTTTTGGGGGTCGTCACAAAATTGGACTATGTTTAGGGGTCATTTCTACGCAATTTAGGGTCTTTTCTTAAGGTCAAGGTACAGAATGGGGGATATTTTTGGGGGTTACTGAAATGTCAAATAATTTTTGGGGGTGCTTGAAATTCCTGGTACTTTTGGGGGTGAACGGTAGATGCTGGGCCCCCGAGCATACGTATGAAGAAAAAATGAGATAATCTACCTGGGGTAGAGAGCCGGTTGCTGTACTTTAATTCTACTCTTGCTTTTGGTGTGTGACTTGTATATAGTTGGTCTTCAAAGGTTAAGAGAAGGTGTGAATAGATAATAAAATTCGAATGGTTAAAAGCATTATCAACCTATCACAAGCAAATACAAATTAAGTGTAGTGGCATGCGCGGATCCAGAGCGTTTAGTCAGAGGGGGTCCAACTTTGACGTTTTTTTTTTTTTTTTTTTTTTTTTGGGGGGGGGGGTGGGGGGGTTGGGTTTGTATGTTGTTTTTTAAGTTGATAAGGGGAAGGCGGATCCAAAAACCACTATATAACCGGGCCATCATGGGCCCGCCATAGAAACGCGATTTAAATGGCGTTTCGCTGGCGTGCCGATTATGGTTCAACATTGAATGCTGGCTTGAAAGCTTTGTGATTTTCAGGGGATCTGGACCAGTATTGCTAAGAAACCCTATATTTTGTGATTTTAGGGGGGTTCGGACCCCTACCCCCCCCCCCCTCTGTATCCGCGCATGAGTGGTTGATCCATCTTTCCTTGTCTCATTCTATGCTGTGATGAAGGACCGATGCCAAATCAGACTACAACATCGTACTTATGTCTTATTTGGATCTAGTTATAACTTAGACACCAATACGCATGTTCGTCTGTTTTGCTTTGGCACGTATTGCAAGAGAGATTACTCTCAGGCTTAGCGATGTATTTCCAATAGAGATTTTCCTTTCCGTCCTTTGGAACCTCTTCTGGCCATAACAAACAAAAGCAATAGTATGACGATTTTGACAAGCAATTCCTAACAAAACAATCGTTTGTCCATAACGTTTGAACAGTACTTCTAATTGTAAGCCAACCGTCTAAAGCCTCGTTTATATGCACAATTTGCTCCCTGGTGCAAATTTACTCCTAGGTGCAAAATTGCACCCGGGAGTAAATTTGCACCCCCTTATGTAGCGTTCATATGTCAATAAATTGTGTTCATATGTCATTGATTTGCTCTTTAAACATATCACAAATGTTTCAGTTTTACATTAAGTAGAAATTCGATGTGTTAAGAATAATTCGATTATTAGTCAGTTCAAGATACGGTCGTGTCAGAAAAATGCAACTCCATTCGGTTTTATTTGCTTTATTTATTTATATACACTATTTAACGAGGATAATGTATTAGTCATTTGTATCCACGGCCACTCACTTACGGGGATAGCCGTGGGATAGCCGGGGTAAGGTGCTGGAAAATTATTTTTTGATTGTCCCCACAGTGCCGGGGAAGTGTGGGGGTATAACATTGGGACACTTACCCTGCTGGATTTTCTGTTGTGTGGGGCGGGGCAAAGAGCAGGGTTGTTACCATGAGCTTGTCCCCACCGGGCGGGGCTTACTAGTACCAGGGCACTGGAAAGTGAAAACCATTATCCCCGCCCATCCCCGTAGATGGGGAAGATGACTGGTGCATAAATGGCACTTATAGAAGCTGTTGCAGCAGTACTAAGTAAATATATGACTATCTAGCCAAGAGATGTGGACGAACGTAGTGCTTGAGACTTATACATGTACTGATGATCCATGGCTTCCGATTGTCATGGGCTCTGCGACAAACTGCGCGAATAGCTGCAACGGAATGCGCGTGTGCGTTAAGTTGTTTTAATTGAACTGCTGGTGACAGTTTGACTTAGGACTGCGCAGAGCTGGACGATTGAGAACCTCTTCCTAATAGCAAAATAAACGTCTTGTGAATGTGTGAAACGGGTTTTGTCTTCTCTTCTAAATCTCTGTTAAGATTCCGAAGTAAAATGGCTCAACCGAGGTTATCAATGGCTACAAGACGTTTGGATTCCCCAATTGGGGGGGGGGGTGGTAAGATAGAGGGAAGACATATTTTAATTATTGCTATGTCTGAACATCACGTTGATTACACGAATCGTAAAGGTGGTCACTCCGTTATTATGCACGGGGGGACCTTTTCACCGATGTGTACATCAGATAGCATGGACTCGTGCATGGCGCCAGGGTTCTGGCAAACTCTGATTTCTATTGCTGAGGTTAGGAAGAGATAGAACCGTGCAAATAGAAGCCTATAGACCAGAAATCCCAGTTGTTCTGGTTGGCAACCCAGCATAGCCGATGAAGTAGTGACTACAGAGAGAAGCCACGACCTTAAGTTTGATAAAGGGACTATTTATATAGTTTATTTTCATACACATGCACATGTTCATATAGAAAATATGGGTAATTTATCAAAATCTAAGATCTAATTGTACATATGTGATAACAAGTTGCGTTCATGTGCGCAATTTGCACCTAGGGGCAAATGTGCACCCGGGTGCTAATTTGCTCCACCGAATTTGCACCACCCACTTCACTGTTTAAAACACGTACGTTGTGTTTATGAAAGGAGACGTTGTGCAACAAAGGTGAAAATGAGCCATGCTTTGGCAACTTTAATCTCCAATATCTTTGTTGTTTATGGTCAGAAACATAAATTGTCGGTACTCGTTTTCTTAGTTAAAACGAGCAGAACATTTCAGACCAAAATTGAGAAGAGTCCAGGCATGAAATAACTGTATAATGTCTCACACGCATATTTTAGCTGTCTTTTTTAAAGTTTTATCGGTGAGGTGTATCATACCTGCATACATTATCTTAAAAACGCTTTGATCGTTTGTTTGATTTGATTTTTTACGTCCATGTCAACACTCTTTCAATTATGTCGGGACGGGTCTTCTTGTGTTGAACCAGTACTAAGCAATGCTAAACGTGTCTTGCTCAAGGACATGGCACAGTGACGCCTGTGAGGCTCGAACCCGCGGGCCCTTGATCTCGAGTGAAGCACCACTGAGCCACTGTGCTCCCAACAAAAGCTTTGGTGTCCTGACTTTAACGGTAATCGAGGGTATACAGGTGTATACATAATAATTGGACATTCGTGAATTTATTAGCTTTCACCCTAATTTGTTTTTGAGCATTTTGACATCCACATCCACCCATTGATCAAGCATGATATTTGTATATTATATCTGTTATGCTAAACTACAATTTATGCGAAAGGATTTGAATGATCAAGCGGGGCATGCATTTCAAAAAACTTTCTACTTCTAATTTTGAATAACAGAAACAGTGTTTTTAAATCAGTACTTTGCATCCACAAAACGTTTTGCGGCGTGACTGTAACGGTAAATCAAGGTTCATTACTAAGATGTCGTGGTAGAAGTGTAGTACCATGTCAAAGTTTTTTTTCGGGACAATTCGAAGGTTGAACCAACTACTTTCTCCACGAAAAAAATATCATTTTCTTTGAAAGTTTTATCTAAGTTTGCGGGCAATTCTTCATTAAGGTTGCAAGACCCTTTCCTAAGAAATGATCAAATGGCTCAATTTACACCATCAATTCTGCCAACGACGTAATTATCATGTTTTAAGTCCATGTCATTCCTAATTGCATTAAGTCCATGTCATCAACGATTGCATTATCTCTGTTAATGTTACGCTCATCAAGATCTACATCTAACACTAATTAAAATCACAAAGAATGACACGTTTAATGCACTCTATTAATCAATTGTATTTTCTCTAATGGTTTACCCTTTGTATACTAATAGATTCTTCCTTCTTGACTTGGGATAGTCCATTGTACATATCTAGGGGTGTCTGGGCCACTGAGGGTCCAGCCAACGACATGCTTCAGACACCAACCCACTGCAGGGTCGTCATTCAGTCTAAGGCCAGTCTAAGGCCTGACCCATTGTCTGTATATACCATTTTAAGACAGAAAACATACAGGTAATGCAATTCTCATTTTGTCTTGAATTCTCTGTTGCCCAGGTTACCTGAATTATTTCAACTTTGGACTCAATAAGACTGCTCCGTTGGAGCAGTCTGATGTTAGTCACTACTGTTTGTTAGACATGCTTCAAAATCAACAGTAGGCGACAAGAATACTACTTTAATCGCAAACTTGAACATGAAAGTGTGAATTGTCACGAAGGTCCAGTGGCGGGTGAATTAAGTGCAGCCGCCGTATTCTACTGACGTCAAATATTTAACAGATTGATGTACTGTCTATGTCATGAATTAAAGTTCAGAACTAAAAGGGAAATTACAATGACTGTAATTGGAAAGACATTTAATTTCATATCTACACTCTATACTTATCCATCGATTCCTCCAGTAAATCAAAGCGTTAAAGCGGTGAAATTATAAGTTAGTCATCGCTGCATTAGCTTTCAGTTTAAATTGCAACCGTATTTATTCTCGTATAAAATTATAGATTTAGCTTCCAGATTTTCCAAATAAAACACGGGTCAGCTCACATATAGATACATGCGGGCTCGATCCCATGGGATGCGGGGGTACTCTCATGTTTCTTTCTACGCTGGCTTCATAGACCCAGCATCTACTGTTTACCCCAAAATATCAGAAATATAAGGCATAAATATAAAAAAAATGAAATTTTGCAACCCCCAAACAATTTCCTTTCTCTTTACCTAAGAAAAACACTTACCTTGACCCTTAAGAAAAGACACTTAAATGCATAGAAATGACCCCAAAAAATTGTCCAATTTGTGATGACCCCCAAATATTCACAAAACCTAAATACCCTAACGATTATTCATTTATCTGAAAACCCCAAAATATTGACTGGCACTTCTGTAAGGTGCGCGTGTCTCATTTAATCTTGTTTAAAGCACATGATAACCAGAACTGCTCAAAATGGCTGTCCCTTTCATTTACTCTAGTTATTATGTTATTATAGCCTATCATTCTTTAGTTCTCAGTTAGAGCAATAGTAAAGTTATGATTTCAAAGGTAGACAACAATATAAACATTAAACATTTTGTAACCAATGCACCTACAAACAGAAGATTCCATTTAACTGACTTAAAAATAAATGTAAACAAAACCTCGTGTAATTTACGTTACCATCTCTAACCAGAACAACTAAGAGGGTGATTAAAACATGTTTCTAGAAAATACTTTGGGGTGTACATGTACGAGGATTGTCCCAGTAAATCTAGGACTTTTGTTAGTGTTAACAATATTTTATTCAAATATAAAGCACATCAAAGTACAACAGATACATCATATATACAGTACAATATATTCGTAAGGGATACAGAAATAAGTCTTAAGACTTGTTTGAATTTGCTTCCCTAAAGGAATCATCTAAATAACATTGATTAGCAGTCGATTTCTGGATGATGGACTTTTGTTATATCACGAGCCTGTGTATCAGGAATTATATTATTTTAATGTTGTGTTTATGTACATATAGGAAACATTTTGTACAAATATGGATGAAATCACAGTTTAGATAACACAGTTATAAACCTATACATTAGGGTGGGTTGGCGTGTGCAGAGCGTCGAAATCTTTGTAATGAAAATCATCTAGTCAAATATTAGTGTACATTCAATCAAATGTCGTAGTTGTATTTCACACGATGCATTACCACCTCAACTAGTGACTATATAAGGTATAGTGTTGAAAATTTGAAACGTTTGCCGCCATCGGCATTGATTTTATAGACTACCACATTCTCTTTTTTTTTTTCAGAAAATGCTAAAGTAATAAGAACGGCACGGTGGTGCAAAAATTAGACTTCAATACTTTTTGTTAAATTAAACACATAAGATCACATTCTTTTAATGGTAAATAATTGACAGAGCAGCCACTAATATTGTATAACGGATTTCGTGCTAAATGATTTTAGAAATACTACAAAGACAAGTTCTCTTTCGTCATTTTAACTAAACAGTCTAGGGACAAGATGCCCTGTGTACTTTAAAACAATCAATGCAGTAAAATTACATATATCAACACTCTGTCAGATTTGCTTTCAAAATAAACAGCCTAGATACAATCTTTAAGCTTGTCGTATCTCCATGCATGTAAAACGTGAGGCCAGTGCTTGATTAGCTTTGGATACAAGTAAACTTCATTTAACAGTGAAGACCCAGATGTAATGCTACATCTGGCGTCATTAGATCAGCGTCTGCACTGTTACCCATTGAAGGGCCAGCAAAACACATCTGAAAATGTCGTCTGCTAAAGTTGTTGGCTGTATATTACATCCCATGTAGATGGAAGATTCAATTGGAACATGAAGGGTCAATAGACTTACCTCTTTTTATGTATGTGGCTGTTTGTCGCATACTTTGCTCTTTTTATACAGTAGGAACTTATTAGAATTAAGTTAATTTCTGGAACAGTCTAGTCTGGGTTTTGATAGATACGTAAAATAGATTCAACAAAAACAAGGCAATGTTTTGCTGTATGCATGAAGCTATCTTATAACAGAGTAATTTCTAAATTCAGATACTGAGCCCAGTTAAATAAACAAATAATCTCAGAGTGTTGATAACACAATTACTGGCGAAATTTATGAACTCGGATCCGAGTTCCTCAAAAGCGCTTGTCTCTAGACTGTAAACACATGTGATTTTGCTGTCAGTTATTTTTATGCCAATTATGTTGCCTGTGTGAAATTTAAAAGAGCACGCTTATTTATTCACTAAACATATTAAGTCATTGAGTCACTCAACAAATAGATGGCAATATTATTTGATACCGGTAAAGCCTATATAAAAAAGTTTGGACAAAATATAGCAAAATAATCTGCGACGTGCTCCGCAACAGTTGACAAGTCAAGTAAACGTTCATAAATTTGTAATCTAAATTGTGATTACACCCATATTTATACAGAAGGTGTCCTAAATGTATATCAGCATAAAGCCCCTATCTCACTGGACTGCGACTGTTTTGCGACAGCTGGCGACAGACGTCGCGAGTGGGTCGCAAAGTAGTCTCGAAACAGTCGCCAGTGATTCGTAATATCCTCGCATGTGTCGCCAAGTGGCGCAAAGTAGTCGCGAAAATTTTGAACATGTTCAAAATTTTATGCGACAAAATTCCTCGCAAAATAGTCGCAAAGTCGTCGCGGGTGTCTCGAACCCGTCGCGAACTTGTCGTCGACCCCTCGCAATTTAGTCGCAATCATTTTGGACCACGACATATTTGCGAGGTAAATAAGACTGAATTGCGATCCAATTGCGACATAAATGAGACACTTCGCGACAACATTGCGAGCAAATTAAACTAAGCGATGTTCTGGCGAACGTCGTGAGACAGTCGCACGAACGTCTCACGACTTTCGCGCGAGTATCTTAAACTACTCGCAATTATGTCGCCAAAGGTTCGTTTAAAGAGTTTCTCCTGTCCTAGATGATAGTTCCTTCCTAGTACGAGATCTTGGTTAGGCATACTTAAGTACAAATGTATACAGTTTTGACTATTTCCAGATGTCAAGTATTCTTGCTATCTGAGAGTATAGTTTCATATAAGTATGGTACATGTATATTGGTTAGGCTTACTTACATGCATACTGTTTGGTGTAATTTCAGTTATTAAAATGGTTCTGCATTCTGAGAGGATAATTTTGTTAAGTATGTTTTATAAGTCCTACTTAAATGTTTACTATTTCTATTACAGTATAAAGGTATTATTATTGTGTCTTGGTTAGACTACAACATCCTGCTTAGTCTCAGCAGCCCTTCTAAGGTTTGAATTTGGCATACAGAGCCCTATAAATAAAATATCACTGCAGCCGACAACTAAGATTTTGATTAGAATGCGCATCCGTACAGTCTGATTTGTGCCTTTGTTGTGCCCATAACTGTATAAAATAGATTTTCACAGGACGAGGCTCATCTGAACTCAATGCAATTTTGATTTGATTGGGCTCATCATGCCATACGTATGGGCAATTAGAGCATGTGCGTTCTCTACTGACTTTCTTAAGCTGCTTGATGGGCCACCATAACTGTGCAGTTTAAACGAGTTAACTTTTTTCTAACTCAATATTTGCTACCATTCAACAACAGTCCAACACCACCCAGCAGCGTGACACCTTCCTACAATCTAGCTCCTTCCAGCCCTATAGTTCCTTCCAACACCTAGAAAAATAAACATTTTAGCAAGCACAGAAACTTCAGACTAGGAAGGCACTTCCTAGTCTGAAGTTTCTGTGCTTGCTAAAATGTTTATTTTTCTAGGTTTATCATTTCTCGCAAAACTATCGTGCGACAGTCGCACGACCTTCGCGCGACAGTCGCACGACGTTCGTGAGAACGTCGTGAGGCGGTTGATGGTAATAAATGATCGCAATCTAGTCGGGAGAACATCGTGCGAGTGTCTCGCGAATGTCGCACGAATGTCGCGAGAATGTCTTGAAACATTCGCCAATGATTCGTGCGACAATCGTACGACATTCGCACGACTGTCGCAAATATGTCTTAATCACCCTTTTGGTGTGACCGCAATGTGATTATGGTTGCAATGTCGTATTTCTGTCGCCAAAACGTGTCTCAAATTAGTCTCGAAATAGTCGCCAATTGCTCGCATCCCAGTGAGATACTAGCTTAACATACAAATTTTCACTGAAATCCTGAAACACAGTCTCGTTTTATAACAAAAATCCACGATTTACTGGGACAACCCTCGTATAATAAATAATATTGTTCCCTTGACTTGCCTTCGACCCACCATGCTCATCTAAGGAGATGAAAATCTCCTCAATGCATACAACAAAATAACCAACTACTTAATGTGTGTTTAATCGGTCGCTCTTCGGCTGAATGCCGAATTACATCACCATATCTAGGTACCTCCCAAAAAGCGACAGCTCCACAACAGTGCCACCTGGTGGCTCTCACTAAAACAAGGGAAAGCAATTTTCGTCTAATTCATTCCATTCAAACGACAAAAATTACATTATCACCCATTACTTTATAACACCAATGGAGGGTCATCATTTTGTAACATACCCTTGTTGCATGATCTGGCGGAGTTAAGCATTGTTTCAATAATAAAGAACCAACAGTACGATATTGAAAGCTGATTGACTTTCAGGCCAGCATTTCCAATGTGTTACTTAGTGTTGAATTCAGACCACTGGGAGTAGGGCACTAAAGACGACTAGGTCAGAATGCCTATAAAAAGCCTGTTATCTCTAAAATGTTATATTGATTTGACGTTCATAATCTTTTGGGAGCATATTAATTTTACAAAATAGCTGTCGACACGGTCCTTACGACGTATAGGATAATGGCATTTTTGAGACCGAAAAGAACATAAACAGACCATACAACTGGAATAGCTTAATAAATTGCCAATTAGCTAGCTTCTACTCTTGCGTGATTGGTCAATAATGGATTTGTGAAAATGGGCCATTATGCTTAAACAGGACGTTGCCTGTAAATGCTGTTGATTTACTTTGTTGTTTTGGTGTTTTACTTCGTTTTCGTTGTTTTGGTCCCGTATATAAGTACAGTAAAACCTGTCTGAAGCGGCCACTCCAAAATAGACAAAACAAAGATATTATTGACAAATGGTTTTGTTAGTTCGATTTGATTTTTTACGTCCCAAACAACAACATTTCCGTTATTTCGGGACGGGTCTTTCTGTGTTGAACCAGTACTACGGAAGGATAAATGCGTCTTGCCCATGAACACAGCACAGTGACGCCGATGAGGCTCGACCCTTATGACAAATGGTAGCTAAATGCAGGTCGAAAGTTTTGCTGAATGCTTCCTTTGGATCATTCTGCAATACTTTTGATCTGCATTTAGCGATAATTGGTCTTGAAAACCAAGTTTTGGTCTTTTTGAAAGTGGCAGTTTTAGACAGGCTTTAAGGCGGTGGTTCTGTTGTTGACTTGGTTGATTGCTACTCCCATTGTGTAAGTCTGTAATTGTTATGTATTTTGCTGTGCGTTACTTTATGCCCATCATCTTGATTGGGAAAAGAGAGCTGGTTACTTTGCTTAGTTTTGTCTTCCTGGTGTCTCGTTGTTGTTTTGTGGCTCTTCCTCGTGGTGCCATGGGTTTGTCTGCGGTTTGTGGTTGTGGTATTTCCTGATAATACTCACTTATTATTTATATCATTGTTAAATATCCTGTCACATTTTAGTACTTTCTTCACTGTAATGGCCAAAATTTTGTTTGTTCTTAACTCTTTGTATGCTTGGTATTCTGCATGCTTTTCTGTCACCTACTGATTTTTCTTTCAAAATAAACATTTTCAAAAACAAATTCAAGCATACAATCAACGTTTCAAAAACTCTGTATCAAAATCAAGTCTGGCCCTGAGGTTATAAAACTTTGTTCATGCTCAACTCAACTGAGCACAAAATTTTGACTGCTCATTAAAACAAAAACGCTGAAAAAGATATAAAGATATTTCTCGCTTTTAATTAAGCTCTCATATGATGTATTTATCCTGCTTATAAATGTTAAAATGCCAACATGTGTTGGCATTTTAACATTTATGGGCAAGATAAATTTCGTGCTCAGTTGAGTTGAGCATAAAAAAGTTTTATAACCTCGAGGTCTGTTGTTTTACTGATTAAAACTGTTTGTGAATGTTATAGGCAGATGACACTAGCAGGCAAAGTGCTATCTACTAGTACATTCTTTTTAATTTTTTCGTGAAATGGTAGATCTGAAAAAAATAATATCAGAATGTCTATACTTGATTGAAGAGTGTGTTTGGAAAAAACAGAGGAATATAAGATTCAACCATTATAGTTGTGTATCATCCGTATGAACAGAACCAGACAACAAATGAATAGCGTTTACAATGCAGTAATTGGTTAATACATGTAGATCCCTATGATAGTGACCAATACATAAACTTCATCTGGAAAAATATATACAATTCCAATCATTATCAAGCACACCGATACCATACACTACCAATAATACTTCAAGCGTAATATTACATATAAGAGTCTGGAATTGGATGTGCAGCATACAAGACTGTTGTTAACGCTCAACTGGAACTCGCTCCTTCAATCTGCAGTTCTTAAATCAAACTGATAATTACATTTGTGCAATTGAGGTAGACATGTGATAACAATCACGTTTTCATTGATGAGTTGTGGCTGAGCCACCTTTGACGTCCATTGCTTTGCTTATGGTGCTCTGTTATTGACTGGACCAGCAGTGTACTGGTAAAATTCTAAATTGCATTGTTTACTCTTATCTTCTTTTTCATCACAGTCTTTCAGTTTCTAATCGATGTTGGATGAGCTCAAACAGTTTCAGTAACCCCATAACTGTGATTTGATAATTTTCAGTATAATTTCTAGTTTATTAGCTAATCATTATGGATGATTACATGCAACTGTTTGTGCCCAAATGACCCACTATGTGGGAATTATCGGTATTCTAAGCTTAAATTTGGAAGATTATTCTGAAAAAATACTGTTTTTTTGGTCAAAAATGGCATTTTCACCCAAACTTATATTTTTGATCGTTTGTTCCTTATTGACTTCTGAAGTTTAAATTTGAAAACAAAACTTAACTCAGAAGCCCAGGGAAAAAAGTTGTGAACTTTTTAAACAAACCTATTTTTTTGCATTTGCAGAAAAATGTATTTTTGCCAATTTCTACATTATTTCAGTTTGGCAGTTAATTGCAGGAAACTTACAAGAAAGACTTATCCTATGTGTATTACAACAGATAATCTGTAAAACAATCTACTATCAAAAGCTGTAAAATTGCATTTTTGCAAATACCAAGTTTTTGAAAAAATTTGGTTTGAAAACAAAAATCTAACAACTCTTTTTAGGGACTTTTAAAATCAGTTTTGTATTCTTATTTCACATTTGGGGGATAAGCAGAATTATTTTATCCAAAAAGTAGAAATATTAAAATTTTTGGTAAAAATGCCCTTTTTAACCAAAAAAAAATTTTTGGGAATTTGTCAGTCTTCAAAATGTATCGATAATTCTCACATAATGGTCCATTTTGGCACAAACAGTTGCATGTAATCATCCATAATGATTAGCTAAAGGCAATATATGTCAAATCTAAAATTATTCAAATCACATTTAGGGGCTTAAAACACTGTTTGAGCTCATCCGGCAACCTCGGGACCAGACAAACAAGCCCCATACTTCCAGGTTTTTGTGGGCAAATTAAAATGTTGCTCTAAATGTACATTAGTTTCAATTCTTTCCACCAGTATTGAAAAATATAAGTTTATATCTATTGCAAAACTTTTTTGACTACTATATATGTATTTGCCCGCTTGTAGACACGCAAAAATTTTGAAACTTCATAAGTTAGGGATCTTTCACGCGAACCAAACATCTATCTGTCTTGATCCACATCAGAATAAGGGTGAGGTTGGTACCATGAAACTAGTTTTAGACCTCCAGGAAAATAATACTGACCGTTCCAATGCGGTGCTTCTTTTGTGGATCATTTTTGTTATTTATGTTTCGTGTCTGTTATGCTGTCTTGTCTGTTCATTGTAGCCTTATGGTCACCTGCTTGGAAAGGGCTAACCTCTTGGCTCTCTTGTATGTGATGTTTTCATGTGTTTTGTCACTTTCCAATATGGTGTGGTACTTGGTTGTATCAATTCCTGATCTTGCCTTCTTCCTTACTTTCATAAACCTACTATACACGGTTCCTGAGAATTTCAGGTATTAGGAATTGTAATTATTTTTGTTTTGTGGTATGTTAGGCCAGATTTTTTTATTAGTTGATTTACGGATTTTTTTTTCAGATTTAGGGTCGGGGGGACGAAAACAAATAACTAAAAAAGCTCTGAAAATGACCAGTTAACTGGTCATTTTCAGAGTTTTTTGTTGTTGTTTTTTAAATTTCTCCAGAAAAAAAAAACAGTAAAACTAGTAAGGCAAACCAACAGTCTGTATTAAATTTTTAAATATTTTATCATTTTCCTAAAAATCTGGACAGGACAATCACTTTTTTACAGTGTCACTTTCAAAAATACACAGACAGAACCTCAAAAAAAATAGTTAGAGTCGGCGGATATTTTTTTTTTTTTTTTTTTTTTTTAGAAATTAAATTTTATGTTTTTCCTACTTTTCGGAAAATTACAGTAGGAGGGTTCATAAATCAACTAATAAAAAAAAATCTGGCCTTATTTCAGACAGATAGGCTAAAGGTTAAATACTAAATCGGTCAGAACCTTCTCGTTCGCTGTAGAAATTTGTAACATTGTCATTAGTGAAGTTAACACTATCATATCATTGATTCATGATTGTTTTATTCCCACATGTGGCCATGCTGAAAGTACTCGAAGCTTTCATGATAATTCAATTTTACATTCGAGTCAAGGTCAAAACACCGTTATTTCAAGCATATTTTAATAATTTTCCATAGGAATGGAAGGAAAAGAAAGGATATAGTAGAAAAGCTAATGTCGAATATCTCGCATAGCTAATGCAAGTTAAGCACATTGCCCTTTTGCCCACCTACAGTAAGCATATCAGACCACTGCCCTACTTAGAACTAGACTGCAAGTATGCTCAAAAGTCAAACGATATGGCCCGACACACCCAACTTGAATGAAATCATGTTAGTTTTAGGCAGGCTGTTTATGTCATATGAACAACTGGCGCATGAACCCATCATTTTGGGATGCACATTTGCGCCCTACTCTATCTACAGATTGAACATATACACCCTGCAGCAAATCACATGTGTGTGATTAGTGCATATAGACACGGCGTTACTTAGTAGCTTAAAATTATTGAATTTCGCAACAAATATTTGATTTTTTTAGTTTTTTTAGAATAATCAGTGGATTGACCTGATAAGGAAAAAATAAGTCATGGGTTTTGTTCATAATATTCTTTATTACCAGGCGTTTTTCAGCGCAAAGTTTATAATTGAAACGGCTCTGGGATATATGACCCAACAGACGTATTTCTTGGCATGATTATACAAAGGGCATTATACAAAGGGCATAATAGTATTGTAACCCAACAAACGTTATTTCTGCAGATATATATATATATATATGTTTTGATCAAAATTCGCTTTAGTACATGTAGACCCATTTAATAGCATTACTCAATGCGCAGTGGATCGATTGCTAGGTCTAATTTAGTCTGACCACTTTAATGCCATTTTAAGGACATATGCTTCTAAATATTTCCCATGCTGAAATCTATTCAATTCTTTGCATAAAGTTTGTTTTATGCATGGGCTATCCATTTATACAACAAAAAGGATATTTCACCGTGTATATTTGTATACCCTCATATAGAGGTTTTCCACATTTGACTAATTTTCTTAAGAGATGAAAGATTAACACTAGTCCTAGATATCGAGCTGAAACTGTTATTATCTTCAGCCAGCTTCTTTCTTTTAACTTAAATTATTGCCCATGACCTCAAACCTTTTAGAAAATGTGCAAGTTTATTTGTTATCTCAAGCTGTGACAAGATACTGCATTATATATTTTGGCAATTCGTCGAAAATTGGATTTTCTATTAGAATTAATCATACATGTATATTAAAAAATCTGATATGTATGTAAATCTTTAAGAATGTATTTTTTATTTCATGGACTATTATAATACCTTTCAGATAAAAGAATAGCAATCTCTTTCAGGAGGGCCAAATTTAACACCATCCCCATAGGTCTCATGCATAATTCAATATAAAAGTTCAGGAATGACCTTTTCGGTCGTGTTGATTATGCCATTTGACTAGTATATGAAGCAATGTAGCATTAAAATGTTGAAAAAGAACACTGAAAATATGTGCGCATCCGAGAATCGATCCAGATCCTCAGAGGATTCGTAGCCAGACACGCTAACCACAAGGCCACATGGTGATGTCGTGCGCAGCTCTAATTATTTACGTACAAATAGAAGATACTCGGCCACTTTCGTATTTGTAAACAGGATAATTGTGTACGTCGTTTGTTTTCATCTGAGCTTCATTTCTCTGATTTTGATAAAAGTTCTGATAAAAGTTCAATAGATATTTAGGACACACTTTAATTAATTTATTTTGTTAAGAAAATATCGGAACACCTATATGACATAAGAATATCTGAAAGCTGTGTTGATCTGAATCCGTAAATGGTTGAAAGACAGGACACACACAACTTTACATGAACCTGTTTCCTGACGTGGGCATATGTCTATAACAGAAACATACCCTCTGTATGCACTTTTGAAAGAGTTTACTGTCACTGCGTTTGTTAAGATTGGGTTTCGGATTACAATTTTGATTTATTGTACAAACGAAACGCACTGAATGAAGAGATAATTAGTTGTACTTGTACAAGATTCTGAGAACAGATTGGAGACAGCACAAAGCAATTCCTGGCATTTTATCATAGGTTTAGGTAAACAAAAAAATTCAGCGTAAAAATATTAAAATATTTTCTTACCCATCAGTTTTAACGTATGTTTTGGATGCTCAATAGAACCGTCTCATTGAGACGGTTCTTTTGAGTACCCACAACATATGTTTTGGTTGAGAAATAAGAAAATTAAATTTCCGTTACGCACTCTTAACTAAAGTCCTGAACTGTCTTTATACACTGACGACTTGAGACCAGGTGCTTATGCGCATCTAAAAAGTCATAGAACATTATACTACTCGCAAACAAAAAGAATGAAAGTTGTGATGGCTCCACCAAAACACTGGACGACATCAAGCACACCTTGGGAACTGCACGTGAATGTAAAAGATAAGTTGATTTGGCTTAAAAGTGCAAAAAAAAATAATTTAGTACTCAACCATAGCTCAATTTCAACCGCGTAAAAAGATCTACTGATAATGTAACGTGGACCTTGATGAGTGCACACTGTTGCCTTAACACGCTTTGTTTGCTGTACAAAATTCCTGCTAAAGATTTAGTTTTAGAATGTTTGAGGGGTCCATAAGATAAGGGTGCTAGACTTCGTCTGAACTGGACTGTTTTACACAGGGTATCATTTGCATGGAACAACCAATGCAAACAATGATGTTGGTATACTCAATGTCTATATCCTGTGGATGTGATAACTTCGCCGTCAATTATCATTTTTGTCAGATACCTCCGATGTTATCAGCACTATGTTTTCAGATTCCTTCCAGCGCATCTCTTCGACAGTATAGTTTTTTAGTGGCAGCTGACTATTTTGACTACAACTTATTCACCAATCTGAAACAATCTTTAAATGTAATATTCAGCGCACCTGCTATAAAACAGTGTTCTCATTGGTTACTGTCTCAGACAGACATACAGACTTATTACAACTGTGACTTAAATGTGACTTAACTTGAAAACTACCTGTAAATATCAAGCATATCGACTGGAATCTGCACATAGCAAAGCACAGACATCGTGAATGTAGGTCAACTCAATGCAACAGCATTTGAAATTAATTATTTGTCTTGTATAAGTGTACATAGTAAAGAAGTAAATTATATACTCAACTACAAAAGAAACCCACCAGTCACTTCTCAGTGCAATTATGGAAATCAAAATTAAGAAATGAAAATATATTTATACCATATTCCGTAGCAATCAATTCTGCATCATTCCATCGAATAATGTAACAATTTAACTTAAATCTGTTCATGCTATTCGCCAGTGTTTAGACAAGGGGTCATTTTCAAAAATGACAAGTTTTTCACTTGAGAATGAATATCTCGTTCTCGTCTAAATCAGTTTACTTGAGTTAAATTCGTCCCAAAACAGACATGATCCTCTCCTGCAGCATTAACTGCCTCATAACGAGGTCAAACCAAAAGCATGTGACGCCGCACAACATTCTTGGGAATCATTCTTAATGGAGAGCAGCCTGAAGCTGTCGAAAATTCAGAGGTTGCACTGAAGGATCCCCGATGCGTCGCCAGAGCTCATCCAACAACTGCTCTATCGTATTGAGATCAGAGCTACCTAACTTTACGGGGGTTGTTTTGGCTTCTGCCTTGATTGCCTCGTCAGAGAGGGGCATACTGGTTATTGGACGAAGTGAACTGATTAAGACTAGAACTCGAGTGAAAACCAAAAGTCTGAAACTTGTCATTTTTAGAAATGACCCCTTGTCTATACACTGGCGTACAGCATGAATGGGTTTAAGTAAAACTGTTACATTATTCAATAGTTTGATGCATAACTGATTGTTGAGGAATATGGTATAAAATACATTTTGATTTCTTAATCATTTTACCATAATTTCCCTAAAAAGTGGCTGATGGGTTTCTTTTGTAGTTGAGTATAGATAACTCACTCAGCTTATATCCAAAGATGTATTGTATAACAGGGCTAAAGCAAAATAATAGTTGAAACTTCCAAAGCAATTTTTCCTTGGCCTTTAAGGTCATGATTATAGTCTGTTTCTCAAATTTTGAAAAACAAAGAAAACCACCTATAGTCTAAATTTGAGCTTCACTTGTGCAGATTTAAGTATAGGTTATATATCATATATTACTATTATAAAGGAATTAAGTGGGAACGAGCGTAGCGAGTAAACCACTTAATTTCTTTATAATTGTAATATATGATATATGACCTACTTATAGTTTTTTCCTCCCATTTCCTGACTGTTCCTTTAGAAATGGTAGCATTGGCCACTTCACGGATTTACTTAACGATTTACTTAATATATATAAGGTATATTGACAAATTATGTGATTAAGTAGGTTAAAAATGTCTTTGCAAACTGGTTGGTTGTAAGCACGGGAAGGGGTGGAATAAATTATACATTCCAATATTGTTCCAATTTTGTCAATAAATATCTGTTTTTAAAGATATTTCTTGTTTCTTATTGCATGGTTGTATTTTACGAAGCTCATACGTTAGCATTTGCCCGACGAAACTGCCCCCCGTTGTGATTAATTAATTTTTCATACATGTAAATGAATATATCAGCAAATCAATTGTCATTTGCTGATGCTTTGATAATAGCTGTCGTATTTATCTGTTTTGCAATAACTGAAATGCCACATGGAACAATGAGGATTTAATAAGCATACTCATGGTCTCCTGCTAAAAGTTTCAACATAGGTCCAGAAATACAATCTTTTGAGCATGAAGTTGAGCATATTTTCTTACCTATCATTATAAACATTTGTTTTGGATGCTCAAAAGAATCGTCTCATTGAGACGGTTCTTTTGAGTACCCACAACATATGTTTTGGTTGAGAAATAAGAAAAATATGTATTTGATTACGCATTTTATCTCGAGGCCTGACTTATTTATATTTATGCTTTGCAAAACAACATATCGATCTTGTAATGATCAACTGCATTCAATGTGATAGTGTACCCATCCCAAATGCGTACACTCGCTCTCTCATTGTGCAGGGCAGCTGCCCAAGTAGGACACCTGAGCATTTTGTGCTCAACGTGAGCTATTCTGATTAGTCAATGTGCGGCGTGTGTCGTCATGCATCGTCCGTAGTCAAGAATTTGCTTCAAATGACAAGTCCTATACTCTGGGTTAATTTCAACCAAACTTCACAGGAATGTTTCCTGTGTGACCCGCTATGTACTGACCTTTGCGAAACTACTGGAACGAATTTGGTCTGTCAAAGCAAATGGTCGGCAAAGTGCATGGCTTATTGATGCTAATGAAACTTTTGAAATAGTCTATATTATAAGTAAGGTAGTATGACCAGGAAATGCCACAATCACCTATCTTACGGCACCAGAAGAAGAGACATCAAAACAAATACACACACATACACATACAGCCATGCACGCACACACACACACACACACACACACACACACACACACACACACACACACACACACACACACACACACACACACACACACACACACACACACTTCCAATAAACGCAATAACGAATAATGAATTGAACAACAAAAGAATCAGTACCTTAGGACAAACAGGTGGGTGGGGTGTGGGTTATGACTTTCTTCATAAATAACAAATTCGATCCGTCAAAAAATTGGTCATGAGAGGCATGCCAGTTTCCTTTGTGTACTTAACAAGAAATTTAAATATATTTCCTCTGACCAGTGGTCATAATTTTAAACAATTTGACAGGAGATGTAACAAGGTGACCGTCTACAAAATAGCTTAACAATTGTGATCCGTAAAAAAGCAAGGCCACCAGGGGGTGTGGCCTTATGCGGCTACAGAAACTTTAAAGAGACAAAGTCTGCAACTATGAACTTTTTTCGAAAAAATCTATTTTCTTTTTAAATCATTTGTAAAAGAAGCATTAAATTATGTTTTCACAATAAATCTGTTCACCATAGCTGAAAACTGCATGGAAACGTGAATTATCTTATCGAAACAGGTGTTTTTTCTCTTGTTGGTAATTATATGCGTCCCTCGGTTAATATTTAGCATAAATGCTGTTGTTTTGATACTGATAATTTGTTAAGATTTATGAAATTGGTCAAATGTATACCTGAATTTTAGTTTTTTGCTGTGTTCTTGAAAGATAGAAACATTATTTCTAAAATCAAAAGATCAAAAGTTACAGACTATGCAGCTTTAAACATCGTCTTCTCCGAAACCATTGATAAGAATTCAAAATGGTCTTCGGGATACCTTTCACAAAATAGCTAAATCGAATGGTATATCGATCGGTGAATCAAGCGAACATATCCAGTTATCAACCTGTAGATGAATGTGTTTGTTTGTTTGTTTGTTTGTTTGTTTGTTTGTTTGTTTATAAACTATATATGAATTTGTCATTTTAAATTTCTTTCAAGAATGTTATCATTCAATTATTGATTCTTTATCATTAGCATTTACACTACAATACAATGCAATATGGGAGGCATACCTTCACTTTTTTAATTGTGTGTGTTTCTGTTAAGAGCCTATTGATCTAGACTGTGTATGAATCTGTTTATGGATTTGGTCGTTTTGAACATGCTTTCACGGTATTTACCTCGAAGAAAAAAATTAAAACTATTTTATTGTAAAATAATTATGTAGCCTAAATTGTTTGGATGTATGTGGGTTTGTTTTCTCTTTGTTTACGTCATTTTCGTTTTGTGTTGCTGATTTTTGTTACATTTTTTTTGTATGTTTAAACGGACATCACACTGTACACATAGCGACCAGGTCTTATCAGACAAAGACACTGTGGCTAAACACTTGTGATTTTCTTTAGCTCTGATTGCCTGTGAGACAAGAGCCCGTTTTATTTTTTTTATCATAGAATGTTGATTTGATTTGATTGTTTCTCTGTGATGATGCATAGCTTAAGTTTTAAAGTCTTCATGGTAGGGAACTATACATTTTAGGGCAAACATTTGGCCAGTAAAATGCATTTAAGCCCCCCCCCCCATCATTAGGTGTTTATTCATTGTTTGTTGTTGTCCCCATTGTTTGTGGGTGTGGGTGTTGGCACCTTATTTTGTGGTGTGGTTCCGATGTCAATCATCTTGCTGTGGCAGGAGAGAGAGCTGGTTCTTAGCTTTAATTTTGCTGTGGCTGTCTGTGTTCTGTGTCTCGTCTTCAGTATACCATGGGTTGGTCTGCAGTCGGTGATTGTGAAATGTTGGGCCTATATATACTCTCTTAACTTTTATTATTCATTGGACACCATTAATGCAAGAACTTTCATTGAAAAGCTTACAGTCTCAGTCATGTCTTAGGAAAACTACATTTGTGTCTTCTCAATATTAAGTTCAAACCCGTTCGCATGAGTTTCTTCTTATATTAGTTGTATTGCTGTATGCTGCGAACTTAATAAGTCCATATATAGAGAATACTAGGTGAGTGTCTTTTGATATCAAGTTTACCAGGCAAGGCTTTGAGAACGCATGTTGACATCGCGAGGCTTGCCGAGCGATTCAACATGCGTTCTCAAAGCCGAGCCTGGTAAACTTGATATCAAACGACTCGAACCTGGTATTCTATTTATCAGTTTACCCATTGTTGAACACTCTTCAAACTAGCGAGTATGACGTAATTTTTGATTTTTGTGTTGATTCAGCGTCATTAGCGACGTCATTCAAAAAGTGCAACGTCATCATGACCTGATAAAGGTAACATGCCGTGAGATAGGAAACGTTTATTAGGTTATGTTGAAACAATTTAGTTAATATTAGGGGTGACTGATAAAAGGGCTTATATGAAGAAAAAACAATATTTGACTTTAGTGTCTATATTCTTTGACACACTATCCCTGT
The DNA here is from genome assembly GCA_964019695.1 of Loripinus fragilis. Lineage (NCBI taxonomy): Eukaryota > Metazoa > Mollusca > Bivalvia > Lucinida > Lucinidae > Loripinus > Loripinus fragilis. The sequence continues at coordinate 39,769,558 of OZ026531.1, read as the reverse complement.
TCTGTCATAAGATTTCAAATGTCTGGGCAATTAAAAAACAATTTAGTCTAAGCTTTGAAGTATTAAAATACCAGCTTTTTACAGTGTTATATAAATCTGATACTAAGCCCCAGTTAGTCTAACATAATGGACGTACGCATGCACTCATTTGTGCCATGCAATGCATTCAAGTTCCGAATACTAACAAAAAGTGCAAATAACTGCGTATAGACGTGACATATGACTGGAACGCAGAACTCGCATGTATTACGGGAGTAGGTCCCAATGTGGTTTTAAAAATGGAAGGGAGTAACAATTCATTATACCTGTAAAATCTGAACCATGACATTATGGATTCAGGGGCATTTTGCTGCTATTGTTGTTGTTAAATGTATTTTCTTTGTTGTTGTTTTTAAATGATGCTGTTTTTGCTTTGTTTTTGTATCTTTGTGGGTTTTTTGTTGTTGTTGTTTTTGTTTTTGTTTGTTGTTGCTTTTGTTTATTTGTTTGTTGTTGTTTTTTGTTTGTTTGTTTGTTTGTTTTTTTTGGTGGGGGTTCTGCTATCAAGATTACAAAAGAAGAGTTAACACAACACTGATTCACAGTATTTGTGACCTAGTCTTTGGCCAAATTTATTAAGAAGATTACAGATATTCGTCAGGTATTTCTAACTAGAAGCTAATACAGATACAAAAAGAAGAAGTATTATCTTACTTTTTGTACAAAAAAATGCATTTTTAATGTTTTCATTCGAGAAGATTTAAAATCCAACTTAATACTGACCTGATAATTAGCGACAGTCGGTAATGGAAAGACATAGTATCAATGCAATTCACATAGCTATCACATTTATTAAGTGCATGTTTTATACTTTATACATACATTGCCAATGGTACAACTAACAACTAACACAGCTAACTAATTCATTGAGGATGCAATGCACATGTATTAACAGAAAAGCATACGATCACTGGCCGTGAAACGCATGTACATTGCATTAAGATTAAAAGGTGGTTGTTCCACAAGAATATTTATGTCAAAACACATCATTCATAATTCAATTAACTTACCAAATCTCTGCCATTGTTTGACATTTTGATATGTATGTGTATTTTGATGTTCCATTGGAACTCTGCTGTATACTGGAAGCCCCTAAACGGGTACTTTTGCAAATACTGAAGACTCAGATGAAATGCAGCAAAATGCTGCATTTCATCAGAGTTTGCACTGTTTGCTAAGATTAAAACAACCTTCAAGGATAGAATTACATCATAATTTTGAAAATTTACCTATGACCCCTTAAAATACACAATGGGCAGTCCCATACTTAGTGTATCAATATGTATGGGAAATCCGCCAGAATGCAAAGGGTTAATACACCAATACGAGTACCTTACCGTGGATCCATTATAATGGTAGAATATTGAATGGTAGCAAGTTGTCTGCATACTGGATGTACATCCAGTAAATGCTATCTTTAAGTAACGTGTTTGCCTTTTTTACGGTGGAGGCAAGTTATATAGATTATTACACGGTGTTTTTGATCCCAGCCCTGATCTCAGCCCGAGTAGACTGTATCAGCCTGAGCCCGAAGGGCGAGGGCTGATACTGTCCGAGGGCTGAGATCAGGAGGGCTGGGATCAAAAACACCGTGTAATAATATTTTGATCATATACTTATGCGTGTAAAAAAGCTGTGAAATTATATATTAATTTCTTTATTTTGAAGCACATTAATAAACAATCACTAAATTAAGTGACTTTATCAGCCTCAGCTCACAAAGCGGCCTTGACTGATCATTTCGCTGATCATTTTGTTCGCGAAAACGTTGCGCGCCTCTTTGACATTGTTGTGACGTCATGACGTTCGAAAGTTTGACGCTGACACCATTTTGTATGGAGATACTCGGTGTAAGAAAATGGATGTTTTAAATGTTTAAACGGTGTTTTCAGCGCGATTTAGGTTGGAATCAGGTAAAAATATGCAAGAATACGTCCACTTTCTTTATTTTTACAACTGTTTTGCAGATATTCCCTATTTTTTCTCCAGGGCGAGATCAACTGCTGGGGAGGGCGGGACAAAAAATATCAGCCCTTGTATCAGCACTAGTATCAGCCCCCGTATCAGCCCTCTACATGAGTTTTGGATCGCAGGGCTGGACAGATCTATTTTACTTGGTCGATACGGTTGGGCCAAAAGCCTAGTATCAAGGGCAATACTAGTATAAGTATATGATAAATGACGATCTAATGTGTCCCAAACATCATTTCAAAGACGAACCTGGCCTAAAGCATTCCTCAGTGGGTTGGTGCCTGATCTTGTCTTTGGTTCGGCCCATCGCGGCTCAACTTGGGATTCTCTTTAACTCTGACCTTCTTGCATAAAATGGGTTGTGCTAGGAAAATAGAGTCAGGCAGGTATGTGTAAGGATCTGTTAAAGATATTGTCATGTCACAATAATAGCTCTACAGAGCTAATGTTGTCTGTTTCAAATAATGCCGTTAAAAATATAGCTTTTTTATCTTTGTCTGTAACAGCCCTTTCTGTAAAAATTACCTGTATGTTTTGTCTCATGGTGTCACAGCATTAAAATGACACGCCCAGCTTACCGCCATCTCCTTATAAATAATTATGCTAAATAAAGATCGACGATTCATGCAATAAAGTTTATGTGAAGACGCTGGTCTAAACATAATCTCAGAATTTCTATTGTTAAAGCTTTGAAACCTAAATCATTATCGAACACGGAAGCGGGTTACACTAATGGTAAACAATAGAGAGCCAAGTTTGAAGATAAAAAGCAGGATATTGCTTAAACCGACGCTAGGGGTCGTAAAAGAGTCGTTGCACTTTCCATTAATTCTCACGAAAAGTCTGCTGTTGTTAAATTGAATTTGCAGGTTTTCTCTACTCTTGGTGGATCCGTTTTTACAGATTATTTGAGCCTTAGTGGTGAGTACTGACTTTTACACAGATATTCAGCTATCCCACCCTCACACAAATAATGGATTCTTTTTTTTCTTTTGGCTCACCATTGTACCAGAAGTCCTCGAATACGCAGAGATGCAATATCATATGATGGCGTCACTTTGACTAAACATTGACGTCACTGAATGACCATGTGTAACGACCAATACAACCAATGAACAGTCCTCTCGTAAATTTTTGCATGCAAGATGGCTTTCCCATGGTATCAGGGTAAACAGAAAACTGTCAAGTATGGAAACCTTGCTTGACAAAAATCATTAATATTTTACATTGTTTCAATCAAATCAATATTCTTCTTATTATAAAAATATAATTGTCAAATGAAAACTTAGGTAGTAATGCTAGATCTTGAGGACTGCACATTTGATGAAGTTTCAGCCCACGAAATATTCACATAGATTACGCGAACATCAAATTTAAAAAGGTAGTTTTGCCAATTTGCTTTGACTTACTTAGATACTTTCTTGGGTATGATATCGGGAATAATATCTTAGATCAACTGAAAAGTGGTTGTGCATTTCTGGCTAAAACTCAGTTTTAAGGTAAAATGGCTTCCCATAAATAAAGCATGCAATATAACAACACAAAACATGCATATTATGACTTCTTAATACTAACATCAGAAGTACAAGTAATGTCCAGAGATAACTTCAGTATAGTCCGGGTTCGATAAGAGTAAGGTGACGAAACAGATTTACAGTTACAAATGTATAAGTATGAAAGAAAACACTCATATTTGTCCAATGCGGTGAATAAAGTACCATAACGTGACCAACTACGTAACTCTAGGACTCTAAGAAAAATACACCAATTACAAACACAATGTAAGAGAAGATTCTAACTCATATGGATGAGGAGAAAAGACAGGAAATCATAGTTTGCCAGTCTTTTACTTTCCCAGATATTCATCCAGATATTTATCTTGATTTTTAAAAAAAACATTTTTTTTAATGTAAAGAGAAAGACCCTGTTTGACTAGAATGAGAATATCAAAACCGGGTATATTGCATAACATTCACAATCCAACAAAATTTGATTTACCTTGGCAGTGGCGAATCCAGAGAGGGTCATATGATACAATATTAGCTGTCATCGGTTTTATCTGCCTGATTATCTCCCTTGAATATTGACCACTCCCACAACTTACCTGTTGAAATCTGTGGCATCAATTACACAGAAAAGTATGCAACCCTATAAATAAATTATTAATAACTAACTTATTATTAAGCTGCCATTATTTTATAAGTTATCAAAAGAAAATTTAATGTTTTATCTTTATAATGATATAAACAAATACGAAATAACTTAATATTTAGTTTTGTCAAATTGTTCATCTTTTTGACTGGTAAAATCCCATTCATTTCTATGTAAACTGACTGCAAATGCCCTTGGTCAGCCTTTTATGACCCCAAAATAATCATGTTCTGATATTTTCTCGATGTTTTATAAGTTATAAATGGTATCTCGATCACCCAACGATATCAACCATATAAGTTTCACAGAAATAAAATAAATTTTAGTTCTGTCATTTTTAGGTTGAAAATTGAGTTTAAGCGCCTTCTTGAAAGGGCGAAGAAAATGTCTAAGTTCTCATAGTTTGTGTCTATTATGCTTCCGCACTATTCAATATGCCGATAATGTCGAGAAACCTAACGTCATTTTTAAATAGAAATTTAAGGGGAAAACTATTAGCTGAATGGGAGACAAGATAATGAAAAAAAATCTTAAAGGAAATTGTTAGAAAATAACATTACCATAACTTATCAAACCGAAATAAAAATAATTTTATTACAAGTTGCTTCAATTTATTTTTTATTTTTAATATAACAATTATTATTTTTATAATAATAATACTTATTTTATTATTATTATTATCATTATTATTATTATTATTATTATTATTATTATTATTATTATTATTATAATGCCTAAATTTATTCGAAGCATTTCATCTGGCAGTATATTCGTACTTCATTCTCACACCGGATAGGCGGCAATCGAATACACCTATATAATCGGCGAACGAAGATCAAACTATTTAGAACCACAGTTTTCGATTGCTAATCGTGGCCCGAATGGTGACAAATGGCAATTTAAAACACTGTTTCTATCCGTTTTCGATCCGCGTCTGTCGATTAGCGTTTTCGATTACCACCTATTCGGTGTGCCTCTGGTGAGAAACGATTTTGAGACGTTTATAACGGGATATGCGATAATCCTAGGTGTCAGATAATCCCTTGGGCTAAGGTCTTATCTCGGTCATAAAATACTGATTTTACGGTTTTTGCCGAATAAACGACTCTGCATAAAGTGTCCTGTGTGGAAGCCTTGGCATTCTACTAAAAACTTATGCATAAATAAAATGGTGTGTATCAGATACCCAGGCTGATCACAGTGTTCGTGCTCTGTACACCCTTCTTACTAGTTTTGTCATGCGGCGTCTCGTCAGGGTCTTTACTGTTCAGTATAACAACCTTTTTCGGTCATACTACCAAAACTGTCACTTCATGGATAGATGCTCAGACTGCGCAAATGGTGTCGTTTGAAATTCTACTAATGCTTAGGTTTTGCAATAACAGTAAAGGACATGCATATATTATGCCGAAGAGTACTAAAATGAAGCAAAATCAACAGTGTAGATCCAGATACTTCATAACAAGACGTCTCTCCGTGCCTGTAATTTTGTAATAATTGAACATTTAAATAAATTGTAAACTAATAGTTAAGTTTAAGTGCACGGGTGGTAAACCTAGGAACTACCACGAAATTGTGTTAACGCAAATTTGTTCCCAAGCCACATCCGGGACACGTCGTGGTAGTTTCCAGGCCGAAAATTGGATAAAGAAAGGTTGGTGTCACGTTCATTTTTGTTTTATTTTACAACTAAGAACAAACAATGGTGAAATCCGACAATGCAGTTCCGTGTAAATATGTTTCAGCGTCCCCTCTAGCCCAAATTTTTGCATGAAATAAAGTTATTTTCTTTCTTTTGATTCGTGTTTCCCCACTGAGCATCGGACCAATTTTCACCAAAGTTCGAAAGATTTTAGCCCATATCTGTCAAATTAAATTGAATTTGATACCATTTGACGATGAAAATGATTAAAAGACCCTCAATAAACGTTCCTACACAGAAAAAAACATCTGAGTATTTACTCGTAAACGATTCATGCCCAGTTCGTCCTGTGTGGTAGTTTCCAGCTCATCGTGGTAGTTAAAATGCTATTGTGGTAGTTTCGAAGAGTTTGTAGGATGCGTTTCTGAAGTGGTACAAAACATTTTAGTGGTTGCTTGTTTTGCATGACAACCCTCGAATTCGTCAATTAATTGCCACGGTAAACAATTAAATCACATTTTAACTCCATGAAGAAGCAAAGCTGAAGACTCAACATATTCGATGTAATGCGTGACAGGTGGAGATCATGTCCTGGACTACCAAACAACATCTCTTGAAATCTAAAGCAAAAGAAGGTCATCAGTTGAGTCCCGGTGGACCAAGCAACAGACAAAAAAATGATATTAATTATTTCGTCACTCGCTACGTTGTTCCATGTTCAGTCAACTCTAAGATAAAATGGCAGGCTAAGACTACTGGCCCAGAGTATCGTTAGTACTTGCGCTTCAGAAAAAAGAGGAATATCCTTGGGTTGGGTCACTTTTGATATACATGTGAGTGCGACTATGAACGGGCATGTTATTTGATAATTAAAAAGCATAGTTATTCAAAAACAAAATATGTGAATATCCCTTCTTTTCATTCTTCTCATCATTCAATAGCCCACTAGATTTAAAATTCAAGCAGTCGACATTTGTTATCTGACAAAAGGTTGTTTGAAAAGGTCTCCGTAGGAATGAGAGGGGTATTCAAGGTTCAGTCCGCACACCCTGTCTTTAAAAAAATGAAGTAGCCCCTGAATAGAAAACATCTGCTGATGCGAACTACTACTAAATTCCTACAAAGTCTTGGAAACTACCACAATAGCATTTTAACTACCACGATGACCTGGAAACTACCACGCAGGGCGAGCGGGGCATAAATTGTTTACAAGTAAATGCTCAGATGTTTTTTTCTGTGTAGGAACGTTTATTGAGAGTCTTTTTATCATTTCCATCGTCAAATGATATCAAATTCCATATAATTTGACAGATATGGGCTAAAATCTTTCGAACTTTGGGGAAAGTTGGTCCGATGCTCAGTGGGGAAACACGAATCAAAAGAAAGAAAATAACTTTTCATGCAAAATTTTGGGCTAGAGGGGACGCTGAAACATATTTACACGGAACTGCATTGTCGGATTTCACCATTGTTTGTTCTTAGTTGTAAAATAAAACAAAAATGAACGTGACACCAACCTTTCTTTATCCAATTTTCGGCCTGGAAACTACCACGACGTGTCCCGGATGTGGCTTGGGAACAAATTCGCGTTAACACAATTTCGTGGTAGTTCCTAGGTTTACCACCCGTGAAGTGACGCCATTTAATTCTTCCGGAGAAGGTTAAACTTGAACGAACAGCAAAGGTTCGGGTGAAATGGCACAGCGCGGTCAGGCCTGATCCATTGCTGTTTGCGTTCCATATCTCTCAGTTAAAAATTCCCAAAATACACAGATTTAAACAAATCTCTTCACACCGAGCTGATCGGGACCAGTAAGAACCAGAACTGACCAAAACAATTTATAATTTCAACCGTAAACAGCAATGGGACTGATCAGACTGCGCAGATAATTTACATATGTTGTTCCGAGAATTCATGCTTAACAGTAGCATCTGAGCAGTGAACACAAGGAACTGCGATAACCATGTTATATATGCACATACTGGCCTGCTCCATTAATGTCGCTGTTGGAGAGCTGAAACATAAAATCATGCATTCGTTTTATGATGTGGTCATCTTATTGACACAGCGGGAACTCAGTGGGAGTTCGCTCATCTGCGTTAAAAGTATAAGGATTTGGCCTAAAACGACTGTTCTCATTAATTTTGACTGCATTATAATCCTGTATTATGTTTTTTAACTTGAAGCGTAGACGCTGATCAGGCCCTTTTTGTCAAACTCAATGTTCTTTACCTCAGACCCAGTCCGAGTCTTTACAGATGTCGGTTGATTTTATTTTCGAAAAAATTTCTGATAATTCGTTTACTGATTATTTTTGATAAATTAAACCTAAGTAATTATCCGCTTACCCACTCTCAGTTTTTCAACCTGAACATGCAAATACTGTGGGTACGTGTACTCAAAGAATGGTCTCAATGAGACGGTTCTTTTGAGCGCTCAATGCAATGCTAAAATGTTGGAACAATATTATGCTGGATTTTCTCTTATCAAGACCTATGTCGAGAGAAGACCCAAATCAAGCTGCACATCTACAATACTGATACGGGTGAACATGAAAAAACACTGCATTAAAAAGTCTAGAGGAAACTGAAAAAATGACCAGACCAGACCAAATAAGCACATTTGACCAAAAAAGTGGTCCTGTTAAAACCTTATTGGCCTAAAAAGTGGTCATGGCTGGACCGAACATACCGCCGCCGTGAAGCTGTGTTATTTCTAAATCACTGCGGATGCGCAGGCTGGTCTGCGCATTTGTTGTTCGCAAAACCCCGCAAGACAGTTTTCTCACATCGAGGCCCATATTATGTTTTCTGAACATTAAGAAATTCAGTACTCAAGTGCTCATGTACTAAATTCAGAATACACGAATAGTGGACAAACATGTTTTACATTTGGAGATGAAAAATCTTTTTCTTGATTTCAATTAGTTGAGCATGCATACTCCAATTTGCACTATTTATGTAACATAAATGAAATTGGGTACCCTCTTAGACCTCTTTCGTCAGCACACAAAACTATACAGCAAATACTATACACTCAATGCCAGACTAATACCATGGATACCTGGACTCAGATACAATCGATTTCGCGATATAGTCGCCGCGGTGTAAGGGGGACAATTGACTTATCGATTATCTAGGTGATCAAGAACCACAACTTACCTGTAAAGCCGGGCCATAGTTCTATTTGTCAGGGGGTTCGTTCGAACCCCCTCCTTATCCCCTGTTTTAAACATCCTATGAAAATGAAATAATTTGGTCTCAGTGAGACCAAATTATTTTATTTTCATGGGATAATTAAGAAAAATGAGATAAAATAAGCTAACCGAGCCCCACCCAATTATACATTTGAACCCCCTTTCCAGAATCCTGGATCCGCCCCTGCCTGGTACCATGGAACCCTCGGTACCATGAGAAGGCAGAACAAAGAATGCAAAGAATATCACATACTGTCGTACCAACCAAGAGTGACAGTGGCATAATCTTTTGTTTGTAATTGTTAAGTCAAATTTAAACTGAATGTACACCCCACTTGCGCTAATACGAATCGATAGATCACTTGTGTATTAATCCTATAAACACGTGATCTATCGATCATAAGTCCCTGATAGCTTTGTAAACAAAACATGACGTCACTATCACTCTTGGCTGGCAGGACAGTAGCTATCACTTACCTCGAGATCGACAACTTCTTTAGTAAATTTATTCCGAATAATCACCATATTTGGGTCCCGTATCTTCTTCCGGTTGATATTAAAGCCTTCCGGTCGATGTTTATTTGCACCCCGATATTTGTCCCTCATTGAAGCGTAACTGCCTCTCTGATGAACATCAAGTTCCTTATGATGTAGAGAATGCATGTTTGACACGTGAGTTTTATTTATATCCCAATGTTAAAGTTTAACTCGAAGGAAACATTCAACAGATCCAATTTTGTATGTTTAAGAAATCAGGTAATCACGAGAAATTTTAGACACAAGTAAACGATTCTGAAAACAAAGTTGACACTTTCCCGGTAAACTCTCTATATATGCATGTATTCTTCTACTTTCCTGCCAGCCAAGAGTGACAGTGACTTCATGCTTTGTTTACAAAGTTATCAGGAATTTATAATCTATAAATCACTTGTGTATTAATCCTATCCGCGTTAGCTCTTGAAAGTTGAGTATACAATGTAATATTTTACTTAACAATTGTAAACAAAATATTACGCCACTGTCTCTTTTGGTTGACACGACAGTAAACTCATGACTCGATGTGCATTATACACTTGATTGAAAGAACGTATTTTCTTTACATGGCAATCAATTAAATAAAGCCCTCCTTGTAAATCCAAAATGATGATCTGATAGGGCTTACAAGACCGATTTAGATTTTGGAAAATGTTTTGGAATAAATAAATGGTTCTTATAGCTCGATTGCATGGGACTTATATACATATATCATATTTTGAGTGAACATGTAAGGCGAGCTTCCGTCTACATGTAACAAAAATGCTTTCATTATTGAATATATTTATAAGAAAGCACTATGGAAAACACTATAAATGGGGCCCACTCCGGTCCGTTACTACTCCCTTCATTTTGTACTTACGTAATCAAACCCAAGACAATCTTTGTAGTGCACAGACCAATACTGTTTTTATGGACTAAAGTACAGTCTTTATTTTTTTGAAAGTCCAGATTTAGAATCAGAAGCATAGATCTAGCAAAGATTTCAAATATTTACTATTTTCACAATTTCTTTTAACAGATTTGCTGTGGGAATATAAAATAATAAAATGTTGGACTCTCAAGATGGCACTTAATGGTTTCATTGTAATTAACGACAATAAATTATAAATGCGCTCTCCGGTCGGATTTCAAAGTTTACACGATTATCTTTGACTTAAACAGCACTTTGAGTAATCTTGATTGAAATTAATGCGAATCCACTATTTATAATATCATCCTTCATTCAAGAAAACACGTCGCCTGGATTTTCGACTTGGTAAAATTCAAAACCAGTCTCAGGCTCAGCTACAGAGACTTGCTAGAATATTGCAATTCAGCATATAGCAAATAATAAGTAATTCTTCTTTCCAGAAAGCAAATCACAAAAGCACTGGCTGATCTGTGCATGTGCTTTTGGCATGCAACAAAACAAGCTGTCTCGCATCAAGACGCATTTCTTTTGTCAACCACGAATACCAACTGCTTTAGGGTAAAGTCGGGTATATTCGGACAGACAGCTAAATTCGGAAAGCGACCTTGTTTGTTTCATTTTCAAATATTGGAAGAAGAATTAATTAATTAAGCAAACAGTGAAAATCCTGATGAGACGGCTCATAAGGAGCCGTCTCATCTGGATTTACACAGTTTTCAAATGCGTGTCCGAATTTACATGATGTCCGAATTTACCCGACTTTACCCTAATGTTTACGTCACAATCCAGTTTTAAAATGCTGAACAAACACACAGTAGCATTTCTAGACAGGAAAGGTTTCTGATATAAATCCAATACAATGTACTCAAGTTCACGTTCAGTTAGTAGTCAAATCATATTTTGTTTTGCAAATGGTTATTGACAACAACATGTTTATTACTTTCGAGAAGCGTTGTTTTAATGCACAGCCACTGAGGACAGCATTAACGATTAATGATTGAGTTCTAAAATTCCGGGAAATTTGCAAGCTTAGCGAATAGCCTAACCAGCCTGCACAGTCGTTTGAACATTTTAATAATCGTTAATATGACAACCATAGACATGTGTGTTGTTTTACCGAAACAGACAAGCTATTTTGCAGAATGTGCCAAAATTTAGACCAATATCAGCCTTTCCTTGGTGGACTTTCGTCTTTATTAGAATCATAGCTTGCTTCGTTTATCACAGCTTATTAGAAATTCACTCAGCAATATATTAAGCGACAAAGGAGAAAAGTGACTGCTTTATGATGGTGAAATGCTTCATGTTACAGACGCAATCATTAATTGATAGGACAGAGCTAGGTCTGGATTTGCTGCATTTTCAATTGCATAATGATCGTTGTTATCGTAATGATCAGCAAACAAACAGACATGTGAAAACATGCCAATATAAATGAGCTAGCTGATGCGATTTTAGTACGTATCGTAAATGCGAGTAGCTACCGGTACATGTGTGTCTTTATTCGGTGTGCAAGAATGGAATGTCCTAATTGCCATAAAATAGTAAAGGAATGGTTGTGAACCTTGGCTATGTATTTGATGTATCTCTAAACCATGCCGTTTCCATATTGAGTATACGGTTTTAGTGTATGCTCTTGTTTTCCATAACATTCTAGTATCCCAAGAAACGCATTTGAAAGAGAGACAGACAGACAGACAGACAGACAGACAGATAGAGAGAAAGATCTGGTTGCTTTACTTTAACTGCTTTCTTCATGGTGCCGTAGGTTGGCCTGCAGTGTAAAATTGTGGTATTTCCTGACCATACTCACTTACTTTCTTGAACATTTGCCACTGCAAAATTATGACATTTTAATAAGCATATGTTATGCAGTATTTCCTCAATCCATATCCATAATTTCGATGCCTTTATCCATTTTTTGAAAAAATCCAATGTACTCCATTTCGCTCTAATCACTTTATAGTGATTGGAGTGAAATGGAGTATACTGTGTTTTAAATAGTTACCTTTTTAAGTAGAAAACATTGATAACAGTCGAAATTTATTTTTGTTTTCGTTTAAGTTCTAATTTATTAATACCCCAGTGGAACCTCTGATCTAATGAATAGGCCTACTAAATCAATGTCATTTGACTTTGTTATATTTTCAAACTTTATTTTTGAGTGCTGTCGATTTGGCAATTATTATAATTGTGAATCAAAGAAAAGCAAGTGAGTATGATCAGGTAATACCACAATCACATGGCACCAGGAGGAAGAGCCACATAACAGGCATCAGCAAAACAGTTAAAGTAAAGCAACCAGCTTTCTCTTTTTTCTAAGATGCACTGTCAATTTTAAAACAGGTAGGCAAGGCTACAACGTTTGAGCAGATCCAGATACGTTACCTCTAAATTCAAACTTTGCAAATATCTTGATTTCACGAAGTCCAGCTTAAATTTACAGTAAACTAATAAAATGTTCTTGAACACGATCTATATGCAGAAAATTGAATTCTTGACTTTCCTACGATATATGATAACACCAATCCAAACAAATTTATATGAAAATTTCGAAAACAGTTGACAGCTAAAACGCAATACGTTGCACATGTACATAATCTCCTCGGTGTTATTATGTGCGGATCCAGAGGGAGGGACATGGGGTCCGGACCCTCCTGAAAAATCACAAAAATACAGGGTTTTCTAGCAATACAGGTCCTGATCTCCTAAAAAAAATCGCAGCTACCAACCCAGCATTCAATGTTGGGCCATCATCGGCCCGCCAGCGAAACGCCATTTAAATGGCGTTTCGCTGGTGGACCGATAATGGCCCATTTATAGCGGTATTTCGATTCTCTATCCCCTCGTCAACTAAATAAAACACAAAAAACGTTATCAAATTTGGACCCCTCTGACAAAACTTTCTGGATCCGCACATGGTTATGATGAATAGACATCCAATACAAGTCCTGAAATTGCTTGTTAACGCTAAACCACAGAAGACAAATACGAATATGTTCGAATATGCTGCTTCATGCTCTCTGAAAACTCTTGGGACACAATTATCTATTTGCTTTGTTTCTGTTTTATAACCAGTCGAGTTAAAAGCAACGCAATTTGATCTATCCAGTCTTGTATTGCACGACCGTAGGCAAAAACAACAGTTGACTTTGTGAGTGCACAATATAAACAAAACGGTTAATATATCTTAATTTCTCATCATAGATCTGAGAAATGACAAAGGACGGTCCTAATCGACAGCGCGCAACTGCCTTAAATGTCCGCGAGGGCGTATGGCAGAATATGAAGATAGATAATATAGACAAACATGATACAGGCCTTGCAAAAGTAAATATAGTATGTCTTAAGATCGTGGTTACATTTTAAGCATTGCGTATCATTTTGTATTTTCTAACTTTACCATGTTGACATTGTATAGAATAATATACCAAACCCTCAATGTAATGCAGAAATCGACCATATAAAATAGAAAACATATGAAAATTGTTTCTTGCACACCGGATAAGTACTATATGTTGATAATCTTCCATTAACGACCCTTTAGGGACATGGATTCAATTATCTCCTTTAGAAATAGAAAGTGAGTATGATTAGGAAATGCCACAATCAAAAACCGCAGACAAATCCATGTAACCGCGAGGAAGAGCCACACAACCATCACGAGACACCAGGAAGACAAACTAAACAAAGCAACAGGCTCTCTCTTCCCCATCAAGATGATTGCAAAAATAGAATAAACGTACAAAATTAGTAACGTACAACAAAACATAGAACAATTACAGACCCCCACAATTAGAGACAATACACAAAAAGTCAACAACAACAGAACCACCGCCTTAGAACGGACATCAGCCTAAGCCACCGGGGGGGGGGGGGGCATAAATGCATTTTACTGGTACCAAATCTTCACGTCTACTGAGCTGTTTTCTGATTGGTCAAATTATCGTTTTGTAAATTGTACGTTATCTGTGAGTTCCCAAACAAGTAAATGTGACCAGGATATGGTTATTATTTCAGAGCACATCTCATCTATGGTGTGAAGAGGAAATGGAGAAGAACTCAATTTGCCTGAAAATCACATTAACAAGAAAGAAGAAAAGAAAATACAGTACGGTTTACCAACCCTTCCCTCAATAGACAACTATACGGCCAAACTAGAAGAAACAAATATACCACATCACAAATCCAGGACTAGACATTATAAGCACGCACAGGCTAAAGAAAGAAAAAACATAACAACAGAACTATGGCGTTAGAAGGGAAATTATCAGTTACCGCTCAAATTAACTGCAGTGCTGCACGTTGCCTGATAAACGTTATTGTGTCTTTATCAGGTCATGATGATGTTGCACTTTTTAATGGCGTCGCCAATGACTCTGCGTCGACATAAAAAAAACGATCGTTACGTCATATTCGCTAGTTTGAAGAGTAAATCAACTTGGTAAGCTGATAAATAGAATATTAGGTTCGCGTCTTTTGATATCAAGTTTACCAGGCTCGGCTTTAAGAACGTTTGTTGAATTGCTTGGCAAGGCTCGCGATGTCATCAAGTGTTCTCAAAGCCGAGCCTGGTAAACTTGATATCAAAAGACACTCTACTAGTATTCTCTACACAATTAAACTGCAATTTTAAACACACCACATTCAAAAAAAGCAAAAAAAAATAGTTTTCAAATTCCTCATCTCTTAAATGCTTCAGATTGGTAATCATGATCTAAATATGCCTTTATAAATGTATCTATCTATATGTATACTGTGAGTATATGAAAACAAAATCTGTAAACTTCATGTATGCTCTTCACTAGTCGGGGTAATAAAGAATTTATTATTATGGTTATTCTAAGCCATTAGTGACAGCTGGTTCCAGCAGCAAGAGGAATTCCGTTACAGTTTTTGCCTTGGGTCACAAGCCTTAAATTAAAACTCATGAAAATACTGAAATATTGTAGATTTACTCTTTTTCCAGATGACCCATCTTTAGTTATAAATTCAGGTAGGATATAATGCAAAAATCATACGAAACTCTGCTTACCTAGTTACATCTATATTATAAAAGTAAGTAAGGGTGCAAATATCAGGAATCGATACAATCAAGTACCACACCTGTCCCAGGATACCAATGGGAAAGTGACAAACTCACAGTTAGACACCACCAACGAGAGCCAAGAGGTCAGCCCTTTCCCAGCAGGTGACCACAAGGCATTTATAAACAGACACACACAAAGGCATACCAAACACAAGACAGAAAAAACATAAAAGATCCACAAAAGAAGTACCGCCTTGGAACGGCCAGTAAAAGTATTTTCCTGGAGGGCATGGGGCGCCAACCTCGCCCTTAGTTCAGATGTGGACCAAGACACATAGATGTTTGGTTTGCATGAGAGATCCTTAAGAAGTCTCATTCTATCATTATCTCGGACATCCCAGTCTGCTCTTCAAGTAAGATGACAAATAACTCCTCACAATCTCGCATGATACTAGACGTACCATCTCTTGATGTGTTTGTTACCAGGTAAGATTTTTCTTGCACACCGGATAAAGATATCTGAGATTTTACCCTGGGATAGAAAATCTTATCTTACCCATGCTATCTTTCCCAGGGCGTCAAGTAACGTCATCATGTGAAATTGCATCTTAGCGTATTGAGGAACTTCTGGAAGCTAATTTTAAATTAAATAAATACATAATTAAAAACAGTGGTGAGCAAGAAAAAGAATCCATTAATCGTGTGAGGGTAGGATAGAAAAATCCGTCCCTCTGGATCGCCGTTTTGTCATCACTCGGCAAGCCTCGTGATGCCAAACGGCTATCCTCCGGGTGGATTTTTCTATCCTACTCTCACACCCATGCTATATAGATTCTTATAGTCCTTCATTCTGAATGTTCTGCTGGCTTTAGTCTGAGTGCTAGGTGGATCTGAAACTCACTGGAGCCTGCAGTAGCCTCATTTGAGTGGATATCTCCTTGTTGCAGTGCATACATCATGCGTGGCCATTTTAAAACTGTGTCCGTGACTTCATTTTGTTGTCTTTCTTGCTGATTACTTATTGAATGAAGAGACGCATTTTCCTTTGACATTTATACACATTTTTCATGGTTGTAAATTTGGGGTTATCTAAATGAGTCAATGTCAAAATTCGTCAAAATTCTTGTCCGTTTCATATCTTATGAAAACCGCTGATGTGATCAAGATTTTTTTTCTTCACACAATACTACTGATCATACTTAATAAGGCTAGCTGATAAAAGTGAAAAATATTGGTGTGTAAATATATTTTTTATTGGATTAAAACCCCATTTTTTGGCATTTTTGCCCGTCCAACGGAAAAAATTGAACTTTCGACAAGAATTATTAAAAAAACTGTTATTTTCTCAGGAATTTTAACTGGCTGTATTGATAAAAGCACTATCAAAGTAAATGTAGGAGGTTTCAATATGTGATTTTTCATTACATTTTTTGCATTTTTTTGCCAAAAAACCTCTGTCCCAAGCGTTTATGTCAAGACCGTAACACTTGATAAATTGCAAAAATAATACTGGATCCCTAATGGTGCTGAATCTGGTTTTCTGTCATACTAATTCGACACTTTCTAATTACTAAGAATACATGTGTTTTGTAAAGTATCTACAGAACTGGCAAAAGAAAATACTGTTTTGGTGAGTGAAATTTTTATAGTATATTTTTTTCGTGTCAAATGACCGTAACACAAAAATGGACAATGGAATTTGATAAAAAAATTCTGGTTTTAACATCTTGACCAAATAAAATTTCTCAACAAAAAATCACTCTTGTTGCGATGTTTTAGTGAGTAATCATTATTTTAGGTAAAAAAATATGTAGAGTATATCAATACCGTAACAGTCAATACTGTAACGATAAAAATGTTGCGGTATTGACACATCTTGTTATGGTTTTGACATATGCTGTCAAAAAAGTACAGTTTTGAATGCAAAGATATTAGTTTTTAGTCAAGTTTATTAAGTGAATTTATGGTAAGAAGACTTTATCAAATTTAAACAAGCATAAAACACAAATTGAATGATGAATTTGAGTATAAACAGTTTGTTACGGTATTGACATATTGTTTTGTTTTCAGGCAGGGTTTGTCAATACCGTAACGGTTTTGTCAAACCCGTAACAATATTTTGAAATACATGCAATCTACCATATATTCCAAAATTCTTTCTGTGCACATGTGTCAAGAGTATTAACATTGCAATCTGGTCAACAGTGCTCTACACCAAATCTTAAACAGAAGAATTACGCTAGCATATATTCTTTAAAGGTCAATACCATAACACTTTTGTCAAGTACCGTAACAGTGATATTTTTGGGAAAAAAGTATATCAGACAGAGACAACATGTAGATTTTAAGTACCTGATCAATTCCTTTGGTTGATTACAATCATACCAAAGCATTGTAATTTTCTAGAAATGTGGTTTTTAAACAAAATACTGAGAAAAATAGTACGCAAAATCACTTAAAGGTAAAAAAACGCATTTTACGTTTGCTCATTGTCATAAATAATCATTTTGTTCAAATTTTACCTTCGACTCAATTAAACACATGATTTATTGAACTTATCCAATGCAACAAAATAAATATCCATGACAAGATTTGAAGAAAAAACAGGAATTAAAGTTTGTTACGGTATTGACATTTTATCTGGTCATGTGATCTTTGAAACTTAATTATAAGGATCTGATTGGCTGTTAAGGTTTCTTTTCGCTTTTCATAGTATTTTCAGAAACAACTAGTTACTTTCATGAAAAAAGAATATCATTTTATTTCATTCATATTTTCACTTTTACTTCTTTCAAAATTTGACGAATTTTGACATTGACTCAAATAATGAATGGTATCATATAAACAGTGGTCTTGCCACTTTTAATGACACAGAACAGTCGAGAGTTGCTTAACGCGAGCTCGCTACAATGTAGCGCTACGTAGCGCTTTCCTAACTCTATGCAACGATTATGCCTCAAAAAAGCGCTTTTTTGTAACAGTCCGTTGCACAACGATAACATTCCTATTTAAGATACGCATACTCATAAAACGCTTTGTAGCGCTCTGCTTATGCAACGGTTCGTTTCACATATCACTTTCCGCGAGACTGCTCAAGAATAGTTTGATAGCGGTACGAAGCGCTATATTGTAGCAAACCGTTGCATAGCAAACTGCCACAAAGCGCTACGAAACGCTCGCGTTAAGCAACGCACCCAAGCATATGTGCATGCCGTCCAGGAGTGTATTGTGTATTGTATTGGTCATTTGGTGCCAGCTTACTGACACATACCGCCTTTGACTGCTTTGCATTCTTCAGCATCATAGACACTGAAACTGAAATATCTAATCTTCCTTTGCATTGTTATTGATATAAAAGTAAGACTTAAATTTAGTAGTTTGGAATCGCATTTTCTTCTTTAAAATTCTAATAAAAAAATAACTTTAAATAAAAATATTAAAATTTACATTTAAAAGACTCTAAACTTGCTAATTTTATACTTTAGCACTATTCGCTGATCATGACGAATGAGATGGAACCGCAAGGATTCTAATTATTTTTGTTTTATTCCAAATTTTCAAGAAATAAGGAAATCATTGCTGTTTGAAGGCCGTTATCCAAAATATGGTTCAGGTGTTTACTATGGAATCTTATCATTTGTTTATAGTGCTGGCGCATTGTCAGTGAAGGTAATATTGATGGTAGATAGATTCCTTTTCTAAATCCAGAGTAAATGAGGGGCTGATAGGAATTAGCCTACATTTATGTCCCTTGATTGGTTCACACAAATATTTCCCCTTTTACTGTGGTGTTGAACTACCAGCTCGTGTGAGCATCCTTTTTATTAAATTTGTCTGAGCTGTACATTCAATGAATTAGCTTTCAAGAAATGTTGTCTGTCCCGGTAGTTGGTTATTCCAGGTAAATTGAGACCTTTGCACCCCAGTATGAACATGAAATGCTTTGAGCATCCAGGTTGAGAACCCGGTTGTAAATACTAATCCTTGTTATGGGTGCTACAGGTAATACAGAGAATACCGTATGGCTGTATACTGATTACTGTTATTTATCCTTTTCCATTGAAAGTGGTACATGCAGTCATATATAAAACCATTATCCATCTTTATAAGTACAGTAGGACAGTCAGTAATAAACTATCTAGAACTTTGGTGAAAGAAAGTGGACAACAGCAGAACAAAACTGCAATGTCATGGATAATTGACTTTTTCTCATGTCTTGAAAAATCATTAATCCTATGAATTATATTGCAAAGCGGCGAAGCGGCACTATGGTTATTGGCTTCATTTAAATTATGTATGTCAAAGCATACAGCGTTTTTGTTTTATCTTCGCTGAAAACAAATTCCACAAGGTAATAAAAAATGGAAGATGATCGTGTTTAAACAAGGCAATTTTATAATAACATGTTTGTTCGTTTTATCTAATTTTATTCTCAAATTTCAGAGTACATAAATCATAAATCCCATTGAAAATAAAAACAAGCTAACATCATGCTAAACAATTCATACTCACACGAGGGTTGTTTGATAATATTGTGTATTGTACAACAGCGCGAGAACTGTGTGCACGATTTCAACGATATTGATACATGTACATGTCCACCTGGATAGCTCTAATAAATATGTTTCCAATGGCATAGGCGTTTATGTTTTAACACAGGTCTAATGTAATTACCATTGCAATATGACCATTCATTTACCACTGTTGCAAAATTGATTAGAAAACGTGTTTAAAATATTAAAGAAAATATAAGCGTATATAAAGGTAAGCACAAAGCTTGGTAATTCGGTAAAGCTGATTTTTTACTGACTGTGGGGAAGTTAATGGGTCCCATAACGTATCTTATGAGACAGTTCGTAGATGGAGAAAGATATTTCACACTGGCACTCTCTTAAAGATGCTGCAAAGTCTTGATGACCTGTAACTGCAACAAGTAAGATCAATGTCTCAAAAGTAAGGGAAATCACTGAAACTGATGGGAGATATTGCCAAAGCTGTTGGGATATCACCATCGAAAGTATATTTCATCTGAAGCGTACATTTTATTTTGAAAGCACATGTACGAAAGAGTTCTACCAGATGGATACTCCATCTATTGACAGATCAACAAACAATGGTACGCGTGCAAACGGCCAAGCAATTGCTAGATGAAGATTCCAAAGTTCAAACAAAGGCAATTTGCAAACTTTGTTACTGTAGACGAGACATGGGTGCACTATTTCGAGCCAGTTGAGAAACTAGGGAGCGAGGTATGGATAACTTAACATGGTAGACGACCTGCAGTTGCCTAAAGGACAACGAGCATGAAGAAGGTCCTCTATGCTATATTCTTCTCATGTGTCGGTATAGCCATACAAGTTCCAGTGCCAAAAGGCAAAGTGTGATGTGGTACTGAAAAAGCTAAAAGAATATTACCAGAAACGACGTCCAGTGACAGGATTCAATATGTTTGTCTATTCCATGATACTGCCCCAATACATACATACATCTGAAATTGTAAAGCACTTTCTAAAGTCAGAGTGATAACCATCTTGCGATACACACCTTACTCTCCAGATTTAGCCCCTTATCATTTTTTCAATTTCCCAAAGCTAAAAATGTTCTAATCTTCTAGCGTTATACCCCCAGTGCCTCAGAGGTATACCCAAATCAGTCTACCGTGACTCATTCTGGAAGTGGATTCATAGACTGAAGTTATGAATTTCCGACCACGGAGAATATTTGAAAGGATGTAGTGTTAATTTGACTATTCGAGCCGATTCCTTTTAAGATAATACACAATACACATTACATATCGAACAACTTTCGTAGTCCAAAAGCTAAAGAGAGGCATCGATAATTCGATCTCTGATTAGTAGATTTAACAGCTATGACCCAAATGCAAACAGTAATCACAATATTGGTTATAAATATATTTTAACCCTAATGTTTGGTCATGAGACCCAACAATTCTTGGTAAAATCCTTTCTTCAAAAGAAGGTGATAAAAGATATCAATCTTGCCACTACATAAAACATGCATGTAGATTTCAGGAAAAACAAAATGCATAAATGCCCCTAATAAGCTGGAGGTCAAATTACATCAACTAAGCAAACAGCGAAGGCCCGATCGCCTCGCTAGTGCGATAAGTACCGAAAGTTCGTGTACTATTCAGTATGTATATGATCATTTTATAGGTCATGGCCAACACAGCAAGCTAGCTGACCTTCTTGGATTCGTTAATTTACGAGAATACATTATTACATGTATCAACATTTATAGCATTTTATGTTCGCTAATGTCAACACATGGGGATTCTAGACATTCTCTGTTAAATGAGTCGTTTTTGTTGTTGAATAGTTAATGTATTACTGATAAACATGCTTTCAGAGACTGCGTATTAAAACTCTTATCGCCAATTAGACCATAAATAGATGTTATAAATTAATCAAGTGTGTCCTCTTATTCTTTCGCCCAGTACAACCAATAAAACCGAGCCTTTATATATTTTTTTCGCATGACTGAACCCTAAGCACCGTACATGTAGACAATAAATACAACCTTCAATCACAATGCAGCAAAAATGGTGCACGGCGAAAAACACACCTCTACTCGCTTTGTATAAACCAAATTTCACCTACTTTTTCTTTCACTTTGTATTGGCTAACCATTTCAGCTATTAGTTTTCACAATTTTAGCATTATATGTTGGTTGCAAGCATAAACATTGTCAATATTTGAAAACCATGTAAGCAGAATCCTCTTCAATTATTTTTTTCTTCAAAATTCATATTTGAAAGGGGGTTCCGGTTACTTGTATTTTCAAGTATTAATTATTTGCAGACTGGGAACTTGCAGATAATTGCAAAATGGTGCATACACATGTACATACACATGTAGGGAACAGCTAAATCAAGTCTGCCCCTGTTCTCTTTACTCCATCCACTCTGAACAGGCAGAACATAAATCAAGTACGCTGGAACATCTGTGCTGGCGTACGCCGGAGTACTCCGTCTTCCAAGGTGGTGTAGACAGAACAGTCACGTGACCTGTCCCAAAAAGATGGCGGAACACTGCCTGCATGCGCGGAAATATTTTGTATCGCTTGATTTATTCCGGAGTACTCCATAGTGCCCAGTTTTACTTGTTTAGGTCGCTGTTCTGGTGTACGCTGAGTACTCTAAAAGTTGTTAAATCAAATCCGCCCATAAACTAAAGGATGCCTTTCAAATCCGAAACTTCACTAAAACGGAAACTAGCTATTAGACAATTTAAACATTTTACACATTAATGCCTAATGGAATTCCCACTTGCATCAATTCGACCACTCCAATTCCGTTTAAAGGGTTGCTGGGCGGTATTTTCATTTTTATTAAAATTTTATTAGAACGCCCTGTAAGCAAATAGTAGAGAACCTGATCAGACGCCGCATTATTAGGCGTGTGGTTTGGTTCTATACTGTTTGCCTATGTCCAACAAAAAGGACGCTAGGTTTATATGCATTAAATAAAAATCACAATTTCGGCGGAAACGTGTTACTGAAAATAACGTTTCTAATTGTTGGCACCATCATTTCTAAAATCTTTGTACACTGGAAACCCCTAAATGGGTACTTTGGCAAACACTGCTGCATTTTATCACTTATGGGGCAGAAATACTACATAATTATGAAAATCCTACAAGTGATCCCTTAAAGTACACAATGGGCAATCACATACTTATTGTAACAATATGTCTGGGGAAATCTATCATAATACAAAAGGTTGTAATACACTGGTCTGCAGTATGTGCTTGTGGTATTTCTTGACCACACTCACTTACTTTTTGATAAGATCGTCACCTTTTTGTTGGCAGGTTATTTTCTATTCTCCGAGGATCGATACATTTTCAACTTTTGACAAAATGTAGCACAATTATACAAAAGACCCGTTTTCCAAATAAGATGTCCTTGACTTTTTAAGTTTTATTCCCTCTCATGAGTATGTTATTTCACATTTCTCGTCAAGTATGGTTTCTGAGTGAAGATATTGGCAAGTGGGCCGCACCTGAGATTTTGGTACTTATTTAGCACCGAAGCCTCAGTCTGCACAGACTCGCCATTGTTTTTACTGCTCTCATACACAATATATTGATTCAGAAAAGGCTAAGAATAAACTTATTTATTTGCCCAAATAGGTACTTCTTTAAATAAACTGGTCTATGGCTGTTTAAGTTTGATACTTTATTCAGTACGAACTAGCTCATGCTATTTTGGTGCTGATGTGAGATTAAATTAATAGTCACTAATATCACACAACACTATATTCTCTTTGCGATTATATTAATGCTGCGGGTATACGTTTAACTTTCATTCTAGCTTTTACCTATGTCCTTCTCTTGCGAACAGCCATAGGGGCCAACTCATGAGGTTGTGTACTGATCGCATATTCGCATTACAACCACACAACTAGCAGGTTAGCACAGAGGTAGTTCATGGATATAGGTGTCATGCAAATATAAACAATTTGTAGTAGAGTGACAGGAATTTTAATACTGATTGGCAGTTTGGGATGTTTAAGAGAGGTAAAGACAATAATGATGCTTGGAAAATGTAAATTTCCAAATAGTTAGATTCCTTATTTTCAGTAACATATGTTTAAGGTACATATTGGAATTGCCTCTATGAGGCAATTCCAATGTGTACCTACAACATATGTCTTTTCAATAAATGAGTACAACTGTACCATAAGCTTTTTTAAACAAATTCTCTACCAGTTTTATTCATTCAAAGATATGAGCATGTAGAAATGAACAACTTTTCATGTAGTTTTTCATGCACCTGAGTAAGAGTATAATGATAAATTGCTAGTTGCGTGGTTGTAACACCTCAAGCGTCCTTGCTGATGCTAGAGCTCTAGACCAACAGCTAAGACTAGCCTGCGCCTTCGTAGCCCGAAAAAGAGATAAGTACTGTAAGCGTGTGTCCTGGTTTACATCGTCTTTCTTGTGTGAACAGACATATGGCTATAAAAATATGTATTTTTCAATTACTATAGAGCTTTTTCCACAAGTTTCCCAGATGTGTGAATTCTCTTCCCTATGGACAAGCGTAAATGAATTATAGTTACCTAAATGAGTTAATGGTGTCTCTCTTTTGTGAAAAAGCATAATTCATATTAAATTTGGTTTATAATTAATCTAAAGCTTTTGCCACGTGTTCCATATGTTAATGTTATCTCCACTGTATGAACATACATACAATGTATGTATCTTTAAGACATTTGCACGACCAAAAGATTTGCCATGCAAAATTTAATGAGTTTGTCATGTATGAATACATGTAGCATGTGCATCTCTTATATTACTGAATGGACGGGTGGGTGGGTGGCTGGGTGGGTTGCTGGCTGGCTGGCTGGCTGGCTGGTTGGCTGGTTGGCTGGATGGATGGATGGGCGGATGGATAGATTGATCGATGGACAGGCGAGCGGACGGATGGATGGATGGATGGATGGATGGATGGATGGATGGATGGATGGATGGATGGATGGATGGATGGATGGATGGATGGATGGATGGTTGGATGGGTGGGTGGGGATTTGGGTGGGTGGGTGGATGGATGGATGGATGGATGGATGGATGGATGGATGGATGGATGGATGGATGGATGGATGGATGGATGGATGGATGGATGGATGGACGAACGGACGGAAGTACCCTCAATAAATGACCATTTTTGTGGCTACAAATTAATTGGCAAAAACATAATGTGGCTGCTTATTATAAGTGACATTATTTTGTCCATGAATTTAAGTGGCTATATGTTTAAGTGGCTGAATTTTTGAGAGACTACATTTTATGTGATAAAACATATACTTGACCCCAGAGGGGATTAAACTGTAACATAAATTTGTGTTTCGTTGTATCAGGGTAACCTCAATACAACAGCTTTTGGAAAGTATTAATGGGCAATGAATACAAGTTTTTTTTTATCTATTTCAGTAGTTATGTAAGATCAAGGCACATAGTGTATGGACAAGGTGTTGCCACGTAAGAGCAAGGCACATGGTGTACGGACATGTTACCACATCAAGCCAAGCCACATAAAGTATGACGGACAGTGCTGGACTTCAAATACAAGTGGACAACCTTAAGTGCCTTGGTGTCAAAACTTGCAGGGGTTATAACCCCTAGTTGATTTATATGTCTACCTCAAATCTCTTACATGTAGGTGGCTACCCTCTGAAGGTCAATTTTCCACTGAAGTGTCAAAATAGCAGATTGCTAGCCACTTATGTACCTGCTCGTAGGAACGGACGGTAGGACGGATAGATGGATGAATGGATGTGTAAATGGGTAGGCAGGCAGGTAGGTAGGTAGGTAGGTAGGTAGGTAGGTAGGTAGGTAGGTAGGTATATAGTTGTATCGACCTTCCGCGGAAAGAATATTCCTTCCGGTGTTTAGCCGTACCCAGCAAAAGCAATGGCAGCTGACGACGTATGTGTTGAGTTTTTCTTATAAAATCAATGAATTTCGACATATTTTATTCTATTTTCATACCTTAAACGATTAGAAATATATTGAAGTAAATAGCAGACTAATGATTATGATAATTAGGTCTTAAATAGCCTAGATTATCGATCCCAAATCAGAAGCTTTGGCTGACAGGTCACATATTTCCGGACAGGACTTGTGCAAGACAGGATCAGGAAAATTTACTGTAACTGTTGATACGCCATAGCTAACAATCCTTCACGAGGACTTATACTTGAGATAATTAGTCCCTAGCTCTCACAAACAAATAGCAAAGTGAATACATGGTTGGTTAGTTGAGTCAACCTTGATTGAGATTTTGAAATACTATAGAATCATTGGTAGGTTCATTAGCAAGGTTACTTTTTTAAACCAACTTGTTGATATCTTCTTTTTGGTACAAAACTGGTAAAGGAAGAGTAGGTAGCACACTTATTTTTGGTGCACGAGGTCTGGGTTCGATCCCCACTCGCAACAAGGAAAAGTTCGATGTCAGAACAAGCTTTCACTAAAGGTAGTGGCTAGAGGTACGGATCCGTACCCCTAGCCTCAGAGGCTAGGGGTACGGACCCGTACCCCTAGTATTTTCTGCCATGCCAGGCTACAGGTACAGACATATAACCCTGATGAGAAATTCTAAATTATCATGATGATAAGTGGTCGAAAATACATTGTTGTTGTGTTATGAAATACCAATCCAGTAAGCCGTCATTTGCAATCAGTCACTGTTGCAATGCGGGATAACTCTGTATAGTAAATATAAAAACGAAACACGAATTCGGAATTGGGACAAGTGGCGCAGGATTTATGTTGTGTTGCTGTTATTATTATTATTATTTTTAGAATTATTATTATTATTATTATTATTATTATTATTATTATATCAAATTAAAACTTGTTATTCATGATTTGTTTTTTCTGTTTTCACTTTCGGGTTGTGTCATTAGCGAGGGTGCGAACAACATTCTGTGATTTATTGGTCAGCATAACGCACCACAAAGACATCTTTAAACTTAAAAGAACAAGTTTCAATGATTGGCTAATGTTTATATGTCCAGCCTCAAAGACATCAGAAGAACTTAAGAACGTCCTTAATTAGCCTAATCCGTACAAACAGTAATTAGACCTATAATTATATATACTTTGCCAGAATGGCTCAAATGCTGAACATAGGGAAAGGGTTTGAGGACTTTTCCTCTTTATAATTTGCCATCCAGCAGTATCAGAAGGAAGAAAATGTTCAATTCTTTAGGCGCAGTTCACGAACCATTGAAAAGGCACAGCCACGGATGCTAGACAAAAAACTTAATGAACGTCTGAAGTATTATGAGATATCATTTCATTGTATACGTGGTGGCAAGAACTTTAAATCCAGGAGTACAGGAATGAGAGAACAGAGGTAATCTATCTTAAGGATCTAAAAAATATTAAGTTTGTCCATACGTCTAAAGGTCCTAACAAATAAACCCAGCCAGCACACAATGTCGGACCAATATTGGTCCGCTAGCAAAACGCCATTCAAATTGCATTTCGCTGGCGGGCCGACCCTGGCCCGCTTTTTTATGTTTAATTTTGATGTTAGTTTTGATACAATGCATAAATCAACTATTATATTTTCAAATAAACATTTTTTGGTGCTAAAAAGAGTCTTCACGGTGAGACGGTTCTTTTGAGCACCAAAAACTTACGTTTAAAGTGATAGAAAATACAATTTTACACACCACCTGTCCGTCTGTCCGTTCATCAGTCTGTACAATTTTATTGTTTGTTTTCGTGCTTAGAAGTAACATAAGTAGATCTACCTTAAGGATCTAAAAAATATTAAGTTTGTCAATACATCTAAAGGTACTAACAAATAAGAACCCAGCCAGCACACACTGTCGGACCAATATCGGTTCGCTAGCAAAACCCCATTCAATTGGCATTTCGTTGGCAGGCCAACCTTGGCCCGCTTTTTATGTTTAGTGGGATATATAATGCGTAGATCAATTATTCTCTAGTCTTTTCAGACATATAGTTGGTGCTAAAAAGAGTCTTCTCGACGAGACGGTTCTTTTGAGCACCAAAAATCAACGTTGATTTAGAAATTACAATTACAATTGTATCTATCTATCTATCTATCTATCTATCTATCTATCTATCTATCTATCTATCTATCTATCTATCTATCTCTATCTATCTATCTATCTATCTATCTATCTATCTATCTATCTAATCTATCTATCTATCTATCTATCTATCTATCTATCTATCTATCTATCTATCTCTCTCTCTCTCTCTCTCTCTCTCTCTCTCTCTCTCTCTCTCTCTCTCTATCTATCTATCTATCTATCTATCTATCTATCTATCTATCTATCTATCTATCTATCTATCTATCTATCTATCTATCTATCTATCTATCTATCTATCTATCTATCTATCTATCTATCTATCTATCTATCTATCTATCTATCTATCTATCTATCTATCTATCTATCTATCTATCTATCTATCTATCTATCTATCTATCTATCTATCTATCTATCTATCTATCTATCTATCTATCTATCTATCTATCTATCTATCTATCTATCTATCTATCTATCTATCTATCTATCTATCTATCTATCTATCTATCTATCTATCTATCTATCTATCTATCTATCTATCTATCTATCTATCTATCTATCTATCTATCTATCTATCTATCTATCTATCTATCTATCTATCTATCTATCTATCTATCTATCTATCTATCTATCTATCTATCTATCTATCTATCTATCTATCTATCTATCTATCTATCTATCTATCTATCTATCTATCTATCTATCTATCTATCTATCTATCTATCTATCTATCTATCTATCTATCTATCTATCTATCTATCTATCTATCTATCTATCTATCTATCTATCTATCTATCTATCTATCTATCTATCTATCTATCTATCTATCTATCTATCTATCTATCTATCTATCTATCTATCTATCTATCTATCTATCTATCTATCTATCTATCTATCTATCTATCTATCTATCTATCTATCTATCTATCTATCTATCTATCTATCTATCTATCTATCTATCTATCTATCTATCTATCTATCTATCTATCTATCTATCTATCTATCTATCTATCTATCTATCTATCTATCTATCTATCTATCTATCTATCTATCTATCTATCTATCTATCTATCTATCTATCTATCTATCTATCTATCTATCTATCTATCTATCTATCTATCTATCTATCTATCTATCTATCTATCTATCTATCTATCTATCTATCTATCTATCTATCTATCTATCTATCTATCTATCCAAGGACAACTTATGAGGTAAAAATCAATCAGCTTCACAAAATATTACCAGCTTTGGAAAATGGTAAGAACATTGTTATAAGTACGGTGGAAAACAACAATATTGAGCCTCAATCAGCTAGTGAAAATTTAAATTTCTTCTTCAATTATTGATACTATCACAAAAAACATGGTAAGAAAATGGTTTGGGATGGTTTAGAGGTGGTTTGGGGTGTTTCCACGGACCCTGACAGGTCGTATCATTTCACACAAAAAAAATATTTCCTTTCGAGGTTAATCTTCTTTTAATAATAATAATAATAATAATAATGATAATAATAATAATTATAATAAAAATAATAATAATAATGATACATAAATCCAGCACCACTTGTCCCATTTCCGAATTTGTGTTTCGTTTTTATATTACTATACAGAGTTATCCTGCATAGCAAATGGCGTCTTGCTGGATTTGTATTTCATAACATAACAACAAGGTATTTTTGAACACTTATAATCACGATAACCTCATCAGGGTTATATGTCTGTACCTGTAGCCTGGCATATTTCCTTTCGAGGTTAATCTTCCTTTTATAATAAAAATAATAATAATAATAATAATAACAACGCAACATAAATCCCGCACCACTTGTCCCATTTCCGAATTTGTGTTTCGTTTTCATATTTACTATACAGAGTTATCTTGCATTGCAAATGGCGACTTGCTGGATTTGTATTTCATAACACAACAACGAGGTATTTTCGAACACTTATAATCATGATAACTTCTCATCGGGGTTATATGTCTGTACCTGTAGCCTGACATGGTAGAATATACTAGGGGTACAGATCCGTACCTCTAGCCTCTCAGGCTAGGGATACGGATCTGTATCCCCAGCCTCCCAGGCTAGGGGTACGGATCCGAACCTCTAGCCACTGCCTTCACTAAATAAGTGTGCCATCCTTTGGATCTGTATGTTGAATGGTTTTCCCCTGACCCCTGTGCATGGTAAGCCCCCCCCCCCCCCCCCCCCCCCCCAGGTTAAAAAACGTATGGTAATTTAGATAATTATGGTTACTTTAAGCTAACAGCTTACAAAGTACATCCCTGACAATAATGTCTGTGAGGGTTATAGGCACTATTATTAGGCAGTATATCAGGGTTTTACACCAAGTGGAATATTTTGGGGTCCTTGGGACTCAACTTTGAATATGATGGGGGTCCCATCATTGAAATTGGGGGTCCCATCTTTTTATATAAGCTTCGAATTTTGGAAAGTAGTACACCCTTCCGTGAAGGCTCAGTGTTGTCCCCAGGTCAGTAATTTTGAGGGCCATGTTTGGCCCCCCTCCGATTTTTTGGGGGCCATTTGAAATTTTTGAGGGCCACATATTACCATCAGTGAAACACAATCCTATACGTTTTTTTTACAAAAGCTGAACTTGTCCCAATAATATGCAGGGACCAAGCCAGCCCTTAAATTTAGGGAGAAGAAGTGACTTCTCCGTCCTTTACAAGTAGGGAGAAGTTTGAGAAAATAGGGAGAAGTGATAGATTGCTGCATCCAGAAGACAGAAAAATTAGTCTGATCAGACTGTTCTCTAATTGAGATAAAAAAAACAACACAAAAACAACAGTCACTGATCAGGCTGCTACTTGCTTTCCATTCTGAGAAATTTGGTTGGTAAATTTGAAACACTCATGATCTTGCAGTCATTGTATCAGTGATTTTTTTACAAATTTGTTTCTATGAGTCCCGGGACTCACTAGGCCAAAATTCTTTGCATCCCAAACTAGAAGTTCTGCATCCCATATGGGGCCCACTTTGAATCATAAATTTTATGTATCCATACAAATCCGACCCATTCATACAAGCCAATTTGAGAAACAAGACACTGTCATACTTACTTATACAATAAAGAGCAAGCTTACTTTGTCATGTAAAATAATTTTTAGAGCCCAGGCCATTAGCTTGTGTTCATCTAACTCTGCATGCCTACAAGTGTACTGCTGGAAGTTACTGAGCCCTTGGACATACGGTGATGATACCATATTAATTTTTGTTAATACTATCTGTTCACAGTACAGTCCCCGTTCTTCATGAGCCTGCAGTAATACTTTCACAATTCTATTTGTAGAGTTGATTCTAGGATTTGTCTAGAAGGGGCCAACTCTCTCCCCCCCCCCTCCCCCTGTGGGGGCCAACCTGCAAATCAAATGGGTATTGGTAATTTTCTAAAAAAAAAAAGCCCCACCAGCCCTTCCCCCCCTAAAAAAACTAAGTCCACACCTAAAGAAAAATCGAGCAGGGGTTGTCTTTAGGCGCTGGCCTGTTCTGTTCACCCCCCAACCACAATAACCTTGGCCTTCAAAAGTGTTGGACAAAGACAGAGGGAGAAGAGTGGGAGGGGTGTCTGATTTGAATATAAACAAATGTAATCAGAGCACCCTCTTCTCCAGAATGATAGATTTTTGGAAAATAGAGTACTAAATGGCACATACCTGGTCGGTAGAAGACAATTTAATATTCCTCGGAAATGTCAGACTCTAATGCCATGCCATTCGTTTATTTCTAAGTTGGGCCTCTTGCTAAGAACACCAGTTTGGGCTGTTTAGGGTCTATTCTTGGAGACATAATCTTCTCATGAAAGCATGCTGTGTTCATTATGGAGGGGCATTATGGAAAGGGTGTTTAAACTTGCGGGTAAAACGCATTATTCCAATGCTTCATTTTTGGTCGGTACTGGTTTATCGGCACTGGCTTTTACCAGTAAACTCCCCGTGAATATCTGAAAACACGTTTCTCAAGGGAAGTAATGATCGCTCAACTGTCGGGGAGTATTTCGGTACCGGTTTTTACCAATATTATTCAAGACACGGTGCGCAAGTAAAAAAAAAACGTTCAAAACGAAAGTTGCAATTTTTTAAATGCAGACTTTTCGCCACAATTTTTAATGCGTCCTGCGGGATTCACATGGTTTAAAATCATGCGTCCTTTGTGAGAATCATGCGTCTGAGACGCAGGACGCGCAGGTAAAAAAATCACTGTTGTATTCTATCTATCTGTCTACAAGTCTCCACTTATCTGAAGTCTCTGGTATCTTTGATCTATTGCCCAAGTGAAAATGTTACGTAATTTGGCATATACAAAAGAAAGAAAACTGTCAAGATAATTGCCCTTCATGCTTCAGCGGTCGGCTGAGTTGTCAGTGATTATTCACACTATGAAAAAATCAATACACAAAGTCAGTGATGGACAAATCAGTATATGATTTCCAAGCTTTTTAGCAGAGCTGACCTGAGAGAAAGCATGATATTTTACGACGGCTGATGTTTGCACGGATGTTTTCACTTCTCGTTTACCTATGAGGTCAGTGCAGCAGTCCAAAACAAGAGCACCTGTCCTGTTTATTTATAGATAGCCTGTAAATATGGGAAAACCCGAATCGTTACAAAATAACTTTGGAATTTGGGATTTTAATGAAAGGCACAACAAACACATCTGCGTCCCAGCGGAAGCAGGTAAGGTGAATTGAAGGGTCCTACCTAATAATTTATGCGTATAAGACGCAGGATATTGCGTCCTGTAAAACCCTGGTATATACATAGATAAAAAAATGTATTTCCATACATTTCCCTGATTAAAGTATTTCTGGTAAATATTGCAGCTTCTGCATATATTCTGACAGTTTTGCTGTTCTGAACATGCTGAAAAGTAGTCTGATCAGGGTCCCCCTTGTTTGCTATTTAAATAAGAATTTTGTGACTTCCAGTACTCTTAGCCAAAATTTATTTGCAAATAGAAAAAAGAAAGGTGACTGAAATATTAGAGCATTTACCGTAAACAGGACTTTAGTTAAGAGTCACAGTGCATAACCAGGGATTTCTCTAAGTTTTGGAGTAGCCGGCAGACATTGTCATGCGCCTGGCCAAATTCACTGCATTATAGTATAACCTATTGACCAATTTATCAAAGTAGCTGGCACAGAAGGCAAAGTAGGTGGCTATTTTTGCCGGCTGCCGCCTCTTAACGAAAACACTGATAACAAAAGATTAATTTTCTTATTTCTCAACCAAAACATATGTTGTGAGTACTTAAAAGAACCATCTCAATGAGACTGTTCTTTTGAGCACCCAAAACATATGTTAAAATGATGGGTAAGAAAATATTTACATTTTTACGCTGTAAATTTTTGTTTATCTAAACCTATGCCGTAAACATAATTTTTCAGGATGCTGAGGTATTTGAAATCACAGACTTCACCACAGCGTCTGAATGGGTACTTAAAAGAACCATCTCAATGAGACTGTTCTTTTGAGCACCCAAAACATATGTTAAAACTGATGGGTAAGAAAATATTTACATTTTTACGCTGTAAATTTTTGTTTATCTAAACCTATGCCGTAAACATAATTTTTCAGGATGCTGAGGTATTTGAAATCACAGACTTCACCACAGCGTCTGAATGGGAAAGGTATTGGAAAACTATTTTCTTTATATATATCACCCAAAACATATGCTGTGGGTACTTAAAAGAACCGTCTCAATGAGACAGTTCTTTTGAGCACCCAAACACATGTTTAAATTAATGGGTGAGAAAATAATTAGAATTTTACGCAAATAAAAATTCCTTATCTGGACCTATGGTATGCCTTATAAAATAGAGGATATTCAATTTTTTGGAATGAATATGTCATAATGGAACTTATTTATCGAAAAGGAACTGAAAAATATGTGATTTTTGTTTGTTTCACAAGATGAGATGAGATAAATATCATATATTCAATACACACCCTTAGGGATGTTTGTTACTACACAAAGTGGTTCTGGACAACAGTATGTTGGTTCTGGACGACAATATGTTACTGTTCCTGACGAAATAAAGAGTTCTGTAGTGCATACTTAACCGCAAGTATCTTATTTTGTCGTATATTTCTTCAGGATACTTATTAAAACATAATTAATCTTGTAGCAAGCCAAATTTACCCAGTTTACGCTTATCTGATACAATTATTGTTCTTGAAACTGTATTTTACCACTACATATGCTTGCATATGCTTTTTTTCTGCGTTCACTTTCGTTTTCTTTGTAAATTTTATGCCTTGATATGGTGAGCAATGCATTGTCCATCACATAGGCGAAATAAGTTTTCTCTTATAAATCAGCTTTCTTTAGACAAACAAGTTTTTAAAACTGAATTGCAGCTACCTCATCAGTCATTTCCAAAGTAACAGGTGTGTAACGATTGCAAATAGTGTGTTACAGGTTAAAGTCGACAGAGTTACAGGAGGAGCTCACTTGCCTGTGCAATTCACTCAGAATATGGAATTAATTCGCCAGATGTGACACAGGTGTTGTGATTGACAGTGAGCCACACCTGAGTTATTTGAATATAAGCAATAAATTCAATTTTTTGAAGGGTCATGGAATCATGAATACTTCGGGTCTCTTGCAAAGTTAACGTGAAGCCCTTTGGGCTTCACTTACTTTGCAAGAAACCCGAAGTATTCATGATTCAATGAAAACCAAAAATCGAACTCATTTCTTAAAAGATATGATAAGTACCAAACTCTCACCATGTGTTGGCTGAATTTCTATTGTATTTTATTTCTATAGGTTCATATCAAGAGTTGAGGAAATCCTCCATGAGTGGAAGTTAGTTGGTTGCTGCCCAAAACCACCAGCTCCTAAGGTAAAGCCAAATAAGGCCATTTTGGGAATATGACCTGACCCCAGAATTTGGATATTTCTAGTCATTTTATACAAAATTGGGAAAAACTCACATGATATAATCAAATTAAACACAAAATCAAATATTCAGTTCACTAATAAGCACATTTGAAAATTTGCAATGCAAAAATGCAATTTTCTGTGGCTTCCTACAGGTTCATTGTAAGAATTCATGAAAGAAAGCACAAAATGGTGATAATCTTTGTATATTCCTTGAATTGGGAAGGACCTCTGACACTCTGGTAGGGTATCTGCTATTTTTCAGATGCTTCCCAAAACTTCCCTATGCATAAGATATCCCTACCAGTATCCTTTTGAATAGGACGCTTGATGCATTAGGAAGGAATTAAGGTTATAATTAGACAGACAGATCTCTACGACAAAACAGGAGACGCTACCAAAGGGGATAGGGGTTGCAAAATTTGACTTTAGCAAAACATTTAGAAATCAATTATTTCCATGTGTAAAGGTATTGTATCATCAATCCTCGATTACAAATCACAGTGAAAGTACTTAAAATTCCAAAATCATGAGCATTTTAATAATTATTTTTGTTGTTTTTTCTATCTGACTTGTTAAGAAATATTTTGAAGTGCAACTGTAGTTCATATTCAACCTTGATGACAATGTATTTACCTGGTGCAATATTATGCGGCAATGTACAACAACCATTCATCCAATGTGTAAAGTACACCTAGTCAATGGCCATGTAGTTTATATGTATTGGATATATACAGTATATGTTCAAAATAATCTACTAACTGAATTTAGTAAAAGGGCAATTCTCATAAATCTAAAGAAAAATATGCTAAAACATTGTAATATTTCATGATTAATGGGTTATGAAAAGGAAGCTTACTTTTTCTAATTATACTGGAAAAAAAGATTTTCAAGAGAGCACACCAAAAATCCAATTGGTAATGTTCAGGCTCGCCCAGACATCACATTTTTGGCTGTGGGATATCATTCCCCCTAGTCCCAACTAGCTTTTCACATATTTTATGTAAAATATGAGAACATTACATGCAAAAGGATTAGTTGGGACTTGGGGGGGGGGGGGGGGGGGGGGTGGGGTGGGGAATGATGTTTTAAAAATATTTTTCTATTTCCTATATCTATAATTCTATAATACAAAAACTGACCATTTTAGCCCCAAAATGAAGCCGTACATTTATGAAAATAGGAAATCAAATGCAAAATCATAAAATAGAGTCCAACAGCGAGCTAATATATATGAAGATGGAAGCATTTGATCGACTTTAATTTTTATCATACACTGTGATAACCATAACCACCGTCAGAGGTCCTTTTCTCCTTGGAATATAGGAAAACAGTTTCCCTTGGAATATAGGAAAAACATTCTTTTTTGCCAGAAGGAACATGACACAATACTGGTAACGTCAAAATGGGCCAAATGAACCCTGAAGATGAGCATTGCTTGCGACCAAAATTTAACACTAAACAAAATTCAGAGATATGATGATTTTTGTCACTGAAAATGTCTTTATCGAGTTGTGATTGATGGGCAAATAGTGCAGACCCTGATGAAATGCTGCATTATGCAGCATTTCATCTGTGTCTTAACTGTTTGCCACCAGTTAACAAAGGGCTAAAAGGACTTAGGTTAAGAGTGCGTACCAGAAAATATTTTTCTTATTTCTCAACCAAAACATATTTTGTGGATACTCAAAAGAACCGTCTCAATGAGACGGTTCTTTTGAGCACCCAAAACATATGCTAAAAATTATGGGTAAAAAGAATATTAACAATTTTACGCTGTATATTTTTGTTTATCTAAACCTATGTACAAACTTACTTTTTGTGACCAAAATTTAGCAATAAACAGAATTAATGAAAATGTCTTGAGTTGTTATGGGCAAAATGTGCAGACCCTGATAAAATGCCTCATAGTGCAGCATTTCATCTGTGTCTTCACTGTTTGCCACCAGTAAACAAAGGGCTAACAGGACTTTAGTTAAGAATGCCTACCAGAAAAATAATTTTCTTATTTTTCAGCCAAAACATATGTTGTGGGTACTCAAAAGAACCGTCTGAATGAGACGGTTATTTTGAGCGACCAAAACATATGCTAAAATTGTGGGTAAGAAAATATTTACAATTTTATGCTGAAATTTTTTGTTTATCTAAACGAATGGCTAACTTTCTATTAGGGTGCTTACACTGGTGGAGTATGGGAGGAAAGAGTAGAAGAATTGAGTTTTGCCGACTTCAAGTTCTGTATGGTCCATCACTGGCTCAGGTGTGATGACGAGAAATCAGAGAAAGCAAGGGAGAAAGAGACAGATCAAGATGATGAGCAGGAAGGTATGTTGAAATTATCTCCCTTCCTGTTGAACAAGTATTAGCTTTTACATTTATCACACCCAGTTATCAGAATATGCAAAAAAAGAAAGACTCAGAGCTAGATACGATTGAAGGAAGGTTGGCAATCGACCGGTCAATATGCATGTTGACCAGACCGGTGGTAATTACTGGTCAATTGGTGGTCGACTGAAAAAAAACATGGTCGATGTGAAGATACTTAGCATTAGTTATCCCTATTTACTAGACGCTATAAACGGACGTAAAATAGTTTCAATATAAGATGTTATACAGGCTTAATTGAAAATGTGTTTAATGAGTTGCTATTGCTTTAAAAAATGTATTGATAGTTAAATAGACCATAAAACAAACAAAAATGAATGTCAATAGTTTAAGATCTTCAGTCTCAATCAAACTGAATCATTGCCACAACTTTCAGTTCAGACTTAAGACTTGAACTTATTTTCTATTATCAATTAATCAAAAAAAGTAAAGCAAATGCAAGCAACGAAATTAAATAAATTTTAAAACTAGCTTTTTCAGTCATATTTTTTTGTAATCAGTGACTTATTAAATGAAAGAAAGTACAAAGAATCAATCAATACTTTAAATTGATCATCAAAGGGGTCATCATGCACTTGCCTTGCTCTATTAGTTAAAATGCAAATTGAATTGGCGTCTTACCTGAAAAGACAAAGGTGTGAAAATTGTAAAGAAAAACCTAAATGTTGAACAATATATCAAGGAGCTAGAAGAAACAAAACTGTCAAAATACTGGACATGTCTCTCAGACTAAAGAAGGTGTATCCAGTTTATTAGACCTATCCAATCACTGAGCTTAAAATGCATTGGCTAATTCACTGGCATCTGTGTTAATATAGAGGTGTGAAAGTGTGGTCATTCTGTTACCTGCTGTTATCAATTAAGTTAATAATTTAACCAGTGTCATAAATTCATAAAAGTTATTTCTCAAAATTATGAAAAAAGACCCTGTTAGGCTGTATGGTTATTCTATTCTGCCCTTGATGATTAAAAAAGACTAGTGTTTGGTGCCTGGACTGTAATGCAGAAGTCAATGCTAAGGTAAAAAGCCCTTGGCAGGGATGAAACAGTATTTTTTTCTTTTTTTCAATAAATAGAATGTAAAACCTGACCTAATATCTCAAACCGCCACCAAAACGGCCATTAAAAAATTTCAATCGGCCACTCAGGTTCGTATTGACCAGTATTTACCACTTTTTGGCATATTGACCGGGGCAGTTCTGACCGGTTAAAACCAGGGATGGTTTTGACTGCCCAAGCTTGGGTTGAAGAGGATGAAGAGTACAATAAAAGCTTGAAAATTTGAACAGCGATTTTCCGAAATACTCGCTTATTCGAAATAAATTTGGGACACACTGGATTCAGATAAGAGTACCTTTTTTTATACCACCTTTACCAACTTTAGCACGAACTACCTCGTGATGTGCAAGGTCTGCACTGATGTAGGTGGCATAAAATAGTTATACCATGTTTGTCCACCTGTACGTAAGATAATCCACTCGCGAAAGCTCATGGATTATCTCCATGTACAGGCGGACAACCCATGGTATAACTATTACATGAACTATTTTAATATTTCTCTATATAAAAACAAATGTTTTTTGGTACGTACCAAAAACATTATTTTTGATAGGAAAAAAACACTTCTTTTTTAGGGGGGGAGGGGGGTATGTATTTGTATGTCAACCTCCCTATAATTGGAAATTTCAATCCTTGATATAAAACCTCTAGCCCTCAGGACTTCGAGTTTATGAGATTCGACTGTATATAGAAGATCTCTTTCCTGCTGTAGAACAAGTATTAGCTGATTTAAAAAAAAATTCTCTCTTGGAGTGCAGTGGCTCAGTTGATAGAGTGTTAGACTTGGGATTATGGGATGGAAGGGCTGCTAGTTCAAGACTTTCCATAGTCACTGTCAGGGGACAAAATTCCACTCGTCCGCTCGTAATTACTAGTAAAATCTAGAAAATGCCAGTAATATTTCCCATAGAATTACTCATTCTTTCTGGTTACAGCCTAAAATCTGAGGGTGAACTAGCTTTTTCATAGTATTGACTGTGAAATCTTTTTGTCTGTATATGGGATGCAGTTATGCATTTGACTGGGTAAATATCATTTTTACGGTGAAATAAGGAACTTTATAAGTCATATTACATGTTACTCCCTTATGTTCTTTTAAAGTACAAGTACATTTGTTTGCAAGACTAGTGAAAATTGTAAGTCACTCGTCCTGCAGGACAAGTGCAATATTGAAATATTTTTGTTGACTGCACTGTGTTGTGTACTTGAGCAAGACACTTTATCCACTGCATCGTACTGATTCAACAGGGGAAGACAAGAAATTGTTCCAACATGACTGAAAAATTGTTGACCGGGACATAAAGCATCAACAGGAACAAAAGTTTCACTGCTTTCATGTTCTTTAGGGTCATCGTTGCGAGAAAATCTGATTGTGTTGCCTTTGAATTACAAAGACGCTGACCAGCTATGGCATCTGCAAATTATAATACCTAAACCAGGCCTTTAGTTAAGAGTGCGTAGCAAAAAAATAATTTTCTTATTTTTCTACCAAAACATATGTATTGGGTGCTCAAAAGAACCGCCTCAATGAGACGGTTCTTTTGAGCACCCAATACATATGTTCAAACTTATGGATTAGAAAATATTTACAGTTTTACACTCAAAAATTGTGTTTATCTAAACCTATGCTAAACTTTTTTCTTGTAAAATTTCAATATCATAGCTAGTGTCTGTAGCTGAGCTGGTTTGTTCGAGATTTTCCTGCCTGGTTGCAAACCCTTGAGTTGGGTTTCCTCATGACGTTGCCCATTTGGTGTATTGCTTGCTCAGATGTGAAGCATAGTGAAATCTTTCAATCACTGTATATTCAGTGTTTAGCATTTGTAGTGTCTATTAAGTTCAAACGCAGACTAGTCATTCATGTCAAAGGTGATCTCAACCTAGGTCAACAAAAACATTACCTTTTCCCCCAGTAGTGTTGACTTTGTAATCTACTGATAGATGGGGGCTTGACTAGATGTCAAGAAGTCACTGATTCAAACCTCACCAGACACTGTGTTGTGTCCTCAGGGGTGGAAAAAATCTTAAATTCTCTACTTGTCCTACATCACCATGTAAATTGGAAAACTCAATAATTTACATTGGAAACAGTAAAAATTTCTACTCGTGTGGCGAGCGGATGAGTGGATTTTTTCAGCCCTTGTCCTTTAGCAAAACACTATCCTCTGCTTAGTACCGGTTAAACCCAGGAAATGTCCCGACATGACTGAAAAAATGTTGACTGGGATGTAAACTAAAAATTGTCTGCTGGTAGCCTTTGCGAACAATTTGGACTAAGATCATGCCCGACAAAACATCAGGCTTGATCTGGATCCAAACTGTTTGACACTGATGGTATTCTAGTCATCCAGATGTCAATAAGCATGCAAATTACCCAGCATGCAAAGAGTGTAACACCTTAAGCCTGTGCTGTGATAAAATCCTATTTTTTTCAAGTCTTTAGAAAAGGCTGTGCAATTAAAAATTAATATTCTTATTTCCTGACTAAAACATATGTTTTGGGTACTCAAAAGAACTGTCTCAATGAGAGTAGAGGGTTCTTTTGAGAACCCAAAACATAGGTTTAAATTGATAGGAAAGAAATTATTCACAATTTTACACTTAAAACTTTCATCAATCCAGATAGGGAAAATTTTTGAGCGTAAAATTGTAATTTATTTTCTTACCAATTAATTTAAACATGTGTTTTGTGTGCTCAAAAGAACCGTCTCATTGAGGCGGTTCTTTTGAGTACCCACAACATATGTTTTGGATAAGAAATAAAGAAAATAGTTTTCCAATACACACTCTTATCAGGAGGCCTGTCTTTGTATTTATTTTTCAGAGAAAACTCCTACAGTGTATGGTGATTTACTCAATATGGAGAATGATTTCCCTTCAAGGGCACATTGTCTATGCCGATGGTAAGCATTACCTTTTTATAGCCACAGAGAAAACTCCTACAGTGTATGGTGATTTGCTTAATATGTAGAATGATTTCCCCTCAAGGGCACATTGCCTGTGCCAATGGTAAGCATTGCCTTTTTATAGCCACAGAGAAAAACCCTACAGTGTATGTTGATTTGCTCAATATGGAGAATGATTTCCCCTGAAGGGCACATTGTCTGTGCCGATGGTAAGCATTACCTTTTGTTGCCACAGAGAAAACCCCTACAGTGTATGGTGGTTTGCTTAATATGGAGAATGATTTCCCCTCAAGGGCACATTGTCTGTGCCGATGGTAAGCATTACCTTTTGTTGCCACAGAGAAAACCCCTACAGTGTATGGTGGTTTGCTTAATATGGAGAATGATTTCCCCTCAAGGGCACATTGTCTGTGCCGATGGTAAGCATTACCTTTTGTTGCCACAGAGAAAACCCCTACAGTGTATGGTGGTTTGCTTAATATGGAGAATGATTTCCCCTCAAGGGCACATTGTCTGTGCCGATGGTAAGCATTACCTTTTGTTGCCACAGAGAAAACCCCTACAGTGTATGGTGGTTTGCTTAATATGGAGAATGATTTCCCCTCAAGGGCACATTGTCTGTGCCGATGGTAAGCATTACCTTTTGTTGCCAGAGAGAAAACCCCTACAGTGTATGGTGGTTTGCTTAATATGGAGAATGATTTCCCTTCAAGGGCACATTGTCTGTGCCGATGGTAAGCATTACCTTTTGTTGCCACAGAGAAAACCCCTACAGTGTATGGTGGTTTGCTTAATATGGAGAATGATTTCCCCTCAAGGGCACATTGTCTATGCCGATGGTAAGCATTGCCTTTTTGATACCACAGGCCTAGGGAAAACCCTACAGTGTATGGTGATTTACTCAATATGGAGAATGATTTCCCCTCAAGGGCACATTGTCTATTGCGATGGTAAGCTTTACCTTTTTATAGCCACAGAGAAAACTCCTACAGTGTATGATGATTTGCTCAATATTGAGAACAATTTCCCCTCAAGGGCACATTGTCTATTGTGATGGTAAGCTTTATTTTTTTATAGCCACAGAGAAAACTCCTACAGTGTATGGTGATTTGCTCAATATGGAGAATGATTTCCCTTCAAGGGCACATTGTCTATGCCGATGGTAAGCATTACCTTTTTATAGCCACAGAGAAAACCCCTACAGTGTATTGTGATTTGCTCAATATGTAGAATGATTTCCCCTCAAGGGCACATTGCCTGTGCAAATTGAAAGCATTGCCTTTTTATAGCCACAGAGAAAAACCCTACAGTGTATGGTGATTTGCTCAATATGGAAACTTGATTTCCCTTCAAGGGCACATTGTCTATGCCGATGGTAAGCATTACCTTTTTATAGCCACAGAGAAAACCCCTACAGTGTACGGTGATTTGCTCAATATAGAGAACGATTTCCCCTCAAGGGCACATTGTCTATGCCAATGGTAAGCATAACCTTTTTATAGCCACAGAGAAAACCCCTACAGTGTACGGTGATTTGCTCAATATAGAGAATGATTTTCCCTCAAGGGCCTATGCCGATGGTAAGAATTACCTTTTTATAGCCACAGAGAAAACTCCTACAGTGTATAGTGATTTGCTCAATATGGAGAATGATTTCCCTTCATGGGCACATTGTCTATGCCGATGGTAAGCATTACCTTTTTATAGCCACAGAGAAAACCCCTACAGTGTATGGTGATTTGCTCAATATGTAGAATGATTTCCCCTCAAGGGCACATTGTCTGTGCCGATGGTAAGCATAACCTTTTTATAGCCACAGAGAAAACCTCTACAGTGTATGGTGATTTGCTCAATATAGAGAACGATTCTACCTCAAGGGCACATTGTCTATGCCGATGGTAAGCATACCTTTTTATAGCCACAGAGAAAACCCCTACAGTGTACGGTGATTTGCTCAATATAGAGAACGATTCTCCCTCAAGGGCACATTGTCTGTGCCGATGGTAAGCATTACCTTTTTATAGCCACAGGGAAAACCTCTACAGTGTATGGTGATTTGCTCAATATAGAGAACGATTCTCCCTCAAGGGCACATTGTCTGTGCTGATGGTAAGCATTACCTTTTTATAGCCACAGAGAAAACTCCTACAGTGTATGGTGATTTGCTCAATATAGAGAACGATTCTCCCTCAAGGGCACGTTGTCTATGCCGATGGTAAGCATTACCTTTTTATAGCCACAGAGAAAACTCCTACAGTGTACGGTGATTTGCTCAATATAGAGAATGATTCTCCCTCAAGAGCACATTGTCTGTGCCGATGGTAAGCATAGCTTTTTATAGCCACAGAGAAAACCCCTACAGTGTATGGTGATTTGCCCAATATAGAGAACGATTCTCGCTCAAGAGCACATTGTCTATGCCGATGGTAAGCATAACCTTTTTATAGCCACAGAGAAAATCTCTACAGTGTATGGTGATTTGCTCAATATAGAGAATGATTCTCCCTCAAGGGCACATTGTCTATGCTGATGGTAAGTATACCTTTTTATAGCCACAGAGAAAACTCCTACAGTGTATGGTGATTTGCTCAATATAGAGAACGATTCTCCCTCAAGGGCACATTGTCTGTGCTGATGGTAAGCATTACCTTTTTATAGCCACAGAGAAAACTCCTACAGTGTATGGTGATTTGCTCAATATAGAGAACGATTCTCCCTCAAGGGCACATTGTCTATGCTGATGGTAAGTATACCTTTTTATAGCCACAGAGAAAACTCCTACAGTGTATGGTGATTTGCTCAATATAGAGAACGATTCTCCCTCAAGGGCACATTGTCTGTGCTGATGGTAAGCATTACCTTTTTATAGCCACAGAGAAAACTCCTACAGTGTATGGTGATTTGCTCAATATAGAGAACGATTCTCCCTCAAGGGCACATTGTCTATGCTGATGGTAAGTATACCTTTTTATAGCCACAGAGAAAACTCCTACAGTGTATGGTGATTTGCTCAATATAGAGAAAGATTCTCCCTCAAGGGCACATTGTCTGTGCTGATGGTAAGCATTACCTTTTTATAGCCACAGAGAAAACTCCTACAGTGTTTGGTGATTTGCTCAATATAGAGAACGATTCTCCCTCAAGGGCACATTGTCTATGCCGATGGTAAGTATACCTTTTTATAGCCACAGAGAAAACCTCTACAGTGTATGGTGATTTGCTCAATATAGAGAACGATTCTCCCTCAAGGGCACATTGTCTATGCCGATGGTAAGCATACCTTTTTATAGCCACAGAGAAAACCCCTACAGTGTACGGTGATTTGCTCAATATAGAGAATGATTCTCCCTCAAGGGCACATTGTCTATGCCGATGGTAAGTATACCTTTTTTGTTGCCACACTGTGACAGGGATGGTGAGTCTTCAACTATTTGGTTAATT
The DNA here is from genome assembly GCA_964019695.1 of Loripinus fragilis. Taxonomy (NCBI): domain Eukaryota; kingdom Metazoa; phylum Mollusca; class Bivalvia; order Lucinida; family Lucinidae; genus Loripinus; species Loripinus fragilis. The sequence goes on along the minus strand of OZ026531.1, from coordinate 39,724,789 downwards.
TCAGTTTATTTTTCATCCCAAATCATGTTGTCAAATTGTTGCAGATTCACTATGAAATGCTATATCTGGTCTGAGATTATAAAACAATGCTGATAAAGATTTTGTTCCTGCTTTAAATTCTCAGATTATGTATTTTTTTATGCTAATAAATGTTAAAATGCCAACAATTGTTGTGGAGGCATACAGCAAGTTTTAAATTCTGATTTTCTAAAGTGCAGGATTTTGGAAATTTTGAACTTGTATATGCTAAGTCAATTTGTTCTGCTGGACTAGGGTTTGGCCAAATAAAAAGATTCTTGTGTTTTGGGTAACCCAACCCTTAGCTATCTAAATTTACTGTTAAAACCTAGAATTTTTTGCAGGTTTTCTGAAAAAAAAATTTAAACATAAGAAATAACAATTATATTTTTTTTCCAGAAAAAAATGTGTGCCTACCCTACCTAAAATTTTCAGACCCATTACCCGAACACATTTATTTCTTATTTGGCCTTTACAATGATCCTGTATTTTTCAGGTATGGGGTTCAAGACTTTCTTATCCTTTCACCAGCCTTGGATATTGAAGCCATCCTAAGTGAAAGCAAAGTTAAACTGCTACTGTCCTCCGTCAGTATAGCACTCAGTGAGGCAGGATGGTAAGTCATATATATGCAACTATCTGGGCCTTCTGGGCTAGACTATGGGTTAAGTACCAAAATCTAAATTAAATGTTCTAGCTTATTTAGGCCTCCATTTGACTGATATTTGATGAAACGTTAAATGCTATATGATACATAGAGGATCTTACATGAGTGCTCATGTTTTAATGAATTTATTAAACAAGTTGGGGAAAAGAGATCAAATGCAAGGCTTGCCGAGCATTTAATCTCTTTTGTCGCAACAAGTTTATAATAAATTCAATAATGCAAGAGCACCAATGATAGATTCTATTTATCATATGACATTAAGATCTCTTTGAAATCTCATTCTGCCGTAAAAACTAAAATTTTGTTATGTATGCAACGTTGTTATGGACGTCATATTGTTTCCTGAAAATCTGTAAACCACTAGTGGTTAATCGATTTTATTGCATGGCGTTATTTCACTACCAGACGTGACATCATATGATTAAAGTGTTTTTACACTTGCATAACAGGTGAAAAATGCTTAATACCATAGTCCCGCCTGGCTGGAGATTGAACCCATGGCCGGTTATGTGGTGCTTAAAATCAGATGCTCTACCACCTCACCATAAAAACTGGTTGGACCCTGTTGGGTTGAAAAAATTTTATGGTGCCATGATAGAGTGTCTGATCCTAGCCCAGCGGCCCAGGTTTGATCCCCTAGCCAGGACAAGGTTATTATCAGCTTTACACTAAGTCTTGTTATATTTGCCAGCCAATATAACTTACCCATCCAATGGGCTTTGAGCACATCAATGTCTTGTATATAGGTTTGTTGAAACTCAGATTTGGGGACAAATCTAAAAATGAAGTGGGAATATGCAGTAGAGTCAAGTTTATCAACACTGGTTTGGCCTCTGTACAAGCCGGCTTTTATGATGAAGTGGTAGTAAGACTATCTGAGCTGTGACATGAGATTTCCAAAAATGTGGTATGTGCGACCAGCAAAGGCTCAGACCAGCCTGCGTGTATGCGCAGTGTGATCAGAGCCTTTGCTAGTCGCTTGAATATTCTATGACTGTTGAGTAACTGACCGAACAGCATTTGGAGTTTCTAAGCTTAAAAGGGGGCTGCACAGGCTCGTCTGAGTCTACACTTGTCAAAATGCCATAATGTTTTAAATCTCATGTCGCGGCTCATCTGATTTTCAACTTGGTGGACTGGGTTTGATCCCAAGCCTGGACAAATGTGATTAGCATTTTGTCACTTTGTACACTTGTGAAGGTCCATGTGCATGTCAATGAGATATCTAAAACATTTTTAACCCATACAAGCCGGATGGAATTTCCCACCCTTATCATTTGGACAAGTCCATTTCCATTGTAAGGGTTGTTGAAAGGTATTTTTTTATTTTTATTCAAATTGTAATAGTCTAAGAACATTCTGTTTACGCAAACAGGGTAGACCCAGATCAGATCCCACATTTTGCGGCATCTGATCTAGGTCTGCACTTTTTGTCTATGTCCCACAAAAAGGAGGCTAGGCTTATATGGGTTAAAGTTATGGAAAATAATATTATCACAATTTAAACACAAAATATGTGCTTATCTAGACCTACAGATGGCAAAATTATCTGCATACTCTTCACAATTGCATCACCAGAGTGTTGAAATCTCCATGTACATCTAAGAGGGACTACTGAAATGAGAAGTTTTCTTTTCCAATTTTGTCACTTCTCAAAATTGGGATTTCTCTTAAAGAAAAGAGATCACTCCCATGCTCGGATCTAGAGGAGGGGGACAGGGGGTTGGGACCACACCCCTGAAAAATCACAAAACTATAGCGTTTCTTACCAATACTGGTCCGGATCCCCTGAAAATCACAAAGCTACCAAGCCAGCATTCAATGTTGGGCCATCATTGGCACTCCAGCTAACACCATTTTAATGCTAAATGACTATATTACTAGATCTAGACTACAAAATTGGCTCCTGAAGGGAACAAATTCTAATCTTTAAGAGATGTCCAGTATGATATGGGAAAACAATATTTCCACATTAGGTTGTCTCCCTTGAATATCATATTGTAAATGTGCTTTGCCTTTGCTCTGGGGCGGACTTGATTTAGCAATTTTTAGAGTACTTGGCGTACGCAAGAACAGCCACATAAACAAGTAAAACTGGGCACTAAGGAGTACTCCGGAATAAATCAAGCGATACAAAATATTTCCACGCATGCAGGCAATGATTCGCCATATTTTTTGGAACAGGTCATGTGACTGTTCTGTCTACACCACCTCGGAAGACGGAGTACTCCGGCGTACACCAGCACAGATGTTCCAGCGCACTTGATTTCTGTTCTGCCTGTTCGGAGTGGAAGGAGTAAAGAGAACAGCTTAATCAAGTCTGCCCCTGCATATAATGTGTGCCTAATAGCCTTTTTCTATCCATTTTAGCTATGTGCCAGTATTTGTCCAGGTCCATCAGAAATGGCGTCGGCTTTACCATGGCACCTGTGTTTTACCAGGATCTTCAGTAGAGTTTGGTATGGTTCATTTGAAGAGGGCGCCACCACAGTATAGTCATTTAGCAGGATTATTGGATGTGTTCAAGGCCAAACAGGTCAGTTGTTAACCCTTTATGCACTAATGGATTCTTCCTAATGATTTGATACAATTAGCATGGGATGATCCATTGTATATATTGAGGGCTAGCAGGTTATAATATCCATATAATGTTTCTTTTCCTGAAGATCATTTTCAACCTAGCAAACAGTGTAGGCCCTGATGAAATGCAGCATTATGTGGCATTTCATCTTGGTCTTCACAGTTTTCCAAAGTATGCATTTAGGAGTCACTAGTATATCAAAAGTTAACCTTTTCCCCATTACAACGTAGTACGAGGGTCAGTAAAAAATAAATTTCTTTGGACTGGATTGACACTTTTAACTGAACCTTAATACCTACCAGATTCATTGCATATATAAGATGACATCTTATCATCTTCATTGTGCTGTTGATAGGAAACTGAAGACCGTCTCTCAGCGATGTGCGTTTATGCTGATGACATTTCTAACTAAGCAGCCATGAATTTAAAATCATTTCAAATCTTAAACAGTATAACAACGGACCTTTTGTCTCACCAATTGTATCAAACAATGTGTTAGCAATGCTTTGAAGAAGTTTAATAGAAAGTATATACAAAACATGCAATGTTCGTTGTAACCAAAATCGATGAAAATTCTTTTTTGACAAAAGCACCAGATTATTCCTAAGAACATTTAACATATGCATTCAAATATTAAACACTTAAAACAATTACTAAATACGGGTGATTTCAAAAATAATGCATCCATTTCTCAGCACCCTAGATAAGCTCTTGGGTCAATTGGGTATTTACACAACCTGGTTATTCTCAATTGCGTACTTGCAAAAACAAATGCGTATTTTTCAATATTTTTACGCCACGTTTTGGGCAGTGATTACTTACATTTCTTATTGAAAGAAGCCATCGCGAATGTGCCTACATGTTAACTCTCATCCTCTGCCTTTCTGAGTATCAAACTAGCGGATTTTTATTGTACGTCAAGCAAATCACATCGCCTTGTTGTCATTAGTTGCTCGCATCCATTTTGCAAAGTTTTTCCGCGAAAATACTTGACTGGCGGCGATACTTTATTCATAAAATTGGAATTATACCGTGCGCTCGCTAGTAAAAAAAAATTAATACCCGACTGGCAATTGTATATTACACAAATGGAAATGAAATGGACCAAATGGTACGCAATGACATTGCATGTAATTGCATACTGATCGACGGAATTGCTTTTCGGTACGCACACATTTAATTTTAATTGCTTTTTTGATTATTTTAATTGCGTATTTACGCAAATACGCTGCTTATCTAGGCTGCTGATTTCTTTAATAAATTTTTATAGACTATCTAAAGCAGATTTATTGTTAAAATTAATTTTAAGATATGTAATTAATGTTTTTCTTGCATCATGCCAAGTTTCATCGCTTTAGAATGTTCTGTTCAAAAATTACATGGAAAATGTCATCAAAATTGTCACAAGGGTAACACTTTTTTGTGACATTTTTTCCCTTACCTTCGATTCAACTGTAAATTGTATTTATACCCCCCGCAAACTTTGTTTGTAGGGGGTAAACTGTTTTCACGTTGTCCGTCCATCAGTGCGTCCGTCCGTCCGTCCGTCTGTAACTCTTTGTTTCCTTAATAACACGAAGAGTCATTGCTGGATTTTCATCAAACCTTGCAAACATGTTCATATATGCAAGACAAATACTTTAGACAAAAAAGTAAGGGATAGAGACCAATTCTATTACAGTTATTTCCCTTTGTAGTTCTAAATGGCTTTTAATATAGTGCTTTATGCTTATGCTATTATAGGCCATACACGGGCCGATCAACTCCTACCACAGCTTTTGATGGAACAATTTGATACTTTTCTTATACAATATAGACACATTGAACATATGCATGAAGGAGTTTAGTTAAGAAAAAATAATTTTTGACAAAATGACAGCTGTGAGAACTTAGCCAATTTTTCCCTAAAAAGGTGTTTGTATATGCATAGACAGTCCCTTTATGGGCTGATCAACTCCTACCACAGCTTTTTATGGAGCAATTTGATACTTTGCCTATACAATGTAGACACATTTAACATATGCATGAAGGAATTTGGTTTAGAAAAAATATTTTATACAAAATGACAGCTGTGAGAACTTAGACCATTTTTCCCTAATAAGGCTTTTGTATATGCATAGATTGTGCCTTCATGGGCCGATCAACTCCTACCACAGCTTTTGATGGAACAATTTGATGCTTTGCCTATACAATGTAAACACATTGAACATATGCATGAAGGAGTTTTGTTCAGAAAAAATATTTTTTGACGAAATGACAGCTGTGAGAACTTAGACAATTTTTCCCTTATTAGGCTTTTGAATATGCATAGAGGGTGCCTTCATGGGCCGATCAACTCCTACTACAGCTTTTGATGGAACAATTTGACACTTTGCGGATACAATGTAGACACATTTAACATATGCATGAAGGAGTTTGGTTCAGAAAAAATTATTTTGTCAAAATGACAGCTGTGAGAACTTAGACAATTATTCCCTTATATGGCTTTGTATATGCATTGATAGTGCCTTTATGGGCTGATCAACTCCTACCACAGCTTTTGATGAAGCAATTTCATACTTTGTCAATACAATGTAGACACAATGAACATATGCATGAAGGAGTTTATAAGTTTTGTTGAATTTAGACAATTATATCCTTATATGGCTTTTATATATGCATGGATAGTGCCTTTATGGGCCGATCAACTCCTACTACAGCTTTTGATGGAGCAATTTGATACTTTGCCGATACAATGTAGACACATTGAACATATGCATGAAGGAGTTTATAATTATACCCCCCGCAAACTTTGTTTGTGGTGGGGTATACTGTTTTCACGTCGTCCGTCCGTCCGTGCGTCCGTCCGTAAGGCTTTGTTTCCTTAATATCTTGAAGAGTCATGGCTGGATTTTCATCAAACCTTGCAAACATGTTCATATATGCAAGACAAATACTTTAAACAAAAAAGAAAGGGCTAAGAGCCAATTCTATTTGAGTTATTTCCCTTTGTAGTTCTAAATGGTTTTTTGTATAGGGTTTTATGCTTATGCTATTATAGGCCATACACTGGCCGATCAACTCCTACCACAGCTTTTGATGGAACAATTTGATACTTTGCCTATACAATGTTAACACATTGAACATATGCATGAAGGAGTTTGGTTCAGAAAAAATAGTTTTTGACAAAATGACAGCTGTGAGAACTTAGACAATTTTTACCTAATAAGGCTTTTGTATATGCATAGATGGTGCCTTCATGGGCCGATCAACTCCTACCATAGTTTTTGATGGAACAATTTGATACATTGCATATACAATGGTAACACATTGAACATATGCATGAAGGAGTTTGGTTCAGAAAAAATAATTTTTGACAAAATGACAGCTGTGAGAACTTAGACAATTTTTCCCTAACAAGGCTTTTGTATATGCATAAATGGTGACTTAATGGGCCGATCAACTCCTACCTCAGCTTTCGATGGAGCAGTTTGATACTTTGCCTATTCAATATAGACACATTGAACATATGCATGAAGGAGTTTGGTTTAGAAAAAATAATTTTTGACAAAATGACAGCTGTGAGAACTTAGACAATTTTTCCCCAATAAAGCTTTTGTATATGCATAGACGGTGCCTTCATGGGCCGATCAACTTCTACCACAGCTTTTGATGGAGCAATATGATACTTTGCCCATTAAATAAAGACACATTGAACATATGCATGAAGGAGTTTGGTTCAGAAAAAAAAAATATTTTGACAAAATGACAGCTGTGAGAACTTAGACAATTTTTCACTTATATGGCTTTTGTATATGCATGAATAGTGCCTATATGGGCTGATCAACTCCTACCACAGCTTTTGATAAAGCAATTTGAGGCTTTGCCACTACAGTGTAGACATATTGAACATATGTATGAAGGAATTTGATTTGGAAATAATAATTTCTGACAAGATGACAGCTGTTAGAACTTAGACAATTTTCCCCTAACAAGGCTTTTGTATATGCATTGATGGTGCCTTCATGGGCCGATCAACTCCTACCACAGTTTTTGATGGAGCAATTTGATATGTTGCCTTTACAATATAGACACATTGAACATATGCATGAAGGAATTTGGTTTGGAAAACTAATTTTTGATAAAATGACATCTATGAGAACTTAGACTATTTTTTCGGTATAAGCTTTGACATATAGAGCTCAGGTGTGAATAATTTTGTGTATTTGATCTTAACAAATGTTCCAGATTGCAAGCTTTAAGATCATTTGCACAGATTCTGCTTAAATCTTGTTTTCACAGATTCTACAGAAATCTTTTTTTACAAAACTAGGGTCTGCTGGTTGGAACTATCACTTGCCAAAACTAAGTTTTTTCACTGACCCTTACTGTGCGGGGGTATCTAATAAGCATTGCTTATTGACTTTTTTCATTTTTGTTTGCACAGATTCTACTGAAATATTCTTATCAAAACTAAGGTCTCCTTGTTCGAACTATAAATTGCCAAGTTTTTTCACTGACTCTTACTGTGCGGGGGGTATCTAATAAGCATTGCTTATTGACTTTTTTCATTAACACTATTCATGTATAATAATCTTGTCATCTTTTTTAGACCAGATAAATTGGAAATTTGTAACCTTTTATAAATACACCCTTTCAAATTTTTATCATACAGAATTTCATATGATTGGAGTAAAGTGAATTGCCTCGTAAAATATGCAAAGCTTTATTCATAAGGAATGCTGTTTTAATGACTAGCAGTCTTTTAGCTACCTGAAGGAACCAACTTGCCTATAAAACAACAAGTATGATTTTATGTAGCCAGGACTGAATAAAACCACCCAGATATGTCACAAGTGTAACATTTAAGGTTTCAATCATCAGTATTTCAATTTGATTTGCATTTCATAGCTGTTTTGCTGTTTTTCTGGTCAAGGGAGCCCCCAAAAAACATTATGAGGAATTATGGTGAAATCCTTAAGCTGCTGACTTCGTGGCATGAATTAAACTGATGTCACAAGTGTAACACATTTTAGGAATATGTGATAAATGCATTTACATGGCAAATTTTAAATGAAATATTACTTCTTTGGTCTTTTTAATAATTCTTGAATGCATAAATATAATTTAAACACAGTATAAGTCAACAGCTTCACCAAATGTGTAGTCAATACTAGTAATGGTCCAGCAGGAATGACACTTCCTCAAGCCCATATACTAGTTTCATTATGAAGCTGGCTACCTTGAGCTACATTTTGGGATAGGAATCATGCTAAATTCAACACGGAAGAAATCAGACGGTCTAAAACCAGAGGATAGCTTGATTTAGACAGGTAGACTTTAAAATGTGATTTGTGTCACAAGTGTAACAAATATTATGGATTGACTTCATCTCACTTTTTCATGTGTTTGGTCAAAGGATGATCTATTCAACAATTAATTTGATACTTTTTGGTATTTTAGGGTAGTTATTCACTCTTTCGATACAAAGAAAACACAAAATGGTGTTACCAAAAGGATAAAATTATGCACTCACAAGGAGGGAAAGGTATTTTTTCACAATTCAAAAAATAGTAACAGGAATTTATTGAAGAAAACTTAAAAAAAGATGCTCAGTTGTACATACTATAGTAGATTATATAAAGTATAAGTGACAAGAAAAGAAAAAGGTGACATAATCAGTTCCCTTGTTTGCTTGTCACAAGTGTAACACAATTATTCCTTTCTATTTAAGCCTCAAATTTGTTACAGATTCTTTAGAATTGCAAGAAATGGTATCATTCAAATCATTCAATTTATAACTTATCCCACAACGAGTGCTGTCAACTGTTTTTCTGATCATTAACATTTTATAACTCCTAACTATGCTTAATAAACAAATCTGAATAGTTCATTTTTTAAAGTTTTGTGCTAAAAAAGGGAATTGATTTATGTTTTGATACATTTTAATCAATTTCCCTGAAGCCAATTCACTTCATCCTATATAAAATCTATAAGAGATCAAAAATTCAAAGGAGAAACTCCTTCTTCTGATTTTGTCACAAGTGTAACACATCCATTACCAACATATGTTATTGTGTTTTATATGTTTTATATCCTATATATTCAAATGAAATTTGTTCTATGTTTTTCATATACCCTACTTGTTATCTATTTTTTAACAAAAAAGTATGCTTATTATTTTAATTAGAAAAACTTTTTCCTCTACACAGTGAAAATCAAGGGGTGTATTTTCACATAAAATTTTATTACAAGTGCAAATTTTAAGCGAAAGATTAAATTTTACTTTGAAAATGTGTATACATAAGTACTTCATCAGGTCATGAGAAAATATTTACAATTCTACATACCTGTGTTGTTTATAATCAAGCTAAAAGTAGCTTATAGGATTGTAAAAAAATAATGAAAAAATTATTTAAGTATTAAATTTAAAACATTGTCCTTAATTTTATTCTTAAACCAGTATTTGTTTCTCAAATTTTGATGTTCCCTGGTTAGGATGACTTAAAAAAGATAGTGATAGAGCAATTTTGAAATTTGACCCCCAATGTCACACTTTGGATGCATTTTTTTTAAAATCACCCATACTTGTAATGAAATGTTTATAGGATATGATAATTAGTTGATAATTTAACTTAACTGGTTGGTTTACAATGCCGTGTTTGCTAAATTGTGGAAATAATTTTGTTATATTGAAATGATATTTCATTCATGCATAAAATGATATTTTCTAACTACATGTATAATTATACTCTTTTTTGATACAGTGTTCAATGGCAGAACAAAGACCTCCCGTTTCTGTCGCAGTACGATTTCTCTATATGCTGTACGATTGGGTTAACTCCCCTTGGACACAACCCTTACCAGGTAATTTATATTTTGTTGATACAGTGTTCAATGGCAGAACAAAGACCTCCCGTTTCTGTCGCAGTACGATTTCTCTATATGCTGTACGATTGGGTTAACTCCCCTTGGACACAACCCTTACCAGGTAATTTATATTTTGTTGATACAGTGTTCAATGGCAGAACAAAGACCTCCCGTTTCTGTCGCAGTACGATTTCTCTATATGCTGTACGATTGGGTTAACTCCCCTTGGACACAACCCTTACCAGGTAATTTATATTTTGTTGATACAGTGTTCTATGGCAGAACAAAGACCCCCAGTGTCTGTCGCAGTAAGATTTCTCTATATGCTGTATGATTGGGTTAACTCCCCTTGGACACAACCCTTACCAGGTACTGTATTATATATATGAGCTGTGACATGTGATTTCCAACAATGTGACATTTTGACATGAATAGACTCAGGCGAGCCTCTGCAGCCTCCCTTTAAGCTTCGAAACTCCAAATGATGTTCGGTCAGTAACTTAACACTCATAGAATATTCAAGCGACTAGCAAAGGCTCTAATCGGACTGCGCATATGCTCAGGCTGGTCTGAGCCTTTGCTGGCCGCACATACCACATGTTGGAAATCTCATGTCACGGCTCAAATTTGTTTATTTTGACAGGATGTTTTAAAGCTTACCGTAAATGTTTTAAAATCTCAAACACTTTTCTCTTTTTGTTCTAAAATAAATGTAGGTTATAAGGCTTGGTTTCTCAAAATGCCTGTCAGAATAACAAACAGGAAAGACCCTGATCAGACTGCTTCTTTAGAAGAAGCAGTCTGATCTGGGTCTGTGCTGTTTGTCTAGGCCTTTTTAACAGACAACTCGCTTTCGAAATTTTCGAACATTTACCGTAAAAGTCATTTAGCAATTGCATAAAATGGTGGGCATTGAGTGCCCTAATGCCAGTAGATAGAAAATTTGACCATAATAGAACAAGCTGCACATATAATCTTAGGTTAGAGTATACATTTGTCATTCATTCAGTAATGTAATGCGAGAAGTTAGAGAATATTTGACCACAATAGAACATCTAAATGTGTTGCACACACGGCATTGAATTTTGGTCATTCATCGAGTGATGTATTGCCAGTGCTTGTTAGAATATTTGACTACAATAGAACTACACACAGTGCATTGTCATAGATTACAGTAAATGTTGGTCATTCATTGAGTGTTGTAATGCTGTATATAGCTAGTAGATAGAATATTTGACCAAAATAGAACAAGTTGTATAAAATCACAGCCTGCAGTAAATGTTGGTCATTCATTGAGTGGTGTAATGCCAGTACTTGTTAGAATATTTGACCACAATAGAACTACACAAAGTGCATTGTCTTAGATTATAGTAAATGCTGGCCATTCATTGAGTGGTGTAATGCCAGTACTTGTTAGAATATTTGACCACAATAGAACTACACACAGAGCATTGTCTTAGATTATAGTAAATGCTGGTCATTCATTGAGTATTGTAATGCTAGTACTTGTTAGAATATTTGACCACAATAGAACTGCACACAGTGCATTGTCTTAGATTATAGTAAATGCTGGTTGTTCATTGAGTGTTGTAATGCCAGTACTTGTTAGAATATTTGACACAATAGAACTACACACAGAGCATTGTCTTAGATTATAGTAAATGCTGGTTGTTCATTGAGTGTTGTAATGCCAGTACTTGTTAGAATATTTGACACAATAGAACTGCACACAGTGCATTGTCTTAGATTATAGTAAATGCTGGTCATTCATTGAGTATTGTAATGCTAGTACTTGTTAGAATATTTGACACAATAGAACTACACACAGAGCATTGTCTTAGATTATAGTAAATGCTGGTCATTCATTGAGTGTTGTAATTCTAGTAGATAGAATATTTGACCAAAATGGAGCAAGTTTACAGCTTACAGTGTTGGTCATTCATTGAGTGTTGTAATGAGAGAATATTTGGCCATACTATAATAAGTGTGACGGCTAAAAAGTATAGATGAAACTAGGAACTTATCTATGTGAGCATATAAGACATTGGGCCATCCTTAGAAAATTATTTGCTGCCACTACTCATCATTTTCCATGTACGTAGGTAAATAGGTATTTTTTCCCACTGGTTTGTTAGAAAGAAGGGGAGCCCAATGGCTTAGTGGTAGAGTGCTTGACTCGAGACTGAGGGATTCGGGGTTCCAGCCTCACCTGCCCCACTGTGTTGTGTCCTTGAGCAAGACACATTAATCCTTGCTTAGTACTGGTTCAACCAAGGAAGTCCTAACGTGAATAAAAATTGTTTTCCTTGGATGTAAAGAATCAAATCAAACAAAATTGTTAAAAAGACATTAGAAATAAATTAAAAAAAAAGTCTAAAATTAGAATAATACAATATTTCTCTGAAAGGGCCATTTGGGTAGTTACAAGCTATTTGAATACTCCTTTAATCTAGTGGTAGAATTTTATTATGTTTTCTGTATGATTTTTATTTAAAACATAGGCATGAAAATAAAGTGTATGAAAGCATCAAGTGGTAAGCTGCATGAACATGCATTTTCTGCATAATTTCATGCACATGCAATTGTTAACAAAGTTTTTTTTGAAATATGGAAAGTGAGAATTGCATTGAAGTTCTTACATGAGTGGTCACGTTTTATTAAATTTATTAATCAAGTTGAGGAAAAGAGATAAAATGTTATGCTATGCATGCATTTTATCACTTTTTCACAATTAGTTTGATAAATTCAGTTAGATTCAGGAGCATGAATACATGTATTAGATTGTATGACACTAAAACTATTTTAAAATCATGTTTTTGGCATGAAACGCTAAGCTTTTTGCACACAACTATATATGTGACGTTGTTATGGTCGTCATTACATAACTTCACTATACTTGTAAACCACTGGTGGTTTATCTATTTTGACACATGGTGTTATGTCACTACCGGATGCAACATCATAAAAGGACATAAGTTATTACTGTGATTCAGTAACGAATAACAATGTCTAAATGAAAGTGAAATGCTACACGTTGTATAAATAAGATAAGGATTTTGGTTTTCATCACCAGTCTCCTCATAAGGCCAAATAAAAAATACCTGTGTTTAGTGTAACCTGACCCTACCTTAGTTTACTGGTGAAACCTAGAATTTTTCAGGTTTTCTGAAATAATGTGATTTTATGCATTTTCAAAGGCGAAATGCCTTTCAAAATGCAATTAGATTATGTTTTTTCCAGAACAAAAAATAATTAGAAAAAAAAAATATGTGTGCCTACCCTACCCAGAATTTTCAGACTCATTACCCAAAACACACTTATTTTTGTTATTTGGCCTAAGCAGCTGACCAGGCTGAATTGCATTCTAACATAGTTACCTAGTAATCCAGAGAATGATAGTCTCCCTTACATATGGTTTATCAGCCTTCTATTACAAAGAGTTATGATATGAATGCATTATACTGCTGGTTGATTTCTTTGTCTGCGAAGATCCTTGCAAACAGATCTATATCAGGCCAGACATTTTGTTTCTATCTGGCCTGAACTGGGTCTAAACTGTTTGACACTGATGATATTCTTGAAATGATTTTTTTGAAAACTTGGATTGTGAAAGTAATCAGCAGACAACGAAAAAGCAATCAAAATTACCCAGCATACAAAGAGTCTCTTTTCCAAGTGACATTGAATATTGTCATTCAAAAGTAAAGCCAACAGCTGGCTTTTATAAAAACTACTCATTGTAATTCTCACATCCCATATTATTTGGGTAAGTTCTTAGCTGTTTGCAAGAATCTTGTGTTTATTGTTACATAACCAGGCCTATCAATTGAAATCTTTATGAAGTCTATAATTCTGTCAAGTATAAAGATTGTATTCTGTTAATAAATCTATAATAACATGATAACATTTTATTTGATCATTATGTTACTTTAGGTTATCTTATTATTTTTTCATGTTGATTTTAATTGGTCCCATATTTACCACCTCTCTTGTTGCCAATTTCTGATCTAACAAATGCATTAAGGGATAGAAATTTAATTTACTTTTTCAAGGGTTTTTTTTTAAACACAGGTAACTTGAAGACAGGATTAGGTATACATGGATGTGTTTGGATTAGTAATAAGATTTGAAATGTGTCCAGAGATTTGACCCTACCTCATCAACCAACACATATTTCAAATAGAAAGTATATCCATATATATACGACCCTTACCAGCTTTGGTATTAAATCTTCCACAACATCCAAGATCTACATTGAAATAGGTGGTATAAGATAGTTATACCATAGTTTTCCACCTGTATGTGAGACAATCCACTCACTTTTTAAAGCTCGTGGATTATCTCCACGTACAGGCCGACAAACCATAGTATAACTAAGGTATTACATATTTCTGGACAACAAGCTATCATTGTACAGATAATGATTAACTGTTTTGTTTGAGCTTAAAGGTTTTCTTTCAAAATATTTAAGTCACAGCCAGTTGCAGTCACTGCTCTGTGTATTTTTTTCCTCATATATAGCATAACAGATTTTCTTATAAATGGGTAAAAATCTATTATAAGTTCAGTCAACATATAAAGTGCATAATTGAGTTTAAGGTACAATAACAATATGTTTCATAGGGCATGTGTTCCCATGCTCAACAATCTAGGCTGGTGGTAGCTGATAAGTTGTGTTTTGGAATTGAGCTGATGTTGTGTTTTGGAATTGAGCAGATAAGTTATATTTTGGAATTGAGCTGATGAGTTATGTTTTGGAATTGAGCTGATAAGGTTATGCTTTGGATATGAGCTGATAAGTTATGTTTTGGAATTTAGCTTATAAGTTATGTTTGGGAATTGAGCTGATAAGTAATGTTTTTGAATTGAGCTGATAAGTTATGTTTTGGAATTGAGCTGATGAGTTATGTTTTGGAATAGAGCTGATAAGTTATATTTTGGAATTGAGCTTATAATTTATGTTTTGGAATTGAGCTGATAAATTATGCTTTGAAATTGAGCTGATAAGTTATGTTTTGGAATTGAAATGATAAGTTATGTTTTGGAATTGAGCTGATAAGTTATGTTTTGGAATTGAGCTGATAAGTTATGATTAGGAATGAAAAGTTTGAATGCATGAACTAATTTCTTTGTTTAGCATGGTTTGATATTTTTTGTTGTTTTATTAATAGTTTTGCATATCAGTGTGTACTTCCTAGCTTGATTAAATGTGAATATTAGCCCACAAAGGTATAAGAAGGCCATTATTTCCATATTTATGAAATTACTGGTTTGTGTACTGTCATAAATAACATTGGTGTTGAATTTCTTTGTGTTTAAAAGGTTGAAAATAAGAAATAGAGGATCTTACTTGATTGCTCATGTTTTATTGAATTTATCAAACGAGTTTGGGAAAAGCAATTAAATGCGAGGCTTGCCGAACATTTTATCGCTTTTTCGCAATGAGTTTGATAAATAGAATAATACAGGAGCATGAATGTTAGATTCTATTTATCATATGAAATAATTATTTTGTAATCACACTTTTGATGTGAAAAGTTAAGATTTTGTCAACTTTTACGCAAAGTTAAAATGGAACTCATTGCGTTACTAAATCTGTAAACCACTAGTGGTTTATCAATTTTATTGCATGGCAATATATCACTCTCAGACGGAACGTCATGTGATAAAACAAGGATATTATGTTTTCCTAACTCTGGCAATATAAGCTTTATTTTTTTCTCAATGACATTTATCAAACTTGAGAAAAAAATCATAGAAGTTGATGCATGTGAAGAATTTTCTTCTCATTAGGCCAAATAAAAAAAATAAATTGTTTCTCAGGCCCTCCCTCATCTGTTTCAAATGCCCCTCATCTGTCTTTTTTAGACTTGAAATAAAAACAAAAACAATGGCCTCATTTATTTTATTCATATGTCAAAATATCAACATTTTTATACTAAAAATGAAAAAAAGGTGCCTCATTAGTTTTCGATAAATTAAAACAAGTGGGCTCATCGTTTTTTTCTTGTGAAAAAAACCCTGCCTGCCTCATCTGTTTTTCAAAAATGTGGCCAGAGAAACACTTGTTTATTTTTTTTATAGCCTTAGTAGTAAAATTATTATACCCCCCGCAAACCTTGTTTGTTATACCCCCCGCAAACCTTGTTTGTGGTGGGTATACTGTTTTCACGTTGTCCGTGCGTCTGTCCGTCCGTCCGTAACGTTTTGTTTTTTTAATATCTTGAAGAGTCATTGCTGGATTTTCATCAAACCTTTCAAACATGTTCATATATGCAAGACAAATACTTTAGACAAAAAAGTAAGGGCTAGGGGCCAATTCTATTAAGAGTTATTTCCCTTTGTAGTTGTAAATGGCTTTTAATATAGGGTTTTACTCTTATGCTATTCTAGGCCATACACGGGCCGATCAACTCCTACCACAGCTTTTGATGAAACACTTTGATACTTTGCCTATACAATGTAGACACATTGAACATATGCATGAAGGAGTTTACTTCAGAAAAAATTTTTTTTGACAAAATGACAGCTGTGAGAAATTAGACAATTTTTTCCCTAATAAGGCTTTTGTATATGCATAGATGGTGCCTTCATGGGCCGATCAACTCCTACCACAGCTTTTGATGGAGCAATTTGATACTTTGCCTATACAATGTAGACACATTGAACATATGCATGAAGGAGTTTGGCTCAGAAAAGATCATTTTTGACAATATGACAGCTGTGAGAACTTAGACAATTTTTCCCTAATAAGGCTTTTGTATATGCATAGATGGTGCCTTCATGGGCCGATCAAATCCTACCACAGCTTTTGATGTAGCAATTTGATACTTTTCCTATACAATATAGACACATTGAACATATGCATGAAGGAGTCTGGTTGAAAAAAAAATAATTTTTGACAAAATGACAGCTATTGGAACTTAGACAATTATTACCTTATATGACTTTTGTATATGAATGGATAGTGCCTTTATGGGCCGCTCAACTCCTATCATTTTTTTACTGACTTATCAGAACTTAAAAAAGGGTACCCACATAATTCTGAGGTTTAAACCATTTTTCAGGCATCATAAATAAAACCACAGTCACAGTTCAGATTTATACTCACTTTGGTTAAAGAATACCCAAAGAAGTAAAATCCAATGAAAATTATATCAAGCCCCCTTTTTGCATGATACACTCATATTTTAAGGGTAAATACAATATCTATTTTTTTTCTTTGTAGATTTTGATGACGAGGTTGGCTGCACTGGCTTTGATAATCTCCCTTTTGGGGCTTGTGAGGATCCTGTCAGGTAAAATGTGGGCCTCGTTGTTGAGAACTTTTCTCACGTATTCAAATACTGTAAATTCGGAAATTTTCGCAAGGATTTTATTTTCACGAAACTCCGCAAAAGCAAAGTTTCCCGAAAATAAAACCCTTGCGAAATGGCGAAAACTTTTTGGTCTTTGGTAAATCATTGCAATGTCGCGAATTTTTAAAGTGACTAATATGTCTTTTAACACTATTTGCGAACATAAAATTCTAGCGAAAATTTCTGAAATTACAGTAATGGACTTAATGCAATTTTGTTCCTGCTATAAAAGCCAGATAATAATGAAATTGACAAGTAATCAACTATGTATCACCTAGACTGGCTCAAGTCCTTAAAACAATTTTTCCTCAATGTGTCATATCATATACTTGAAGCTAGGAGCACAGTGAATCCGTGGTAGAGTGCTTGACTCGAGACCGAGGGGCCATGAGTTCTAGCCTCACAGGTGTCACTGTGTTGTGTCCTTGAGCAAGACACATTTATCCTTGCTTAGTACTGGTCAACCCAGGAAGACCCGTCCTGACATAACTGAAAAATTGATGACTGGGATGTAAAGAGTCAAACAAAAATTTAAGACTGGAGCCAATCTAATTATCACCTAACAAATATCAAGTAACAGCCTCTAAAATAACTTCCCAACTTGCAGAAGGTTTAGTGGGAAAACTTACAGACAATTTGATGTGCTAATCATATCAGCTTTTAGTTAGCTTTATTGTACAATTTTAGAGTGTATATACAAATATTCCCTCTTGCAGGTGGAACGAGTGTAAAACGAGTTTCCCCCGACAAGAGGGAATATTTGTATATTCACAAGTATTTGTACAATAAAATACTTGTATCATCACCCTTTTAAGTTATTCATCAGATATTCAAGTCCATTATAAGCTCCACCTTTGGCACTATCTTGTCAAAATTAATGAACAGCATAGATCTAAAGAAAGGTGGCAAAGTCATGATACATCTTTATAAAGAATACTTTCAAATTATGTGGAATTATGTGGGAGTGTAATTGCAGAAGCATGTATAACAACATAACTTGTAAGTTGTTGTAGTATACCTCAGGGGTGGTAAAGTTCAGGATTTATCCTGATTTCAGGATTTAAGCTTATCTATCATGCAATATTTATCAGTCTAAAACTTTTAAATTTAGCGCCTAAACTAAATATTAATGTCTTCAAATAAGTAATTTTGGCCAGTAAACACCTTAAAAGCTTGTTATTGGTTGTAATTTATCAGTTTTAAAAGTCTTTTTAAGTCAGTATTTGAATTTCAGGATTGAATATTATGGATTCCAGGATTTTTATTTTCTGACTGTTGTCACCCCTGATACCTAAACAGACCTTAGATTGCACATTTTGCTGGCTTCTCAGAGGCTAGCTGATCTTGATCTACACCATTTTCTAGACAAGTTATCCAGATTCAGTATGGTACCATAAGGTTATTAAATAAATAAAATGTAATTAAGTCTTGTGTTGCGTTTGAAATTTTTGTCTTGCAGGGGACAAAAATTCCACTCGTCCCGGGGCTCATAATTATGAGTGAAATCTAGAAAGGATGAGTAATTCTTTACGAAGCACTTGTCCTGTAGGACGAGTGCTTTGGAAAGAATTAATCAAGGAAGTCATATTACATATCACTCCCTTATGTTCTTTATTGCATAAAGGACATAAGGGACAAGTGCATGTGTTTGCAGTATGAGTGAAAATTGTAAGTCACTCGTCCTGCAGGACAAGTGCAATATTTAAATATTTTTGTCCCCTGTCTTGTTTCTTCAGTGCCCTACAGCTGTACTGTACCTGGCCTAGCCTATCAGAAGACATGATCGTGGAAAATCAGGTGTATTCGTAAGTTGTAGTTACTTATAAAATTCCTGTCCTTTACCAAGATACATAAACACCCTATTTGACATTAATGTAATAAGTGCATTGTGTGCATAATTTTTTCAAAATGATACACCCCCTTTTGGAAACAGCGTGAATCCAGATCATTTTTTTGTTTGTTTGTTTTTTTTAGTTGATTAGGGTAGAGATGATCCAAATACCACTAAAGGTGGTCCATTATTGGTAGAGTATTAAAAATGGCAGATACTTGTCAAAACTTCTCTATTCATGTAAGACTTTCTTTGATATTTCCTTTAATACTGATCAGATTGGCTTGGGGTTTGAAGCAGATACCCCTGAAAAATGAAAGCAACGTGTCGATCTTTTATGACTGTCCGACAAATATCTGGTTAAAAAGTTAATGACGAGCAACCAAATTTTTCGTTTGCTTGTCAATTACTTTTTAATCAGATCTTTGTCCATAAGTCGCATACAGTGGGCATGCTGCTGTCATTTTTCCTAGGTATCTGCTTCAAACTCCATGAAAATCTGACCAGTATTAACGAAAATAAAAAAAATCTTACCTGAATTGAAGGGTTTTTCAATGGTACCGCCCATTGTTGTTGTTTTTAAGTCACGTAATTCTCCGCGTGACTCTGCTTTATGGATCTTGACCCACAATCTAATTCATGGATTTTGGCCCAGACTCTGTTTTGGGAACTTGACCTAGGCTATATTTCAGTGAGCTTTTGCCTATAGCACTCAGTTTGGCCAAAGCTCTATGGAGTTTTCGCCAGTCTGAGTGCTCTAACATTGGCCTACAGTGTAATTAAGGTATGCTTGACCCATGCCCTATTTCCGCGACCTTGACCTGTAGTGTTATTGAGTTACCTTGATCCATGCTCTATTTCAGTCACCTTGACCAGTAGTGTTATTAAGTTATCTTGACCCATGCTCTATTTCAGTCACCTTGACCTGTAGTGTTATTGAGTTATCTTGACCCATGCTCTATTTCAGTGACCTTGACCTGTAGTGTTATTGAGTTATCTTGACCCATGCCCTATTTCCGCGACCTTGACCTGTAGTGTTATTGAGTTACCTTGATCCATGCTCTATTTCAGTGACCTTGACCTGAAGTGTTATTGAGTTACCTTGATCCATGCTCTAATTCAGTCACCTTGACCTGTAGTGTTATTGAGTTATCTTGACCCGTACTCTTTTTCAGTGACCTTGACCTCTAGTGTTAGAGTTATCTTAACCCATACCCTATTTCCGTGTCCTTGACCTGTAGTGTTATTGAGTTACCTTGATCCATGCTCTATTTCAGTCACCTTGACCTGTAGTGTTATTAATGTATCTTAACCTATGCTCTATTTCAGTGACCTTGACCTGTAGTGTTATTAAGTTATCTTAACCCATGCTCTATTTCAGTGACCTTGACCTGTAGTGTTATTAAATTATCTTAACCCATGCTCTATTTCAGTGACCTTGACCTGTAGTGTTATTAAGTTATCTTAACCCATGCTCTATTTCAGTGACCTTGACCTGTAGTGTTATTGAGTTATATTGACCCAAACTCTATTTCAGTGACCTTGACCTGTAGTGTTATTGAGTTATCTTGACCCGTACTCTATTTCAGTGACCTTGACCTGTAGTGTTATTGAGTTATCTTGACACGTACTCTATTTCAGTGACATTGACCTGTAGTGTTATTTCAGTGACCTTGACCTGTAGTGTTATTAAGTTATCTTAACTATGCTCTATTTCAGTGACCTTGACCTGTAGTGTTATTGGGTTATCTTGACCCGTACTCTATTTCAGTGACCTTGACCTGTAGTGTTATTGAGCTATCTTGACCCAAACTCTATTTCAGTGACCTTGACCTGTAGTGTTATTAAGTTATCTTGACCCGTACTCTATTTCAGTGACCTTGACCTGTAGTGTTATTGATTGATCTTTACCCGTACTCTATTTCAGTGACCTTGACCTGTAGTGTTATTTCAGTGACCTTGACCTGTAGTGTTATTAAGTTATCTTAACCCATGCTCTATTTCAGTGACCTTGACCTGTAGTGTTATTGAGTTATCTTGACCCGTACTCTATTTCAGTGACCTTGAACTGTAGTGTTATTGAGTTATCTTGACCCGTACTCTATTTCAGTGACCTTGACCTGTAGTATTATTGAGTTATCTTGACCCGTACTCTATTTCAGTGATCTTGACCTGAAGTGTTACTGAGTTATCTTGATCCATGCTCTATTTCAGTGACCATGACCTGTAGTGTTATTGAGTTATCTTGACCCGTACTCTATTTCAGTGACCTTGACCTGTAGTATTATTGAGTTATCTTGACCCGTACTCTATTTCAGTGACCTTGACCTGTAGTGTTATTAAGTTATCTTAACCCATGCTCTATTTCAGTGACCTTGACCTGTAGTGTTATTGAGTTATCTTGACCCATACTCTATTTCAGTGACCTTGACCTGTAGTGTTATTGAGTTATCTTAACCCATGCTCTATTTCAGTGACCTTGACCTGTAGTGTTATTGAGTTATCTTGACCTGTTCTCTATTTCAGTGACCTTGACCTGTAGTGTTATTGAGTTATCTTGACCTGTACTCTATTTCAGTGACCTTGACCTGTAGTGTTATTGAGTTATCTTGACCCGTACTCTATTTCAGTCACCTTGACCTGTAGTGTTATTGAGTTATCTTGACCCATGCTCTATTTCAGTCACCATGACCTGTAGTGTTATTGAGTTATCTTGACCCGCACTCTATTTCAGTTACCTTGACCTGTAGTGTTATTGAGTTATCTTGACCCGTACTCTATTTCAGTCACCTTGACCTGTAGTGTAATTGAGTTATCTTGACCCGTTCTCTATTTCAGTCACCTTGACCTGTAGTGTTATTGAGTTATCTTGACCCATTCTCTATTTCAGTGACCTTGACCTGTAATGTTACTGAGTTATCTTAACCCATGCTCTGTTTCAGTGACCTTGACCTGTAGTGTTATTGAGTTATCTTGACCCGTACTCTATTTCAGTGACCTTGACCCATTACAAGCCCCATTATGGTCAGTAAAGATACAGATGACAGAGGATCCACAATGTCTCCTGGGTAAGAAAGTAACAGGAATTTAGTTAAGAGTGCATAACAGAAAAATAATTTTCTTATTTCTCAACCAAAACATATGTTGTGGGTACTGAAAAGAACAGTCTCAATGAGGCGGTTCTTTTGAGCACCCAAAACATCTGCTAAAAATTATGGGTAAGAAAATATTCACAATTTTATGCTGAAATTTTTTGTTTATCTAAACCTGTGGTAAGAATCTTTATCTCTTTGCTGGGTACTTTTGGGCATGATGATTTTTATGGTTTCCTGCTGATTTTTTGACATATTTTTTTTTCCAAGTAAACTTTCAGGAATACCACCAGATTATAACAAAAAATGTCAGTGTAAAATTGTAAATCTTTTCTTACCTATAAGCATGTGTTTTGGGTGCTCAAAAGAACCGGCTCATTGAGAGGGTTCTTTTGTGTACCCACAGCATATTTATTGGTTGAGAAATACGAAGTTATTTTTCTGTTGCACATTCTTAACTAAAGTCCTGAGATTTTCAAACAGTTTAGATACAGGTCAGTACTTGCAATTTTTATAAGAGTTTTGGCCCTTGACTCACGTCAGAATTTCAAATCAGCCCAATATCTTAAGAATGAATCAATAGAATATGACAAAATTTTGCATATGCATTGATATTGCGGTTCTAGGTAGGTATCGTTATGCACCATTTTGTGCAAATTACTACGGAGTTATGGCCCTTGACTCTGGTCAGAATTTCATTTCAGCTCGATATCTTGAGAATTAATTGATCGAAGTTGACACAATTTTGCATATGCATTGATATTGGGCAAGATCTCGATTTGAATTGTAATTCTTGCATGGGAATTCGTTAAGCAAAGCTGTTTGAAGCAGCAAAATCCATGTTCAAATCATGAGATTCACATGCTGTTTGAACATGGCTTTTACTTGAAAAAGCCTGAGCTGGGCCCTGATTTGTATGCATGACGTTACACGGAAAAGCGTTGTGGCCATGACTGACCATTTCACCGATGCTTTGGTTTGCAAAAACGTTGCAAGCGTATATATGACGTTGTGGCGACGTAATGACGTTCGAAAGTTGACGCTGACGCCATTTTGTTTAGAGAAATCAAGCGTAAGAGAAGGGATAATTAATGTTTAAGCGACGTTTTCAGCGCAGTTTATGCTGAAATCAGGTAGAATATGCAAGAATAACGATCACACATGTTTGTTTCATTGCATTAACACTTGTCGAGTCCCTCGGACGATGTTTGAACCCTCGGCCTAACGGCCTCGTGTTCAAACAGCTTCCTCGGGACCCGGCAAATGTTAATGAAAAAACATATGTGATCCCTATATTACAGAGTTATGGCCCTTGACTCATATCATAAAACAAAAATCTTTTATTTTGCAGGTGAATATTTAATACATTTCCTGGCCTTGTGTCACAGAAAAGAGACATTGGACCAATTAATTGGCAGTTTGGCTTCATCAACAGCTGATGCAGGTAGTCATTCTTCCATTTTACATTTGAGCGGTGACATGTGATTTCCAGCCAGAGCTCACCCTGCCATTAGCCATTGTAGCCATTTGCTACTAAAATTGTAGAGTGGCTACAAATAAAAGTCATTGGCTAAAATTACACTCCAGGTGGTTCAAAAATTACATATCTGGGAAAAAGCGTATTTTGGTCAGCTTTTGAATTTTCCAATATAGTTTTTAATATTTCTTCAAACTTTATTATTGTGCCATATTTGGATGCTGGATTAAGGGTGTCAAACAGTTTGGATCCAGATCAGGCCCGACATTTTGTCGGGCCTGATCTGGGTCCAAACTGTTTGCAATTGTTATCAGCAGATGATAAAAGTCGCTGCTAGCAGGCAAAGAGTTAAATACAGAAAAACTTCTTGATACTACATTCTGGCTAAATTCTTGGCTAAAGTCAATTTCATTTGGCTCCAACTTTTCCTGTTTGGCTTAAGTGTTAGCTACAACAAATTCTGAGCCAGAGTAAGCCCTGCCAGCAATGTGGGGTTTTGACAAGTGTAGACTCTGACGAGCCTTTGCAGCCTCCTTTTAAGCTTAGAAACTCCCAATAATGTTCAGTCAGTAGCTTAACACTCATAGAATATTCAAGCCGCAAGCAAAGGCTCTGATCAGACTGCGCATATGCGCAGACTGGTCTGAGGCTTTGCTGGTCACACAAACCACATTGTTGGAAATCTCATGCTGCAGCTCATTTGTCTTTTTAAACTGTAGACTTACAGGTTGAAGTTTCAGGAAATATTGCCCTTATATCAGGCCTCCAGATAAGAATGTGTAATTGAAATTCTTTCCATTTCTCAACCAAAACATATGTTGTGGGTACTCAAAAGAACCGTCTCACTGAGACAGTTCTTTTGAGCACCCAAAACATATGGTTAAACTGATGGGTAAGAAAATAATTGCAGTTTTACCCTCAAATTTTTGGCTTAACTGGACCCAAGTTATATCATCCTTACATGCACATTAGACCAGATATACGAAATTGAGATTTCTTTCCTATTTATCAGTTTAAGCATGTGTTTTTGGGTGCTCAAAATAACCCTCTTATTAGCTCAAATGAGCACTTCATGCTCAAAGTGAGCTATTGGGATCAGTCAATGTATGTTGTCCCTCATTGTTGTGTGTTGTCACAATTTCCTTTAAATGACAACTCCTCATATACCACTCGGCCAAATTTTAATCAAACTTCACAGGAATGTTCCTTATAATTAGGTGACCGTCTATAAGAAATTTGATCCCTCAAATAACATGGCCGCCAGGGGGGCAGTTTCCATTATATACCTATGGGAAAACTTTAAACATCGTCTCCTCTGAAACCATTGTTCGGAATTTAAAATAATTTGGCAGAAATGGTCACTAGGTGACTGTGTACAAAAAGTAGCTAAAAGAAATGAGTTCCCTAAAAAACATGGCCGCCAGGAGGCGTGGCTTTTTGCGGTAACAAAAACTTTGAAGATCTTCTCCTCTGAAATCAGATTCAAAATAATTTGGTAAAAATATTCACTGGATGACCTTCTACAAAAATAGCCAAACGAATTTGATATTAGCCAAGCCTTACATAAACTTACAGAGCCCAGTATGGGCTATACCATTCTTTCATTCAGTGCATATATTCAGCTGTCAGAGAAACTCAAGCCTAGAGACACTGTACCCTCTTGAAACCAACATGAATGGATAAAGTTTGATATTCTCATGGCCTGATATTTTTCATCTTCTTATGCTTTCAGAATCAGGGGCTGATATTAGCCAAGCCTTACATAAACTTACAGAGCCCAGTATGGGTTATACCATTCCTTCATTCAGTGCATATGTTCAGACATCACAGAAACACAAGGCTAGAGACAGTGCAATACCGGCAGAGATGCTAGATGATATATTACAGGTAATGAAATTTAATTTGGTATTTTTCATTTTTTCCAAATTTTAATAGAACATTCTGTAAGCAAACAGAGAAGATCCAGATCAGACACTGCATGAAAAGGGAAGCTAGGCTTATATGGGTTAATACTTAATAAGACCTCATATTAACACCCATGTTCACTTATCCAGTGGGGCTAGATGTCTAAATTTTGGTCTGAGTATTCATCTTACTCTAATATGCGAGCAGCAAATGCTCTAGCGAGTCTGCACATTAGCAAGGCAAACCTGAGCCTTTGCTGCTTGAAGCCAGAATTCATTACCTGTTTCCTGTAAAGTTTATTAAATTATGTCCATTTTATAGTATCTGTTTCCTGTATTATTTATGGAATTATTTCCATCATTAATCCATTATGCACTACATGTGTCATTTTAATTTTATTTAATTATTTTGATCATTGATTGATTTTTCAGTACCTATTTCCTGATTCAAAGACCTGCCTTGATAAGTCAGAGGAGCAGTCTGAGCCATCATCAACAGTCAAGGAACACTCAGAATCATACCGGCAAATGGAAAAGGTAATATCACTTCTCCAGATAAGAACGCGTATTGGAAAACTATTTTCTTTATTTCTCATCCAAAACATATGTTGTGGGTACTCAAAAGAACTGTCTTAATGAGACGGTTCTTTTGAGCACCCAAAACACATGTTTAATTTGATGGGTAAGAAAATAATTACAACTTTACGCTCATAAAATTTCCTTATCTAGACCTTTGAATATACGAGCATACATGTAGCATCCTAAAGGAATTTTGAAGGTTCATTACACATGACACACATATTGATTAAGAATACCCTCGTGAGAATTGAAGGATGCACAGGCCTTGCAACAAATTTTGAACAATTTTTAGACTCCTTGAAAAAAAGCCTGAAAATGTCATGTATAAAAAAAAAAGAAAAAAGATTCATTTCATTAAGCAAATATGGGACAGGTACTTTAAATTTGACAATGTCTCAGAAACATAGACACTAACCATTACTGAGCACCAAAGTTCTAAAGACAAAGACCTCTTTTGTTCAGTACTGTTTCCAGAAAGTTTCAGGATAAATCCTGAATTCAGATTTTGAGGCTGACTTTCCATAGAAAGGCAGCCTCAAAATGCTGAATTAAGGAGATTATAATAGCTTCTTTGATTAGTTTTCAGATTAACTAAACACAATCAATCATTTTAACTTTAAATTATCCATTTTTGTAGACATCCTCCAAGTTTAAAAATTTGAATTTCTACAGTTCAGGATTTTGGAAAATGGAAACTTTCACCCATGAGATACACATATAACAAGCAGGATTATATACTCAGAAGGAAAAGTTTAGTCAGTACAGACACTGTGTGCAATGATTTTGTAAGACAGTCTTAATATTGACAAAAACCTTACTCAAGATAAAATTAATTTAATGTCTTACAAATGTGAACATTTTCAACAAAACATTCCGAAGATATACCCCTTTTCTTCATCAAAATTAAACAAAGAGGTCAAAATTAAAATTTCATAACTCAAAAATCAGTCTTGCGCCCCTCAGATGATTTCTGGCAGTATAGACGGAAATTCTCCTACCTGTTGCATGACTAAGGTGTTTAAGAAAGTTCCAAGCGGCCATGAATCGATGACGTCATGTTGACGTCACTATGACCCTAACTTCAAATGGCGTCGTTATCCGTGGTCTGCCCAACGGCGGCTTGTCACTTTTACTGCCAGGCTGTTGAAAATGTATTTGCAGACGATAAATTATTTGTTCATTACATCCAAAACTGCCTGTTACGTCAGCAACACGTGTACCTGCTTCAAGACGTCAAAACGGGGTATTTCTGTAATTTGTTGATAGCCTAGACGGCGAATTAAGCTTGCTAGCACTGAATTTTTTTCGGATTATTGCATTAGGAACAACTCTCTTTCAATATCGAACAGTATATGAGAAAATAACCCTGACGGTTTATCGCAGCACGTTTGAAATTTGGTTGATACAGTCTTATAGAGGCATTATTTGTTACACAATAAACAGGTACCTGTAAAGTTACGATAATACAACCCATGTATAAAATTTGACAATGATAGATCCAGTATTGTTGATTTTATGAGAAAACATAAATACTGACTAAACTTTTTCTTCTGAGTATAGAATAATTTGATATTTTGTCTATGTTATTAACAGGACCTTGGTAAACAGTTGAAAAGTTCGCCAACTGACAGTGTGTTACATAGACTAGCTGTATGTATGTGTATTCTTAATCAGAATAATGGTGGATTTGGTGCTGTGGCTCAGATATGGTCTGAGTTTGTTCTTGAAATGAGATATCGCTGGGAAAATAAGTACAACATTGTTGGGTAGGTCATTTTTGTCTTTTCTGTCGCTTGAATCAATGATATCAAAAGACTTTTTTTAATTAAGAATTTCATTTTTAAAAAGGTTCATTAAAGTATAAACACCAGGCCTCTATGATTTGGGGAAGAAATAAGAAAATTAATTATAGCCGGGGGCTATACTGGATTATGGTTGTCTGTCCATCATTCTGTCTGTACTAATTGTGTTTCCACTCAATATCTTGAGAACAAATTGATAGAATTTTGCCAAATGTTATGCAAATTGATATTGACTATATCTAGATTGGGATCATAATGCGTCATTTTTTCACTTTTGTAACAGAGTTATGGCCCTTTATTGATGACAGATTGTTGTTCCACTCAATATCATGAGAACAGATGGATATAATTTACCGAATTCTGTATATGAATTAATATTGACAAGATCTAGGTTGTGATTATTTCCTGTCATATATTGCTTATTTGATACTAGAGTTTTGGCATTTGATTGATATCAGAAGTTTGTTTCCACTCAATATCTGTAGAACTAATGGACAGAATTTCACAACATTTTGTATATGCATTGATATTGACAAGATCTAGGTTGGGATTGTTACCTGTCATATTTTGCTTATTTGTACTAGAGTTACTGCCCTTGATTGATGCTCGGACCCAGTATAAACAGACTGGTCACTGACGGAAATACAAAGTTATGTTGTCGTGGCTAGATGTTTTAGCGCTATTTCAAAGTACTACAGCCAATAAAATTGATTTTGAACATACTCGAGATTATAGGAAGTTATTCCCGGTATGCTTTTAGTTGAAATATTACAAGTTACAGTAAATAAAATTAAAGT
Organism: Loripinus fragilis; assembly: GCA_964019695.1. Taxonomy (NCBI): domain Eukaryota; kingdom Metazoa; phylum Mollusca; class Bivalvia; order Lucinida; family Lucinidae; genus Loripinus; species Loripinus fragilis. The sequence continues at coordinate 39,695,834 of OZ026531.1, read as the reverse complement.
TTTATCGTCATTTTAGGGTTATTTCTGACGATTTTCTGCTAAAAGTGCAGAAAATAGCTAAAACGGGTACCTTGGTTTCCTGCTGATGTTCATAAAGACTGATAAACTTCTAATAAATAAGGCAATACAGTCCTAAAGATAGTATATTGAACCATTGCTTTTTGAAGAAAAATCGCAGATATGCAGAGAAATAATGGAGATATGATTATTTAATCTTCAACATACGTCAGCTTTGAAAGCTCAGCCTTGACAACGTATTTCCAATATTTACATTTACCTGTATGTCAGTTACCAGTCAGTGTATACTGGGTCTGAGATTGATGTCAGAATTTTGATTTTGCTCAATATCTTCAGAACAAATGTACAGAAGTTGACCAAATTTATATATGCTTTCATATTTACAAGATCTAGGTTGGGGTTGTTACCTGTCATTTTTCACTTATTTGTAACAGGGCCTTGATTGATGTCAAAATTTTGATTCGGCTCAATATCTATTCTGCTCATGGTACAAGTGTAGGTGATTTAGATAAACCTGATTTATATTTTTATTAAAGCACTATTATAACTAATGATGCTAATGCTCCTTAACGAAACAAAAAACCCTAGATTTTCTTTAATTTATGCCAATACAAGGTACGGCTCTGCACTGAAAAGATTTGAAATTATGAATCCAGTCTTTCAGTCTAGACAAGAAGTACTCTCCGATAGGGCCAGTTAAGCCAAAAAATGTAGCGTAACATTGTGATTATTTTTTTATCCATCAGTTTAAACATGTGTTTTGGGTGCTTAAAAGAACCGTCTCATCGAGACGGTTCTTTTGAGTACCCACAATACATGTTTTGGTTGAGTTTAGAAAAAATAATTTTCAGTTACACACTCTTATCTGGAAGCCTGCTTTCCAAGTTTGAAAAGGTTTGCATTACATATAATTGACCGGGCCGCGTAGCGCAGTCGGTAACGTGTCTGGCTACAGATGCGTGTCTGACTGCAGATCCAGGGGTCGCGAGTTCGATCCCAGTCCGGTCCCATACTTTCGTGGAGATTGATCATGAAATAATTTCTACGGTCATTCTCCTCCCTTCCGCTGATTTATTCAAGAAGGTTTGTTGTCAGTTACAAGCGAAAGTATGTGCACGAATTACTGGTTAACCGCTTGTTCAAGCCTGCCCAGGAAAAAGTGTGGTTAGGTGAACTGACCGTCCCGCAAAGACCATAGCTGTTGACTTGGGACGTAAAGCAACAAAACAAACAAACAAACAAAATTACATATAATTGTATACTCAAGACTAGAATTCCTTGCTTCAAAGACTCAAGATATTGGTTTTTAAATAGTCCCCACACAGAAAGACTATATTGGAATATTTGTTCTAATCCTTTGAAATTTTGTGACTTGTAAAAAATCTCATTATGTTTATCTTATCAAGTTGAAATACAGTAAAACCTGTCTTAAGCAGCCTCTCAAAAAGAAGACCTAAAATTGGTTTCAAGACTGATTATGGCTTAATGCAGGTCAAAAGTATTGAAGAATGCTCCAGGAGAGCAATCTGTAATACTTTCGACCTTCATTAAGCTACCATTTGTCTTTAAGACCTTTGTTTTGTCTTTTTTAAAGTGGCTGCTTAAGACAGGTTTTACTGTAGTATAATTTTACTTTTACATGAACAAGGCACTTCCATTTATTTTCAGGATTGAGAAAGGTCCACCAAATCTAGGAACTTGTATTTTACAGCAGAAACTTCAGGTATGTCCTTTAAGTATTATCATCATAGGTTATACAGTGAAAACTCTTTACAGCAACATTCTTCATAACAACATAATTCTTTACAACGTTAATTGTATTAGCACAAAGGTACCAGTTTAGCTTAGAATTGAATTCATTAAAACAGAAATTCAGTTTAACATCAAACTATTTGGGCACAAACAGTGTCATTCTAAGGAGGGTTGTAGATTCGAAAATTTTCGCGTGATCTTTATTTTGCGAATTTTCTATGTCCGAATTATTCGCAAAGTTTTGAATTTGCAAAGCAAGCATTCATGTTGTCGGTCATTTCTGTGGGTTAAAACTAGTCATGCAAATCCTAGTTTCCTAAAGGTCAAAAACTGTAGTGCATAGAATAGCAGTCCATTTGGCATGCAGACTTTAACTGGCATAGTATTGTCATTGTCTCTGAACACACACTGAAAATCATTGATCAGGTATTTTTAGCGTAATTGATCTCTTACCTTTCGCTTGTCCAAGCCATCAATTCAACACTTTTGTGTGGTATCTAAAACATCTATTGTGTAATGGTTGAAGGCTCATGTTAATGACCTTGACGTGCGTAATCTTTTCATGTTGAATAACAATTTAACTTGACTAGAAAGTGTTTTTTCTTTTTACTGAAACACAAATGAATACAAAAATATTGTTTCATTTTACCCATTTACAGGTTTGTGGATAAAGTTAGTGAGGGAGTGAAAGACATTAAGGCAAAATTTCCCTTTTCAGTATCCGTTTACTCCATCGTCCATCAAAAGACATTTTCAAAAATCGTCAACGATAAATGTAACTTGCATCTGAGTAAGTCAATATTAGCGAGAACTTTGAATTCGCGAGGCACAGAATTGCAGAAAATTAAGTGCTCACAAACATTTCGGAATCTACAGTATATAGAGCAACAATAACATCATCAGGTTTTTAGATTAATAGCATGTGCATGGGCATCATATATGTCAGTGCATTCTCCAAGTAGCAGGCTAACTGCATAAATAGCAGATCTCACATCTGATTTATAATTAAGATGGTATCACATTTTTATACTGTTTTGCTTTAAACTGAACAAAAACGGGAACCTTAGTGTTCAGCTTACTAGTGGGTTTAAAATGTAACTTTTGGCATATGTAAACTTGGTGTCTGTAATGTTATTCTTCTCAGCTGGTGTTGTATATGGGCTTAGCTACCATAATGCAAAAACGCATTTGCGTGTACTTTTGAACAAAAATATGGGATTTTTCTATCCTAGTTCTGAAGGTTTCTTGATGATACCCATGCAAAATGTGAGTGGAAAGCAATTCTAATGTGTCTAATTCCAATTTTGGTAGGGCTCATATATGATGGCATTATCTGCTCTAAGACCCTCTTTAAAGGTTTTTTAAAATATCCATTAACAAAGTGAAAGAGGTCCTGATTTATATAAGATTTAATATTGTCCATTGTTATCAAGAATGTGCTAAATGTTGCAAATAGCGCAGTCCCTGACGAGACACCGCATTATGCCCTTGTTGTAATTGATAAAATAACCATTCTTTATAGCAGGAAAATGGCAATAGATTTATTTTTTCTCTAGGAAAATATTTGTTTTTGTTTGTTTTTTATTTTGAGTACAAGAAACATACTAATGTTTTTTTTGAGAACAAAGAAAACTAGCAAATAATCCGCACACCGTACTTTGGTGATGCCATTTCAATAAATTTAAGTTTCCAGGTGGTACCCCTAAAAATTGTTCCACTTCCCCTTCATTTTCCTGGAATAGCCCTAACTGAGTTCTTAAAATACATGTTTAAATTGAATGATAAGAAAACCAGGGCTCCCACAAGCTCTGGAAATCATGGAAAACTAAAAATCACTGAAAAGTTTGATGTATGGAAAAATCATGGAAAAATTATGGAATTTGTGAAATAATTTGACAAAACCACCAATAGCCAGAAAACTAGCTGTCGGACACTTGCCTGTCGGACAGCTTGTTTTCTGGCTACTGATGGTTTTAATTATTTCAAAATGCATGCATTGTCTATATGCATGCTGTTTTTGCTGCATTCCCCATTTATGACTAGCGCGGTGAAGATATTGCTAAAACTAGAGGTTGGAGGCTGTGCATTAAATAGTCATGGAATTACATCGTCGATCATGGAAAATCATGGAATTGTGTTTTTGGATTTCTGTGGGAACCCTGGATAATAGTTAAAATTTTACGCTTAAATATTTCCTTCTGAACCTATGAAGAGCCTGATAGGCTTTTCTTCTTAATTTTCAGATGTTGAATTGTTGTATCGAACACAAGAAGAAACGAGAACAGTTACATAAAGGCTACACAGGGGAGACAACTTACTATAGCGGGAATAGTGATTTTGGTCCATCAACATCAAGAATATCTAGAACCTTTTCTGATGAAGGGGATGAGGAGGATGAAGCTAGGGCTGGTGACGCTAAGGGCTTAGGGAGCTCTAGTGACGATGATGACGAGTTCTTTGAATGTGATAATGATGAACAGACAAGTGAAAAAGTGTCAGAAAATCTCACAGAAGAAAAAGAAATTGATGAAAGTGCAGCGGACCAGTCTGATGACTCTGCAGATAACCAGTCTAACTCAATGGAGGTTTCTAGTGAAAATGTACAAAACCAGTCTCAGGAAATGACTGGTATTGATACAGATAATCAGTCTAGTTTAGAACAACAGGCAGAAACTGAGAACCAGTCAGAAATGGCTGAAAGTTGTGATAATAGCAATGACTCACAACGTAGAACTAGTAGCCAGAACCAGTCAAGAGATGGTGCTGAGAAAGTTAGCAGGCCTGGATCAGTGGCTGGTTCCCAGCCAAGAGACAGTTTAAGTAATGTGTCAATGCAGAGTGACTCAGCATTTCAGGAGAGTTTTACCCACAAGCCCGAGGGTAGACTGGCTCCCTTTCAGGACCTTACACTAGTCAACTGTAATGAAAAAATGTATATACCAATAACACAGGAACCAGCCCCAATGACAGAAGACATGTTGGAGGAGCATGCTGAAGTCTTAGCTAAGTAAGTGACAATCATAGCCCAAGATAAAATGTTGAAGCCTAAAATTATGAATATTGTCTTGCCTATCAGTTTGAGCATATGTTGTAGGTGCTCAAAAGAACCGTCTCATTGAGACGGTTCTTTTGAGTACCCACAATATATGTTTTGGTTGAGAAATAAGAAAATTGATTTTTAATTATGCACTCTTATCAAGAGGCCTGATAACAAAGTACTAAGTGACCATATGGGCCTCTTCAAAAGAAAACCTGTCTTCGGGGTGGCCGACCAGGTCATACACAAACCAACCTGCTCAGCTACAGAGACTAGCTAGTGAATTGAAATTTTGCTTATAGCAAGTTTGGATATGATACTTTCCAAAGAGCGGTTAACAAAGGGGCAGATTAGACGGCACAAATGCGCAGACTGGCCTGCACCTTTGTTTGCATACCCCCAAGACAGGTAATAAATGATAAGACTTTAGATCTCTGTTTTCTGGCCATCTAATACAGAAAGCCTGATCAACGAACTGAGGTTTTCTAAGTCCATATCACTATCCTTTAAAACGAGGCTAATGTCGGTTACCTGCTTTTGCGGCGACGTTACGTAAAGTAAAATTTTCAAGCATGGAACCAGAGACTGAAAGCATGATGACGTAACGTCATATTATATGATGTTACAAAACCTAATGGCAAAAGTTCCCGCAATTTTTCTGGATGAAAGACCAAAACAATTCATAAAATCAAAATAATGTCAGAAAAAGGTATATAATAAACATATTAATTATAAAAGTAACTTGATCTGGCTTTCAGTATCACGTCTCGTGGATAAGGCCATACCATTGGATCACCTCATCCACACGATGTGATACAGTAGGCCAGATCAAGTTACTATTATAATAATCAGTGTTCGAATTTAGCTGGATTTTCAACTTGCATTGTTTCGCAAGTGGAATTTTTGGCTACTTGCTAAATGAAAAAACAACTTGCAATTTCGACAATTTTAGTTTTATGAACATAAATACAGAAATAAACTGTTGCTTAAAGGTAAATTAACCAGAGCACTCTACTAAGGTTGGAAAAGCAGAAAATGGTCTCACAGATTGGACAATATACAGAGTTTTGTCATTTCCAGAGAGGTACTATAATCCATTTCTGTAATCCTTTTCAATGTCTGAAGGTTCATTCCTAGCTTTCCTGTCAGTGGCTGCCTTGGCAGTTATTGCCCTGTCATGAATGGATGATTTTTACATGAAAAGAGAAACAGACAGTCAGACTACCTCAGTTATAAAATTTGATGCCATATTAGCAAGTGCACTTGCATGTGATTTAGGTCACAAGGTCATCCATGGCTTCAAAACCCAGGTCATTATTCAGTTCCTTCATCCTTTTCTAAACCGTTTTTATGCTGTCTGACACGTCTTTTAACAATGCCAATTGAGTTGTTTTTTATTGCTCGCAGCCTGAGTGGCAGCTCTACTGCTAGATGCCTTGTTTGTTTTCAAAAACTTACCCATTATAACTTGTGAAATCTGCGAAAAATTCTAATAAGAAAAGGATTTGTCTCGGCCAATCGTATTGGGCTATTAAATAGTTTTCTTTTAATTTTAGATGGCAGAAAAACCAAAGAGCTATTTGTTACAATCTAAAATTAGAAAGCATACGATTGGCTGAGACAGACCACGCTGTGGAGTTTATCGTATACGTCTGCGCATTTAGGTATCCAATGTAAACTTCCGCCATTGACAGGGTTTTCCGATGGATAAAAACAAAAACGTTTACCGTCAATGAATGACATTTAAGGAAACTAGAGAAAAAATTTATGCCTAGGATAAGAACCACGGATAACTGCCCCAAATTTTCACTCGCGAGAAAAAGCAAGTAGAGAAAATATCGCCTCGCTAATTGCTTTTTTAACTCGCATTTTGCGAGTATGCGAGCTAAAATTCGAACCCTGATAATGTGTATATATCAAATCACAGGCTCTGAGATTTTGAAACTGTTTGAGGTAAACATGTAAATATGCCAATAACTATTCCTGGAACACAAATAAATATGAACCATAAGTCCAGATTAACAACAACTTTTTCAGTGTGAAATTAAGAATATTTTCTTATCCATCAGTTTCAACATATGTTTTGGGTACTCAATAGAACCATCTCATTGAGACAGTTCTTTAGAGTACCCACAACATATGCTTAGGTTGAGAATTAAGAAAATTATTTTTCTGTTACACACTTTTAACTAAAGTCATGGGCCAGCATAAAATATTTTGGTACTTATCACATATGCGCAATACCTTAATTTAACATAATTTCAAGTCTGTGCACTTGTAAAATCTGTGCACTTGTACATCACTTTTAAAGAAGTTATTGGGCAGTAATATTTATGATTGGTTATTTTTTCTTTAACTAAACTTGTTAATTTTTAATGTTTTGTAGGCATACTACAATTAAGATTTTATTTTCTAAAGTTGAGGATTTCTGAAATTTTAAACTTTCACCATGCATTACTCATATTGTAAATATTCAGCAATTTGTTCTCGTTGCGATGGGATGAATCATTGCAGCTCTATCAATATGTCTACCTATAATTGGAATGCTTTGTATTTTAATAACAGGCTAGGTACGTCAGCTGAGGGGGCAGAATTAAGGGCCAGAATGCAGAGTGCCTGTCTCCTTTCAGATATGGAGTCCTTTAAGGTAAGCAATGTAGCATTACACCTAGGGCCTTTTTTTCTAACAAATCAAAAAATCTGAACAGTTTTGGTAGAGGTTGAACCAAATAGATGTACTCATCATTCTCATGCTTAGTTTAATTTCTTTTAGAGGTCACCTGAGTCCATTCAACAGTCATCTAGACCTCGACGCGAGAAACCCTGTCTTCGGGGGTTTGCGAACAACAAAGACACAGACCAGCCTGCGCATCAGTCTCGTCAGCACCTTTGTTATTCGCTTATTGGAAAGTATCATATGTATACTTGCCACAAGCGTAATTTCAGTCTTCTAGCTAGTCTCTGTAGCTGAGGAGATTGGTTTGAGTCTCACTTAGTCGGAAACCCAAAAGAAAAGTTTTCTCATGACAAGGCACATCTATTCACATCTCTGAAATCACACGGCCAAGATTTCATATGAAGACTTTAGGATGGGGGAACATAATTTCGTTAAAATGGTTTTGATTATAAAATTATATATGGTAAAAATTCTCCAGAACCAGATGTCTGATGACCTTGGGCTGTGGTATGTAGCCTTGGGGATGTGGGACCTACCAAATTTGTTTAAATGATGATCCTTGGTTGACCTACCTTACTGTAACATCCAGGTCAAATTTGATTTATGATGCATTTAAATGGGAAAATATTTGAAAAGTTGATTTTTTGAAAGATGGTGAAGCCAAAGTCATTATACGAATGTACCTACTTGATAAGTGTGAACATTATGAGGCAGTGACTATGAATAAGTCCTAAGGTAAACGTTGACCATTAAGCTTTGAGCTGTTTAAGAGAAAGTTCTTTGAGCACCCAAAACATGTTAAAAATGATGGATAAGAAACTACTCACTTAAGAAATAAATTTTATTTTTGGAATGACCATGGAATCATGAATACTTAGAGTCTCCAGCAAAATAAGTGAAGTATTCATGATTCCATGAACAGACCAAAAATTGAATTTATTGCATTATGTTTACATTTTATTATAAATATCCAAAATATAGAATTTATTTATAATTTAGGAAATTTAATATGTAATTGTATTAACAATTTTGTTGGAGTGTACAACGCAATAGCAGGAAAGCCAGTGTGAACACGGACAGCCAATGGAGCATACACGAAGCTTGTTTTGCATGTGCAAAACAGGTGTGGCTCACTGTCAATCACAACACCAGTGTCATTTCTGGCGAATGAATTTGATGTTCGAAGCGCATTGCACGGGCAAGTGAGCTTGGCAACTGTCAATCAAATTTGTGTCTTTCATGAGGTTAGGAACAGTTGCAAAAATCTAAAGATTCATCAAAAGTTTGCTTTGAAGATGTAAATATAACTTAAAAAACACTTAATATTTTGTTTAACTGGACCTTTGTTGTCTCATCTCATACTTGTAACTTTCTACATTACCTTGCTGCAGGCTGCCAATCCAGGTTGTGTTTTAGAAGATTTTGTGAGATGGTACTCACCTAGAGACTGGGTAGAGGAGAAAATTGTCAATTCAGATGGATCAGTTGTTTCTAAAGGTAGATTATAAGATAACATTAAGAGAATACTATTCTCTTAACTCTTTACTCCATAATAGGGCTTTTTCTAGCAATTTTTGGCCAAAATTTGGGAAAAAATGATCGACTTAACAGCAAAATTGGGAGAAATTAACGACATAGAACATAACAAGGGTAGCAAAATATATCCTCAAAATCAAGTTATTTTAGATTGTATAATGCCAACCGTACCACTTAAGCTCAAGTGTTTAAGTATCAATCTGATATGGGTCATTGTTTCTCATAAGTAGTAGATCTATTGGTCTCTAAAAAAGAAAAAAAAAAAAAAAAAAATATATATATTTTTTTTTTTTTTTTTTTTTTTTTTTTTTTACTTTTCTTAATTCATAAAAACAGACATGGTATTGGGAAAAAAGGTGGCTATTTTCGATTGGGAATGGGGCCGAAATTCGTCCCCTAGATAAGGGCAGATAATGCCCTGCATAATAACGCCTTTTTGACGGCTTTGAAATATTATGTATTTGAAAGTATTATAGAAAATGGAGCATTTGCTCATTAGACGCAAATGCTCCATTTTCCATATTTTCAAAAGTATTCAAAATTTTACTTAAATTTTTCTTGAATTTTTTTAATGTTGTCTAAAAATAGAAAATTATGTTATGATCTAAAATTAGCCTATGGAGTAAGGGGTTATCATCTCACTCCTGAGTACTTTATGTGTTGTTTGCACATTGGTATAGTCTCATCCAAGCCTTTGCTGAACTGGCACACTAAGTTTGAAAATAGATCAAAGTTCAGTGCAAAAACTAGACTGTCTGATTACATAGAATAACAGAGCATGATTGTTTTAGAATAAATTGTTTTGTTGAAGAAAATTTACCCTTATAGTGCCTACTAAAATTGTGTATCTGTGGACAATTTAGATTGCTTCTTTAAAACCAAATTGGCAGATGATTCACAGAAATTGTCAAGTCTTATTTTCCCCAATATTCAAGCAAGATATCCGAAAACATATAATGAAAGATATCCGAAAACATGTTGTCTGCTGCCGTTTTGATTGGGGTTTGAACCCTTTAACCGGCAGTCATGACTTGTCGTCTGCTCTCTCTCACCTGCTAATGTTCATAGGTAGCCTAAATTGCAAACGATATGAACCCAGATCAGACTACTCCCATCTGGGATGATAGTGTTTGCTTCCATCAAAAATCTTGTCTGAAGTGTACTTGAATGTATGCAGCAGATGTAAAAAGCAGATAACATTTTCAGGCCAGCAAATATTGGTGGGATAAGGGTTAATGTCAAGGGCGTAACCAGATCACCAAGCTATTTACGCACATCAAAGGAAGACAACTGAAATGAGCAGTGATTTCTTCATTTGTGTCCCTTTTCAAAATGGTGACTTCACTTAAAGGTAAGAATTGGCTCCCAGAGGAAGCAAATTCTTTCCTTTCAGAGAATTCCATTATTGTAAGGGAAAACAGCATCTTCACCTTTGGTAATCTCCCTTCAATATGTACATTTTTTTTATTATGCACATGCGTATTGTGCGTAATGGCAGCTACGCCAATGAATGTACTTTGTTTGAGTAATGACAATAGTAAACTACAATATTTCGTAGGATCTGCTATGGTGTAGGCAGTAGTCGATAAGTCACTTGCTTTGTGCCCAAGTGTCCTGAGTTTGATCTTGGACTCATGCAGTTTGTCGGCTGAGACTCTTAAGCCATGGCCCCTTCTCCATATGGCCTTAGCTGTCGGTGGGACGTTTAACACAAACTCACTAACAATATTTGGTTTTCTGGCACACTAGATCCGGATTTCCGTTATTTTTACCCATGAGAGATAATTCTTTCTCACATACCAACACATGCAAGATCGAGTGATCCCTACGTTAGCTTGCTGTCGGAAAAATCTGTCCCACATCGCTACCCATGTGAGATAAGGGTAACTAATATGAGATAAGCCACACGCGGCCGGTTACTAATGCGAGATAACTTTTTGGCGCATGACTGTATTCCTTCGAAAAGGAAAGTTGAATTGTTGTCAGTCAGGAAAAAAATCAATGTTGAATTTCCAGCGATTTTACTCGGCTTTCAACTTGGTTAAAAAGTAAACTGGGCATTTTTACTTAAAACCTTTATTCAATGCTTTGAACATGCTGAGTGCATTGCGATTGACATAGTCCTATTTAACCTGTTGGGCATTTACTTAGTGATTGAATGCACTGGGACGGGGAGCCTTGAGAATGTAAAAAAAACAAAAAAAACACATTTCCCACAACAAAATTACTTACTCGAGTTACTGTGGCTGATAAGCTAGTTCTTGTAAATCCATTTTGATGAAATAACCATTTGTTCATTGATTAATGGGCTGTTTATGTTCTGTTTCAAGTTGATTTGTACAGCGCGCGTCATTGACTGTAAACATCGACCTAAGTGACGTCACCAACAGATATATACAGTACTGTACCGTACAGTTGTGGTATATGAGAAAAATAATTGATCATTGGTGTTCAGTGATTCCAGAAAAATCCCAAACCTTGGGTCCACCGTTCATTGGGAAATTGGGCAAGCCTCGTTTTCCACTGGAACGGTGGGCCCTCGGGTTGGGATTTTTCTGTCCCCACTGAACACCAATGATGGATTCTATTTATCTCACATACCCTTACCAGCTTGTGGGAAAGATAAAAAAAATGAACAGCCGCACGCTGGCCGCTTTTCGATTTGTGACATCATTGTAATGTTAAAGCTACATCACCATGTTGCATCTCAGCGTATTCTGGAAGTCTTTTCCATGTTTATGAGGTATTTAGTGGTGAGCAAGAAAAAGAATCCATTATTCGTGTGAGGATGAGATAGAAAAATCCATCCCTCGTGATCACCGTTTGTCATCACTCGACAAGATTGTGATGTAAATTGGTGATCCTCGGGACAGATTTTTCTATCCCACCCACACACTTATGATAGATTCTTATAATCTCATATAGGTCATCTGAGTCTACGCATGCAAATCCCTGGAAATATGTGGGTTGAAGTTTGGCAGACGGCAAGACCTGTTCCCGCTCGTCGTCAGAAGAGGTTGTTTGATGACACTAAAGAAGCCGAAAAGGTATCATCCCTTAAAGCACCAATCACAACAAAGTCATGTGCTTTTGTCGTCTGTGCTTTTGTCGTCTGCTGAAATGTTTTCAAAGTCTCTTGGTCAAGCAGTTTAAACCCAGATCAGACTGCTCCTGTTGGAGCAGTCTGATCTGGGTGCACACTGCTTGCCTCTATTCTAATATTTGTTAATAATGTTAGCAAATATATGCAGCAGACGACTTCAACAAACTTTATTTTCAGATGCAGTTTTTATTTGCTGGTGCTTAAGGGATTAATATAATCAGATTGAAAAGGTGCTTTACAAAAATTCATACACTATAATTTTGTAGAATATCAAATAATGTTGCTATTAAGAAGGGGTGAAGAAATAAAGAAATGATGCAAATTAGGAGACCTATGTCTCGGTAAAGATAAAAAAAATGTGTTGCAAAAAGAATTTAAACTGCAGACAGAGTTTTATGCCAAAATCATATTTTTCTAAAATAAAAATAGCATTGCTCTAAATTCATTTAATTGCCTAATCTCTGGTATTCCTTGTACCTGTCCAGTTGATTGCCTTTTTGTACAATTGTGCAGTGGAAATCCAGATGGACTTACCAATACTTTCAAAAATGAGCTGATAATGATTCTATAAAATAAATTGCATGTGATATTTCAATTTACCTGTCACCATTGCAGGAGATGTACAAAATGTTCTTATTTCTCAATGAGAGTGTCTCAATGTGATGGTTCTTTTGAGCAGTCAAAAACATATGCTAAAACTGATGGGCGATAAAATATTCAAAATTTTGCGCTCAGAAATTATGTTTATCTGGTCCTTTGTGCCCACATGAACTTCAAGCAGGAAACCACAAAATCTAGCTATGATCATGTGACAGGGTACAGGCCTCTCATAGATGTGGGTGCATAATTAGAAAATAGTTTTCTTATTTCTCAATCAAAACTTATGTTGTGGATACTCAAAGAACTCTTAATGAGCACCAATAACATATGTTACGAATGATGGATAAGCTTATATTAACATTTTTTAGCTTAAAATATTTGTTTATCTAGACAAATGGGATACCTATGCATAACCATGTATTACTTTTCTAGGTCCTGCATTTCCTATCAGCAATGAAACCAGCTGATGTGGTGGTCTGCCTCCTGCCGATGTTGATACATGCAGCACTCCTTAAAGTCATGGAAAACGGTAAAGAGATTTTTTCTATTTGTTCAATTTATAGAATGTTAATAACAATTTGTCAATTGCGAAATACTTTTTTCTTCTGCCTAAAATTTTCAAATGGACATTTGGTATCTCATTAGTGAGCTAATAGTTTACCAGTGACTTCGGCGTCCGTCGTCCATCCGTCGTCCGTCAACATTTTCAAACATCTTCTCCTCTGAAACCACTGGGCCAATAGAACTCATATTTTATATGGAGACTCCTTAGGATTGGGGAACGAAAGTTTGTTCAAATGGACCTGGTCACATGACCAAGATGGCCGCCACGCCCATATATGGTAAAAACCCTTCAAAAGTCTTCTCCAGAACCAGAAGGCCGATGACCTTGGGACTTGGTTGACATTTGACCTTTCAGCTTAGGTCGCTCATATTGGAGTCCCATCAATATATTAAAACATAGTTTTCTCACAAACCATTGGCCCAATTGAACTCAAATTTCATGTGAAGACTCCTTATGATAAGTTAGCCAAAATTTATTTAAAATATTTTGATCACATGACCAAGATGACTGCCAGGCCCATATATGGTAAAAAACATTTAAAAATCTTCTCCAGAACCAGAAGGCAGATGACCTTGGGACTTGGTATGTAGCGTTGGGGATGTGTGGCCTACCAAGTTTGTTCAAATGATGAACCTAAGTTGACCTTGACCTACTTAACGTCAAGGTCAAATTTGCTTCCTAATTCATTTAAATGGGATTTTTTTTTAAAAGTTCATATTTTGAATACTGTTGAAGCCAAAGTCATTATTGTCAGTTGATATGTTTGACCGAATGAGACAATGGCTATAAATAAGTTTCAAAGGTCAAGTTTGACTTTTAACTTTTCAGCCAAGGTCGCTCATATTGGAGTCCCATGAACACATTAAAACATAGTTTCCTCAGAAACCAATAGGCCATTTGAACTCATATTTCATATGAAGACTCCTTATGATAGGTTAGCCAAAATTTATACCAATTGTACTGGTCACATGACCAAGATGGCCACCTTACCCATATATGGTAAAAACCCTTTAAATATCTTCTTCTCTGAAACCAAAAGGCCAATGGCCTTGGAACTTGGTATGTAGCATTGGGGATGTGGGCCCTACCAGGTTTGCACAAATAATGAATCTAGGTTGACCTTGACCTACTTTATGGCAAGGTCAAATTTGATTCCTAATGCACTTATATGGGAAAAATCTCGAAATGTTCATTTTTCTATAACTGTTTAGGCCAAAATCATAATACTTGCAAGAAATGTTTAACCTAATGAGACAACATTTTATATAAGTACCACATATCAACCTGACCTGTGACCTTTTATCCAAGGCCACTCATTTGGACTGTCACATACCTATCTAAACATCTTTTCCTCAGAAATCACTGGGCTGTTTGATGGAGTATTCATTAGATTGTTTTAGGTCACTTGACCAAAATGGCTGCATCCCCCATAAAACAAAATATGTTTCATTATAAGCCGTAGTTGATCTTGACCTATTTTAACTTTATTAAGGAGTTCAGGTGAGCACTTCAGGACCATCAGGTCCTCTAGTTTTTGGTGGTCTAACAGACATATTTTGATTTTCATGTTTCATTGGAATGGATTCTTACCCACCGTCCACATCACAGGAATCCCCTGAAGAGTCTGCAGATTGAATGAAATCTAGGTCGTGTACATTCGCGTTACCATGAATAACTGAGGGAAGTGGGACAGTCCCTGCTCTACAGTCACTAATGCGTCTATATTTTTATGTTAGTTCTTACACTCAGTTTCTTCTGTTTTTGCAGATGATCCAAAGATTCCACTTGTAAAGCAGGCCCTGGAACAAGCATGTTCAAAAGCTTCTATAGTCACCAGGGCTCCTCTACAGGATGTTAGAAGATATGAGGTAAGCAGGCCCTGGAACAAGCATGTTCAAAAGCTTCTATAGTCACCTGGGCTCCTCTACAGGATGTTAGAAGATATGAGGTAAGCAGGCCCTGGAACAAGCATGTTCGAAAGCTATAGTCACCAGGGCTCCTCTACAGGATGTTAGAAGATATGAGGTAAGCAGGTCCTAGAACAAGCATGTTCAAAAGCTTCTATAGTCGCAAGGGCTCCTTTGCATGATTGTTAGAAGATATGAGGTAAGCAGGTCCTAGAACAAGCATGTTCAAAAGCTTATATAGTCGCAAGGGCTCCTTTGCATGATTGTTAGAAGATATGAGGTAAGCAGGCCCTGGAACAAGCATGTTCAAAAGCTTCTTTAGTCACCAGGGCTCTTCTACAGGATGTTAGAAGATATGAGGTAAGCAGGCCCTGGAACAAGCATTTTCAAAAGCTTCTATAGTCACCTGGATCATACTTGATTCACACTGTTCTGTGTGTTCAGAGTACTTCCAGAATATGATGTGAATCAAGTGAGACAGAAAATTTCGGCGTACTCCGTAGTTACTCTATGAATCAAGTACACCAGAACATGTGCAGAGCAATAAACAAAAAATGGCTATTTACTTCATAAACAAGGAAAGTAGCAGTTCCGAGTCTGAAAGCGACTCAAAACAGGAAATGGTCTTACTGGCACTATTCCTGTAAGAAATCCTTGTTTTAAAGCTAATATTTGTGGAAGTTTCTATTCCATTCAGCCTTTCCGCCATTTTTGTTTGATCTCATGACCTCTCTACTCTGACCACACCACCTCAGACAGTGGTGTACTCGGAATCGCTTCTGCACAGCTGTTCTCTGATACTTGATTGGAATTCTGCCTGTCCAGAGTATAAAGCGTACTCCGAACAGGTGAATCAAGTATGACCCTGGGCTCCTCTACAGGATGTTAGATAATATGAGGTAAGCAGGCCCTGGAACAAGCATGTTCAAAAGCTTCTATAGTCACCTGGGGTCCTCTACAGGATGTTAGAAGATATGAGGTAAGCAGGCCCTGGAACAAGCATGTTCGAAAGCTATAGTCACCTGGGCTCCTCTACAGGATGTTAGAAGATATGAGGTAAGCAGGCTCTGGAACAAGCATGTTCGAAAGCTATAGTCACCTTGGCTCCTCTACAGGATGTTAGAAGATATGAGGTAAGCAGGCCCTGGAACAAGCATGTTCGAAAGCTATAGTCACCTGGGCTCCTCTACAGGATGTTAGAAGATATGAGGTAAGCAGGCCCTGGAACAAGCATGTTTGAAAGCTATAGTCACCAGGGCTCCTCTACAGGATGTTAGAAGATATGAGGTAAGCAGGCCCTGGAGCAAGCATGTTCAGAAGCTTCTATAGTCACCAGGGCTCCTCTACAGGATGTTAGAAGATATGAGGTAAGCAGGCCCTGGAACAAGCATGTTCGAAAGCTATAGTCACCAGGGCTCCTCTACAGGATGTTAGAAGATATGAGGTAAGCAGGCCCTGGAGCAAGCATGTTCAGAAGCTTCTATAGTCACCAGGGCTCCTTTACAGGATGTTAGAAGAGATGAGCCGAGACATGAGATTTCCAACAACATGGTAAATGCGACCAGCAAAGGCTCAGACTAGCGCAGTCTGATCAGAGCCCTTTGCTTGTCGCTTGAATATTCTATGACTCTTAAGCTACTGACAGAACATGATTTGGAGTTTATAAGCTTGAAAGAAGGCTGCACAGGCTCGTGTGAGTCTACACTTGTCAACATGCCACATTGTTGGAAATCTCATGACCCGGCTCATATGAGGTAAGCAGGCCAAGCATGTTCAAAAGCTTCTATAGCCAGCAGGGACCCTAAAAGGTTACTTCAGCAAACAGTGAAGACCCAGATTAAATACATCACTATTTGTTAGAACAAAAACAATCTTCAGAGAGAGAAATGCAATATTTTTGTGGAAATTATAATCTATAGTTGGTATGTACAATGCATGCACAGATCCAGAGGTGGGGACAGGGGGCTGAACAATCACAAAAATATAGGGTTTTCTAGCAATACTAGTCCCGATCCACTGAACAATCACAAAGCTACCAAGCAAGCATTCAATGTTAAGTCATCATCAGCATGCCAGCGAAACGCCATTTAAATTTCTTTTGTAGGAAGTTGTAAGGATGATCATACAAGCTGAAGTGATAATAGCAAGAAATCTATCCTTGAAGTCTAAGTTTACTGATAGTCTGTTGGAGAGACCAGATGCTGCCGATGAATTACATCACTTTGTAGCATGTGTGCTGCAGAACTCTGAGGTGGCAGTGAGGGGTGGACCACTTGGTCCTGCTGGAACTGCAATACAGAAACTGTTTTACTCTGCTCAAAGGGTGAGTTTGTATTTTTCTAAATAAATATAAAAAAATTGATTTAGTGTTTTAAAGCAAAATTTAAAGAAAAATTGTCAGTTTCAGAGTGGTTAGAACTCTGGTTTCTGCTGCTGTAATAAGCACTAGAAGTTTAAGAGAACATATGACTGATTCCAAGATAATGTTACTGTTGAAATAATGCATACTTGACAACATATGACTGAGCACGAAGATAAATCTATTGTTGTTATACTTTTTATGTTTTGTTTGTTTGATTTGATTCTTTACGTCCCAATAACAATCTTTCAGTTAAACAGGGATGGGTCTTCTTGGGTTGATCCAGTACTAAGCTACATAAATGTGTCTTGCTCAAGGACCACAATGCAGTGATGCCAGTTAGGCTCGAACCTATGGCCCCTCGGTTATACTTTGTATTTACCACATACCCCTAGTGAATAATCTTTTGAGCCAATTCCTGAGATATTGATACTTAACTCATATGGGAACAGCATGCACAGGATCAGAGCAGCTGTTTGATATCAGCACATTCCTGCCTTTGCTACTTGCACACATTAAGAAGAAGCAAAGATAAAGGCTGAGGCCAAGTATTAGGCTTCTAGCTAGCTACCCGAATACTTTTAAAGAATGGCATTATTCATGTGTGATAATTCTCCACATCACAAGAACTTGCTCTTTTATTTCTTCGGTCTTCTTATTCAATGTTTGTTTATGAACCAGACCAGATCAGCCCAAAATATAGGTCTCTATCCCCACTAGGTAGCTGCTCATGTACTTTTAAAAATGTCTTTACAGGCCACTAGATAAAGATGTGTAATAGAAAATTAATTTTCTTATTTGTCAACCAAAACATATGTTGTGGGTGCTCAAAAGAACCGCCTCAATGAGACAGTTCTTTTGAGCACCCAAAACACATGTTTAAACCTATACATGGGAGCGCAGTGGCTCAGTGGTAGAGTGCTTGACTCGAGACCGAAGGGCCGCGGGTTCGAGCCTCACTGGCGTCACTGCGTTGTGATCCTTGAGCAAGACACATTTATCCTAGCTTAGTACTGGTTCAACCCAGGAAGACCCGTCCCGCATAACTGAAAGATTGTTGAGTGGACGTAAAGAATCAAATCAAACAAACAAAAATAAAAACCTATACATAAGAAAATAATCAAATTTTTCTGATAAAAATTTGCTTAACGCTGCTTATGGCTTTAATCATGTGATAATTACAGTAAAACCTGTGTAAAACGGCCACTCAAAAATAGACAAAACAAAGGTCTTAATGACAACTGGTAGCTCAATAAAGGTCAAAGGTATTGTAGAATGCTCCCCTTGGAGCATTCTGCAATACTTTTGACCTGCATGATTAAAGTGAAACCAATTTTCGGTCTTTTTGAGCGTGACTGTTTTACACAGGTTTTACTGTAGGAAAGTCTCAAAACCTGATTCTTTTATTTCTTCAGTCTTCTTATTCAATGCTTGATGATGAACCAGACCAGCAGCAGCAGGAGGAACGACAAGCTTCTTCATCAATACCAAAGTTTCCCCGACCCACAGGCAGGGAGTACATATTACGTACCACTGCTCCGAGGCCTGCTCCCTACTCCAAGATACTCCCTCAGAGAATGTTCTGTTCTATTGAAGATGAAGAATTTAGACTGGCAGGAGCATTCTCATCGGATACAGTGTTTCAGTGACATGCGGCATGCGTGAATCCAGAAATTTTTGTCAGGGTGGGGGTCCAACTGAGTATAAAATTTCAAGTGTCAGTCAAATTGTATTTTGAAGCAATTAGAAGTGAGGAACAGAACGGCTGTCACCCAGGGTCGGCACAGGCTTGAAAAGTACTTGAATTTAGAGGGCTTTCTTGAAAAGTCTTTGAAAATTAGATCTGCCTTGAAAAATACTGGAAAATCACTCAAAAGCCTTTGTAATGTCCTTGAATTCTACTATTTTCTGTAGGACTCAGCACTGTTGATAGCAACTTAAATCAGTATAAAATTGTTGTGCCTTTATTTGGTGCAGCATATGCTGCACCAAATAATAGCACAACAATTATATACTGATTTTCCAGCACTAATGTCTCCATTATCTCAGTCTAACAATTCTGAAGTAGAAATATTTCTGAAGTAGAATTTTAACACTTCGATCAGTATTTTTCATTAACTTTAAGTCCTTGAAAACTGTAGGAGAGGCCTTGAAAAGTCCTTCAATTTTACTCATACTTGCCTGTATGAACCCCGTCACCTATATATACAGGATTAGCATGAGAAGGGTTATGCATAAATCAGTTTGAACGAAGTAAATGTAATTAGTGGCTTTCTATGTCTGAATAGCCTTGTAAGCACAGAGTTATGTTAACTATTGTGATATTCATTCTCACACTCCAGATCGGAATTTCCACTGTTTTAACACATATAAGAAAATTTCATCTCACATACCCCATACCAACCCATGGGAAAAATAAAAAAAACAGCCACACGTCTGTTGTAATGTTAAAATGAGGTCACCATGTCACATGTATGTCGCATGTATGTCGCATCTAAGCATGTTCAGGAAATTTTGGAAGCCTTTTTCGTGTTTTTCAAACATGAAAAAATGGTATTTAATGGCAAAAAAGAATGTGTTATTTGTGTGAGGATTGGGTAGATAAATGCGTCTCTTTCAATCACCTTTTGTCATCACTCAGCAAGGCTTATGATGCCAAACGGTGATCCTCTGGACAGATTTTTCTATCCCACCCTCACACTCATGATAGATTCTTATATCCTAATGCAATGCAACGCAACTTCTGATTGGATACAAACACAATTTTAATTATGTCACATTACGTCGGATGACTTACAGCTTGGAGGGCTCTGATTTGAGATGAAACAAAGATTGTCTACAGTACACAAGCACAGAAGTGCATTAAACCAGAATTATTTAAAATGTTCATTTTGGGAGGTAATTAGAGATTATCTTACGGCTGCGATAATCACCACATTTGGTTATCACCCGAAGTATCAACCCGAGACCCAATTATTAGCCCAAGAGCTAAAGCTCTCAGACTGATAATGGTCTAGGATTGATACTGAGGGCGATAACCAAAACCCCATGTTATAATCTGTTTATCACATATTCCAATTCACTATTTTAACGCGTTTGTCGTACAAAGATGCAAGTAAAACAGATGACTGGCGTAAATTTTGCGTTTCGTCACACAACTTGTTTATTACGTCTGACGTAATTTAATGATTAACGCCTTGTGCCTGGCATGATAACCTCTCTCCGTTCAAAATGCATGACTTCCGGTTATCATCATGGCAGGCTGATAACGAGCTGGCGGGAAAGAGCTTCTTGCAAATGCGGCAAATAGTGTTCCAAATATGTGGTAAATTGTCTGATATACTGTTGGAAATCATGTTTTGTGGCTTTGCCTTCACTTTGTCATAAAACCAAATCTCTGACAATATACTTCTTAATGGAAATATTTTAATAAAGTTATCTCCTAAATATTGCTCAAGATGGTGCTTGGGTGTATGAGGTTTGTTACAAATAAATATTTTGAATATGGTCATCCCCATTCAAATACACATCTGCAGTTTTGTCTCAAAGGACCTCGAACATTCTCCTATACAATCTGCCCAAATTTTGAGAGTCTGTGGCTAGGATTATGTTTAATTGACAACTGTATTTTTGTACTGTACAGTTAACCTGTCGTAAGCAGCCACTTAAAAGAAGACCAAAAATTGGGCTTCAAGACAGATTATCGTTTAATGCAGGTTAAAAGTATTGCAGAATGCTCCAAGGGAGAGCATTCTGCAATACTTTTGACCTGCATTAAGCAATAATCATTCTTTAAGACCTTTGTTTTGTCTATTTTGGAGTGGCTGCTTAAGACAGTATTTACTGTAATTAAAATTTGACATTCAGTGCAATTAACAAAAGAAATATATTTGGAAAATATTGTATATTAATTCCAGGACCTAAGGGCTTGGGGTGGGTTTTTTTTTTTTGTGACCATTTTTTTCGCAAAAAACAATAGTTTTGTCAGGTATTCATTTAAATATATTTTAATATTATGTTTGCAGCACAAAACTGGAGACAAAAATGTTGCATTTTCATAGAATTCGAGTCTAGAAGATATCATTGTTTTTGATAAATAAGTATGTTGTCCATAACTTTTGACTTTTACCTGTAAAATGTCTTACACATAGATTATACCAGAGGCAAGTTCTACAATGCGAGCGCCCGCCGACGTTCATTGTACTGATGCCAGGCTTTACATATCACAAATAAAGATAGATACCAGAACAAAGAGCACCTGCTAGCCCTAGCATTGTTGAACTCGCCTCTGTTCTGTTTATCACCCAGTCTGCCCTGTTCACCCAGGTGTATCATAACTACATACTGTATACATGCAATTGCAAATTGATATTAAGCTAAAGCCCTTTTTATAGGCAATCCTGCATTTAGACTGTCCAAGGTCCTTAAAGCCTTGCTAGCTGTTTAGAGCCTCACCTGATCATTTAACAAAATGTGATCTTATTAATGACGTCAGTAAATCAATTTTTTTAAGTTATCCAATTTGACATCACATTACAAAATCAAGCACATTATAATTTCTTTACAGATTATTTATTTATATTACATGTTTGATGGGAAAATACCATAATTTATCAAACAAATAAAATCGGTAATTTTGTTTTTGCCTAGAAAGATTTATTTCAATTAGGGAAATAAATCCTTTTAGCCGGAACTCCTTTTTCCTGACCACATGTGACCCAAAGCATCGATGAGATGAAACGCATGTCATATTCATTTTGTTTTATTATTTACAATTTTTTTAAACAAGCATAACGCTTCTCTGCACTTTTGACATCACAAGCATTAACAAATGACGTCATTTACACATGCGATGACGGTGCATAACGTGTTTGTCTTCCAACACTGAAACTGAAGGAACAAAACAAAAATTCTAGAAAATCACAATAAATTTTGTACCAAAATGTTCGTTACGATCTAACTAAGAAAATGACTCCCCACACTTTATGTTTTTGTTCACCAATAAAAAAGGTACAGACCTTTGAAATTCTGAGGTGGACTCTATGAAGAAGATTTCCAAAATGGCGGACTTCCAGGGAACAGCTGATGTATTACTACTTGTGTTAGAATTAGACATGTTATGAGCCGGCTAGTTTTGCCACATTGCATACCATAGTATTTTCTTGATTTGAGCAAGCAGTTCAAGCAGAATACATGTAAAATAGGTGAAAAATCATATAACGAAACTCGTGCTTGGGCACTCGTTTCTTTATCAGATTTGTCACCTCCCTCGGTTTATAAATCCCATATTTTAAATAGAATGATTAATAAACTATATATATATATATATATATATATATATATATATATATATATATATATATATATATATATATATATATATATATATATATATATATATATATATATATATATATATATATATATATATATATATGTTATTAGGCCAGAATTTTTTTATTAGTTGATTTACAAACCCTCCTACTGTAAATTTTTCGGAAAGTAGAGAAAAAAATAGAATTTAATTTCTAAATTTTTTTTTTTATTTTATCCACCGACTCAAAATATTTGTTTCATTGGAAAAAAAATAATTAGTTTTTGAGGTTCTGTCTGTGTATTTTTGAGAGTGACACTGTTAAAAGTGATTGTCCTGCCCAGATTTTTAGAAAAATTATGAAATATTTAAAGATTTAATACAGACTGTTGGTTTACCTTAATAGTTTTACTGTTTTTTTCTGAAGATATTAAAAAAAAAGCTCTAAAATGACCAGTCAGTTTCAGAGCTTTTTTTTTGTCCCCCCCCCCCCCCTGACCCTAAATCTGAAAAAAAATCCTGTCAATCAACTAATAGAAAAAACCTGGCCGTAGTACCATTATCTCATTGGTTGCCACATATATTATGTGTTATTGTCATATTCTGTAACATGTGCAATAAAAGATATTTGTTAATTTCCTGTTTTCTGACTTTTAGCTCAACCAGGGGATTTTCTGCCCATCTCTAGGGACCGAATTTCGGCCCCATTCCCAATCGATAATAGCCACCTTTTTTTCTTTTTTTTCCAATACCATGTCCGTTTATCCCAAATAAAGTAAAGTAAAAAAAATTTTTTTTTACCACTACTACTAAATGACCCCTATCAGAATGATAATTAAACACTTGTGCTTAAGTGGTATACTTGACTTGGCATAATACAATCAAAAATAACTTGATTTTGAGGATGTATTTTGCTACCCTTGTTATGTTCTATGCCAATTTCTCCCAGTTTTGATACTAAGTCGATCATTTTTGGCCAGGGGCCTTTTCCCAAAATTGCTGGAAAAAGCCCTGGCTCTACCAAATTGCACAAATGATTCTGCTCCGCCAAACAAGAAGACCACCAGAGCTGTAAATAAGAAATATCTTAAAACAACATCTGAACCACTGGTCCAAATTCAAAATAATATCACAGAAATATTCTACATAATGCACTCTACCAAAATTGTACAAATGGTTCTGCTCCTCTCACTTGAGCTGTAGATAAGAATACCTTTAAGCAACATCTACTGAACCACTGGTTCAAATTCAAAATAACTTCACAGAAATGTTTCTAATAATACCCTCTACCAAAATTTCACAAATGGTTACACTTGACTGGCCAAATGGGAAGACAGAAATTTAGATCTATCTATCTATCTATCTATCTATCTATCTATCTATCTATCTATCCAAACTCCAAAACACAACAATCCATCCATCTATCCACACACAACAATCCATTCTTCCATTCCATTTCATCCACATACCTAACTTTCATTAAATCGCTTAAAAATTTGGATAATATAAACATAGAATTGTTCTAATTATATATCAGCTTGAAGAATGTTTAGTCATCTCAGTCTCCAAAGCCGTCCCTCAGAGTTTCCAAAATTATGTTTCAAAACAACGAAGCGATATCCCGTATCATTTTTTTGCCATAGGAAATTAATGTTTTTATGTATGTGAGGTTTTAATATGCTTATACAAGGATGTGCAAGGACACTAAAGCCTGGTGTCAAAAGATTAAAAAGTAAGTGAGTATGATCAGGAAATACCACAACCACACAATTGATGGCAGTCCACAGAACGAAGTCCATGTCGGACCTGATAAGCTGGAGGTGGTAGCTTCCTTCTACTACTTGGGTGACCTGTTTTCTGCTGGTGGAGGCTGTGAAATAATGGTCACTACTCGTGTGAAAACAGCCTGGAAGAAGTTCAGGGAGTTACTACCAGTTCTAACATCCCGCCACCTCTCTTACAAGACCCGTGGCCATATATACAGCTCTTGTGTGCGGAGCACCATGCTCCATGCCAGTGAAACTTGGCCTCTGACCAAGACGAACCTGCAGCGCAATGATAGGGCCATGATCAGACAAATCTGCAGTATCAAGCCAGAGGATGTGGCCACAGTAAGGTCAATCGAAGTGCTGGCAAAGCTTGAGCTTGAGGACCTCTACCTCATTTTGAGTGAGAGAAGGCTTCGCTGGTTTGGGCATGTGGAGCGTTCTAGTGGTGCAGTCAGAACAACATGTGATATACAGATTGATGGCAGGAGGGGGGCAGGTAGGCCCAAGCTAACATGGAAGAAACTGATGGAGAAAGACTGCCGTGAGTGGAAGCTCAAGACAGTTGACCCTCATAAAAGGAGCACCTGGAGATAAGGTGTGAGATCTGCTAGCCTATGCGTGCAACTATCCAGTTACCTGGAAAGGGGCCCACTGATGTGGATGATGCACCTGCAGGTTAATCAAAAATCCGATTATGATGGTATGACACACTGCAGACCAACCCGCGGCACCGTGAGGAAGAGCTACATAATATTTATAGTAACATAACATCTGTAAGACAATAATAGCAAAGCAACCAGTTTTCTCTTCCTCTTCAAGATGATTGCAAAACTAGAATGAACACAAAGTAATGCATAACAAAACATAGAACAATTACAGAACCCACACAAACAACGGGACGTGCATTAAACAATACATCAACAACAACACAGAACCACCGCCTTAGAACGGACAGCAGCCTAAGCCACCGGGGGTACCGTACTTGAATGCATTTTACTAGCGCCAAATCTTCGCCCTAGATTCTGTTGTTATTAAGACCTCGGACCCAGTATAAATGTATATCGGGTCTGAGTTAAGACACAAAATTGTTTAGCTCGCATGGAGGCTTCCTAACTAATGCAATGTATCATTACAGAGAAACAATCAAATCAAATTAACACACTATGATGGTACAAAGAAAAGGGCTCATGACTCACAGATAGTTAGAGCTAAAGAAAACCAAGTTGAGCTACGGTGGGCCCAGTCAACGACAAGCATCAGGCACCAACCAACGGATTAAAGCTTTACGTCGGAGCCATCATTAAGTCTGAGGCCTGGCCCACTGCCGTGCTATTAAAGAGGGTGATCGTTTAACTTCAGTTTTTTTTTAAATATTAAATACCAAACAATCCTAATAAAAAGTTTATCAAAGCTATCAATTGTGATTGGATTCACAACCACGCATGCAGACTGTCGCATGATATTTATGTATCTTAAATAATACGTTTAATAATCTTTTAAATTGATCACTAAAATTAGGCAACTTTGATTTCACGTAGCAAGTTTGTTGCGAAAATTTGTATATTCGTTCACTATTTACCAAATTATTGATATTATCTTCCTATATGAAGAAAAATTCTGTATCATATTGGCCGCGACGCGAGAAAACCTGTCTTCGATGGTTTGCGAACAACAAAGGCGCAGATCAGCCTGCGCATCCGCGCAGTCTGATCAGCGCCTTTGTTATTCGCGTTTTGGAAAGTATCATATCGAGACTTGCTATGAGTGAAATTTCATTTTTTTAGCTAGTCTCTGTAGCTGAAAAAATGGTTTGAGTCTCGCTTAGTCGGAAACCCCGAAGACAGGTCTTTTCGCGACGAGGCTCATATTGTCTGACAATGTTGACCTGAGACATGAATATTCAATGAACTTTCACCCAATCTTTGTGAATTATCGTGAAAAGTATGCTTTCGATTGCGTTACAACTTCTTATCAGAATGCAAGAACTATCCAATTCCTTGGTAGCCTAATGGATAGTAAGTGAGTATAATGATCAAGAAATACACGAATGTACCACAATCACAAACTGCAGACATACTCGTGGCATCATGAGGAAGAGCCACACAACAATCACGAGACACCAGGAAGACAAACAGAGCAAAGCAACCAGCTCTCTCTTTCCCATCGAGATGATTGCAAAATTAGAATGGACACAACAAAACATAGAACAATTACAGACTCCCACAATGAGAGTAACAACAAATCAATGTTGAAGTCCAAACATGTTAAGACTTACAGATAGTCAGAGCTAAAGAAAACCTCAAATTGAGCCATGGTGGGCCCAGCTACAGATAAGCATCAGGCACCAAACCACCGATTAAAGCTTTACGTCAGGGCCGTCATTGATTCTGAGGCCTGGCCCACTAGTACTCTCGTGCAATTAAAGAGGAAAATCGTTTAACTTCAGTTTTAAAATAGTAAATACCAAACATAATCCTAATAAATAGTTTCGTCGATTATATAAGTCATTTTTGTAAAAAATAAAACTCCTTTTCGCGTAAAGGAGTCCTTTACGCACTTTAAAATTGAGCCGTGGCATGAAATTTCCAACAATGTGGTTTGTGCGACCAGCAAAGCCTCAGATCAGCCTGCGCATACGCGCAGTCTGATCAGAGCCTTTGCTAGTCACTTGCATATTTTATGAGTGTTTAGCTACTGACTGAACAACGTTTGGAGATTCTAAGGAGGCTGCACAGGCTCGTCTGAGGCTACACTTGTCAAAATACCACATTGTTGAAAATCACATGTCATGGCTCAATTATAGTCACCCGTTTTTCGACGTCCTGCGTTTTACGGTCAAAAGTTAGACTCCAGTCTTTCTAGTTACCGTTTAACAGGATGTTAGTACGACAACAGGCAGCCCCTTTCATGACAGGTGATTACAGAAGGCGTGTGAGGTACTTTAATTCTACGTTCCAGTCAACAGTTTTTTCATTGATGTCGGGACGGGTTTTCCTGTGTTGAGCCAGTAATAAGCAGGATTAATGTGTCTTGCTCAAGAAAACAACGCAGTGCCGCCGGTGTGGCTCGAACCCGCAACCCGAGTCTAGCACTCTGCCACTGAGCTGCCTATAGTGCTATAGGTATTGCTCGTTAAGCGTAGAGTTACGTAGGTGATCAGGTGATGGTGCTTTATTCACCCGATTGGACAAATACAGGGTTTTCTTTCATACTTCTAACTGTAAATCTATTTCGTCACTCTACGCTAACCGAGCAAGGACTCTACCACGATATATTGACCATGTTTACATTTTCGTCTTTGTAAACATTGCAATCAAAACATTGGAACTGTTTACCTGTAAAGGATGGCTGCACACAATTAGGCTTAAAGTGGGTATTTTGAATTTGATAGCTCAGTAGGTAACGACTCTGAGAACATAGCATCAATATGTATATTTTTAGTTTAGTAAGGGGGGTTCGAGTCCCCGTAAATGAATGATTTTTTTCGCTCTTTATCTTTTTTTCTTCACTGTGTAATATTATATTTATTGTATCTTTATCTATATTTTAATCATATTTGCACAATAATTCATCCACTTGTGCCAAGTATTCGTTAAATTGCTCATCAGCAAACAAGAACATCCAGGTGAGATTCCACAGAATATGGCATGTCATCAAGGTCTGCACGTTTTGCTTTTACAAACAAGATACTCGACAACCGAAGTAATTTGGTCACAATGAGCAGCAGACAGATCCAACCTGGTGCAAGTGTTACGGCTTTAAGGCTCAAGATGGCATAAATGGTTAATAATATACATGATAAATTGTGGCAAAATATTGGTGTTTCTTGTAAACCAAACACAATATCACTAACATATACTATGGGTCCTGTCCCTAGAAAATCTGTCTTCGGGGTTAGCATTAAGGTCATGCTCTAACCAGCCAACTCAGCTACAGAGTAGCTAGAATAGCGAAATGTATTCCTCCTTTAAAAGGGATTTTAATGCGTGTAAGCACGTTTAACATGCTTGTATCAAAAAGATCGTGAGCAAAAAGGCGCGCGCAAGTGAATTGTAATCACATTCAAAATAAAAATGATATAAAAAAAAAAGTACCCTTGTATGGGGATCGTACCATCAACCTTACGGATAACGGTTTTGTGGTCTACCCACTACACTAGGATAGCACACGAACACAAGTTTAGATATCTTACTCTTTATTTGCACAAAAATACCTGTATAATTCTATAAATATCTTTGTTATTGGTAAATATTTTCAATAATACAGACTGTCAACAAAGACAGAATATCGCTTTAGCACTATAGTGTCACTGGTATGCTCCAGCCATTAGAGTTGACATCATTGGAAAATCCTCGTTCATCTTATGTACAAGGTGGTCGATGGGGTTAGTGCAGGCTATACCTCCAAATGAGTTTCTAAAACCGCAAAGTAAAAGGGAATGATTTCTGGAAAGGGTGTTCATATGTTGTTTGTGGCCGTGTTCCTTGGCTGTATCAGTACTGGCCGGGTGGGTTTATGCTTTTTGTAGTTCTATTTCCAGGAACTCCCGAAGGCTCAACCGGCAGTGGTTCTGGGTTTTAAAGCGTCTCAGAAGACGGGGCAACAGCTTAAAGTCTCATCCGACAGACTGGGAGAAGCCGGGAATCGAACATGCGACCCCTGGTTTACAAGACATAGGTTTATCCCCTACACCACGGCGGCATAAAGGTCTGAGGTTCACTTTGCCGATTTTATCTCAGTTTTCTTAAATATTCCAGGAAAATGAAATGATTTGGTCTCACTGAGACCAGATTATTTCATTATCATAGGATATTTAAAAACGGGGAGAGGGGGTTCGAGCAAACCCCTAAACCCACTCTGGATCCGCCCCTGAAAATCAAAGCTGTGATAAAAAAAAAACATTTTGGACAGGCACTTATTTTATCGTTGAACATTGTAAAACTGAGTAAACAAAACTATCTATTCTTCGCCAGAACAGTAGTGGAGTGGTGGAGTGGAACCAACTAAAGACAGAAACAGTGCGCACGGAGACGGAAGAGAGCTTCAAACAGGCTCTCCGTAAGTCGCTCTTACCCTGGTGTGTTGTGCTGAGCAAGCCCTATACCATTAGCATATACAGATACGATGGTCGTCTTATGGCATGGCGCTGTCCGTCCGTAAGCATTCTGGTAAACTCCATAACCCAGTAATGGTTTAGGATATCCTCATGTAATTGCATAGGAATGTGTATTTAGGCAAGACGATGTGCTTCCCCCACCCCCGACTCGCGCCTTCCGCCTACGTGCTGATCAAAGTCGATTGTAAAAATCTTTCTGACCCTCACACGCTAGAAACCACACAGCAGTGACATCCCCACCATCTCATGTTATTTTCGATGCGTTCAACCCAACCACGCACCCATCCACATTTGCCCACCACGACGAGTCGTCACGGTTGATTTTAAAAAGCCAGTACTTAAAAAAAACTTCTTAGTAATCTCCCTTGTAAAATAATAGTAGTAAACCAATAAAACCACTTACGTTTCTTATTCTTCCCCTGAAAATAATAATATAAATAGATCCAATCAGAAAGTATATGAGGATATATCAGGCCTGAATATTTGGCATTTCACAACAACGTTAACATAACGTATAAAGCATGCTAATTATATTATTTATTTCGTATTTAAACATTGCAGCCACTGATACCTGTGTTTCAGGACATAAAAGTCCTTTTCGTTACACTTGTTAAATTTTTGACGAACATTTGTGTTCACAAAGAAGCCGCTGTGGTGTAGGGGATAAACCTATGCCTTATAAACCAGGGGTCGCAGGTTCGATTCTTCTCCATAAAACCACTTTCGGTGAGCCTTTGGGTGTTCCCGACATTAAACCAACACACATATCTTAAACCAACCCGGCGGAACTGGTTTATACTCAGGAAAGCCACAAAAAAGAAGCCGCTGTGGTGTAGGGGATAAACCTATGCCTTGTAAACCAGGGGTTGCAGGTTCATAGACGATGAGGCAGCTCAAGCAATGACACATAAAGTTATCATTCTTTTTAAATCTAATCAGGAAAAGACAGAAAGTTGCTTAAGAGTATCTGCTAGAATATGAAAAAAATCATTGGTAAAAGCTGCTTAGTCTGTAACTGAACATTTTTCGAAAAATTTTCTTTTCTTTTTGAATCATTTGTAAAAGCAGAATTAAGTTAAGTTTTCACAATAAATCTGTTCACTATAGCTGAAAACTGCATGGAAAAGTGAATTATCTTATCAAAACAGGCGTTTTTTCTCTTGTTGGTAATTATTTGCGTCCCTCCAATAATTATAAACAGGTAAGTTTTAACATAAATGCTGTTGTTTTGATACTGATAATTTGTAAAGATTTACGAAATTGGTAAAATGTATACCTGAATTTTAGTTTTTTTACTGTGTTCTTGAAAAATAGAAACATTATTTCAAAAATTAAATGATCAAAAGTTACAGACTATGCAGCTTTAATTACCAGACCGTCCATAAAATTGCATTCCGGGTGACAACACTCACTGAAAATAAATTCAATATCTAGGGATACAGACAGAAGCAACCAAACATTCTTCTACACTTTTCTTCTCCGAAAAATGTCAACGAAACTGAAAGTAGACTTCTGAAAGTAGAAGCTCCGTTTTTGGACTTGAACTTGTCAATAACAAATGGCATAGTTTCTTCTAAAATCTATGATAAACGGGATGATTTTAATTTTGAAAAAGTAAATTTCCCATTTCTTGATGGAGATGTTCCTCGCTCTCCTTCCTATGGTGTATATATTTCTCAGCTTATTCGTTTTGCTAGAGTGTGTTCTAATGTTGATGACTTCAACAACAGAAACTTATTTTTAACTGCTAAATTGTTAAAACAAGGTTATAGATATCATAAAATTCGAAAAGCATTTTCTAAATTTTACCACAGACACTCAGAGTTAATTGTTAAATACAACATTGGGTTAAAGACTCTTCTGCAACAAGGCATATCAGAACCTATATTTTATGGTGATTTAGTCTATAAATTCAAACGAATTATAGGAAAACCTAATTTTAGTGATCAATTCAAAAAGATAGTAAAACGTTATATAAGGGTTGGATATAACTTAGATATCATGCGACAGTCTGCATGCCTAGTTTTAAACCCAATCACGGTTTATAGCTATGGTTTCCTCTTTAATTGCACGACGGTAGGTTCAGGCCTCAGACTCTATGACGGCTCTGACGTAAAGCTTTAATCGGTGGGTTGGTGCCTGATGCTTATCTGTAGCTGGACCCACCGTGGCTCAACTTGAGGTTCTCTTTAGCTCTGACTATCTGTGAGTCATGAGCCCTTTTCTTTGTTTCATCATGGTGTAGTAATTTGATTAGAGTGTTTTCCATGATGATACATTGCATTAGTGAGATGGCCTCCATGCGAGCTGAGCATTTCTTGTACTTCAACAACAGCAGAATATAGGGCGAAGATTTGGTACCAGTAAAATGCATTTAAGCCCCCGGTGGCTTAGGCTGCTGTCCGTTCTAAGGCGGTGGTTCTGTTGTTGTTGACTTTTTGTTTATTGTTAATCCCATTGTGGGAGTCTGTAATTGTTCTATGGTTTGTTGTACGTTACTTTATGTCCATTCTAGTATTGCAATCATCTTGATGGGGAAGAGAGAGCTGATTGCTTTGCTTAATTTGTCTTCCTGGTGTCTCATGATGGTTGAGCGGCTCTTCCTCGCGGTGCCACGGGGCTGTCTGCAGTTTGTGATTGTGGTATTTCCTGATCATACTCACTTACTATTTTCTATTTTTAGACAAATTTATTCATTGCAGGTCAATGTTGAAGAATATAATTAAGTCATGAAAAATCATCATCTTTAGTAAAACATTCTTACCCGTAAGCATGGGCGGATCCAGAGGGAGGGACAGGGGGTCTAGACCCCCCTTCCCCCTGAAAAATCACAAAAATATAGGGTTTCTTAGCAATACTGGTCCGGATCCCCTGAAAAAATTACAAAGCTACAAAGCCAGCATTCAATGTTGGGTCATCATCGGCCCGCCAGCGAAACGCCAAATGGCGTTTCGCTGGCGGGCCGGTGATGGTCCTCTCATAGTGGTATAGGTATTTGGATATAAAAAGTTATCAAAGCTGGACCCCCTCTGACAAAACTTTCTGGATCCGCGCTTGCGTAAGTGTAATCGAATATTTTCATATATTTTCATAGCAGTAGTTAAAGAGACTAAGTCTGCAAATATGAATATTTTTCGAAAAAATTTCTTTTCTTTTTAAATCATTTGTAAAAACAGAATTTAGTTAAGTTTTCACAATAAATCTGTTCACTATAGATGAAAACTGCATGGAAAAGTGAATTATCTTATAGTTGGCAATCCCAATTGAAAAAAGATGCATATTTTTGGTTTTGTTGGCATTTTTGAGTACATTTGTTAGACCACTTTTAACATAATATTTAGCATGTGTACAAAGCCATAGGGGTGGATGCCAAGTCTGAATTTGCATATGAAGGCCAAAAATTAGGTCAAAGGTCATTGAGTGCAAAAATGAGAAAATATGTACTACTGTAAAACAACTTTATCTTTTTATATGTAAACATATCTCATTTTCAGCCAAATTTGGTATGCTTATAGTTATAAGTCTGAAAAACATTGAGAAAATATTTTTATAACTAAATTTTCATATGTCGACTTTAAAATGGTGTCAAAGGTCATCAAGTGCAATAATCGGAGTATTTTTACAAACTGTGTTTCTTTTTTTTCTCTGGTCCAACAACAAGATGTTTTTTTAAACTCTAAAAAGGATAGAAGTCTTTCAGAAGGCTTAGATTAACACGATTATCATTAAAGAAACCCCTTTGGAAGCATCCTTTTATGGATTTTACAAGGACAAACATCGTAAGTTTTGTGCAATTCTGACAGAAATTCTTCCTCAATTGGGCTTAATTGAGATATATTGGCTACTTTGAGAGTTTGCTGCACCTCTCAGAAAGTAAAAGTTTTTTCAGTTTGGGACATGTCTTGGGGCCTTAGAAACCCGTAATTTAATAACTTTTTTGTGGTCATTTGTCTACAAATCACCTGTAATCATCGTTACCCTACTGACATTGAAAATAACAATGCACACAACACAAGGCTAATGTTGATTTATTTTAATAGTATTAGTGAAAAAGTTCAAGCATTAAATGCTAAAACTAGACATAAAAATCAATTGCATACATCTGTGATATGTATTTCTGCTCGTCGGCGATACTTACGTTACATTTTATACTAAATTGCAGATAATGGCTTTACAAATTACATGTATTAGAATAAACCATGAAACCTGACCTGAAATGTACATGATGTTGATCTATATTCTATTTGAAAATGTTCATTTTCATATATTTAAAGTTGTTTATAACTTTTAACTTGCAATGAAGTGAAATCAAGTAAATATACATAAATATGCTAATTAGTATGTAATTTGTACTGGCTCCAGCATGTAACGCACAGCTGCTTACAGATTCAATTTTCTATTATATACATTGCATTTGAATTGGCAAAATATCTCTCATAATGAAATCAAATTATAACTATATTAACAATAATGGATCTTAAATTGCTGCACATATATTTATGAAGTAACGTAGGAAACAAAAGGTGCCTTACATAAATGGATAAAGGGAGTAAATTGTTGTTAGGCTTATATGAAATTTGGGTCTGCTCTCCACAATTCGCTTACATAAACTACACACATTTTATTCTATATAAGACTTAATTTAAAAGAGTGCTATGGGTTGGTCTGCAATATGTGAATGTGGCATTTCCTGGTCTTACTCAATTACTTTTTGTAATTTGCTTGGTTCTTTTACATTCATATTGCAGTTTTCAGATTTCTACCAATCATGAATGGTACATAACGATAAACATGCAATCTACATCATGATTTAAATTTTGACTAAATATCAATAATTTACTTAAAATAGCATAGCAATATTTCATACATCTAGTGGCAAGGCAGGAATTAAGGCAGGGGTAGTGCTGAGTGTCTTCTATTGCAGATATAGGTTTTTGAAGAGTGCAAATATAACATCGTAGTACAGAACCAGCATGGTTTATGTCCAAATATATGATGTTACATAGATCTAGTATTAAAGATTTTCCTTGTATGCTGCATTATTTTAATTTTCACTTTTCACTTTTGACAATTATTAAATAAATTTATCATCTGTCCCCATTAATATCTTCTATGTTTTGTTGAACTGGATTCCATATCATATTGTAATGTTGATTACCTTATTATATTCTGCAGCAATTCTGATAGTAACTAGTCTGCTTGTTGATTATCTTAGACTAAGGTTGGTTGAGGAAAGGTTTCCTGAGCCATGTAGCAGTCTTGTAAAACATCTGAACATATTTCATGGTAACATTAACAACAAATCATTCGAACGTTTGTGATACTCTATTTTAAAGATCAGTTGACTGTTTTATTCTTAAGCATAAAACAATAACATGACTCTCAAAATTCACTAGTATGGTTTGCATCTCTGAAACTCACAGATTAAACTGAATGTTGAAAAAGTAGTGTCACTTGCAGCCGATTTCTTTGCTTTTCTTATTCACAAGGTAGTTTGTTTTTAGTTTTGTTAACCTACTATTTGATAATGTTGAGCTATTTGTAACCACAGTACATGTTTTATATATGTCCTATGAAACGTGAGTTATGGTCTGTTTGTTGGTTTTAAAAGATGTACTAAATAAGGCTTATTGTGATAGCCTTAATTATATATGCAAAACCATCGAAAATGTGAACAACATTGCTGACAACAGGTTGCGCATTTCAAGCATAAACTTGCTCACGTGAAGACTAACACTGTTTGAGGACTGTCTTGGACATTGTAAATAGTGAAAGGAAAGTAGTTCAGTTTTAATTCAAGAGTAATGCCCTATTAAAGCTACACATTTTGAGTATGTTACCAGTTACAAGTGCTATCCAATCTGATATATTGCACTTGTATCTACGAGCAGTAGATGTATACATTAATGTAAGTCCCCTACCCTACATGCAATCAATCCCTGTCTTAGCAAATTGTCATAGCTAACAGATAGATTCTACACTAGAACAGGCGAGTTGACTACCTTAGGATCTTATATACATCAAGCAAATCAGAGATTTTAAACCAATTGATTATGCTAGTAAATGTACATATTAGATAACCATTTCAGGACACATAAGTTACACTAAATACTAAGAAATGACCCCAAACTGATGGAAAACTATGAACCCAATCAAATCCTCAGGTGCTCCAATATGGTGAATGCCTGTGTGTTCCTAAGAAGTCACCAGACATCTGTTTTGGGGAAATTTAATTTGAAATAAAACTTGCATTGTCATTTTACAGTTAAAAAGAATAACATAAAGAAACACATGCCAATAAGCTCATAGCATTTGATCTCTTATCATAATTGCAAAAACTAATAAGCAAAATATGTTTAATAATGATACTTAGAATTGAATTTATCGACACTGAAACAATTACAATGTTTAAAATTGCTGCGCTGTGAAAGACATAGATATATATTTTATGGTATCTTGAAATTAGAGGGTACCTTTAATATCATATCTATACTGCTTCTATATATGGATGAATACGTTTACACAAGCAGTCTGATTTCAAAGAAATGCTGCTTTTGAATCAACATCATTTCATTAATATGTGCAAATGAAAGGACACCCCTACAATTAAATGTTAAAAGTTATATGGAGGATTACCCTTAATGTCAGGGCTATTCCCATGATGTACCCCACAAAAAGTTTACAATGTTTTCACTGGATAGTCATTATTAGAAATGTACCTGTATATTAGCTTTATGTTATGTATGTTACCATCTGCTAACAGGCCAATGTGAAGACCAATATGAGGATATATTCCTTCCAGTATATGGTATTTACCATATTCTATCATAGTTTTAACACGCCTGATGTTTTATGAAAGGAGGCCTGGTCTTTGTGTTTACATGAAGCTATGCTTAGTATATGCCATTAGCAGGTAGTGGCCTTGTAAAAAGTGTTTTACAATTACTCATAGTTGGGAACAAACACAACAAATGTGTGAAATAAGAAAAGAAATATATTTTAGTTCTATAAGCAGGAGATCATGGCCAAGTTCTTCATGAAAGCTGTAGCTAGGAACATATACCTTTGAGAAATGACTCGATTTAAGATGGTAAAATGTAACTTAAGTAACAACTTAAACACAGCTTATGTATAAAAGGATGGATAATTGCATAAAATGGCGTATTCATACAAAGTATTAAATAAAAAATATTTCTTTAAAATGAAATGGTTATTCTTAGTTGTATTACATTTTAATTGATTTTATACAGTAACGTACTTTACATGCCTATTATGAATATTTGACCGCGGGAAACTTGGTAAATCATTGCTTTCCAAACAAGATAGACACACACCTAGCAGGATAGCAATAAAAAAAATCTTCCATTAGGATAGAAGGGAACTTAAAATTTGAATTTTGCCCCTATATAAATAAAATATTGCTACAATTTTTACCGATTTTGCACTGAAATGACCTTTGATCCAAACACACATCATGCCTTGATGATGCTGATTGTTTATATAGTGTGACTGTATTATCCAAAAGAGATTTTGCATTATTTTGAATCATAATTTTGGATAGCTAATTGATAAAAATGCTACAATCTGACATATATACAAGAATTTGCACTCAGTTGACCTTTGACCTAATTCTGGGACTTTGGGGCATTTCCAGACTTGGCATCCACCCCTTTTCCTTCTTAAAACACATCAAGAAACACTTTGAGCATGGATGCCAAAATGTACTCAAAAATGCCAACAGAATTTTTTTTTCAAGCTCTGGATGGCCAACTATTATAAAAACAGGTGTTTTTCTCTTGTTGGTAATTATTTGCGTCCCTCCAATAATTATAGACAGTCAAGTTTTAACATAAATGCTGGTGATTTGTAAAGATTTACGAAATTGGTGAAATGTATACCTGAATTTTAGTTTTTACTGTGTTCTTGGAAAATAGAAACATTATTTCAAAAATTAAAAGATCAAAAGTTACAGACTATGCAGCTTTAAAATGCAAACCCTAGACTTTGGTTACATTCAAAGCGGTTGTTCTTATGATGCTTGAAGGGAAATTAGTAGAGATTTTTTGTATTGGTTTAAAAAACCCTTGCTGGGAATGTTTGATCGTACGAGTATTAATTTAATGCCATGTTGGATAGATCTGTGTAACAAACAGCAATACATATAAAACAAATTCCACAAATTGAAATGCAGCCGAATATCTTTTTTAAAAATATTTCTTGTCATATATTTTTTTCTAACTGCCTCGATCAGTATCAGTGATTGCTAATTTTGAAATTTGGAAAGAAAGAAAAAACTTGACTTTTGGCTGGGGTTTAAATAAATGAGGAGTGCCCTAGACTCCTCTTTTGTCTGGGAATTTACCTACAAAGGAGAAAAGCTATTCCACTTAACTGTGGAATTAGTTCGAGTGAAAATAATTGAGCCGCGACATGAGATTTCCAACAATGTAGTATGTGCGACCAGCAAAGGCACAGACCAGCCTGTGCATATGTGCAGTCTGATCAGAGCCTTTGCTAGTCGCTTGAATAATCTACGAGTGTTAAGCTACTGACTGAACACAATGTTAAGTTTCTAAGCTTAAAAGGAGGATGTACAGGCTTGTCTGAGTCTACACTTGTCAAAATGCCACATTGTTGGAAATCACATGTCACGGCTCAATTACTCAGAACATCCCTGTATGTATCTCTGATATCTACAGTATTGGGACTATGTGATGACCTGTTAGTTTTCAAACCGTGGGCAGGGTCAATAGTGGATCTTGTGAAATAGAAACAGGTAGGACCAATCCATACGGGCCTCAAGAAATGGCCAATCACTACTTGTGTTTCGAAATCTCTTGCAGGACCAGCGGGCCTAGGTTCTCTGAACTTCTCTATTTGATTAATCTGAAGTTTAGAGTAAGTGCTCCAAATGGGTGCTCCAATACAACTCTAATTTAGGCTGAACCAAAGTTTTGTATGCATCTCCCTTATAGTCACGGGTAGAAAACTATTGAAAGGATATTTGATACAAATGTTTCACTGCACAGGTATCATAGTAAGAAAGCGGGCAAAGATCAGGAATCGATACAATCAAGCACCACACCTGACCCAGGATACCAATTGGAAAGTGACAACGTCACAATTAGACATCACAAACGAGAGCCAAGAGGTCATACCGAATTCTTGGTCGCAGATATTTTTTCGGCTAGTCATTTCGCGGAGAATAAACATTCTGAAATTGAAGGTATGGGCTGTCAGTTGAAACATTGAAAACTTGCTAACGGACACTTGTCAGAGACGAGTGCAGGTATACACGAATAGCCACGATATCAACGCCTCAAGGCTAAAGCATTGTAGTAATTAAAATATACGAGAAAATACCAATTCAAAGTGAACGATTCCTTGAAATTGGGACATTTTGGAAAAGATTGACAATTACACCTTTTTACAGAAAATACTTTTAATTTTTTTGCTCTTTTGGTGAAACAATATTTAGTTGTTTTGACATGTATGTTAATGATTTGGCCTAGATATGCTTCAACTGTTTATGAGAACGAGTTTTCTGCCTCTACCCCTTCAACTGTTGCAAGTCATAACCGCAGAGTAGCGAGAAAATATGCAATAACCTCCGGGGGGGGGGGGCGGGAGGTTGGCTTTCTGACCGCAGAATAGGGCATTTTTAGAACCTTTTTTTTTATATATAAACTTAAGTGGCAAGAACTCACTATGAGTTCAAAGAGACTTACATTTTGATACTCTGTTAGTTTCTACTAACAGGGACAACCAATAGGGGTTGTGTTGTGAGTTTGATGCGAATCTGAACCACTGGGTGAGAGCATGCTCCTCATCTGACCGCGGATGTGACCATTATTTATGTTGTTCATGGCCACGATGTTTGAAATATGCTTTCTTGTCCACGGGAATCTTAAAAAACTCACAACATTAAATCATCAGAATTCTGTGGTGAGAATGTCGTATCGTCTTATTCTGCTTGTCGTTTCTCGCTGTCGTCTATCAGCTATAAAAAGATAAGTAGGTGGTGTGCGCAAACCACTGGACCAATCAAGGTTAGATCAGAGTGCAGCCCTTAGTCAGCACCAAATGACAGCGTTGAAGAAGCAGTCTGATCAGGGTCTTTCATGTTTGCTATTCTGACAAACGCTTTTGAATTCAAATCCTCAAAAACAACATTTTATTGGAGAACAGAAAGAGAAAAATGTTCGCAATTTTAGAACATTTATCAGATGCGATAGTCTGCAATGACACTTTATAGCTACATGTTCATATTAGATTGCACGACAGTGGGCCAGGCCTCTGACTCAATGTCGACTCTGGCTTAAGTCTTGCTGTGTCCATGCCTGATGTGTGTCATTGGATGGGCCCTCAAAGGCTCAACTAGTGTTTTTCTTTTTGCTCTTTTTTTATTGAAACCCATTTTGGTTGTTTCCCCGTTGTTTCATCACATCACGTTAATTGATTTGATAGCCTGCCTGTCATGATACCATAGATAAACTGCATAAATTAGGAAGCCTCAGTGCAAGCTAAATAAATTTAGTTTTATG
Source organism: Loripinus fragilis (assembly GCA_964019695.1). Taxonomy (NCBI): domain Eukaryota; kingdom Metazoa; phylum Mollusca; class Bivalvia; order Lucinida; family Lucinidae; genus Loripinus; species Loripinus fragilis. The sequence continues at coordinate 39,655,537 of OZ026531.1, read as the reverse complement.
ACAATAGCAGAATCAAGGTCGAAGACTTGGTCAGTCAATGTATTGACGCCCCCCTCCCCACCCCCATCATGTTGCCTTAGCTGCTGTCCTTTCTAAGGTAATGGTTCTTTTGTTGTCTATTCAATGTTTGTCGCTGCTCTCATTGCGTGCGTGTGTGCGTGTGTGTGCATGTGTGTGTGCTTTATTTGGTCTTTTATTTATTGTGCAAGTGCTTAGTGTCCTTTTCTAGTTTTGCAATTATCCAGCTAGCAGAGAGAGAGAGAGAGAGAGAGAGAGAGAGAGAGAGAGATGGTTGCTTTATTGTATTTGTTTTCTTGGTGGCATGTTGCTATTAGTTTTCTATGTGTCTTCTTCAAGTAATCGTGGGTTGGTCTACATTATGATTGTGGCATTTCCTGGTAATACACACTTATTAACTAATAACACAAAACAAAAGTATGTTGGAAATAACAAAAAGGCCAAAGACAGGAGGCTGAATTATAGGTACTTTGAATTTTTAATAATTGCTCTTATACACAAATAATAGTGTTAGGTTTGGCTTTCTTCTCTAAGTTGGAGCGACAACATGCGAAATATATTTCATGGCAACATTTTCAAACCTTTAGCAGAAGGATCGAATTAACGACAAAATATTTTGCTTTGGCTTAATCTTTGTTTTTAATCTATCAAGCAAAGTTTGGTCAAAATGCAGCAAATATATGATACCTTTATGGACATACATTTTTTCCTATATAATTGCGTTATTATTTTAAATTCAACATGCTTTTTCAGATTGTCTCATATTTTTCATTGCAGCTCCTATGACAGTTCTAGGTTTCAACACAGTATCAACCGCGTTCAGTATAATATTCTCCAAGGTCAGACTAGTAAAATGTAGGTGTGCCCCGCGGACAGGTACATCAACATCCGCTGATCAGATCAGCATTTTTGAGCATAGACACCTTGTTTAAATGACAGTATCTGCTAAATGCTACGAGCAATTACTGTATTTTTTTTTTGTAAAATTGCTATCGCTATTCAGACTTTCAAGTTACCAATCTTTAAACCAATTTTGTTTTACGACCGACTGAAAGCGATTTTCGCCTTTCCAAATCATTTCTGCCGTTTTAAACCATATTTTGTAGACAATCAGTAGCGTTTGCAAGGTTTGCGATATTCTAAGCGCAAAGACGGTTGTGTGATTGTAAACAATAAATATAAGTTGGATATAAATTAGAATAATCATTATGTTTACCCTTTTACGGAACCAACCCTCCCCTGCACCATGTAACAAACAAACCCCGAGACAAGACTCCGCGGTCAGAAAACGGTATGATACCTGTGCACTCAGTCTCACCTCGGACCCAGTATAGGTCCGAGGTCTCCCGAAAGTAGGTATTTTTGGGGTTAAAAATCGAACGACTGACCAGCAAATTCAGAATCTCTAACTTCTAGGGTAAAGTCGGGTATATTCGGACAGACTGCTAAATTCGGACAGTCACCTTGCTTGTTTCATAGTTCAGTTATTGGAATAAAAAATAAAGTAACTAAGCAAACAGTGAAAATCCTGATGAGACGGCTCATAAGGAGCCGTCTCATCTGGATTTCCACTGTTTGCAAATATGTGTCCGAATTTAGCTGATGTCCGACTTTACCCTATGTCCCGTAAGCACAATAATTATTGATATATTGCAGTTTTATGTAATATGTGTCCGGATTTCGAGCTGTATTGTACGAGTCGCATATCCCAAATAATTTCAGGTGCCAGTCTATAGGCCTTACAGTAACGTGTAAACCAAAATTCGATGCAGGCATTTTTTCCAGTAGTTGAGCTGTTTTCTTTAATATACAATCTATAAGTTTCTAATTAGTATAAATTGTCTATTGTCTGACATAGTCATGATAATAAATTCTTTATGCATGAAAATATAACAAGAAAAACTTCAAAATACATGTTGAGAAGAGTCTGAATCTATTGCTATAAACTCATGTCTCATAGTTTAAAAATACACCTATACAGTATATAGTCTGTCAAAAACAGATGAGTGCTCATGCTTTATTGACTTTATTAAACGAGCTGAGACAAAGGGATAAAATGTTAGGCTTAAACGGAACGAGTTAAATAAACTCGATAATACAAGAGCACGAAATTATGACATGTTAAAAATCGTAATTTTTGGCCGGTAAACGTCAAAATTTTGCAACCTTTTGCGCAACATTATAATAATGGGCGTCGCTAAATCTGTAAACCACTAGTGGTTTTTCGACTTTATTGCATGGCGTTATATCACTCTCAGGTAGGACGTTATGAACAAGCTTACTTAGCTCATTGTCCCGTAAATTACCTTATAATAAGTGAAACATTGCAGATGCATTATTTGCGTTCATGAAAGTGCACTTGAATTAATGTAGCAGACGTAAAAAGCAGACGACATTTTCAGGAAAAATGGCGGGATAAGGGTTAATGCGAGCAGCGTAGGCTCTGGCGCACAGATTCGTCCGAGCCTTCGCTGATTGGCCAATACCGAATACTGCTTCTGCTGCTAACGAATGCTGGCTATATTTGTATAAAATACATGTAACGAATAAATCAATATTTTGTCTCGTCTTCAAATGTGTATTTCAGCTCACCTGTACATTTAATGCTCTGCTTCAGTGACAACACAAGTCAATTTTTACCTTAAGGAAATTGTTATAATTGCTTAGTTTTGGCTAAAATTCGTCATTTTTCTTTACTATTTACTTTTGGCTCATGGATTTTCTGAGGTTATATAGGTAAGATTTTTGTGTTACTTTACCATATTAACTAGAACAAGTCATTGTTTGCAGTCATTTCACTGATGACGAGAGTATCAATGAATTTAGTTGTTTGTTTCACTCTGTCTACGATATATTTCTCCTATAGATAATCCCTCTATGAGTGTGACTTTTCCTACCATGTTCCAGTATCCTTAAAAAGCGTCTGGTAATTTGTAATCGCCTCCATCCGCCCGCCCGTCCGTCCGTTCGTTTGTCCATGACACTGTCTCCTAACCTGCTGGACCAAGTCAACCTATTTTAAGTGATTTGATATTTTACTCCCTCGATAAGTCCCTAGGTGGTAGGGTGGTGCGCTCTCTGCTGCAACTTTCAGAGAGATGACTTTGATTAAATCTGCTTCACTTGAGGCAAAATTGTATGGGGGTCGGGGCCTTTTAATATACCCCATTCTTTTCTCTCTCCCTCTCTCTTGAGTCCCGACATGACTGAGACTGAAATTTAATTAACTGGAATTTAAGTCTTGATTACCCCGCAGGTGCCTCTGCATTTCGGACCTGTGGTTTTATATACACTAAAGTAAACATAAAAGTCTGGTCATTTGCCACAGGACAAGGGAGTTTATGTAATAGTTATACCATGGGTTGTCCGCCTGTACATGGAGATAATCCACGAGCTTTAGCGAGTGGATTATCTTACGTACAGGTGGACAAACATGGTATAACTATTTTATACCACCATCATCAGTGTAGACCATGCACATCACGAGATATTTCATGCTAAAGTTGGTAAAGGTGGTATAAATACATGTAAATCAACATTAAAATTGTTAATCTACGGGATAAAATGATGATTTCTGCCATGCAAAGGTGTGTGATGTGTTATTGTGTTTCTTTCACTTTCCCATGTGAGAGGGTCTGGATCGGGGGGGGGGGGGGGGTCTGGTAATTACTATTCATTAAAAATTTAGCCCATTATTCATCTCATTAAAATTTTGGGTTATTCATTAAAATAAGACCAATTATTCATTAACAGTAAAAAAGATGGTAAAGAAATCTGATTATTCACTATTCATTAATTTTGTCTTCAATTCATTAAAAAATAGGAGTATTCATTATTTTTAGGCCCTCAATATTCACTTTTCATTAATTTTTGGGCTCATTATTCACTGTTTATTATAAAAAGGGCCATTATTCACTAATCATTATACCCCATCCAGCCCTTATGTGGTGTCCTCTGTCATGTGTGGTACTTGATTGTTTTGGATTTCTGATCTTTGCCTCCTTACTTACTTTGAGTATGATGCGTTTTCAAATACTCTTTGAGTAGCTCCTTGTCTTGGAAGTTATACCGTTACCCCTCATTTGTTGGCAGTACATATTCCCTCGGAAGGGGTATTGGTAGGAAGTCTGCAGAAGATCACCGTGTTTCAGTTGAAGTTGAGTGAGCTGCCATATTTTACATGTATATGTTAAATGGACAGTATCCACATTGGTAAGGAGGCGACCGCGAACGTCATGACAACTCAGTTTTGTATGATAAACAAAAATGCATTTGTCGTCGACACTTAAATGTACCTGGTGTGTATCCCACGACACTTGTGTTGGACCATATCGTTTTCCAAACCTGATACGTATCATACATGCATGTATATTGATGTCACACTATCATTATTTGTATTTTTTGTACACCTTGTTCAAATGTAAAATCCATATACTAATGTATGCTATTCATGGTCTACGAGCAGTCTGTGCACTGGACATTTAAGGTAATTTCTCACACAGTTTACCTTTGCATTTTTTGAATTTTATTGCCTGAAATCAGTGCTGCAACGTGTTCTTAACCATTCAATATTTTTCGTCCTAAATGTCGTCTTGGTCGCAAACGTCTGCTGCACATTGTAAAGTGCACTCCGAGCTATTTATTTTAGCATGGAAGCAAACGTAATGAGCTTTAATTTGGGAGCAGTCTGATCAAGGGCCATCCATATAGTGTACGATAGAACATAAGCAGGCGAGGGAGCCAACGACAATTTTAAATGCCGTGACTGACGGGAAATTTTAAGTATAAAGCAGTGGCTTTGGCTGCTGCCCGTTCTATTGTTGTTGATTCGATGTTGAGTGTTAACCCTTAAAGCGCCAAGAAAAATGCATCTAAAAATGTCGTCTGCTGAAATCGTCTGCTGCAAATAATTGCCTAACATTACTGACGAATTAAGTATAGAAACAAACAGCGTGGACACAGAACAGAGCAGTCTGATCTGGGTCCACACTGTTTGAAATAGAGGCTTCTTAAACATTTCAGCAGATGAGAAAAGCAGACAACTTTTGTTGTGATTGGCACATTAAGGGTTAATCCCATTGTGGGATTCTGTAATTGTTCTATGTTTTGTTGTGCTTTACTTTATGGCAATCATCTTGATGGGGAAGAGAGAGCTAGTTGATTTACTTTGTTTGTCTTCCTGGTGGCTCGTGATTGTTGTGATTGTGTGTGGCTCTTCTTCACGATGCCTCGGGTTTGTCTGCAGTTTGTGATTGTGATATTTCCTGATTATACCCACTTACTATTTATCTAAAATATGACACATATTTGTCCAGTATATTGCTATGTTATCAAAATAGAAGTCTATTTCAGAGAGAGTTACCATGACAACGGTTGGGCTTACTCATTGGGCTGACATTTTGACTGTGATCCTGTACTTTGTGTTTGTTCTTGGCGTTGGTATTTGGGTACGTATGAATTAAAATTCTTTATTTGGTGGACATTCAGAATAATACTGCTTATCTCACGAGTGTGTTTCACACATTATATTATAATCAATCTGAAATATGAAAAGCAGATTGATTCTTTGCAAATATATAGAATGAACGACATAATTTGAAAACAGCAGACTTTATGAATAGGTTACAGATCATATATTACAATAATAAAGGAATTGAGTTGGAACGAGCGACTTAAGTTTTATATTTAACTGCTTGTATAGCTCAGGTATGACGTTTAGTAGCGGCTGTGATTTGCGTGACCATCCGTCAGTTGTAGCAATTGGGCTAAAGCGGACAACACGTGAACCAAGGCCGCAATTGAAATTTCATTGGACCTTTTGGTTTTAATAAAGTTCGGGAATTTCATTACAGATTATCAAAAGTGTCAATGTCTTACTTTTGAAAATGAAATTTAATCATGTTATCAAGTAGAATACTCCTGTTTGATAATACATCATTAGCTGTACACATGTATATATGAATTATGTTTTTTGTATTGCTCATGTATTTGTAAAACTCATGTATGCTCATCACTTGTGGAGGAAATAAATTTTATTATTATTATTATTATTATTATTATTATTATTATTATTATTATTATTATTATTATTATTTTTATTATTATTATTATTATTATTATTATTATTATTATTATTATTATTATTATTATTATTACCAATGGCAGAAAATAGGCGTGTAATGGTTTGGCAACTTTAAACTCCCAATAACTTCGTTTTTTATGGTCAGAAGCATGAAATGTGGGTACTCCTATCTTAGTTAGAACGAGCGGAACATTTTGAGACCAAAATTGAGCAGATTTGGTGAAATTTTCTGTTTTGCAACAAAACCGCATCGTCTACAGCAACTTCATTCAAGAATATTTCACCAAAAGGGTTGGGTAATAAAACAGTTATTTCATGCCTGTTTGTAGTATAGCCAAACTATTACCCATCGGTACCGAGGAAGAGCTGATGCACTATTGCACTCGGCCTTCGGCCTCGTGCAATAATGCATCAGGTCGTCCACGGCACCTCGCGGTAATAGTTAGGACTATACTACAAACAGGCATGAACTACATGTATCTGTATACTATACCACAAACAAGCATAAAATAACTGTATAAATCATTCATAGTCTAGTCTAAGTTCATGCTAATATATGTTCATACTATGTGTTCATACTTTGCGTACACAAGCAGCGGAGGCTCTGGTGAGTTTGTGCATTTGTGCAGGCTCGCCTGAGCATTCATGCTCCACAGTGTGATAAGTACCAAAATATCACGTGCTGGCCTACTTTCACGTTAATGTTTTTCAGTCAATATGGAAGCGGAAACGAGGAAATGTGGAGAACTATTTTCTAGCAGGGAGAAGTATGCCATGGATTGCTGTAAGTCTCATTTACACAATTATTTAGTAAACTGTAGCAGAAGTACCTATTGGTCACCTATGATGAGCGTCAAACGAAGCACAAACCATAGGCTTAGCACCCATTATGCAGTTACGCAAGTGTATATGTATAATGAAAATTGTACTAATTCAAAGGAAACCACAATTTGTGGAAAAAAGTAGGTTTACATACAATAAGGGATTTCTCTTTAAGGAAAGAGTTAGCTCCCAGAGGGAGCAAATTCTTTCCTTTAAGAGAAGTCCCATTTTGAAAAGGGGTGCAATTTATTAGAATCACTGCTTGTTCCAGTAGTTTTCCTTTGATTTGCGTAACAATTTCAGCGTTCTGGCTACGCTATGGCAGTGAGTGAGCCCAATCAAGCATCTTAGGCGTATGAAAGTATGAGGGACCGTATTTTAAATTTCACATTTTGGCGGTGTCTAAATTAACCTGACCGTCCTTATTTATCCGACTTAACCATATAATACTGAAGTTAGAAATTTAAGGTTTGACTTGTTTACTTTATTGACATGTTTATTTTCAATGTTTAAGGTTGGAGCTTCTATATTCGGCAGTAACATTGGTAGCGAACATTTCATTGGACTAGCCGGCGCCGGGGCTGCTTCTGGGATCGTTCTCATCCTTTTTGAATGGATAGTAAGTAAAGCATTTCGTGTTTTTTCAACTTAATTGGATTTTGGATCTTATTACATAGGCGACTAGCAAGCATGCGCGGATCCGGAGCGGGGGGAGCAGAGGGTCCAGACCCCTCCCCCCCCCTGAAAAATCACAAAAATATAGGGTGTCTTAGCAATACTGGTTCGGATCCCCTGATAATCACAAATCTACCAAACCAGAATCAATGTTGGGCCATCATGGGCACGCCAGCGAATCGCCATTTCAATGTCGTTTCGATGGCGAGCCGATGATAGCCCGCTTATAGTGGTATTTGGACCCCCCTTCCCTCACCAACAAAAAAAAGATGTCAAAGCTAGACCCCCTATGACAAAACTTTCTGGATCCTCGCATGCCCAAGTCTTCGCATTCGCAGTCTCGCCCTAGCCATAGCTGCTTGGCTAATACACAGGATGTGTAAATTAAGGAAGGACGATATTAAAATAAGCAATTCAATCTACATATAGCTGAGCATGCATGTCTAAATAGTGACTGTGCATATGTGATAAGTACCAAAATGTTCATTTCATATTTTATTATAGTTTGTAAGAGATTGTACATGTAGCGTGGTTCTGAATGTTGCTGTCCTAAATTACTATCGATGATTTGCACGACGGAATTATGATTTTCGCTAATTATTTTCAACATTTGGATCAATACAAAACTGTTATGCGACTTAATTTATTCATATTATCTAATATACAGAATAAAATTTATCTTTATTAATGAATATATGTGAAATGCCATAGTATGTTATAATGTATTAAATTTTTACCTTGCAGTATTTGGAATCAGAAATATCATGAATTGTGCCATATACCAGTAAACTGTATAAGTTTGCTGTTTCATCCAAAACTTTCTATTTTTCTTTTCCAGCCGGCATTGATTATACAAGTTCTGTCATGGCTATTTTTGCCAGTGTATATTTCTGCAGGGGTAAGTTTAAGTGTTGTAAATTTGGTGTAATGTATGATCGTATTGTTATAGACCCTATTTTATAGCAAAGTTTTCTTCTGTATTTAACTCGCTGCTGACAACCTGCAAACACGTTGGACAGAACGTCGGTCCTGACCTTGACAATCTGATAGTGTTTTTAATAGAATCTTGAGATGGTTACTTTTGTATCTATAGGTTATAGCTCGTTATATTACAATTATAAAGGAATTAAGTTGGAACGAGTGCAGCGAGTGAACCACTTAACTTCTTTATAAGTGTAAAATATGATATATGACCTACTTATAGTTTTCTCCTCCTTTCATGACTGCGCCTTTGAAAATGGTCGCCTTGACCACTTCACGGATTTACTTCATGAATTACAAATATTGACCAAATATGTGATTAAGTTGGCCAAAAATTTAAATTTCTCTGCAAACTGATTGGTTGTGAAGCACAGGAAAGGCGGAGTAAGCAATAAGAAATGTTATGAGCGATTAAATTTTGTCAGGCAAAGGGCAAGCTGACCAGGAAATGCAATCATTACATATCTTAGACTACTCCATGGCTCCTAAAGTGGGAGTGCAATTGAAACTGATCTTTCTTATTTTTCAACCGAAATGCATGCTTAAGGTAATGAGTAAGAAAACTATTACGAATTACGTTAAAAATCCTAAACTGGACATATACCACCTTATGAGACCTAGATAAAGACACCCACTAACACTGTTGAACTACTAAGATACATATTCAAACGAGAGCACTAAAACTAAAATTACATGCTCTCGCATCTCTAGCAAAATGATTGCAAATTAGAAAGATTCTAACATGCTGATCAAACACCAAACACATACACAATCAAAGCAGCAAGACCAGGAAAATAGCAGCAACAGATCGACCGTTTTAGACTAAACAGCAGCCTTAAGTATATGTAAAAGTAATACCATGTCCGCCTGTAGGGGGATTATCTTACGTACAGGGGTATAACTATATTATTCCACCTATATCAGTGTAGGTCTTGCACACCATGTGATATTTCGTTATAAAGTTAGTAAGGGTGGTATAAATGAAGTTATCCACACCTTCCCAACACCTGCAGTCTTTTGAAATATTGCCTGCAATCTCATTTGACAGTATGTGCTGCCTACATTCTACTTTGACAGTGTATTGCATATATATTTTACAAGCAAACAATACATAATGCTACATTCATACGTAACTGTTAGCCATTCTGTAACGAATTTTATAAAGTTCAAGTTGTCACCATTTTAAAAATAGTATATTGCCTGCAATCCTCTTTGACAGTATGTATTGCCTACAACCCCCTTTGACAGTATATTACATATTTTACAAGCAAACAATACATAAGTGACCCTATATTCATGTGTAATTATAAACCATTCTATAACGAATTTTGTCACCATTTTAAGAATTATAGCCATATTCCAACTTATAAAATTTGATGCTGTGTCCGCATAACTGTTTTAAAAATTCGTTACACTCATGTATTTTAAGAACACAGTAGATCCTGATCCGGATATCCAGTGTTTTGGTCCACTAAATGAATATATATTAATGATGACATTACACAACTCGATTGTCTAGAAATCAGAATTTCCTACTGTGTATGCAATCTTTGAAACTCTCAGTGTGTGTTTTAAGGAGCATGTATGGGTATAAGGTCAGATACAGTATTTTTTACAATGTTTATATTTCTATAGGTATATACTTTACCAGAATATATGGGGAAGCGTTTTGGTGGAAAACGATTACGCACTTACCTGAGTTTGCTTTCACTCTTCCTGCATATTTTGACAAGACTGTCGGTAAGATCGATAGTGTGTTCATGTTTTTAATTCAAATAAGTTTATCTATCTATCTATCTATCTATCTATCTATCTATCTATCTATCTATCTATCTATCTATCTATCTATCTATCTATCTATCTGGAAATAGAACTATGTTCGTTTGAAGAAGTAAACTCGTTGACGTTCTGAAGAAGTTATATTTGGTGCAACTTTGTTGTTAGTTTGTGCCATTGCTGCTCTTCAGCTGCAGGATATGATGTAAAGCTCACAAGCCTTTTCAACTCGGGAGACTTTCATTTCAGGAGAAAAGTTACATGCTTCAGTTTTGATTCTGATCATATTATATTTCAATTTGAATGTACCATGTACAAAATCAACCTGAATAAATAATGTTAACACCGAAATGCTAACATAAGTCTTTCTGAGCAGAGATCATAATGAAAATACAATCAAGTATCTCACCTGACCTGGGGCACCATATAAGAAATTAACAAAATAAACGAAAAACAATGTACAAGAGATCCAAGCGGTCAGCCCTTTTCCCAGCAGGTGATCACTGGGCTAAAAGGAACAGACAAGACATCATAACAAAGTAAAACACGATACAAAAACTCAAACCAGAAGGAAGAATCCATTAGTGCATACAGATTTAAAAATCTAAAGACTTTTATGGGGGAATGAATATAATTACAAGAAAATATGTGTGTGTTTTTTGGCGGCCTTGGCTGTTTAATGCGCCTTGTGTTCTAAGGCTGTAGGTTCATTGCTTGTTGTTGCTCCCATTGTATGTGGGGGGCTTTTGTGTTTGTTCCTTATGTGTGATGTAGTTTTAGTGTATTGTCTAGTTTGGTAATAGGCTCCCCAGGAAGAGAGGGCCAGTTTCTTTATTTTAATTGTATTATTACAGTTGTATGGGTGTCGGTGTTCTGTGTCTCTTCCTCATGGTGCCGTGGCAAATTTTGTGATTTTAATCCTGGTTATGGTGACTATTTTATGACTTGTTGCATCGATAGTTAGACATCTGTCATGCAAACCACACATGCAAGTGGCTAAAACCACATCAGAACTAATGGCGATTAGATTGGTACCGACTTGTGATATTCCATTGTATGTATTGAGGGGACACAGGTTATCTTTTACAAATAAAACTGTACTTCTTTCTCTGAAGACTGTCTTAGCAAACAGTGTAGACCCTGATGAAATACAGTATTATGCTGCATTTCATCTGCTAGTTCTTCTTTTTGCTTGCAAAAAGTAAGTGAGTATGATCAGGAAATACCACAATCACACAACGCAGACCAACCCACGACACCGTGAGGAAGAGTCACAGAACATTTACAGTACCAAGACATCCGTAAGACAATAAAAGCAAAGCAACCAATTCTGTCTGTCTTCCTTTTCAAGATTATTGCAAAACTAGAAAGGACACAAAGCAATGCACAACAAAACAAAGACAAACACAGAACCCCCACAACCAGCGGGAAGCACACCAAACAACGGATCAACAACAACAGAACCACCGCCTTAGAACGGACAGCAGCCTAAGCCACCAGGAAGGGGGGGCTTAAATGCATTTTACTGGTACCAAATCTTCGCCCAAGATTCTGTTGCTGTTAAATCACAAAAATGTTTAGCTCGCATGGAGGCTTCCTAACTAATACAATATATCGTCACAGAGAAACAACCAAATCAAATTTAGAAATAAAAACGATGAAACATAGAAAATGGCTCATGACTCACAAATAGTCAGAGCTAAAGGAAACCTCAAGTTGAGTACGTGTATATCAGGGACCAGCATGAAAAAAGTTAAAAGATAAACTGATTTTTTCAGACTACAATATTCTCTGGAGCAATCTACATCCAGCTTGCACTGGGTTGGGATATGTATCCTTCAATAATTGGTGTCCTCTTCGTAACAGGCATTTTTACAATAGCTGGTAAGTTTCGTAACCAGGGACACTAATCAGGAAAAAGTGATCCTTTAGTAATAGATCGAACACACAAAAGAGCTACTTGCATTAAGCAGTTATTTCATTCGGCAGTTCTGCTGTTTTGATATTTTATGCTCTAAAAAAGCCTCAAAGTTGGTCCAAAATGGCAATTCCTCTTTTTTAGCCTATTTTGGCGGCTGTTCTTACTACATCAGCAGCAGTAAATGGTTAAAAGATATTAGACTTTTACACATAGGTTGTCTTCTAATAAACCACACAGAACAAATTTGCGAAGAGTGACTTTAAATGTTTAGCTTCAGAGGGGGCTAAATAAGCTCCTTAATGTAGGTAGCTCTTTAAAAAACAGCAGAATTAGGTTCCTTCAAGTCTGAGAGAATTAAAACGGACCTATTTGATACATTTGTTGTATGTATTGTTTTATGTGACAACATTCTTAACGATACAGCCAACAAATATCTTCAGGCATGAGTAAGAATTAAAATGAGTAACATTATTACAAATCCAATCTCCAATCGCAGACTGGTACATTTGGGATGGGTGGTGGCGTAGGGGTGGGTTGGCATATATTTTATTGGCCGAATTGCCACCCTAGATTCTGTTGTTGTTCAAAATTGTATATTATTTAGCTTACAAAGAGCCTTCTTATCTTATTTAATATATCATCACTAATTATCAATCAAATCAAAGAGAAACGTTTTTAAACTCTGTCAGAGACAAGTATCAGCCACTAACCTTACATATGGTGAAAGTTTATTGAGTCTTGAGACTGACACGTCGCCAAACAATTGAAGCCTAAACTTTTCATTTGAACACTTTGGCAAGCAGTAAAGACACAGTTGAAATGAAATCTGCACAGTTTGATACGACCAAATCGATATTCAGAGAAAGAAATAAAACATTTTGTTTTAAAATAATAACATTGGACTGTACTCAATGTATATAACAAACTATCCGACATAGCTGTATCAAACTTTATGGGATATTCCATTAGTATTACTTGGTTAATCCATTTGCATTTTGTTTTGTTTATTGTAGGTGGCTTAACAGCTGTCATGTATACAGACACAGCACAATCAATTATAATAGTCATAGGAGCTTTTCTCGTTATGGGTCTAAGTAAGTAGCTTGTATTTGGTTTACAGACACAGCACAATCAATTATAATAGTCATAGGAGCTTTTCTCGTCATGGGTCTAAGTAAGTAGCTTGCATTTGGTTTATATTGTAATGGCTTGACAGCTGTCATGTATGCAGACACAGCACAACCAATTATAATAGTCATAGGAGCTTTTCTCGTCATGGGTCTAAGTAAGTAACTTGTATTTTGTTTATATTGTAATGGTCACTATTTTTACCAATAAAGAAGATAAACTAAATTGGCTCAATTATTTTTTGTACTTTATTTATTTATTTACTGACAGTTTTGTATTCAGGATAAAAAGTAAGGTGATGCAGTCAGCTTATATGAGCCCAGTTTCCATTTTTATGGGACAAGGGCAAACAGTGCAAAGCCAGCTTGGACGCCCAGAACATGGGTGTTTGACCAGGTACTGCTTTACTTGCATAATGTACTTATAAAAGTCCAATCAAATTGTAACAACTATTCAACAAGCCTTAAATACGAATTGAATTCGTCTAATTGATAAGGGTGGGAAATTCTATTAGCAGGAAATTCTATTAAGAGAGCGTAACAGTAAAACGATTTTCTTATTTCTCAACTAAAACATACGTTGTGGGTACTCAAAAGAACCGTCTCAATGAGACGGTTCTTTTGAGCACCCAAAACATACGCTAAAAATCATGGGTAAGCAAGAACTTACAATTTTATGCTGAAATGTTTTGTTTATCTAAACCTATGCTATTAGACATAATTTGGTTAATAGAAACTGTTTTTTAGTTTTTTATGTCCTTCTACAGGTCTTGATAAGATAGGTGGTTATCAGAATCTTATACCAGCTTATATGAATGCTACACCAACTATACGAGACACGAATACAACATGTGGTTTACCACGCAGTGACGCCATGAGTGTTCTTCGAGATCCTGCCACGGGTGACTTCCCTTGGACGGCAATGTTACTTCAGTGTAGTCTAGTCTCTTCTTGGTACTGGATCTGTGACCAGGTAAAATCGTATCACAATCGCAAATAGCTGACTTTATCATATGGGCCTTGACGCGACAAAACCTGTCTTTGGGGCTTCCGATAAAGCGTGACTCAAACTTGTCTCCTCAGCTACAGAGACTAGCTAGAAAATTGCAATTTCGCTCGTAGCTAGTTTAGATATGACACTTTCCAAAAAGCGAATAACAAAGGCGCTGATCAGACTGCGCAGATGCGCAGGCTGGTCTGCGCCTTTGTTGTTCGCAAACCCCTAAAGACAGGTTTTCTCGCGTTGAGGCCCAGTGGATAACGTCATGTCATAAATAATAATTGAATATAATAGAATACTTTTATTAATCCAATCATGTGCCTTTCCTGGCATATTTAACAATTGTGATAAATAAATACAATAAAAACAATACATCAGCCATACATTATTTTATAAGACAAATACACATACAATCCTGAGCTTAACTGGCCACTTTAAGTGGACAAACCTTTAGTGATTAAGCAATACATTATTAATGTATAAACCATCTCTTAGCTTCAAACATTCGTAGATATATCTAGATAATAAATTAATAATGTCGTCTGATTCATTATTCATTAACCAAATAAGTTGGGCGTTTTGTGATAAATTTGAAATGTTTTTGCATGACTTCTGCACCTCTTTCAAAAAATGATACCGTTGTGTATTATAAGCACTGCAATTAAACATTAACTGTCGTCCATCTTTTACACAGCTTACATACTTAGCAAGGCCTATCTTTTACATCCAGCTTTTTGTACCTACCTTTTTGTACCTATCTATTTCTAATAATGTGAACTAATACTCATTACACTTTTGGTGGGAACAAGTAACGTCGTGACGACGTCCGTGACACCAATGCAAATTTGGACTGAATTAAACAAACTTTTAAGTCGATAAAATCACATTTAAAAGGTCATATAATAAGCAGAATCTTACACGAGTGATACTTTCATATTGAATTTATTAAACTCTTCAAAGTCTCGTTTAATTAAGTTCATATGAAATGATCACTGGTGTAAGATCCTCTATATAATGCATGGGCCAGGTCATGGGTTATTGGTACTTTTTGCTTAACTACATCATATGTGCATATCTGTTTGAAGCCATTGTCGATTGAATGCAAAAAGTAAGTGAGTATGATCAGAAAATACCACAATCACATACTGCAGACCAACCCATGGCACCGTGAGGAAGAGCCACAGAACATTTATGGTAACAATACATCTGTAAGACAACAATAGCTAAGCAACCAGCTTTCTCTTCCTCTTCAAGATGATTGCGAAACTAGAATGGACACAAAGTAATGCTTAGTAAAAAAGACAAACACAGAACTCCCACAAACAATTGGAAGTACATTAAACAATAAATCATCAACAGAACCACCGCCTTAGAACGGACAGCAGCCCAAGCTACCGGGGGCTTAAGTGCATTTTACTAGCGCTAAATCTTCGCCCTAGATTCTGTTGTTGTTAAAACACAAATTTGTTTAGCTCACACGGAGGCTTCCTAACTAATGCAATGTATCATCACAGAGAAACCATCAAATCAAATAAACACATTATGATGATACAAAGAAAAGGGCTCATGACTCACATATAGTCAGAGCTAAAGAAAACCTCAAGTTGAGCTACGATGAGCCCAGCCAAGCATCAGGGACAAACCAACCACCAACCAGCTTAACGTTAGGGTCGTCATTAAGACTGAGGCCTAAGTCTGCGAAGTCTAATATGTTCTTAAAGTATCCATTGGAAGCAAAGACTTCACCAAAGAAGTCTACACAGTCGTGCAATTAAAAAGGATGTCCGTCTTCAAATCATGAGGTTCACATGCTGTTTGAACATCTGTTCTGACTTGTTAATACTTGTTGTTGATTTATTGTTAAATGTACTTCCCATTGTTTGTGGGAGTCCAGTGTTTGTCTTTGTTGTGTTATGCATTAATTTGTGCCATTTCTAGTGTTGCAATCATCTCCAGGAGGAAGACAAAGCTGGTTGCTTTGTTATTATTGTCTTACAGATGTAATGTTACTATAAATGTTCTGTGGCACTTGATCACTGTGCCATGGGGATGGTCTGCAGTGTGTAATTGTGGTATTTCCTGATCATATTCACTTATTTTTTAAAGGGCAAATGCTACTAAGACCTACCAAACTGAAATCTGCAAAAAGCAAGGCTAAATACAAGAATCGTCCAGTTTTGCACTAAAGAGTGTACATAATCATGTTCAGTTGTTCACAATCTGGTATCAGATTTGATAACATTTTACAGATTTTCGAAACGCTACTGGTACTAAATATCAAACCAAAAACATTGTAATTTACTGATTAAAAACTAGTAGAAATGTCAACTTCTTGAGTGTCTTTAAAGAGAATTGTCTGAAGACAGGACGACTCTTAAATACCCCATGCTGTTGAAGACTGATAGTGGTGAATTATATTTGGGAGATGATCTACTAAATGTTGTTGTAACTTGTATCCTATCCATTTGTTTATACATAATAAAATACGTTTAATCTTAAATGATAGTTACAGCTTTTTGGCCTTTATAATTTGCTTCTGCTTGTATTCAACAGTTACTGTTGTTATACAGTTGATTCTGTTATTATTCGTTTTTTCTGGTTTTATGCAATTGTTTCTTATCCTATTTAACTCTTAATTGTTCTTATTCTACTGTAATTGTTGATATGTTTCATTCAACAGTTTTTGACCTCGCTTAATTGATTCTGTTGTAGGTTATGGTACAGAGATGTCTTGCAGCCAAAAATATTACCCATGCTAAAAGTGGAACTCTACTTGGTGGATACCTGAAGATTTTACCCCTCTTTATAATGATAATTCCAGGGATGATTAGCAGAGTTTTATATACAGGTAAGAATGGATGATCTGTATCTTATTTTTCAACCAATACATATGTTGTCGGAACTGAAAATACCATTTCAATGAATCGGTTTGTTTTGAGTACCTCAAACTAATATTAACCCTTAAAGCGCCAATCACGACTGCAGCAGATGACAAATTTTGTGTCATCTTTCCTGATTGTCGAAAAAAATTAAGGTATGATATTTCTTGAGAATCATCTGCCAGCAGACGATTCCCTTGAAATATCAAGCTTATTTGTTATTTTTGAAAAAGCAGCAAAACTTGAAATTGTCTTCTGCTGCAAATTAAAGGTTGCGCTTTATGGGTTAATATTGGTAGATAAGAAAATATTCACAGTTTTTTTTACTCAAATTATTTCGTTTTACCTGGATCTATGGGGTTATTGTATACAGAGTAGCGTAATTTACTTGCTAGACGTGCATGTTCAGAGTACAGAGTACTTCAATATAGCGCTCTGATTTCCAGGCCATCTAATGTTCAAATAGCATTTTTGTGTAGGAGGTATCATGTGGATAAGTTAGTTTTAATTCAGTCGAGTCAGTTGGCTTCAGCTAATCTACATCTACACTTTTCTTAGAATATAATTTTGCAAAAAGCTATGTACACAATTAGGCCAATATGGTATATTTTAAGAATCCATCATTAGTGTAGCGGTAGGATAGAAAAAATACGTCTTGATGATCATGGGTTGGCACCAAGAAGCTAGTTTGTTGAGTGATGATAAAACGTGATCAAGAAAAATATTTTTTCTTTTCCATCCTTACACAAATAATGGAGTCATTTCCATGCTTGTCGATAAATTGCACTTTTTTTTTCTAAAGTGGGCTCTCAGAAGGTCCTGAGGCCGGATTTTTTTATTAGCTTATTTACACATCCTCCTTCTGTAATTTATGAGAAGAAATAAAATTTAATTTCTAAAATTGTTTTGTTTATTTTATCCACCAACTCTAAATATTATTTGTTTCATTGAAAAAAATAATATAATTTTGAGGTTCTGTCTGTGAATTTTGAGAGTGGCACCGTTTAAAGTAATTGTCCTGTCCAGATTTATAGAAATATGATGAAATATTTTAAGATTTAATACAGAATATTCGTGTTTATCTAACAAGTTTTACCGTTGTTTTTTTCTGGAAATATACTGAACAAAAGTGAAAACGCTATACCTGAATTGTTTGCCACCTATATACAAAATTATGCAAACCAAGAATGCAATCGAAAGTGTATCTTAATGTTCAAATACTGGGTAACGTATAACAGTAAAAGTTTTACGGACGTTGTCACGAGAAAAAACGTGAAAGCCAATTAAATGTGACGGGTCCATTTTTTCAGGTTGCCAATTTGAACGGAAATCTAACACAATTTAGACTTTCAGAAATCCACTACCTGCGAGATCCAACTGCACATAATGGTAGTCTAGACATGGGACAACCAGAAATGTGAAGGACTTATCTCTAGTGTGTTTTGATTGTTTAGAAAAGCAATTTTAAAAAGCGGATTTTCAACCAAATTGCCAAGTTCAATAATTGAAAACTGAAATCTCCATAGGAAAATCAATGTGTTGTTGCATATTAGTATGAGGACATTACTAGTCGAGAAATGGTAGAAACAATGTGCTGAGAGGTCTACCTGATTTGGCAAAAGGAAATTATCAAAAATTGTGATAAATCGAAGATTACGAAACATTTAATATTCCCTATTTTTTTTGTCAAAGGGAGATAATTTATAATAATTTACAAATTTGCTAAATTCGAAATAGATTTCTGAGCTTGTTTCAAGTGATTAAGCAATTTTCTTGTTTTTTTATGCAACACAATTAAGACCAATTTTGATAAGAATAACAATTTTAATTTGCGCATGCGCAATGGCAAATTTCAGTGAATAAAGCTTTAAACACTTAAAGGAGCATAACTCGTACATCAAACGAGACAATTTGGTGGAGTTTCGACGAATCGTCTACTAGATGTCTGGGCAACATTATTAAGCTTTAGTATATACTTTTTGTCCAATACTTTCACTTATAATATAGATAATTGTAGTGTAGCGTTTTCACTTTTGTTTGGTATATTTAAAAAAAAAGCTATGAAAAAGCTTTTTTTCGTCCCCACGACCCTAAATCTGAAAAAAATCCCGTTAATTAACTAATAAAAAAATCTGGCCTGAAATTGTCTTACAAATTTGTCCCCAAATGTACATAACTTTAAATACAGCCACATGTCATGCTAGGTAATAAAACGCAGTTAGGACAAGAATTCCTAACTCAGGTATACATACTCGGTGTGTTTATGTCTTACATGATAAACAGAATGATGTTTGTCTGAATATTATGGACTGCAAACAGTGACCAATTATCTTATAAAAAACATTAAATAAACTAATATATAAAAAGTAAAAAATAGTGCCATGATTGTTTCCACCACATATATGAATATGAGTTGCTTTCACATTAAGTTAGCGCGTTTGTGTATAAAAGGTTAGGTTAGTTTCCTGACTCTATAGTTCTCCCTTAGTTTCTGATAAACTGTAAAAGTATTCATCTAATTTCAGTTTATATCAGCATTAATCTGATTCCATGTTTTTATCATCTGACATCAAGGCCCGGAATTACAATACCTCCTTAAAGTTAAGGTAGACTAAAATTGACGAACTTACTTAAATTTCACGAAAAGTGCATTACAATCATTTTCCCTATCTTAAATGTCTCCTCATCTCGACAAAATGCTTAAATATCTAAGGTAGCAGCGAGGCTACCTTAAAGTTAAGATTTAACTTGTACGTATATGTTAACAATGGCGAACGTCCGGACTTTGATGAGACTGCAAAGACAACGACACGTACAGTCCTGCAGCGTTATTTTGACTATGCTGACATTCTGTATTTGCAATAATATTTACCAATAACAGTTATTTTAACTCCATATTTTTAGAATTATTACATCCACATACAAATCACAAGGACAATTCGTAGCATAGTGGATACATCGCTTGTCCACTGTCATAGAGGTTGCGAGTTCGAACACTGTCACAGTATCATGTTATTTTTTTTTAATTTTGTTTTTTATCAATTATTTATTGAGCAGTGGCATGTAATTTCCAACAATGTGGCATTTGACATGTGTAGACTCAGACGAGCCTGTGCAGCCGCCCTTTAAGCTTAGACAGTCAAAATGCTGTTTGGGCAGTAGCTAAAATATTCATAGAATATTCAAACGACAAGCAAAGGCTCTGATCAAACTGCGCGTATGCGCAGGCTGATCTGAGGCTCTGCTTGTCGCACATACCACATTGTTAGAAATCTCATGTAGCGGCTTATTTAAAGATATAATTCATAACCATTTCCAAACCATATATATAACATGTATCAAAATCGATAAACCACTGGTGGTTTAGATATTTTCTAACGTTATGTACTGATGCCGATATCGACGTTGCGAATAGATGGCAAAATCTTCTGTCTCTTTCTTTATAGGTATTTTAAGATACTTTATGTTTTTAATTACTCTGATATAAGATGATACAGGGTTCGCACAGGCTTGAAAAGTACTTGAATTTAGAGGGTTTTCTTAAAAAGTGCTTGAAAATTAAATCTGCCTTGAAAAGTACTGGAAAATTACTCAAATGCCTTGAAATGTCCTTGAATTCTGCTATTTTCTGTTTGATTAAACACAGTTGACAGAGACCTAAATCAGTATAAAATTAATGTGCCTTTATTTGGTGCAGCATACGCTACACCAAATAAAGGCACAACGATTTCATACTTAGTCTAATTCTCCACTACTAATTTCTCCATTATCTCAGTCTAGCATCTCTGAAGTAGAATTTTAACACTTAAATCTGTATTTTTCATAAACTTTAGGCCTTGAAAAAAGTTGTATAAAATCTTTTAGAAGTCCTTGAAAAGTCCTTGAATTTGACTCAAGCCTGCCTGTATGAACCTTGTGATATAATTTATGTTGTTTCAGATGAGGTAGCCTGTGCTGACCCAGACGAATGTATGCGAGTGTGTAAAAACCCAGTGGGTTGTTCAAATATAGCATACCCTAGACTGGTACTTGGCATTCTACCTGATGGTTAGTATTTTGATTTCATTACATTTCACCTCAATTAGTTATGCAGTAACTTGACTAAACTTGTATTGCCAGCCTAAAAGAATTTAATGACTATGCAATGTGTATATACGCAATTAATTTAGACAACATATTTTGTTTTAGAAGTCAAGTTGTTTTAGACTTTTCAAGTGGACATCATTTCGCATGTATATTATCAAATGTCACCTTATGCATTACATGGAGATTTATTTGCCAGTTATTACCTAATGACAGCATCTGGCAATAAGTGCAATGGTCAATTGCACTGCATACATTTTTTTCGATATTAAATTTTGTTCAAATAACAATCTAGGATGTCCACAAAATAGAAACTATTATTGAATGTAATAATATATTAAATTCAGTTGTCAACAATTCTTTTCTGAATCTTCATATTTTATTGAAAGTTCTTTTGGTCGACAAAGTGCATATGTATTTTACAGGTGCACGTGGACTTATCATGGCGGCCATGTTGTCAGCCATTGTAACATCATTAACTTCCATATTCAACAGTTCAAGCACTGTGTTTACCATGGATTTCTGGCGTCGAGTTCGACCAGATGCTAATCAGAGAGAATTGCTTATAGTTGGAAGGTAATACTATTTAACTTTTATATAGTATGTTATATTCCTTAATTTTGTTTACATAGTAAAGAGGAAGGCAAAGATCATGAAATAATACAATCAAGTACCACACCTGACCCATGACATGATATGGAAAAGTGACAAAAACACAAGAAAACACAACACACAAGAGAGCCAAAAGGTCAGTTCTTTCCCAGCAGGTGATCACAAGGCTGCAAGGAACATACAATACAACTTAACCAAGACAAACATAACACATGAATGACAAAAATGATCCACAAAAAAGCACCACCCAAATTATAATTTAGCTTGAAATATATACAAATTAGAGCTTGAAATGCTAAGGCAGGCCCAGTCCATTGTAAGATATCACAGAAATAATTCATCAGTATAAACACCGTTTGCTCTTTCTCCAAATTGATACTATATTAAATCTTTTCAAGTTTCTTTATGAGTTATCTAATGTCTATAATGTTATTATTTAGTAAGTTGAACAAGTTTTGTCATTTATGACCTAGAGTACGTTGTGGAGACTGTATAATGACAAGCCTCCAGATAAAAGTGCGTATTTGAAAATTATTTTTCCTATTTCTCAACCAAAACATATGTTGTGGGTACTCAAAAAGAACCATCTCAATGAGACGGTTCTTTTGATCACCCAAAACACATGTTTAAATTGATGGGGAAGAAAATGTTTAAAATTTACGCTGAATTTTTTTGTTTATCTAACCTGTGCAAGTGGTAGGGTTTGGCTAGTTAATTCGTAAGAGTATTAGCAATCATATTTGTTTTCACATGCCTTTCAAGCTGATTGACTAAATGATAACTAGACACACATTGAAAATTCTGATCCATTCCTTCTGAATAGCACTGGGCCGTGTAGCGCAGTCCATAATGTGTCTGGCTTCAAATACGTGTCCGACTGCAGATCCAGGGATCGGGAGTTCAATCCCAGCCTGGAGAATGATCATGAAATAATTTTTACGGCCATTCTCCTCCCTTTTTCTGATTCAAGAAGGGTTGTTGTCAGTTACAAGCATAAGTATGTGCACGAAGTACTGGTTAACCTCTTAGTCAAGCTGGCCCAGGAAAAGGTGTAGTCAGGTGAACTGACCATCCCGACATGACCATAGTTGTTGAACGGGAAATTAAGCACCAAATCAAACAAACAAAAAACACAACAAAACATCTCAATAGTCTATTTTGCAATATTATTGTTCACATTTACATGTTACCCAAATTTGCTTTGAACTTAGTGGAATACATTGTCTGCTTGTGGCAACTTTTGTCATCTGTCAATAACATTTGCAAACAATTTTATTATAAATCAAGTTGGACGAAATGCACAACTTGTTTGACATCTAAATGGCATTCCTGGTGATTTTTCTTTTGAAATTGATTTTGAAAAATATTGCTTGGGAAACAAAAAACAAAAGTTACCCATAATTCGCCACTTTTATGTCCTTTTTGCTGTCAGCTTTTTAAGTCTGCTGAATATACTCAAGGTACTTCAGCCTAGATCTTTTCATAAAAGGAAACAATATTAGCCCTGGCCCCAAAGGAGCAGTCTGATATTGTTTGCAATGACATAAGCAGACAAGAGGATTAGATGACAAAAGTTGTAACTGTCAGGCTCATGCTATTTTATACAGGGTATACATAGTGATCCTATGCATAGTAACTATATTATGGATACCAGTAGTCCAAGCTGCGGAAGGGGGCCAGTTGTTCTCCTATATGGTGATATTTGAGGGATTCATTGCTGCTCCTTTACCAGTTCTCTTTATATTGGCCATCTTCTGGAAGAGGACAACTGAAATGGTACAACGTTTGCTTTAAATATAGAGGAAATTATTTAAGATGAATACTTAAAATATATGATAGAATATGTTGATAACCATCAAATAGTCAGGAGTGTGGACATCACTTGTAAAAACTTTGATGCTTTTACACTTAAGATAAAATAATTCTGTTATTTTCTAAGAAAACTTTTTTGTGTTCTGTTATTTGGAATAGTCATAAATATAATAGCACAATCGAGTAGTCTCAGCATGCTGTAATAATAAAATATAGAGGATCTTGCACAAGTGCTTATGGATTATTTAGTTTATTGAACGGATAAGGAGAAAGAGATATAATGTGAGGCTTAGCATTTTCCTTTGTTTCATCACAGTTTGTAAATTGATTTGATTGTTCCCTGTGATGATATACGAGTATTGCATAAGTTAGGAGGCCTTCGTGCGAGATAAACTAATTTGTGTTTTTTCAACAACGGTTTCTAGGCTAAAGATTTGGCCAGTAACTTGCAGTACGCTTAATTTACCTCCCCCCAGTGGCTTCGGATGATGTCAGTTCTAAGGCCATGATTCTTCTGTTATTAATTCATTGTTTGTTGTTTCTCCTATTGATAGTGGGGGTTTAATGTTATGCCCTTGTTTTGTTTTGCAGTACTTTATGTCATTTCTAGTTTTGCAATATTGCTTTACTTTTGTGTGGTTGGAGTGTCATTTCGCTGCTGTTGTTCTTTGAGTCTTCCTCGCAGTGCCATAGGTTGGGGTTGTAGTATGTGATTGTTGAATTTCCTGGTCATACTCACTTACTTTTTGCCAAGCTTTCATCACTTCCTCGCAATAAGCTTAAAAATTCAATGAAACAGGAGATCATATTATATTTATCATAATATAACACAAAAATCTTTTAAATTTGCGTTTGTTGCATGAATATGGCAATAATTTGCTACCGATGCTGTTATAGATACCTTTGCAAAATATATTTCACTTATGATTTATCCATTTTAGACATGATGGTGTATCTTTCCCGGACGCCATGTCATTTGATAAAATCTTTACTGTTTACAATGCGATTCCGGAGAAATATTATTTTTGAAGACATGCAAGTCTTGCATGAAATAGATGTTTGATTGCCAAAGTGCTGTTTTGCTGCAAACACATTTAAGCAAGACTATCAATATCACAACTTTCGTATAGTGTTTTCTAAATATTGCAAACATTCAGACTTGACTGTTAAATATACTATTGATTTAAAAAAACTTTTACAGAAGAGCATTTCAGAACAAGTGGTATATTTAATTTAAGTTGTGAATTCAAGAATTAAAAAAAGTAAGTAGGGGTGCAAAGATCAGGAATCGATACAATAAAGTACCACACCTGACCCAGGATACCAATGGGAAAGTGACAAATTCACAGTAAGACACCACAAACGAGAGCCAATAGGTCAGCCCTTTCCCAGCAGGTGACCACAAAGCACATATAAACAGATGCGCACAAAGACATAGCAAACACAAGACAGAAAAAACATAAAAGATCCACAAAAGAAGTACCGCCTTGGAACGGTCAGTAAAATATTTTAATGAAGGGCTTAAACCGGTTTAACAGCACCATCCTCACCCTTAATTCAGATGTGGATCAAGACACATAGATATTTGGTTTGCATGAAAGACCCCTAACTTATCAATGCATCATCTCCTAAAACATGTTAATCAAGATATAACAAGGAGATAAAGAAAAGATAAGGACTCAACAGTAAATAAAACTGAATACCTGAGCAAAAGAAATCCAACAGGTAAACCCCCTGTGGGCTCGACAAATAGACAAAGCATCAGACCCTACCATCTAATCAATAGATAAGTCTTTAAGTCGGAACCATCATAGAGTCTGAAGTCCGACCCACCAGCGTGCAATTAAAGTTGCCAATCATGATTGGGTTGACCACCAAGCATGCAGTCTGTTGAAATATATTAATCTTATAGCCAATATTTTTATAATGGGAAATAATTTTAATGAACTGCGCTGAAAAATTATCAGAGCCAATAATCTTCTTCAATTTATACACCAAGTCACCATAGAAATCAGGTTCCGAAATTCCTTAGCGCAAGAGAGATTTAAGTCCAACTTGGAATTTAGAAATCAAATCATAGTATCGTCTATAAGATTTAAAAAAGTTTTTGCGAAGTTTATGATACCGATAGCCTTGTTTAAGAAGTTTATGAGTTAACAATTTATTGCGAGTGTTGAAGTCAGCAACATAGCTAGATGCTCTAGCAAAACGAATGAGTTGAGAAATAAAGACTCCATAGGATGTTGAGCGAGGAACGTCACCATCTAAAAACGGAAAATTGGCAATTTCAAAATCAAAGTCGTCACGTTTATCATAAATTTTGGTAGAAAGAATATCATTAGAAATAGACAAATGCAAGTCTAAAATGTGGCTTCCGTATCAGAGGTAATGGCTTTACTAAGTTGAAGCTCTGAAGGGTATATTTGACTTACCATATTGTCAAAATAAACATTATTAATGTTTAAAATATCGTCCAAAATCTGAATGTAGTGTTAAATGCATCAATAATATCAGCCTTGATTATTATCAGAAGGAGACATCATAAAGTCCCTCTCATAACAAAACAGGAATAAATCTGCAACCAGAAGAGCACAATTAGTGGCTGACTTCTCTTTAGACCAAGAAGATAATCAAGCACTATAAAAGAGTAATCAAGCTATAAAATGGGTCTCTTGCATGCCTTTTCATAAACCAAATAACAGTTGATAGTTCAAATTGTCTCTATAATCACAGGACGTTGGGCCAGACCTAAAACTTTAATGACCACCCTGACCTAAAACTTTAATGAGTGTCTGATGTTTGTCATTTGATAGACTCATCAAGGCCCAATGAATGATCTGACACAGACTATTGGGGCTTATCAGTCCTTTCCATTGCTTTATCACAGTTTATTTAATTTGGGTGACCTACAACATAATCTAGTGCATAGTTTTGGCAAGTGAAGTCTGTTTAAGCAGCTGCTCTCCGCTGTAAGGTGAAACATTATTTTGATGCTATGTCTTTGTTAATGCTATCATTAAGTGTGGAGTTTGGTGTTTTGTCCTGCTTGTGCAGTTATTTGCAATACTATCCTTTCTGGTTCTAATGTCTTCCCCTGTGTGCCATGGATTGGTATGTGGTCTGTGTTGTATGCACTTCCTGTTCATATTCACTTTTGTATATTTGTCTTTTGATTCCTGTTAAGATTTAATTCTGGTGAAGTTGCAATTTTCAACGAGTTCTATAGTGCCATTTTAATCATTAATTAATTTAATCATTAATTTATTATATGGAGTAAGAGGATTGTATCCTTATTTTACAGGGAGCATTTTATGGACTTGCCATTACTCACGTGATTGGTGTTATCCGTCTTATTCTAGAGATAGTACATCCAGTACCAAGATGTGGAGAACCTGACACAAGACCAGCTATTCTATCAAAAGTTCATGGGTTTTATTTTTCTCAACTTATGATGCTGATAGAGTTAATACTTGTTGTTGGGATCAGTCTGCTCACTAAACGGAATACAGAAGAGGAGGTAAATATGTCTTGCTTTATCTCCTTTTTATATCTTGATTTGTGTGTTTTTGGAGATGATGCATGGATAAATCAGGGTTCTTTCATGCAAACCACACACATCTGAACTAAGGGTGAGGTTTGCGCTGTGAAACCGGTTTAAGCCCTCCTGTAAAATATTTTACTGACCGTTCCAATGCGCCACTTCTTTTGTGGATCATTTGTGTTTTTTGTGTCTTGTGTTACTCATGCTTTCGTGTCTCTTCATTGCTGCCATATGGTCGCCTGCTGGGAAAGGGCTGACCTCATGGTTCTTTTTGGTGATGTTTATTGTATTTTTGTTACTGTCCCATATTGTATCCTGGGTCAGGTGTGGTACTTGATTGTATCGTTTCATGATCTTTGCTGTCTTCTTACTTTGCTGGTATATATGGTGTGTGTCTACCTTTTGTCCTGTTGAATCAATGGGTACAACTGCGTGTACTGGACAAGGTGTGAAACCTTTGCTATTTTGCATCAATTTCATATTTGGTACATTACATGTGATTAAGACAGCACAATAATATTGAACTTTTTGGTTACTGTAAAGGCGGCACCTCATGAATAGGTAAATAGGATTGGTCTACTTTAGACATAGATAAAAGCTGAAAGTATTACCCCTGCCCGTCCCTTCGTACGTACGTACATACGTACTTACGTACGTACGTCTGTCCAACGACGTCCGCTCTCTAAATCAAATACTTTTGTTCAGAAATTTATGAAACTTCATCAAATTGTTTGGTTCCATGATGTCTTCTTCGATAATGGTCCATATCGCACCATGCTTTCATTAGTTATGGCCCTTTATTAATGGAAATTCACCTTTTGAAACCATGTCCGCTATCTAAGTCGAATACTTTTGATCAGAATTTTATGAAACTTCGTCACATTGTTTAGTGAAGTGGTACGATTTCTTCTTCAAGTTTGGTAATGGTCCATATGACACCATGCATTCAGCAGTAATGGCCCTTTGTTTATGAAAGTTCACCATTTTAAACTATGTAAGCTCTCTAAGTAAAATAGTTTAGATCAGTATTTTATGAAACTTTGTCACATTGTTTAATGCTATGATGTCTTCTTCAAGTTCGATAATGGTCTAGGCCGTAGTTATGGCCCTTTGTTTAAGAAAATTCACCATTTGAAACGATGTCCGCTCTCTAGGTCGAATATTTTTTATCAGAATTTTATGAAACTTGGTCACATTGTTTAGTACCATGATGTCTTCTTCAAGTTTGATAATAGTCTATATCTTACCATGCTTTCAGTAGTTATGGCCCTTTGTTTATGAAAATTCACCATTTGAAACGATGTCCGCTCTCTCAGACGAATACTTTTGATCAGAATTTTATGAAACTTCGTCACATTGTTAAGTACTATGATATCTTATTCTAGTTTGATAATGGTCCCTATCGCATTATGCTTTCAGCAGTTATAACCCTTTGTTTATGAAAATTCACAGTTTTAAACGATGTCTGCTCTCTAAGTCAAATGGTTTTGATCAGAATTTTATGAAACTTTGTCATATTGTTTAGTACTATGATGTCTTCCTCAATGGATACATTTCTAGTTAACAATGTATTTTATTGTAGAAAAATTACAATTTTGGTGGTAAACGCAATTAATTTTGAATCTTTCCAATATTATTTTTCAGCTTTAATGAGAAGAACAAGTCTCCATATAGGGACCTACACTTTATTTCGTATTAGCAAACTATTTAAAATCTGTAGGAAACGCGTTATTCATATACCAATAACCCTTAGTGTTCTGGAAATCCATAAATTTAGCTTGTCAAAAAGTGAAGACCCATATTAAATACCACATAGTGCAGGCTTTCATCATGTTTGAAAACAAATAATCTGTTGTGGGTACTCAAAAAGAAGCGTCTCATCATGTTGATTATTTTGAGTACCCAAAACAAATGTTTGAACTAATACAAAAGAAAACATTCACAACTTCAAAAGTTGTATTTATATTGACCTTCGTTTATTTTAGCTTCATGGGACCACATACTATACAAAACTAGAAGGAAATATAATCAATGATAATCAAAATCAAGACTCAGGTATCGCAACAATACTTGCCAATGACATTATACAAGGAACAGAAAGTATTGAACTCAGTACTTTAGAAAGAGAGCAAATAGAAGTGACAGAAAACTTTGAACAAAACTTCACTGAAATCCACAATAACCCTAAAGGTATGTTTTTTTAAAGATAGTTATTCATCTATTTGTCTATTACATGTATGAGAGGTTTTATGTACTCAATAGATGCGTCTAGAGACGCTTCAATTACGGTCTGACAATATTTGCACGTTTACAGATACATATTTTATTTTACTAGTCTAAGAGGCTAATAGTGTTCGTCAAAGCCACTATATAGATAGAGAGTGAGAAACAAACTCGTTTTATCATGTTTTAATCGTTATTTTCTCCAAACGGTTCCAACTTCCAAAAGGTTGCAGAAGTTGTGAAAAGATGCATACTTTGAGCGCAATAAAAAATCAAAATGTCAGTCATAGTATGGGTGTCCACTATGAATCTTCAGTTTGAGAGCATGTTCATAAACTATACAGGCAGCACCAAGCGATATCCCAACTTCTGTGTTTGTGAATGAGCATGCACACAGTTGAGGCTGCTCATGCAGGTATATTCTGAATATGCATAAGCTTAATCATGTTGTTTTCAACAGTTGAAAAGCGGTATATCACCGTTTGTGCATATTGATCAACCCTTTCTGTCCCACCTCTTCGAAATTTACCTTGTATGGGCACAGAAGTTAAAGGTAAGAAAATGTTAATGAGTTGAATTTATGGCAAAATCTTTATCTATGTACACAAAAATAAGATTGTAACCTTTAGAGTAGTAGGGGACTTGGCATCATCTACAATTTTCATTGTGAACATAATTATCTAACACTATATTATAAATTACCACCAAAACATAAAAAACGGATTAACATAAACATTAACGGATTAACATGAGGTACATTCAACATTTTAGTAGCAACTGTGTAACATTGGATAGTTGAGTACTAAATTTTGTCATCTGTACATGATAGAACAATGTATTGCATCTGTGTCATCAAAATCAAAAGGAAAAGGATATCAGCTACATTTCTTACAAGTTGTGTGTATGGTTGGGCTTAGGATATGGGTCGGCACTTGAGGTTTTGGTACGTATTGCATTGTCCGACAAAAGAGACTCAGTCAAGCCTGGTACATCAGAGCCTTTGCTGCTCGCATACACAAAGTATGGGGTGTAGATAAAGATTCAGGCAGTAATTTAGATCTCTAGCTCTTCTGGATAAGTCAGCATGAAAGTTCATTGGAGGAGTGAATATGGGATCAGTATCAAAAACTCATGTGCAGGCCCATTGAATCTAGTGTCTTGTCGTTGTTTCAGCATTCACCGATAGAATATAGAGGATCTTACACGAGTGCTCATGTTTTATTGAATTTATTAAACGAGATGAGGAAAAGATATAAAATACGAGGCTTGCCAAGCGTTTTACCTCTTTTTCACTACGAGTTTAATAAATTAAATAATACAGGAGCACGAATATTACATTCTTTTATCATATGAAATTAAAGTTATTTTGAAATCATATTTTGGCGTGAAAACGTTAGGGTTTTGCATATGTGTAACTTTAAAAGCGTCTAAAAATCTGTAAACCACTAGTGGTTATCGATTTAATTTCATGGGGTTATGTTGCTCCCATACGTGGCATCATATGATAAATAATGTTCTTTCATTGTTTATTGAATTTTTAGAAGTTTTGGTTGCTGATGATACTAATAACCCCGGACATGTGAGAAGAAAATTTACAACTACAAAATTTACAACCACGAAGATTTCAAGACTGTTCCTTAAATTATGTGGTGTTCCAGAAAGCAGTACAAATACCGCAGTAGATATAAGTATAGAAAGTAGAAAATCTTTCTTAACAGAGACTTCAGAGTTAACAGAAAACATTAATATGGGACTTGCAATCACTCTATTATTTATTGTAACATTTCTTGTTGGTTATTATCATTAAATTGTTCATCTCTATTTATTTAAATTCTTATCATAATTGCCTTGTACCAAACCAGCATTTCTAGTCAAGCTGCTTTAGGGTATAGCAAAGGTTTTCAAAGAGCTACGTGCACAACTTGGCTAAACGTATTGATCCCCTCTGAAGACAAAATACAAACATTGCTTTGCATCAATTTTATCAGAATACTTTATTTGAACAACAGCCAAAGTGAAAAAGTATGTTACTAGGGTCATCCAATAAAGAATGAGACTTTTTCTATAGCGGGGTGAATTTACATGCTAGACTTATGAAATCTCATCCGAAGCTAGCACGTCTTTTTGGCTGTTCAACTGTAACATATTCGATGTGTTACCTTGTTCCAGCTTTTGTTGCTAGGCAACATTATAAGACTTGGCGAACAGGCGTGGGCAGCTCACTATAGTTGGTCACCATGGCAACAGATTAAGATGTATAGTTTATTTTTCTACATATACTTGTATTTGCTCATGCAATCTGTCTATACCCAACAGGAAATAGTAATGTTCCAGGGTCTTCAGCTGTTACCATGGAAACAAATATTACAAAATCAGGTTTCCAAGAAATAGCTGGTATTTTTCACTGACCTATTGACTTTAACAATCAATATCAAATAGTCGAAGGAAATTGAAGTGAACACGATTTTGTTCATCTAACCTAAACTACAGCTGCATATAACCACATCTGTTGTAGGATATACATCGCTAGCTTAGTTACCATAGCAACACAAAGTAGCGTGTTTATGAAAATTGAGTAAATTGGTTGCTAGGCAACCAAATTAAAAGATATGCATATTTGGTTCTTCTTTTATAAGATTTTATGTAACACTAAGATTTTTTCAGTTGAAGAAATGATATCAAGAGGTTAGATCTGTTATGGAAAATAAAGGACTTCCAATGACCATGGGTATGCAAAAAATAATATAAACGTGGCCATGCATCCTCAAGTCCTTCCATTAAACACACCGTTACTATGACAACTGATCAATCACAAACATACTGTTTCTATTCCTGAGTTGCCAAGATGTCAAACTATAATTATGGTGAATTTAAACTAAATGCACCTACAGATACTCAGACTATGAAGAAAGTCTCATTCTTTATTGGATGACCCTCGTATTTATTTTACTTTCAACGTTGGTAATTGTAAATAGCTGCCAAAAGGTCTTGAAATAGAGAAATGGTCATTTTTGACAAAATTGAGTCTTTAGAAGACTGATATTTTAAAGTTATAGATATAAGCCCAGTTCAATGCATATACCATAAACACATTCAATGTGCTGTTTTACGTGGTAATACTTATCACCTGTTGAAGTTTCATAATAATTGTGCTCTTAGTTAATTTATTGGTCAAAAGTCTAAAATTTAGTCCAAGATGGACATTATTCTATTAAAAAGTAAAGAAGATGGCAAAGATCAGGAATCGATACAATCCAGTACCACACCTGACCCAAGACACCATATATGAGACAGTGACAAAACACAAAAACCTCACACACAAGAGAGCCAAGAGGTCAGCCCTTTCCCACCAGGTGACCACAAGGCTGCAAAGACCAAAGACAAACGTTAAACATCAAAAACAAAATGGATCCACAATGGAACGATCAGTTAATACATCGCTGGAGGGCTTAAGCATATTTAACTTTAATAGCGCCAACCTCACACTTGATTCTAATGTGGATCAAGACACATAGATGTTGGGTTTGCATGAAAGCCAATTGGCAGCCATCTCCTGCTACCATGACAGGGGTAAAAGTCATATGAATACCAGACCTTAACATGCTGGTTTTGTACTTAAAATCCAACGAGAATAATGGTCAAAAACAACATTTATTTTTCGCTATTTGTATGTCTATTTTCTGTCTTCAATTTACATTAAAATGTGTCTCTCAGAAACATTGATACTGCAAATGTCATACCTTACATAGTAATTGTCCTGTATACTTTTGAGCATGCATTTTTTTTATTATCTTGACCTTTATTTCACGCTACAGACATGCACCATATTTAACACTGCTGAGTGTGTGTCTCTACAGCAGGGATTTTTGCAAGTGCTAACTCTTGCTTAGTAATTGTCCTCAGCATAAAGCTTCAGCTGCTTATAAAATTAAAATACTGACAAATTATACTTTTCTTGCTTCATCGTTGTGTCCTTGAGCAAGACACAGTAATCCTTGCTCAGTACTGGTTCAAGACAGAGCACTCGTCCCGACATAACCAAAAAAATGTTGTTGTTGACTGGGATGTGAAGAATCAAATCAAACGAACAAACATGTTCTTGTTTTCAAACTCTCATATGTTGTTTTTACTATGCTTAGTATGTTGAAATGCGAATATTTGTTAACATTTTAACATTTATGAGCATGATACCTTTCATGCTCAGTTGAGTTCAGCATTTAAAAGTTTTATAACCTTGAGACCTTGTTTAGTAAATTAATTTACTCCACATATTCATCAAGAGTGCACTGTCATCCATTGACCTTGAACTATATTTCAATCTCCAGAGACTTTGTCATAATGTTACCTGATTAAGAGCGTTTCTCTGCAGAAGTAATATCTGTGTGTATTAACCCTTGTAAAATGAAATATTAAAATACTTAAAGTCGATTAAAGCAGTATTAAGGCTGAATTCAGATTTTAACTTGCTCCAGGTGATAATAAACTCTCTCTATTTTTAAAATGTCTCTTAGAGGCTGTTTGTTCTTCACAGACACTTATCTGCACTAAGGCTTCTTGGAGACACCAGGAAACTAATATTGCCCATCATCCAGTGCAAACTAAAAACAGTCTGAATATCAATGTTATTGGTATTACACATGTACAGCTAAACAGTGAGGCTGGATTCTTATTTTAGGCTGAATTATCATAACTTCCTTTCATTGCGTAGGCATAGAGTCGAATGCAGAAACTGCACAAAACTGATCTATATTGTCTCCGGTGACCATTGGATATACACTAAGGACCAAAGCACAAGTATCAAGTGTTTAAACTTGTTTTAAAACATTTGTCTTCTAAAACAAACCTATTTAGTAGCATCCCTTTTTCAGCCTGAGGACATCTCTTAAAGATAAGCATTTACTCCAACAGAAGGTAGCTCGTTACTTAATTATGGTATGGCAATACATAGACAAAATAAGGGCGATCTCAATTAAATATGTTTACTTTTATGGCCAGCACATGACGGACGTAACCAGAGAGGTTAGAGGTCGAATATTTTCCCTTAGCCTTCATCTACTACTATATTTTGTGTAAATGGGAAGTGAATGCTCTGATGAGATTGTAAATATACGCAGGTTCATCAGAGTCTTCGCTACTCGCCGATGTGATCACACACTTTGACAGTATATATATAGCCAACACACGAGATTTTGATTCATGTATCAAGATCTCGTGTGTCAGCCTATACATGCAGTAAATCTTGTAAATTCAAAGTATTCAGGAGAGTATTCACTTCCAATTAAAGTGATTAAGTCTGCAATTATGAACATTTTCCGATTATCTTTAAATTATTATTTTCTAAGTTATTTGTAAAAATAGAATTAAGTTATGCTTTCACAATGAATCTGTTTACTACAGCTAAAATTTGTATGGAAAAGAGAATTATCCTTTACAACAGGTGTTTTTCTCTTGTTGGTACATGTAATTATTAGCGTCCCTCCAGAAATTCTAGATGGTAAATTTTAAACATAAATGCTGTTGTTTTGAAAGAGATCATTTATTAAGGTTTACGAAGCTTGTAAAATATATGCCAACATTTTAGCTATATTACTGTGCTCTTGAAAATTAGAAGTATTAGTTCTAAAAATAGAAGATCAAAAGTTACAGACTTTGAAGCTTTAAGAATAGTTTTCATTGAAGGGACTTTGTCATAAGAAGAATACATAACATAGTATTTATTATCAAATCATATGTAATGGGTGTCAACTGTTACTAAAGGTAGAGCTCTGTCTATGAAAACAATCATCTATGTTATTTGTTCACTCTTTTCCTTTAAAATCAAACCACTGATAATTACAGTGTATAAGGGGACAGTCACTAGTTTCCTGCACACCCTAAAATTGTAATTTCATCATAAACAAGTTGTTAGACGACAGGAACAAACCCATTAAAGACAATATCTTATTATTTCTTGTAGATGCAGCTTTCCGCATCAGGGAGAACATTGAATGTACCTCACCCGAAGCATTGTCAATTTGACATATCACGACCCAATGTAAGTGTAAAAATCGAGTTTTACTGCTCAATCACCAGTTTTGCTTTACTTTCTGCTGATTGAAATGGACAACTGAGGCTTAAAAGCCAGAATTGTGGTATTATTTCTGTTTAAACAAATTTAAAATGATCAATACATCTTTATCCTGTGATGTCTAAAAGCTGAATCCATCAAAACTTTACCTTAATCAAATATATTTACATGACTGAAATATTGTTGACAAGGGCTTTAGGCCTAAACTCAATCAAGCAAACACAACACCATGCACTGATGGTACTTTCTAATACATGTTATTTTCTGATTTATTATGATATGCAAGAAACTGGTCCACTGCATACCTTTTTTACAGCAGCTCGATGGAGGATTATGATGTTTACCGGTTTGACACCTGTTGGGTTCCACCTTTAACCAAAAGCTCTGGAGGCTTCCTAACTTATCAAATGTAACATCACAGGGAAACATTAAAATCAAGTCAGATGTCATTCTGCCTGTTCATTCTGTTCCCCATCTTGTTCTGTGTATTTTGGCTCCCGTTCTGCATGTTCTATCTTTTCCGCATCTTGTTCTGTGTATTTTGGCTCCCGTTCTGCATGTTCTATCTGTTCTGCATCTTGTTCTGTCCATCTGAGCACCCAAATCATAGGTTGAAACTAATGGGTAAGAAAACACTATTTATTATGGTAAATGCATGTTCAATTATCATTGCTGAATGAAGCAGCGAATATATATAAATATATGATACTAGCATTGATGCTGCATTGTCCTAGCGACTGCTTTACATTTCGTTTCGGTAAAGCAGTTCCACTGGATATAAATTTCGCTGTTTTATAGTGTGATCAACACACATCTTGCCTGGTCTTATTTTCATAAGGCTCCTGCCTGTGTTGGTATTTTGCACAACTGAACGCTATTCACATGCAGAGTTTATTATTATACACAGCGGTGCTTGGATGGGCTGTCGTATCGAGGCGACTCCATTGACTATAACTGATATATTGTTGAATGACTATTGTATCACATGTAACATGTATGTGCATAATTACTCCCCCCCCTCTCTCTCTCTCTCTCTCTTACCTGTGCATCGAATTATAAAATCCATTTTAATTGTGTCATTGGAGTTAGTACAAAAAGTATTGCGTAGTTCACTTGCAAAACTGGTCATCTTTTTGAAAGAAATTGCTTATGCCACATTCGACCTGCCTGGCGCACTGTATTTTTCCTTATAATAGTTATTTTGTGTGGTGGATTGCGTTAAGGGGATGCTGATGTCTTTGGCAACTAAAGAGCTGACTGATTAGCCGTTTTGGGAAGGAGCGCTTAGCAGGTCGAGTACGGCGGTCAAAAGCCATAATTTTACAATACACTTTGTATTATACAGGTACTGTCTACAGGGTATTTCACGATATGTGCCAGTCCTTTGATACTTTTATTCAAGTGGGGATTATTAGCCTTTGCGATTTTTATCATATGAGCTAGTGCATGAGATTTCCGACAGTGTGGTATGTGCGACCAGCAAAGCCTCAGATCGGCCTACGCATACACGCAGTCTGATCAGAGCCTTTGCTTGTCGCTTGAATATTATATAAGTGTTTAACTGCTGGCTGGATATCATTTTGAGTTTCTGGGCTTGTAAGGGGGCTGCGCGGGCTCGTCTGGGCCTGCGCTGGTCAAAGTGCCAAATTGTTGGAAGTCACGTGTCACGACTCATATATAACGGTAAGAAGGTAAGCGGTTTGGATTACTGGCTTTCTCGTGAACTGAACTGTGAAGTGCCACAGATTATATGTTGTTACGTTTGTCAAGAAAAATCTTACCACATCAAAGTAAAATAACTGATATACTTGGCAGATAAATGTATGAGCCCGTCAGCACCTTCAGTTACCGGCTACTGTCGGGCTCAAGTATTAATCTATATGTAGACGAGTTCATCCTCCGAAAAAGAAACAACGAAAAATGCGAATTTATTCCACCGTTCAAGTAATATTACTTTTGTCTTATTGAAGAGCATGGTTATATCTACATCAGGATATAGCCAGTTTACGAAAATCTATTCAACTTGTGTTCAGCATTCCATGTATAGGTATGATAATTAGGTGTACACGTGACCAATACTGTTTTGTGTTGTATAATATATAGGATAGACTAGAAACTAATTGTTAGTTTATGTCTAATAAAATTCTGTTCTGTTCTGTTCTGTGTATTTTGGCTCCCTTTCTGCATGTTCTATCTGTTCTGCATCTTGTGCTGTGTATTTTGGCTCCCTTTCTGCATGTTCTATCTGTTCTGCATCTTGTGCTGTGTATTTTGGCTCCCGTTCTGCATGTTCTATCTGTTCTGCATCTTTTGCTGTGTATTTTGGCTCCCGTTCTGCATGTTCTATCTGTTCTGCATCTTGTGCTGTGTATTTTGGCTCCCGTTCTGCATGTTCTATCTGTTCTGCATCTTGTGCTGTGTATTTTGGCTCCCGTTCTGCATGTTCTATCTGTTCTGCATCTTGTGCTGTGTATTTTGGCTCCCGTTCTGCATGTTCTATCTGTTCCGCTTCTTGTTCTGTGTAGTTTGCTACGGTTCTAACTGTTCTGTCTTTTATGCACCATGTTATGTGTATTTTGTCTACCAATCTATTTGTTCTGCATCTTGTTCTGCATATCTTTGCTGCCGTTCTGCCTGTTCCGGCCCTTTCCATTCTCGTTCTATCTATTCCTAATCTATTTCTTCGTATTTTGACTGCTGTTCTGCCTATTCACTCGGTCAGTTTTAATCTCGCTATCTCTGGGGCATTAGTATATATAAAAAGGATACTGAACCTCTGAAAACAAGCTTGGTCCAGTAGTAGTTTTAACACTGCTTTATCGTTATGTTTCCATAAAGAATACATAAGTAAAAATATTTACTAACAAGCTATCTGCTCAATTGGACTTACAAGAAATTGTCTCTAGCCGTTCAACACCATTTCATGTTTTTTTCACTACTTGGACAGTCGAATGAGACGAACGTGTACAATTCAGGAGGCAATAAAGACGATTAAAGAAATGTTTCGATGGAATCAGCTATTTGACATCGCGTGGAATAAAGATGTTGCCATGATTTGATGTTTGTTTTAATAGAAATTATACTATAATTCTGTATTTTACCCCAGTAATTATCCGTGTCGATCAGTAGAAAATAAAGCAAAACTGGTGATTAATCAGAGAAACTTGATCTTAACACAGTGATTGGGTTGCGATATGTTAACTCAACAATGCTACAGGTGAAGTACATGCCAAAACCGCATCTTCAATGGACTTTAGTGCCTTTGGCCGTGTCGCCTAACAACTTGTTTACTTTGAATTAACAATTTTAGGGTGTACCATCAACTGCTGCTCCGTTTTGGTGACAGTTCGCATTATCTAACAAAAGACTGGCTACGTTGATCTTTGTCCGCTAGTTTCAGATATTGTACACATTGAAGAGTTTACCCAGGTTGATGAGGGCCATGCTGTTTGTTCATATATGGTCGGAGCGTGTTGTCGTGAGGTTAATCAACTGTTAGCAGTTACTTATATTCTACTACAATACAGACATGTGGATCAATCGCCATCCTCGGTAACCTCCGTTACTTTTATTCATCATGAATGAATAGTACCAGAATGTGTCACGTCTGGGTTCTGAGTATGGCAAGTTTCGAGATAATCGAAACCTTACCGCGCGCGCACACACACACACGCATGCACGCACACACACACACAAACACACACACACACACACACACACACACACACACTGTCCTTAAAGACATTACAACTACGAGAGTAATGATGTTAAAACAATCAACAAAAAGGAAAGACATTATATCATATTTTTTTAAAATCCTGACAGCAAAATATAACTTCATGCCTGTTCTTTTCGACAATTAATGGGGATCTATATTCTAACCAATTATCATATTTGATTGTTTTTGTCGATTTGGATAGTGTGCCTTTAACTCTTTGTATACTGGATAACCCTTTAAGGAGTACTTTACAGGTTCAACCCATGAATACAGGGGAACGTCCCAACATGACTGAAAAATTGTTGTTCGGGACATAATGCATCAACAAAATCAAACTTATCAAGGAGTATTTTTAAACATCGAAGACCCAGATGAAATGCCTTAAATTGCGGAATTACAGCTGGGTCTGCACTGTTAGCTTAGATAATGAAAGTACTGTAGGCCTATTTTACAAAAATAAAGACAAAAAAAAAACAAAAAAAAACACATGCAATATTACAGGCAAGCTTTACCAGAATGGTGTTTAATTCCTCTAAATCCCTTACCATGCTGAGCCAAGATATATCCTGTTTTGAAAACAATGTAGATCCTGATCAGCCGGCTTCTTAGAAGCCAACTGACCAGGATCTATACATTTTCAACTCTGCCATTAAATCAGTTGTTAAAACCTGAAACCATGCCACACATATGGTTGAAAATTGTGATGCAGTGTAGCATATTAAAATGCTCAGCAGGGCAAAAGCAATGATTGAACGTGAGTCTAATTCTGTATGTTAACTCTGAGAACGGATGACAAAGCATCCAGCATCCGTCCCCTAAAACAATCCTCAGGTTGTGGAGTATATCATATTTTGGGAAATTCTAGCCTGCGACCCCCTTTAATATGTACAATAGACTATCTCATGCTCATTGTATCAAACCAGTTGGAAGAATTCATTAGTATACAAAGGGTCGAGGTCATTCAAAGCAAGTTCAAAAAGCTAATGAAAGTTTGTGACACTCCTGTCTTTCCATAATTTTCTTGACATAAAAGTCATGATTATGTTTATTTTAATACATAAGCATTTTATATCAATATTTATAAATATATTCAGAAACATTTCTATATCCTGACCAATTTCAATAATTGTTTGTTGATTTTCATTCACTTTTGTTGACACAAATAGGCGAGGAAACTTATATTTCATTCTCTTAGCCTTCAATCATAATTTACTTGTGTCCCGTTCTGAATATGTTATATGTTATAAAACCTGTTCGGTTGCGCTCAGGCTTAATTTAAAACTGTGTTGACCCCAATTAGTTGGCTTCTTTGGTTGATTTGGAAACGCTGTTTTCTAT
Source organism: Loripinus fragilis (assembly GCA_964019695.1). Lineage (NCBI taxonomy): Eukaryota > Metazoa > Mollusca > Bivalvia > Lucinida > Lucinidae > Loripinus > Loripinus fragilis. The sequence continues at coordinate 39,614,862 of OZ026531.1, read as the reverse complement.
ACAGGATACATGTACTTCCGAATTTTGCAGGACAAGGGTTAGTATCTTGTAGACAATAAAGCAAAGAGGATCTGCCAAGTTGTGATGTTAGTAAACTTGTTTCTTCTAGTTTTCTCTCTTTGCCTTCAATCATAATTTACTTGTGTCCAGCTCTGTTTATGTTATATGCTATAAAACCTGTTCAGTTGCGCTCAGGCTCAATTTAAAACTGTGTTGACCCCGATAAGCTGGCTTCTTTGGTTGATTTGGATAACGCTGTTTTCTAAACAGGATACATGTACGGATTTAGCAGGACAAGGGCATAGGGCCAGTTAAGCAAATATTTTCAGCGTAAAATTGCGATTTTTTTCTTATCCACCAGTAAAAACATGTGTTTTGGGTGCTCACTGAGACGGTTCTTTTGAGTACGCACAACATACGTTTTGGTTGAGAAATAAGAAAAAAATCTGTTAGGCACCCTTATCTGGGGGCCTGGCAAGGGTTAGTATCTTGTAGAAAGGAAATGCTTACAATAAAGAAAAGAGGAACTGCCAAGTTGTGATGTAATGCCTCGGTTACATTTGCCACGGTCGTCGTACGATTTATTTGTCTACGATTTTCTCTACGATTTTTTCGGCATCGTAGGCAGCAAAAAGCTACGACGTTTGTGTTTACATTGCCTACGATCAACTTAAGATTTCTTTCGGCGACAAACTAGGACAAAACCTTAAAGAGACCTTGCGAATATCGTACGACAATCGCAAGGTTATCGTACAACCATCGTGTCTTCACGACCTCCCTATATAAATCGCACGATGCTCTTACGATGACCTTGCGGATGTCGCAAGGCTCTGCAATTGTCGTGTAATTATGTGCATGGATTTAAACGGCTATCCATGTTCATTTTTGCTTTCCATTTGAACTGTGTTTCAAAGTCATATGTCATAAATCGTGCTATGAAGAAGCTAGCGTTTTAGTTGAACATGGTCCCAAGGTATGGAACAGCGTGATACGTTTGTGTATATTTTAATGTCAATTTCTAGGTTCTGCAGTTTTCATAATTTTAAATCACAGAATATTACAACCCCCTTTTATAGTACACTTTTATAATTCGAAAAGTATCACTTTAATTGAAAATAGAAAGATGCTTTAATTGTATCAGCGTAGACTTGAACGCTTATTATGGTTTTATTCAGTTTAATCCTCCAAAGGCACTCTACGGCCAGCATCACGCAAAATCTTTATCATAAGCAAATATGAAGTCGTTGCATGCGACCAACAAAGGTACTGACCAGAATGCACTTTCTTCCACCCGGCCTGGTCAGCACATTGCCATTCGTTTTCAGTAAAATACATTTTGTAGAACATTCATTCATTCAAATTCCAATGTTCGAACTAGTCACATGTTCTCACTACGAGACCCGTATATTTTATTCCTTGAAGTAATACTCAAATTCAAATCCCAGAGTTATAAATCGCAAAAAATATATCTGTACTTTTTATGAATCTTATATAATTTATTATACCCCTTATCCAACCAGCATTTTATATACTGAAAATGCATCTGCATTTCACGTGAGGTGCATTTTTTGAATTGCGCTTCAGACAATTTTACTCTATGGGCCCTGATAAGACTGCTTCCATCAGCAAACTGAACTGGGTCCATATTGAGTCACACTGAGTGGTGGTATTAGAGACATCGCCTGAAGACAAATATTGAAATGAAACAAACAGCTAATGATAAGTCTGGATATTGTTCACACGTCGCAAGGCGACCGCACGATCATCGTGCCATCGCCTTGGGGTTACCGCAGGATGACCGTCCGATGTCCGTACGATTTCATGGACCCTGCAAAGGCATCGTGCGGCGACCTTGCGGGCTCCTTACGACTATCGTAAGAAGCTACGATCATTTTCGGGCCAAGATGACAATCTAAAACCCTGCGTTGTCCCTGCCATCACCGTGCGTTGCCCGTACGGGGATCGTACGACGTTTCTGCGATGTGTCTACGGGCTATGGGCTTACGATTTTTTCAAATTTGTCATTGTGCGGAGTTAAACAAAATCGTAGAGGCCACGATGCCCGTAAATCCGTACGATGATCGCAAGGTCTCCCTGCGGAGGCCGCACGGAAACGGTGATTTGGACATCGTACGGGCATCGTATACTCGTCGTAAGGCAAATGTAACCGAGGCATAAGTAAACTTGTTTCTTCTTGTTTTCGAGACAATGAAGCAACTATAATTGTTGACCCTTTATGTACTAATGGGTTCTTTCTTTATGTTTAATACAATAAACATGGAATGATCCATTGTATATATCGAGGGGTCACATGTCATATATTCCAAATAAAAATATTTCTCTGTACAATATTTTTGTCTTAGCAAACAGTGTAGGCCCTGGTGTATGCGGCATTTCATCTGGGTATTAACTGTCCGCCAAAGTACGCATTAACCCATATAATCCTGGTCTCCACTGTTCGCTTAAAAATTTCTATCGAAAATTGAAATAAAGTGAAAAATACCACCCAACAACCCTTAACACAGAAATGGACTGGTCGAATTGATAAGAGAGGGAAATTCCATTCGGCATAAATGGATTAAGGAGCCACTACTATACAAAGGGTTAAAATTTTATCAACATCGTTAAAAATAAAATATGTTTTATCAGTTATTGTGCTGAATTTAGAAGAGTAATAGTTTCAGTCAGAAGATCTGCCACCTGTTTCATTTTGATACCGTTAATTTGCCAAAGGCTCCGAATTTTAAGAGTACTCATTTTATCAACACCCAATGCTCTCAAACAGGCTTCAAGTACCTGCGCGTGGAAATCAGCAACAACCTATCTTTCAACAGCCACATTCAGAATGTAACTACCTCTGCAAGTCGGTCCCTTGGCTTCCTCAAGAGAAATATAAGTTCCAAAAATCCAGTATTGAAGGGAAAATTCACACTTTTTTTAAATGCATTTATTATAGAGCTTACAGTATGGTAGGCTTAATTATTCATTTAATGTGTGTGAAACCCCTTCAATTAGCCTGTAATTAATTACTTTCAGTCGGCACTGGGGGCACTGGGGGTCTGGCCATTTGCAGGTCCATGAGCTCCTAACAAGTGGACTGGAATCACTATAACCTGCTTACACAGTACCAGACCAAAGTCTTAAATCCTTGATAATGGCAAAAATTAACAATGTTTCAAAGTAATATTTTAAATAGTGTGTACATTGATGACTATATTTTGATACACGGGCCAAAGTTTGATAATTATTTCTAAAATTCAGCCCTTAAAGCACTAACTATTACTATAGCAGACGACATATTTTTAACAACTTTCTTCATTTTGGGTACAATAAGACATAGCAAAATCAACTGAAACTTATTGAAAACAAAATAGTCGTAACATTCTCATTTGCATTAATCTGACTGATAATTGTTATTTAAACAGAATATCAATTATCCAATATTGAAATGAAGCAATGCATGGAACCACTCGCAAGGTGATTCCATGAGTCTTATAGCTGACCTGAAATAGAGGTTAATGTCCATCTTTAAATGTCCATTACTGTGATATGGCAGCCCCCATATGTTTAGATTAAGGCAATGAACACTGTCATAATTAACTTAGCAGATGATAGGATGATCTATGAACAATAAATAAGTACATTATGAAATATTTATTTTTGATTTAAATAAAATTTTCAAAACCATGAACATACACTTTAAGGGAAATGACATAAAAAAAACTCTTGTTCGCGCATTAGTGGAGTATTCGTCATCAGTCTGGAGTCCGCCTCTACATCAAAAGTAATATTGCCAGGCTTGAAATGGTTCAACGTAGAGCGGCCCGCTGGATTCTTAGTGAATACTCCCCATATGCATGTGTGACACAGATGCTCCAATCCCTGGGCTGGCGATCTCTTGAGCAAAGAAGGTCCGACTCCCAACTTTGACTATTTTACAAGATCATATATGGCCTTGTAGCCTTTGACATGCCTTCATATGTTGTTCACCCATTGAGAACTCCCAGGAATTCACACACCCTTGGCTTCCGTCAAATTCAAACCACTGTATAAATACAAATGCTACAAATGCTCATTCTATCCCCTCTCAATCGTGCAATGGCACCGGCTGCCAGCATAAATAGCAATTCTGCCCACCTTTGATTCCTTTTAGAGGACACTGTCATTTTAACATTTAACCCTATCATCTTTATAACACTACATCTAACAAATCTTATGGGATTTTTTTTATTTTCCACTAACGCCGCACTGACGTGAACCTGCACGCTATCTCCAAGAGGGGGTGATGCAGTAGATAGATAGATAGATAGATAGATAGATAGATAGATAGATAGATAGATAGATAGATAGATAGATAGATAGATAGATAGATAGATAGATAGATAGATAGACGGACGGACGGACGGACGGACGGACGGACGGACGGACGGGCGGGCGGGCGGGCGGGCGGGTGATGGATGGATGGATGGATGGATGGATGGATGGATGGATGGGTGGGTGGGTGGGTGGGTGATGGATGGATGGATGGATGGATGGATGGATGGATGGATGGATGGATGGATGGATGGATGGATGGATGGGTGGGTGGGTGGGTGGGTGGGTGGGTAGGTAGGTATGTAGGTAGGTAGGTAGGTAATGGCGAAGCGGCGCCGATACTGAACAATGGTTGACTGGGAGGCAAAACATCAACTTAAGAACGAATCTGAAACGATCATAATTTTCTTGACACCTATTTGGCTAACTGGAATACAAGTTGTAAATTGTATAATACAGTCGTTAAGTTGAAAACCCCGAATGCACAGCCAGATTTGCTCACTTGAGCAAATGTTTTCACAAATGCAAAATTTTGCACATACTTTTGCAAATATTTTTACTTTTGTACCTTTTGTACGTTTGATAAATGGTCTTGCTCACGGACATAGCAAATTGCCTTCGCGGAGGCATGAATAAGGGACCACTCTATCTCAAATTGGGCACTCTATAACCCCGCTTTTTTCCGGCTGATACAATGAACATGTAGGTATGATCCGTCCCTCGTTTATGACACACACAAATCTTTGGGACGGTGCTTTCTGTCCGTCCCTAGGCTAACCACAGTTAACATGATGATAGCCTTCAATGTGACACTAGAGCTTACAGATAACATACCAAATGACTATTTCGCATGCAGGCCGAGACGGTTATTTTTTAAAGCCCTATTAATAAAATATTGCGCAGTTTCGCTATCAATTTTGTTCTGATAAAGCAGCGTTTGGCCCCATTTGACCCCTGCATTTGACACAAGTGGGTCGATTTTGAGTCACATGAGCCTCGTCGTGAGAAAACCAATTTTAGACGCGTGCGTATAATAAGCTGCAGATCAGCATGAGCATCTGTGCTTCATTTAATACGATATCGCTCTCTAAGATTATATACGCTCATATAGCTTTGTAAACGTAGTTGTGCACGAGATTTCGATACCAATTGCATCGGTGAGCAGCCTTGCAAGAGCCTTCGCTGCTTGCGTACACTAAGTAGGGGTATAGCTAAGGCCAAAATATAGGAATATATGAATATAGATTCGCTGGATACGTCAGCATGTACTTTTGATAGAGGCATTTCTTATCGAAATTCCGTGCACTGACCCATATAATGTTCTGATCCGCTTGGACTATTGGGTTTCAATAGAATATAGAATATTGCTAAATTGTAGGGTGCTACAAAATGTACAGGCGTGATGGGATGATGTCATTTCTTTTTGCTCTCGTGAAGCTCAGTGGTGGCGTGCTATCTTCGGATCAAGGGGTCGGATCAAGGGGTCGAGCCTCACCAGTGCCACTGTGTTGTGTCATTGAGCAAAACACTTTATCCTCTGCTTAGTACTAGTACTTGTATTCAACCCAGAAAAAGTCCCAGCATGAGCGAACATGTTTTCACTGTGACGTTCTGCATAACTTCAAACAAACAAATCAATTTTTGTATGAAGATGATAATTTATCTTGTCTTAAGACTCGAAAGCTGGTTTTCTCGCAACTTGGCTCTGACTCGGATAATCCAAGATACGTTTAGCGTCAGTCACTTGACCAACATCAAGCTAATCAGATCGTCATCCTCACTTGGGGTTTGGGAATAAAAAATACACTACGATTCGTAAGCAGTTTTTTTGTATCTGTAACATCGACTGACATCCGTCTAAACATTGATGCAGTTTAAAAATAAGTGTAACTTTACACCATATTTGATTGCGGCTGAACTGCAGCTAATTGTGGTCTAAACTAAAGCCTTTAAACTGCCTTTCGATTCTATTGATCCGCAGAATCATTACAACAATAACAGGCAGAAATGTTTTAAATTTTTATCACTGGTGAAATGTTGGCCTCAGCTATATAAGCAAGAGATTTAGTGTAAGTTTACATCAAAAGAGGGGGCAGCTCAGCTGGCTCATATGCATTATTCGGTTGACCTCGGTATATAGGGGTCAATGATGAAACCCGATTGATTAATTGCTCGTCACACTCTATGCGAGCCAGGCAACACGTCTTTTTTGCTCAACTCAACTGAGCATGAACTGCACCTGCTCATCATCGAAAAACTAAAATGCTTTGCTAGCTTTCAAACCTTCATATGCTGTTTTTACCATGCTTATAAATGTTAAAATGCCAACAATTGTTGGCGTTTTAACAGTTTATGTGCAGGATCGAATTCATCGTGCTCAGTTGAGTTGAGCATAAAAAGTTTTATAACCTAGGGTCTGTTCATGAGATTTTGATACTTACCGCATCAGAGTAAAATCATTCTTCAAACATGCGTGCACAGTTATCTAGTGGGAGTAGAGACCTTATTATTTGCATGAGCCTAATTCATCCATGTTCCGACTTTATGTATGCGAAAAGCGATGGCTCGGGAAAGACTGCGCGGATGCGCAGGTTCGCTTTAGTCTTCGCTTCTTACATATGTGATAATTGTAAAAATGTCATGCAGGGGCTCATCTGCTCATATAGCGAATAATATGATGCGTATCAACACGGTGCGCATCCATTCATGCTTTAAAGCGGTTTAGAGTACGTATACTTTTGTGCGTGACGCCACATAAAATCGCGAGTGCTGAACATTGTGTTGGACTAAATAATATTTCTTTTATGTAAGTAAGCGTTCTAGTATTTTTTGTATTTTATTTAGTCCGTTTTACAATGACACGTAAGAGTTGTGTATGTGCATGTGCTTAATATCCCGCAAACAGTGTAGATCAGTGTACATTGGCAAACAGTGAATACCCAGATGAAATGCCGCATAAGGCGGCATTTCATCAGGTTCTTCACTGTTTACTAAGATAAAACAATCCTTTGGGACAATAATGCTTCATAATTTAGCCGTGACATGAGATTTCCAACAATGTGGTATGCGCGACCAGCAAAGCCTCAGATCAGCCTGCGCATACGCGCAGTCTGATCAGAGCCTTTGCTTGTCACTTGAAATATTCTATGACTCCTAGGCTACTGACCGAACAGCATTTGGAGTTTCTAAGCTTAATAGGAGGCTGCACAGGCACGTCTGAGTCTACACTTGTCAAAATGCCAGATTGTTGGAAATCACATATCGTAGCCAAATTTAGTAATTTTGACCTGTGACATCTTTTAATACTCAAAATGGACACTCCCAATATGCTTAAGACGTTTCAGGTAGGACCGGATAAGCCGCTCGGATCATAGACTCGATCCCAAGCTTCTCCTCTCTGTCGGATAATGACAATGCTATCTCCCCAGAGAAAGAACTACAATTTCATTTGGAAATAATAACATTTGACCCTTATATGTATGATGGTCTGGATGGGGTATAATGATAAGTAAATAATGGTCTTTTTATACAATGAATAGTCAATAATGAACCATAAAATAATGAATAGTGAATAATGAGGGCCTAAAATATTGAATGTTCCTATTTTTTTAAATGAATTGAAGAAAAAAAAATAATGAATAGTGAATAATCAGATTTCTTTGCCACCTGTCTTACTTTTAATGAATAGTTGGTATTATTTTAATGAATAACCCAAAATTTTAATGAGAAGAATAATGGGCTAATTTTTTAATGAATGGTGAATACCAGACTCCCCATCCAGACCCTCATGTAAACAATGGACCAGCCCAAGTTTATTGTATCAAACCAAAACTGTAGAATCAATTGGTACATAAAATATTACAAAATAATATGAGCCAGTGCACGAGATTTCCAACAATGTGGTTTGTGCGACCAGCATAGCCTCAAATCAGCCTGCGCATACTCGCAGTCTGATCAGAGCCTTTGCTAATCGCTTGACTATTCAATGAGCGTTAAGCTACTGACGGAACATCATTGAGGTTTCTAAGCTTGAAAGGAGACTGAACAGGCTCGTCTGAGTCTACACGTGTCAAAATGCCACAATGTTGGAAATCTCATGCACTGGCTCAGATTTGATGTAATTCTTTCAGTGAAAACACGATGTAGAAAACAGACAGATTATGTGAATTTCGACTATGCACCTGAGTGATAGCATTGTGCCAATTTCACATTACTGACATCTTATCTTGAAGCGTTTAAATGACATTAAATGCTAAGAGAATAGTTCCACGTCTGCGCTTGTTTGTGTTGATTATGTTTTACGTCTTAGCCAACATTTTTTAATCGTGTCGGGACGTTTTTCTTGTCTGTCTGAGTTGAACCAGTACTTAGCAAAAGATAAAGTGTCTTGCTCAAAGACACAACGCATTGCCTCCAGCGAGCCTCGAGCCAGCGACCTTTAATTGCACTCTACTGCGCGCCTCAGTTGCACGTCTGTAAAAGGACTACTATGAGCGAAGAAATAGCAAGGGGAGCAAGATTACATGCTTAATTACATTAACTTATACCATACTTAATATTGTGTGCAGTGTCGGACCCAGAGTGGCTCATGGAGTTCGTTTGACCCCCCCCCCCCCCCCCCCCGTTTTTTTTAAATATCGTATCGTATCGTATGACCAAATTATTTCATTTTCATGGGATATTTAAGAGAAATGAGATAAAATGAGCAAAGCGACACCCACACTTTAAACCCACTTTCCAGAAATCTTTGATCCGCCTCTGGTATTCAATACACTTCACCATATTTTCACCGGGTTAGCTTACAGGATTCCAATGTAATAGCAATATACTATTTTACTTTCATTTCCAATAATCCGAAAATATTGAAATATTTGAAATCCAGCAACTTCACCTTGTTTTCAAATTTAACATTACGCACATGGCGCCCATGAATACCGGCTACAACAGGTAATGGTTTTACAACGATTTGTCCGTACGTACATAGAGATTATCCACGAGTTTCAGGGAGTGGATTATCTCCCATACATGCGGACAACCACGGTATAACTATCAATGTTGATCATGCACACCGCGAGGTATTAGTACAGTAAAACCTATGTGAAACGGCCACTCAAAAGTAGAAAAAACAAGGGTCTTATTGACAAATTGTAGCTTAATGAAGGTCGAAAGTATTGCATAATGCTCCACTTGGAGCATTCTGCAATACTTTTGACCTGCATTAGGCGATAATTTGTCTTGAAAACCAGTTTTTGGTCTTTTTGAGAGTGGCCGTTTTACACAGGTCTTACTGTATATCCCGATTACAGCTTTGATGTTCTGATCGCTTGCGATTGAGATTTTTTTACCCTTTTATAAAAATGTATGTAACAATTCAACTATTAGTCAAATGTCTTCACAAATTTGTGATAATTTTGCAATAAATTTATTTTATCAAATAAAATGGAAACACATCGACACGCAAATTATGTTTTCGGTTCAATAAACTATAAAGTTCATTATATAGGTTTCTTATGACACAACCTGCCTTCGAAAACCACGTTTGTCCGTCTGTCCGTCACAAAATCTTGTCCGCTCTATAACTTGATAACCGTTAGAGATATTTCAACGAAACGTCATACATTTGTAAAGCACATTCAGACGACGTGTCATGCACAAGAGCCATAACGCTTGCATGTTTATTTTTCAAATAATTCCCCTTGAAACATAACTAAATGCATTTTTGTCCGCTCTATTAGTTGAACACTTAACACTGTTAAAGCTATTTGGTTGAAAATTCATACCTTTCTAGAGCACAAGAACCATAACTCTGCTTTGGATACTTTTGAAGTTATTTGCCTTAGATTATTTACAATGCTATTTCGTGTCCGCTCTATAACTTGATAACCGTTAGAGGTATTTCAACGAAACTTCATACATTTGTAAAGCACATTCAGACGACGTGTCATGCATAAGAATCACCCTTGCATGTATATTTTCCAAATTATTCCCCTTGGGATTTTTTGATTCCTAAAAGGGGGAGACATCTGTATTTTCGTAGAAAAACAATTCTAATTATTATTATTATTATTATCATTATTATTATTATTATTATTATTATTATTATTATTATTATTATCATTTCAGCTGTTACAGACAGCATTTAAAGCATGGCGACTGCAGGGCTGACACATTGGGCAGATATCTTGACAGTCGTGCTATATTTTCTTTTTGTCATCGCCGTTGGCTTATGGGTGAGTAGTTATTTCTGTTGTTGGATTTTGTTATGACGATAAGCATGGATAATGTGCCCTTGTTACACGTAGCTCTTCCTGAATCAGAAATTGGTGTTTATTTCCTATGCGCAAAAGCCTTCTTTATACGCCCAGGTCTATACTGTAAATCCGAAAATTTTCGCAAGAATTTTCATTTTCGCGAATAGAGTTAAAAGACAGTTTTGCGGCGCTAAAAATTCGCGACTAGTTGATGATTTACCTAAATCAGTAATCGACAAAGTGATTTCGCCATTTGGCGAGGATTCTATCTTCACGAAACTTCGCATATGCGAAGTTTCGCGAAAATAAAACCCTCGTGAAAATTTCCGAATATACAATATTTTAATCTGAATAAGCATCGACACCCATACGTTGTGTATGCGAGCAGTGAAGGATCTGGCGAATCTGCGCATTTGCAAAGACTCGCCAGGGTCTGCGCTGCTCGCCGATGCGATACGTATGCTGGCAGGCATGTATATTTCCAGGAAATGTCCAAATCATAGATCACAGCCAACCTATGAAACCAGGAGAAAGAAACATAAGAACACCTTGTAGATACACGCCTTATCAGCTGCTAGCACCTCGTAAAACCACAGCTTTAAAATTAGAGAAAACACACACCCACTTTTGTCAAGTGCTGCTGAAAGTCTACATGGTACTGTGTACACACACACACCTTATCATCTACTAGAATCTAGTAAAACCACAGCATTAAACATAGAGAAGAAAATACATGCCCACTTTTGCAAAGTGCTGCTATAAGTCTACATGGTACCTTGTAGACACACGCCTTATCATCTACTAGAATCTAGTAAAACCACAGCATTAAACATAGAGAAAATACATGCCTACGTTTGTACAGTGTTGCTGTAAGTCTACATGGTACCTTGTAGACACACGCTTTCTCAGCTACTAGCACCTAGTAAAACCACAGCATAAACCATAGAAAAAATACACGCCCACTTTTGTACAGTGCAGCTGTAAGTCTACATGTTACCGTGTAGACACACGCCTTATCAACAACTAGAATCTAGTAAAACCACAGCAAAGAATATAGAGGAAATTTACGCCTACTTGATTTGTAATGTGCTGCTGTAAGTCTACATGATACCTTGCAGACACACACCTTATCAGCTACTAGAATCTAGTAAAACCACAACATAAATGTAGAAAAAATACACACCCTTTTTTGTGAAATGCTGCTGTAAGTCTACATGGTACCTTTTAGACACACAACCTAATCAGCTGCTAGCACCAAGTAAAACCAACGCAATAAACAGAGAGAAAAACACGTCCACTTTTGTAAAATGCTGCTGTAAGTCTACATGGTACATTGTAGACACAGGCCCTATCAGCTAATAGAATCTAGTACAACACCACAACATTTAAAATATAGAGAAAATACACCCCCACTTTAGTAAAGTGCTGCTGTAAGTCTACATGTTACCTTGTAGACACACGCATCATCAGCTACTGGAAACTAGTAAATCCACAGCTTTATACTTAGAGAATGCACGCAAAATTTTGCAAAGTGCTACTATAATTCTTCATGCTACCTTGTAGACACACGCCTGATCAGCTACTAGAATCTAGTAAAACCACAGCATTAAACATAGAGAAAATGCACACCCAATTTTGTAAAATGCTGCTGTATTGTCTACATGGTACCTTGTAAACACACTCCTTATCAGCTACTTGAATCTAGTAAAATACAGCATGAAATATAGAGAAAATACACGCCCAACTTTGTAAAATGCTACTGTTAGTCTATATGGTACCTTGCAGACACACGCCTTATTAGCTACTAGAATCTAGTAAAAGCCACAGCATGGTTCCTTGTAGACACACGCCTTACAGCCACTAGAATCTCGCATTGATTGAATAAAAACTGTTTTCAGCAAACGATTTAAAAAGACGTCATCTGACCTATATATCAAGCATTAACCCTTTATGTACTAATGGATTCTACCCTAGGTTCGATAACAAAAACTTTGGATGATCCATTGTATATATAGGGGTCACAGATTATAATTTCCAAATAAAATTCTATTCCTGTCTCTGAAATTCGTTATTTTACCCAACAATGTAGACAATGTGGCATTTTATCTGAGCCTTCACTGTTTGTACTAATTTAGGACTCTCCATAGAAAAACAGAGCCATCAGAGTTAGAGCTAGACTGGCTCAAGTATATGATATGACACATTAATTAATTGATTCTTAAAACAGAGCCATCAGAGTTAGACTGACTACAAGTATATGATATGACATATTGATGAAAAATTGTTTTAAGGAGTAAAGCCAGTCTAGAGTCTCCAGTATACAAAGAGTTTTTAATGTCACAAAACAAACTGGATTTAACATACGCACATCACACTCCCACACACATTCGGCATATATATATATACTCAACTACAAAAGAAACCCATCAGTCACTTCTCGTGGCACTAATGGAAATCAGCATAAAGAAATGAAAATACATTCATACCATATTCCGTAGCAATCAGTTCTGCATCATTTCATTGAATAATGTAACAGTTTTACTTAAATCTGTTAATGGTATTCGCCAGTGTTTAGACAAGGGGTCATTTTCAAAAATGACAAGTTTTTCACTTGAGAATGAATATCTCGTGTCTCGTCTAAATCAGTTCACTTGAGTTAAATTCGTCCAAAAACAGACATGACCCTCTCCTGCAGCAATAACTGCCTCATAACGAGGTCGAACTAAAAGCATGTGACGCTGCACAACATCCTTGCGAATCCACGCCCATTCTTAATGGAGAGCAACCTGAAGCTGTCGAATATTCTGAGGTTACACTGAACGAGCCCGGATGCGTCGCCAGAGCTCATCCAAAAGCTGCTCTATCATATTGAGATCCGGGCTTACTTAAACAATCGCGGATTGTTTTTGCTTCTGCACACACTTGATTGCCTCGTCAGAGAGGGACATACCGGTTATTGAACGAAGTGAACTCATTAAGACTAGAACTCGAGATTATCTGAAACATGTCATTTTTAGAAATGACCCCTTGTCTATATACTGACGTACAGCATGAACGGGGTTAAGTCAAACGATTACATTATGCAATAATTTGATGCATAATTGATTGTTAAATAATATGGTATAAAATATATTTTGATTTCTTAACTATTTTACCATAATTGCCCTAAAAAGTGACTGATGGGTTTCTTTTGTAGTTGAGTATAGCTAGTAACTGTATGAAGGCAATTCAACCACTTTGCTTGACATTTTTCTTCTGCTTTAGTAAGATTAAACAATTATTTTATAAGTGAACACATGATGCAATAATACTTAAAATTACCAATCTGCTTTATTAGATTGTATGCTAAGTTATAAAAACTCATGGGCCAAATTTGGCTTATTGTGCTATATTTCTGAATAAACTTGTAAACTTGTATTTCAGTCCATATGGAGACGAAAACGTGGAAATGTTGAAAACTACTTCTTGGCTGGGCGCAGTATGCCCTGGATTGCAGTAAGTTAGTAATGCACAGCTTATTTACACTTTTAAAAAGTAAACGTATTCTTTATACTTGTATGGAGTGAAGTTTCACTGATAAAATATGGCACATGGACAGCTGTTGCGATTACCAAGTAATTATGATCAATTATATAGCCTTGTATAGCTGTCTTTACGCTATTAGAAGCTATACTGAACCAAAAAAGAAAGTTTACAGGTGATAAGTACATATGAGACTTTATCACACATAGTTTTTGTTTGCTTGATTTGATTCTTTACGTCCGATCAAAAATCTTTCAGTTAAACAGGGACGGGTCCTCCTGGGTTGAACCAGTACTAAGCTAGGATAAATGTGTTTTGCTTATTGACCACAATGCAGTGACGCCGGTGAGGCTCGAACCCGCGGCCCCTCGGTCTCGAGTCAAGCACTCTACCACTGAGACACTGCGCTCCCTATCATATATAGTACTACTTGAAAGTTTGTTCACTTTGCTGTAGAACGGGCGATTCAAGTTTGAAGCTTTACGCCTTTGACGATGTCCATGATGCTTTAAACGTTGGAGTGGTCGTTTTTTAAAATAACAGAATGAAGATTAACATCCAATGCTTTTCGCAGCAGCAAATTTAAATTAAACGTTTACTGAACCATCCAAAGGTCGCTGTCATTTGTTCATTTGAGCACTTCAAAGTCAGTATTTCAAAATTGTCCATAAACCAACCACTTTTAATGTACGAATCCAAGTTGAAGGAGTGCTAATAATCAGGGGAATTCAGTTTAAAGTTGGAATGGCATGGGAAATTCTTTTCAGTAAAACGGGAGGGAAACAGAACATCTTAAAGCTACTGTCAACCAATCAACAGAGTGTAGGGACACTCTACACAACATTACACAAACCGCAACATTTTATGTATGAGCAAAGAAGAAATGGTGCATTGAAAAACACTATAGATCTACCTGTAATCAAAAGGAAGGTAATTTGCTACAAGATCAATTTCAAACTCGAATTTGAACCAGAATATGTTTAACTTACCAATGCATGTGTTGGCTTTCTTTGGGTCTAAACAGCTGCTTTAAGATTATAATGGTGAAAACAGCTTACATCTTTTCATGCGCAGTGCAAACTCTGTACGGGTTTGCTTATAAACGTCGTATTGTGATAACTCTAGCAAGTG
This sequence comes from Loripinus fragilis, assembly GCA_964019695.1. Classification (NCBI taxonomy): domain Eukaryota; kingdom Metazoa; phylum Mollusca; class Bivalvia; order Lucinida; family Lucinidae; genus Loripinus; species Loripinus fragilis. The sequence continues at coordinate 39,599,644 of OZ026531.1, read as the reverse complement.
CTAAAAGAGGTCATTAATTGATCTTGTAATTTCAATTCGGATGTCTTCCAAATCATATAAATGCTGATTTGGCACAGTCAATAAAACACACAGTTCAAAATTATAATTAGAAAACTATAAACTTTCGTTTTTTGTTTAGTATATTTAATTTCTTTGCATGTTTTAATATTATTTAAATGACGGAAAAATTATGATATTAATAAGTCTTTACAAATATGCACATACAAGTGTAAAATCAGATCAGGTTGCTCCTGAAGGAACAGCCTGATTAGGGTTTGGTTTAAACATAGTTTTTTCTCAAATAAATACATACAAATCCGGGTTACTTGTTGCCATTCAATCGGGACCTTTTTCCCATTTCATGAAGCAATATATTTTTATGATAAGTATTTTGAGAGCTATGTAACTGTATATCTAACGCAAATGCATGTTTTTCTATTGCAAATATTTGTTATCTGATTCTAGGTTGGAGCGTCCATATTTGGGAGTAATATTGGTAGTGAGCATTTCATTGGTCTGGCAGGAGCTGGCGCTGCTTCTGGAGTCGTACTGGTTCTCTTTGAATGGCTAGTAAGTATTTATCTAGGTAACTATGTATAATCAGTGTATTCTGGAATCGTATTGATTTCTCTTTAAATGGATAGTAAGTGCTTATCTAGATAACTATGTTCATACTAAAACCAATGTCTTCAGGAATCGTATTGGTTCTCTTTGAGTGGATAGTTAGTACCAATCTTGTTTACTATGCTTAATCAATGTCTTCTGGGACCGTATTGGTTCTCTTTGAGTGGATAGTAAGTACTGGTCTAGTTACCTAATTTACTATGTATACTCAATGTCTTCTGGAATCGTATTGGCTTCTTTGAGTGGATAATAAGTACTGATCTAGGTTACTCTGTATACTCAATGTCTTCTGGAATCGTATTGGTGCTCTTTGAGTGAATATTTAGTACTGATCTAGTTATTATGTATTGTAAATGTCGTCTGAAATCGTATTGGGTCTCTTGTATTTGATAGTAAGTACTGATCTGGTTAATTCGGTATAATCAATATCTACTGGAATCGTATTGGTTCTCTTTGAATGCATTGTAAGTACTGATCTAGTTAAATATGCATAATCAATATCTTCTGAAATCGTATTGGTTCTATTTAATTGGATAGTACGTACTGATCTGGTTTACTATGTATAATCAATGTCTTCTGGAATCGTATTGGTTCTCTTTGAGTGGATAGTAAGTACTGATCTAGTTAACTAGGTATAATCAATGTATTCTGGAATTGTAATGGTTCTCATTGAGTGAATGGTAAGTACTGATCTAGTTAACTATGTATAATTAATATCTACTGGAATCGTATTGGTTCTCTTTGAGTGGATAGTAAGTACTGATCTACTTTACTAGTTATAATCAATATCTTTAGGAATCATATTGGTTTTCTTTGAGTGGATAGTAAGTTCTGATCTAGTTTACTATGTATAATCAATATCTTCTGAAATCGTATTGGTTCTCTTTGAATGGATAGAAAGTACTGATTTAGTTAACTATGTATAATCAATGTCTTCAGGAATCGAATTGGTTCTCTTTGAGTGGATAGTAAGTACTGATCTAGTGAACTATGTATAATCAATGTCTTTAGGAACCGTATTGGTTCTCTTTTAGTGGATGTAAATACTGATCTAGTGAACTATATATAATCAATGCATTCTGGAATCGTATTGGTTCTCTTTGAATGGATAGTAAGCACTGATCTATATAACTATGTATAATCAATGTCATATGGAATCGTATTGGTTCTCTTTGAGTGGATAGTAAGTACTGATCAAGTTAACCACGTATAATCAATGTATTCTGGAATCATATTGATTCTGTTTGAGAGGATAGTAAGTACTGATCTAGTTTACTATGTATACTCAATGTCTTCTGGAATCGTATTGGTTGTCTTTGAGTGAATAGTAAGTACTTATCTAGTTATTATGTATTATAAATGTCGTCTGAAATCGTATTGGTTCTCTTGAAATGGATAGTAAGTACTGATCTGGTTAATTATGTATTATCAGTATCTACTGGAATCGTATTGGTTCTCTTTGAATGGTTGTAAGTACTGATCTAGTTAAGTATGCATAATCAATATCTTCTGAAATCGTATTGGTTCTATTTAATTGGATAGTAAGTACTGATCTGGTTTACTATGTATACTCATTGTCTTCTGGAATCGTATTGGTTCTCTTTGAGTGGATAGTAAGTACTGATCTAGTTTACTATGTATAATCAATGTATTATGGAATGGTATTGGTTCTCATTGAGTGGATAGTAAGAACTGATCTTGTTAACAATGTATAATCAATATCTACTGGAATTGTATTGGTTCTCTTTGAGTGGATAGTAAGTACTGATCTAAATTACTAGTTATAATCAATGTCTTCAGGAATCATATTGTTTCTCTTTTAGTGGATGTAAGTACTGATCTAGTGAACTATGTATAATCAATGTCTCAAGGAATCGTATTGGTTCTCTTTGAGGGGATAGTAAGTATTTATCTCGTTTACTATGTATAAGCAATGCATTCTGGAATCGTATTGGTTCTCTTTGAATGGATAGTAAGAACTGATCTATTTAACTATGTATAATCAATGTCATATGGAATCGTATTGGTTCTCGTTGAGTGGATAGTAAGTACTGATCAAGTTTACCACGTATAATCAATGTATTCTGGAATCGTATTGATTCTGTTTGAGAGGATAGTAAGTACTGATCTAGTTTACTATGTATACTCAATGTCTTCTGGAATCGTATTGGTTCTCTTTGAGTGAATAGTAAGTACTTATCTAATTATTATGTATTATAAATGTCGTCTGAAATCATATTGGTTCTCTTGAAATGGATAGTAAGTACTGATCTGGTTAATTATGTATAATCAGTATCTACTGGAATCGTATTGGTTCTCTTTGAATGATTGTATGTACTGATCTAGTTAAATATGCATAATCAATATCTTCTGAAATCGTATTGGTTCTATTTAATTGGATAGTAAGTACTGATCTGGTTTACTATGTATACTCAATGTCTTCTGGAATTGTATTGGTTCTCTTTGAGTGGATAGTAAGTACTGATCAAGTTAACCACGTATAATCAATGTATTCTGGAATCATATTGATTCTGTTTGAGAGGATAGTAAGTACTGATCTAGTTTACTATGTATACTCAATGTCTTCTGGAATCGTATTGGTTGTCTTTGAGTGAATAGTAAGTACTTATCTAGTTATTATGTATTATAAATGTCGTCTGAAATCGTATTGGTTCTCTTGAAATGGATAGTAAGTACTGATCTGGTTAATTATGTATTATCAGTATCTACTGGAATCGTATTGGTTCTCTTTGAATGGTTGTAAGTACTGATCTAGTTAAGTATGCATAATCAATATCTTCTGAAATCGTATTGGTTCTATTTAATTGGATAGTAAGTACTGATCTGGTTTACTATGTATACTCATTGTCTTCTGGAATCGTATTGGTTCTCTTTGAGTGGATAGTAAGTACTGATCTAGTTTACTATGTATAATCAATGTATTATGGAATGGTATTGGTTCTCATTGAGTGGATAGTAAGAACTGATCTTGTTAACAATGTATAATCAATATCTACTGGAATTGTATTGGTTCTCTTTGAGTGGATAGTAAGTACTGATCTAAATTACTAGTTATATTCAATGTCTTCAGGAATCATATTGTTTCTCTTTTAGTGGATGTAAGTACTGATCTAGTGAACTATGTATAATCAATGTCTCAAGGAATCGTATTGGTTCTCTTTGAGGGGATAGTAAGTATTTATCTCGTTTACTATGTATAAGCAATGCATTCTGGAATCGTATTGGTTCTCTTTGAATGGATAGTAAGAACTGGTCTATTTAACTATGTATAATCAATGTCATATGGAATCGTATTGGTTCTCGTTGAGTGGATAGTAAGTACTGATCAAGTTTACCACGTAAAATCAATGTATTCTGGAATCGTATTGATTCTGTTTGAGAGAGTAGTAAGTACTGATCTAGTTTACTATGTATACTCAATGTCTTCTGGAATCGTATTGGTTCTCTTTGAGTGAATAGTAAGTACTTATCTAATTATTATGTATTATAAATGTCGTCTGAAATCATATTGGTTCTCTTGAAATGGATAGTAAGTACTGATCTGGTTAATTATGTATAATCAGTATCTACTGGAATCGTATTGGTTCTCTTTGAATGATTGTACGTACTGATCTAGTTAAATATGCATAATCAATATCTTCTGAAATCGTATTGGTTCTATTTAATTGGATAGTAAGTACTGATCTGGTTTACTATGTATACTCAATGTCTTCTGGAATTGTATTGGTTCTCTTTGAGTGGATAGTAAGTACTGATCTAGTTAACTATGTATAATCAATGTATTTTGGAATTGTATTGGTTCTCATTGAGTGGATAGTAAGAACTGATCTTGTTAACAATGTATAATCAATATCTACTGGAATCGTATTGGTTCTCTTTGAGTGGATAGTAAGTACTGATCTAAATTACTAGTTATAATCAATGTCTTCAGGAATCATATTGGTTCACTTTGAGTGGATAGTAAGTACTGAGCTTGTTTACTATGTATAATCAATGTCTTCAGGAATCGTTTTGGCTCTCTTTGAATGGATAGTAACTACTGATTTAGTTAACTATGTATAATCAATGTCTTCAGGAATAGTATTGGTTTTCTTTGAGTTGATAGTAAGTACTGATGTAGTGAACTATCAATAATCAATGTCTTTAGGAATCGTATTGGTTCTCTTTTAGTGGATGTAAGTACTGATCTATTGAACTATGTATAATCAATGTCTTAAGGAATCTAATTGGTTCTCTTTGAGGGGATAGTAAGTATTTATCTAGTTTACTTTGTATGAGCAATGCATTCTGGAATCGTTTTGGTTCTCTTTGAATGGATAGTAAGTACTGATCTAGTAAACTATGTATAATCAATGTCTTCTGGAATCGTATTGGCTCTTTTTGAGTGGAGAGTAAGTACTGATGTAGTTAACAATGTTTAATCAATAATACTTGGACCAGATCATGTTTTTTTTTTGGTTACACAATTATTTCCTTAAAGCATACATGCACAAAAGTGCTGCTAGAAGCCTAAAGTGTGGCATGAGCCAACGTCTTGGGTAAGATAGCATGGGTAAGATAAGATTTTCTATCCCAGGGTAAAATTTCAGATATTCTTATCAGGTGTGCAAGAATGGCTTTAATACCACTCTTACCAACTTAATTACGAAATAGTTCGTGATGTGCAAGGTATACGCCGATGTATGTGTATAAAATATGTATACCATGTCCACCTGTACGCAAGATAATCTACTCGCTAAAGCTCGTGGATTATCTCCATGTACAGGCGGACAAGCCATGGAATAACTATTACTTTTACTTACAGCCTGCCTTGATAATTCAAGCCTTGTCATGGCTATTCCTGCCAGTCTTCATATCAGCAGGGGTAAGTATGTTTATTTTGTGCTCAATATAAGAGTGAACATGCGTATTCTGTCATGATTGGTTTTCAATGCTGTATTTCCTAGAATTCAGGGTTGTAAAGCCTTGAAAATGGGTGGTTACACATTCGATATATGTATATAATAATAATAAAATACTATACTATTATCAAACAGGTCTTTTTTCACTGCCACGGATCAAGCAACACTTGCTATTTATTCTATGGAGTCATTTATTTAACAACCTGGTGAGCCTGTATATGTTCTTCGATAATATCATGTTAAAAACATCTGCAATCTCATAAATCATAGTATATATTTTTACACTTAATGTTTCCCAACCAATTCGTTGGCCCAGCAGTTGTCTAAAATGCAATTTAGGAACATGTTTTAAGATTTTGGTTTTCGTGAAGAATTGGAGATGTGTCAAATTTTGCTGGTTACGCATTAGCGTGTAATGTCAAGTTATTATTAAACTAAGTTGGACAAATTCATGGAAACAAAAAGTGAATGATCAGTAATCAAAATTTACTTATTATATAAATACTTTTCAGGTTTATACATTACCAGAGTATATGGAGCGTCGTTTTGGTGGAAAGAGAATACGAATTTACCTCAGTATCTTATCTCTGTTTCTACATATTGTTTCGAGACTTGCGGTAAGAATATTTTCACTAAATGTTAATATTTTTATGAAATGACTATGAAAGGGTCATTTAGCTTATTTTTAAAGGCATTGTTTCTGTTAAGGGCAATTGCGGGAAGTACTTCCCGCATTAAGATCTTTTTAATTCTTTGCATACAGTTTGTTTTTTATCTGGACTGATGATTTATGAAATAAAAAGGATATGTCACCACGCTCGATTTTTCATAATCTGACATTGAAGTTTTCAGCATTTTATCAATTTTCTGAAAAACCCAAGTCCTTAATATCAAGTTAAAATAGTTGTAATCGCCACCCAGCTTCTTTATTTTAATTTTAATTATTACTCACGACATCAAGCTTCATAGGAACAGTGAAAAATTATTTGTTTTCCAAAGCCCACGGGTGGTAAACCTAGGAACTACCACGAAATTGTGTTAACGCAAATTTGTTCCCAAGCCACATCCGGGACACGTCGTGGTAGTTTCCAGGCCGAAAATTGGATTAAGAAAGGTTGGTGTCACGTTCATTTTTGTTTTATTTTACAACTAAGAACAAACAATGGTGAAATCCGACAATGCAGTTCCGTGTAAATATGTTTCAGCGTCCCCTCTAGCCCAAAATTTTGTATGAAAAGTTATTTTCTTTCTTTTGATTCGTGTTTCCCCACTGAGCATCGGACCAACTTTCCCCAAAGTTCGAAAGATTTTAGCCCATATCTGTCAAATTAAATGGAATTTGATATCATTTGACGATGAAAATGATAAAAAGACTCTCAATAAACGTTCCTACACAGAAAAAAACATCTGAGCATTTACTCGTAAACAATTTATGCCCCGCTCGTCCTGCGTGGTAGTTTCCAGGTCATCGTGGTAGTTAAAATGCTATTGTGGTAGTTTCCAAGACTTTGTAGGAATTTAGTAGTAGTTCGCATCAGCAGATGTTTTCTATTCAGGGGCTACTTCATTTTTTTTAAAGACAGGGTGTGCGGACTGAACCTTGAATACCCCTCTTATTCCTACAGAGACCTTTTCAAACAACCTTTTGTCAGATAACAAATGTCGACTGCCTGAATTTTAAATTTAGTGGGCTATTGAATGATGAGAAGAATGAAAAGAAGGGATATTCACATATTTTGTTTTTGAATAACTATGCTTTTTAATTATCAAATAACATGCCCGTTCATAGTCGCACTCACATGTATATCAAAAGTGACCCAACCCAAGGATATTCCTCTTTTTTCTGAAGCGCAAGTACTAACGATACTCTGGGCCAGTAGTCTTAGCCTGCCATTTTATCTTAAAGTTGACTGAACATGGAACAACGTAGCGAGTGACGAAATAATTAATATCATTTTTTTGTCTGTTGCTTGGTCCACCGGGACTCAACTGATGACCCTCTTTTGCTTTAGATTTCAAGAGATGTTGTTTGGTAGTCCAGGACATGATCTCCACCTGTCACGCATTACATCGAATATGTTGAGTCTTCAGCTTTGCTTCTTCATGGAGTTAAAATGTGATTTAATTGTTTACCGTGGCAATTAATTGACGAATTCGAGGGTTGTCATGCAAAACAAGCAACCACTAAAATGTTTTGTACCACTTCAGAAACATATCCTACAAACTCTTCGAAACTACCACAATAGCATTTTAACTACCACGATGAGCTGGAAACTACCACACAGGACGAACTGGGCATGAATCGTTTACAAGTAAATACTCAGATGTTTTTTCTGTGTAGGAACGTTTATCTAGGGTCTTTTAATCATTTTCATCGTCAAATGGTATCAAATTCCATTTAATTTGACAGATATGGGCTAAAATCTTTCGAACTTTGGGGAAAGTTGGTCCGATGCTCAGTGGGGAAACACGAATCAAAAGAAAGAAAATAATTTTCCATACAAAATTTTGGGCTAGAGGGGACGCTGAAACACATTTACACGGAACTGCATTGTCGGATTTCACCATTGTTTGTTCTTAGTTGTAAAATAAAACAAAAATGAACGTGACACCAACCTTTCTTTATCCTATTTTCGGCCTGGAAACTACCACAACGTGTCCCGGATGTGGCTTGGGAACAAATTTGCGTTAACACAATTTCGTGGTAGTTCCTAGGTTTACCACCCGTGAAGCCGTGACAAGATACTGAATAATATATTTTGGTAATTCCCCCAAAATAGGAATACGATTTTAGATTAAATTGTATATAAAAAATCTGGCATTAACAATCTCAAAGTTTTGTTTTTATTTCATAGACTTTTATATAACCTTTTAGAAAAAAGAATAAAAATTGGGGGTCACCAGACTAATTTTCTTTCAGGAGACCAAAGTTTACCCCTACCCCAACATATTTTTAGGATAATTCAATATAAAACGCTATGGAGTGTACTTTTGCAAAATCTGGCATTAACAGTCTCATATTTTTGTTTTTATTCCATAGACTTTTATATAACCTTTTAGAAAAAAGAATAAAAAATGGGGGTCACCTGATTAATTTACGCTAAGGAGAGCAACATTTACCCCTACCCCCACATATTTTGAGGATAATTCAATATAAGACGTTATGGAGCGTACTTTTGAAACTCTAGCATTAACCATCTCAAAGTTTTCTTTATTCCATAGACTTTTATATAACCTTTTAGAAAAACGAATAAAAATGGGGGTCACCAGACTAATTTTCGTTTAGCAAAGCAAAATTTACCCCTACCCCATATATTTTGAGGATAATTCAATATAAAAAGTAATGGAGTGTACTTCAAAAAATCTGGCATTAACAATCTCAAATTTTTGTTTCTATTCCATAGACTTTTATATAACCTTTTAGAAAAACGAATAAATAATGGGGGTCACCAGACTAATTTCCACTCAGGAGAGCAAAATTTACCCCTACCACCACATATTTTGAGGATAATTCAATATAAAACGTTATGGAGTGTACTTTTTGTCATTTATATCAATTTGTATTACTGGTAGGAAGTAATTCATTATTATAAAGCTGATAAAGAAGAAGAAAAAAAAACAATGTTTATTAGGTGCCCAGCCAGGAATCGATCCTAGTCCGCTGGTTTAAGAGTCCGACGCGCTAACCACTAGGCTACAAGGGCAGATCGTGCACCGCCCAAATCAACCGTATATATTGGACACACGATCCGAGTACCGGCCATATTCGTATTCGCATACATGGTATACACTTGATAATAGTGTTTATTGTAATGAATTTGCCAGGTCTAATTTTATCAGTGTTTGGTTCTGAGACGATCATTTTTAATAACGGGTCAATAGATATTTCGGCCACATTTTAGTTACTTTTTGTCCAGAAAATGCGGAAACATTCACCAGACGTAAACGTATCTGAAACCTGTATTGATGCGAATTTGAAAATGGTCGAAAGATGGGACCCAGACATCTTTCCCCGTTTCCCGCCGCAGGAATGATGCGCGCGGACAATACCCGAAATTGCCCTTAAAATGATTTTAGCAGACACAATGTCATTAAGAAACAAGCATGCCATATATGCGGTAAAATAAGCAAGTTTTCCATGTTTTTTCACAAACACCAAGACGGTGGCCTTCGAGTGGATTAAATAAAGATAGGTATGATACCACATTTCCGAACACTATCGAAAAGCTAGCCCTGAGCAAACAATCTTGCCTCATATAATGCTAATGCACCTATCAATGTTTTCAGATGAAGTATGGATAAGGGGGCGCAGTGGCTCAGTGGCAGAGTGCTTGACTTGAGACCGAGAGGCCGCGGGTTTGAGCCTCGCCAGCGTCACTGCGCTGTGGTTCTTGAGCAAGACACATTTATCCTAGCTTATAACTTGTTCAACCCAAGAAGACTGGTCCCTGTTTAACTGAAAGATTGTTGATGGGACGTAAAGAATCAAATCAAACAAACAAGATGGAGTACAGCGGGATTCCCCATGGAACTTTGAAACTTCTGATTTTTTTTATATCCAACCCATGACTAATAACTTGGTACCCAAATTCCTCAGATGGACCATAAGAGCGTTATTAAATCCCAATGGGTTCGGTGGTTTATGGCTGTTTAACCACCAGGGAATCCCCTGGGTGGGGTAAATATTGACAGCTGGGTACATCCAAATTGAATAGCTTGTTCAACATCAAGGAATCAAAAGGTTCGCAAAATAAAAATCCATAGACTAAACTTGGGAAGACCCAGCCACGTTACGCTATAGGCACAAGTTTTGTAGCTTTTGGCAATACAACACTTGCCTCAAGACACAGTCAACATAAATATTTAATAAGTATCTGTTTCTTTATTTCAGTCTACCTTGTTTTCAGGAGCTATCTATATACAGCTTGCATTACACTGGAACATGTACCCCTCCATAATTGGTCTTCTCATAATCACTGGCATATTCACCATTGCAGGTATACTTAACTATTGTTGTGTCAACTAATCATCATTGACATTTAATTAGTACATGTATTATGTACATGTAAGTAGTAATTTGATCTAAAATTAGAAGATGCCACATCAATATTTTACTACTGATTTGTTTAAATTCTATCAATAGGAGGTTATAAAAGATGAAGAATTGTTCTTTCAATTCCCACCTCTTCCACACATCTATTTTACTCTTTTCATCCTAAATACTGGTAAATACATTGTTTTTTCCATGAGAAGCAATACATTAATGTTGTATAACATAATAACAAAACAAATACATTAAAATTGTTACATAGCATCAATTTTTGAAATTACTAGTCAATGAAATGTATTGATGATCATTGGTAGCACGTATGATTATGTAATTACTAAGCTACTTTCCTTTCATATTCCAGGTGGTCTTACAGCAGTCATGTATACCGATACAGCACAATCTATCATCATAGTAATAGGGGCATTTGTTGTGATGGGGCTTAGTAAGTTACATAGTGATTTGCTCTTTTAAACATATTGTAGCTACACTTGTTAGCATTCTGGATCAAGACTTCCCTGGTCTCTAATCCCAAAGACAAGTTTGCATGCGTAGAGTCTTGATTAAAGTAATATATTAGCTAACATATGTGATGTTAAGGAGTTTACAGCAAGGATGACAGGCAAAGACTCACTGTTTGTTTGAATATGTATTTACTTTTATATAGAACACTTTTTTCTCTTTGTGCTTTTGTTAATGTATAAACTACCAAGTACTGCAGAGCTAACATAAATGTTCTCAATTCAAAATTCTAATCTTTATTCAACTGTTGTGTAACCTCAGTTTACCCATTTTTTCCATATGCAACTCATGTGTAACCTCAGTTTACCCATTTTTTCTATAAACAACTCGTGTGTATCCTCAGTTTACCCATTTTTCTATATACAACTCGTGTGTATCCTCAGTTTACCCTTTTTTCTATATACAACATGTGTGTATCCTCAGTTTACCCATTTTTCTATATACAACTCGTGTGTATCCTCAGTTTACCCTTTTTTCTATATACAACTCGTGTGTATCCTCAGTTTACCCATTTTTTCTATATACAACTCGTGTGTATCTTCAGTTTAAGAAATGGTATTTATGCAACTCTCATGTTATCTCCATTTACCTTTAGGGCCCTATTTAATACTTGTGTAGACTCAATTTAACTATTTCGTTCTCTATTCAACACATGTGTACCCTCCATTTACACATTTATGTTTATTTGTCGCATATATAGCCTCAGTTAATGCATTTCTCTATTCAACTATTGTGTTACCTCAATTAACCCCTTCCCTTTTATATGCCTCATGTGTAACCTCAGATAATACATTTTCTCTATTAAAATCTTGTTTAAACTCCATTTACATATTTATCCAACTCCTTTTTACCCTAAGTTAACCCTTTTATTTTTATTCAAAACATATGTAACGCCAGTTCACTTTTTTCTACCTTTAACTCTAATGTCACCTCAGTTTAGTTCACCCATTTCTTCTTTTGCCTAACTCGTGTGTAACTTTCTGCTTACACAATGGTCTTTATTCAATTATTCTGCAATCTCAATTTACCCATAATTCTTTATTCATCCATTGTGTACACTCAGTTTACCACTTTTCTTTTATTCTACCCTGTCGTAACCTCCTTTCAACCATTTTTCATCATCCAACCTTTGTGTAACCTAAGCTTAACCATTTTTCCTCTTTCAACCTTGTGTAACTTCAGTTTTATTTATTCAATCCATGTGTAAGTTTAGTAACCAGTAGCATTTCATGTTATGACAGCTAAACATCTGCGATAGAATAAGGAAAACAATTATTGAGAAAACTATCTCATTGCAGGTTTGGACAAAATAGGTGGATATGAAAATCTTATCCCTGCCTACATGAACGCAACACCGACTGTGGGTATAGCTAATACTACTTGTGGTCTTCCCAGAGCTGATGCTATGAGTGTTCTGAGAGATCCATCAACGGGGGACTACCCTTGGCCTTCCATGATATTACAATGCGGGCTCGCATCAGCATGGTATTGGATTTGTGACCAGGTAAATTTCTTAAAGAAATACACATGTTCGGATCCAGAGGGGGGGGGGACAAGGGGTCCAGTCCCCGGAAAAATCACAAAAATAGGATTTCTTAGCAATCGTGGTCCGGATCCCCTGAAAAATCACAAAGCTACCAAGCCAGCATTCAACGTTGGACCATCATAGGCACGCCAGCGAAACGCCATTTATAAAGCGTTTCTCTGGCGGGCCGATGACGACCCGCTTATAGTTGTATTTGGATCCTCCCTACCCTCATCAGAAAAAAAGAACAATTAAAAAAGAGTCAAAGTTGGACCCCCTCTGACAAAACTTTCTGGATCCCCGCATGATACAGCTAATGGAAATGAAAAATATATAAAAAAGCATGTGCGCAGAACACTGGCAACAAGAACACAAACATTAAGTGAAGCAACCAACACTTTCATTCTCATCACACTATTGCAAAACTAGAAAAAGATATTAAGGCCCATTAAAAAAATACCAGTGTTTAGGGTAACCCTATCCTACCTTAATTTACTGGTATTCCTAGATTTGTTTAAGGTTTTTGGGGACAAATATAATTGTATGCATTTTGAAAGGCGAAATGCCTTTCAAAATGCATAAAATTATATTTTTCCAGAAAAAAAATAATTAAAAAAAATAGGTGTGCTTACCTTACCTAAAATTTTCAGACCTGTTACCCAAAACACACTTATCTTTTATTTGGCCTAAGAACTACACACCAAAAGAAAGACCCAACACAAATCCCAATACACAACGGGACCAACAAAAGCAATAAATAAACAACAACAGAATCACAGCCTTATAGCAGCTCAGGGACTGAACTTAATTTCACTGTTCGAATCTTTATGAGGGTCTGGATGAGGGGTCTGGTATTCACGATTCATTAAAGATTTAGCCCATTACTCATCTCATAAAAATTTTGAGTTATTCATTAAAATAAGACCAATTATTCATCAAAAGTAAAAAAGGTGGCAAAAAATCTGATTATTCACTATTCATTAATGTTTTCTTCAATTCATTAAAAAATAGGATTATTCGTTAATATTTATGCCCTCATTATTCACTATTCATTATTTTTTGGGTTAATTATTCACTATTTACCATAAAAAGGGCCATTATTCACTATTCATTATACCCCATCCAGACCCTCCTTTATTCTAGATCTTACTATAGCTAAAAAAATGGCTAGCACGTATACTGTATATCATAAGCTCCAACTAAGATGTTAAAGAATTTATGATTATTCAAATACTGCTAACCGCAGATAAAATTCTTTTATTCAGTGTTCATTCTGCAGTGTTCCTCCTTTCAAATGTCCGTTTGTTTTACAGTCTCAATAACTTGCTGTAATTAAAAACAAACTAATAAATAGTTGAACCGCCACATGTGATTTCCAACAATGTGGCATATTGACTAGTGTAGCCTCCTTTTTAGCTTAGAAACTCCAAATGATGTTCGGTCATTAGGTTAAGAGTCATAAAATATTCAAGCGACTAGCAAAGGCATTGATCAGACTGTGTGTATGTGCAGGCTGGTCTGAGACTTTGCTGTTCGCACATACCACATTGTCGGATAGCTCATATTGCCGCTCAAATGCCCTTGACAGGGGGTACATTTTCTAATTTCCGGGAAATCTTCAAGTTTGTGATGTATACTGTATAGCAAGAGTGCTGCAGCAGACCCACCATATTGTGACACATACCGGTCACCACAAGGTAACAAGCAGCAACATATATCAAATTAAAGCTAAGAGTCTCTCGAATCAATAACTGCATGATGCCACCTTGGTATGTCGGGGCGTAAACATTTACGAGTCATTAAAAAAGGGCACCCATACAAATAAATAACTTTACTAATAAAACTGAATTAAAACCTGAGATCAAAATCATTGCTAAAGTTGGTATAATATGAACACAAAATGATACAGAAGGATGCTAGAAATACTTTGCATCATACATGGGATGCAAACAAGACAAAATACACTGGCGGTGAAAGGTCATTAGGTACATTGGTCACGAAAACCCATAATTTTCTATTATTCTTTTTGACAAAAGTTCCTCCTTATGTATAAATGTATTGAAAACAAGTTTAAATATTATCAATGACATCTGGGAAGCAAACAGTGCATAATTTCACTACCATTTATTGGAGCTAAAAATTGTATGGCCCACCAAAAAGGGTGTCCATACAAGTAACAAATTTACTGAAAAAAAATCAAATTAAACCAATGATCAAAAGCAGTGCTGAAGTTGGCATAATGTGAACACTAAATATTACACGAGGATGCTGACAATATTATTAATCATGTGTAAGGTTCATATATAGGTCCAAATATACCGATGGCGGAAGGTCATTAAGTACATTAGTCGCGAAAACCCATGATTTTGTAGAATATTTTCTGGCAAATGATCTCTTTTGGTATAAATAAATTGAATACAAGTTAAAATGTTGACAGCTGACATCTGGTAAGCAAAATGTGCATGATGCCTCTTCCATATATAGGATAAAAAATGTTTACAGCCTTTCAAGGAAGGGTACCCATAAAATAAGATAACTTAACTGATAAAAAAACATTTAAACCAATGATCAAAGCTATGGTTCAAGTTTGTATAATATGAACGCTAAATGACAAAATAGGCTGCTAAGATATTTTCTGTATTATATGAGGTGCAAATAAATCCAAATACATTGATGACGAAAGGTTATTAAGTACATTTCGTCATGAAAACTCATGATTTTGTAGACTTCTTTCAAGTCAAACGATATCTGTAAGTACATATGTATTAAAAACAAGTTACATGTTATCAAATGCCAGTTGGGAAGCTCCAACTCAAAATAGAATCACCCCAAATAGATGATACATTTACGGTTCATTCATTTATTATAATCCATATCAGATCTGAGCCCCCAGGGGTTTTGGGGGATCTGGGGAGAATGGCTATTTATTTTCAGGGAGCTGGGGAGCACTGGTAATTATTTTCAGGGATTTGGGGAGCAAGATCATAGTTTTGGGGATTTAGGGAGCCCTGAAAAAAGTTAAAAAAAATCTCACCTTAAAGGAAAAGCCTTCATTTTGTTTGATTTTTTTCAAAAAAAAATCTTCCGCAGACCCCCCTTGGATATCTAAATGTATTTACTTTCCTGCTAACATGCTCATCTGGATTGTATTGACGACTGATATGGCAAATTATTTCTACTATCGTGGAAAATTTGACTTAAAATTGGTGATTTTTAGGTTGATAATAACATATTTGGGAACACTCAGAATGCGCCGTATTGCACCGTTTAAATAAAAAAAAATCTGCCCCCCCCCCCTAGCATGAATCTGAATCCACATCATTACAGGATACATCTTTGTGTACGGTATGTAATATTTGCTGTAAAAAAACGTAAAACCTCCATTTTTTTACATTTCTTTGGTTTCTGAGGGCTATTAACCCCCCTCCCCCCTGACCCCCCTTGTAAAATGTGAATGTATTTATTTTTGTGCCAAAGTGCGCATCTGGATAATATCTTAGAGAAAAATATGGCACAAATTTGGGTTGTTGATTTATTATCAAAAAAATGTTGATTTTTAGGTTGATAATAACTAACTTTGGAACACTCAGAATGCACCAGACGGCACCATTTTTATCAAATTTTTCCGAACCCCCCTTGCACGAGTGATAATCAACATCATACCAGGGCTACCTACACATCTGATATGCAATTCTCCATCTAGGTAATTAGATGGGTTTTTTTTATTAAAACTTTGATGAATGTTGATCAGATATATTCTTGCTTGTTAAAACTGAAGGTAAACTTTCGTATAGGGCCTAATAGCAATTATTAAAAACAAACACTCTCTATGGTTACAAAATTAATGCTTTCACTGTATTTTAGAAAATCTAGTTTTATCTATTGGAAAAAACAGCTGCCCCTCCCCCACCAAGAAAACCAAATGGTCTAGCTGTCACTTATAAAAAAAAAAAAACAAGTCTAGAGAGCATTCCTCCATACCTCTCTACAAGGTACAGCAACAGAATTTTAAAGATGGCTCCATAATTTGAGCTATATATCATGCATTCCATTGAAATAATTATATATTGTTTATTCCTTGGCCAAGGACTCTCTATTTATATAGAGTTCCCGTCCGTGGCTAAGTCCTATCTTTACATGTATAATGTAAAATGTTAAGTGAATATTAAGTCATCTGCTCATGTATAGCTTCATAGTTTTTAAGTATGTGAATTTAATCCTATGGAAAGAACTTTACATTTTAGGGAGAATGGGCTTATATTTTGGGGGATTTGGGGAGAAGCTGAATTAATTTTAAGGATTTGGAGAGCAAAGGAAAAATATTTTCAGGGAGCTGAGGTACTTTCTTTCAGGGATTTGGGGAGATAAATGCATTATTTTCAGGGATCATGGGAGCACAGACCCCCCTGGAGCCTCAGATCTTATTAATGTAATATGTGGGAAGAATTTTTGTCAAGGACATTGGCGGAATTGTTCCAACTTTTGCATAAAGTATATCAACGTGTGTCAGGAAAATATTAAACTATATCTTTTTTTTGTTAAGAGATATCATATTTCATTGACCATGACAGTTCATCAAGTCCAGCATCCACAAAACCACATGGCATACATGTATATTTTACTTAATGAATGAAGAAGCACATGGAAGAATGGCACTGAGGCCGCTAATTATGAGCCAGTCTGCTACACCACACAAGTTGCTGAATGATTTATAATTTAAATATTCAATTGTGAGTATGCTCTTCTTTCTGTAATAAACAGCTTTGTACAACCTTGTGTGTGTGTGCAATGTAGCAGTGCCACGGGAAGGAAACTTGTCTGAATAATTCCTCTATTTTGTCTTGTGAAGTTGTTGCTAAATCGGATGGTGAAACTGATAAATCAGGGAGTGTGTTACGCCATGACGCATAAACTTTGGCTTGTTTTATTGGAACTAGTCATTTAAATGTCATATATAATAACTGAGTATGTCACTGTGAATTGTTGACAAACGTCTGGCATTCATAAAGTATAATATACATGTATGCCATGTGTTTTTGTAGATGATGGACTTTCATGGTCAATGAAATATGATATCTCTTAAAAAATAGTTTAATACTTGCCTGACACACGTTGATATACTTTATGCAAAAGTTGAAACATTTTCGCCAATGTCTTTGGCAAAAATTATTCCCACATGTTACATTAATAAGATCTGATACAGATTTTACTAAATGAATGTACTGTAAATGTATCATCTATTCATTTGGGATGATTCTATTTTGAGTAGGCGTTTCCAAAATGGCATTTGATAACATTTTATCTTGTTTTAATACATATGTACTTAAAGAAATCAACTAACTTAAAAGAAGTCTACAAAATCATGAGTTTTCATGACAAAATGTACTTAATAACCTTTCACCATCAGTGTATTTGGATTTATTTGCACCTCATATAATACAGAAAATATCTAAGCAGCCTATTTTGTCATTCATATTATACAAACTTGAACCATAGTTTTGATCATTGGTGTAAATGGGTTTTTATCAGTTATGTTATTTAATTTTATAGGTACCCTTCCTTGAAAGGCCGTAAACATTTTTGACCCTACATGGAAGAGGCATCATGCACATTTTGCTTACCAGATCTCAGTTGTCAACATTTTAACTTGTATTCAATATATGTATACCAAAAGAGATCATTTGCCAGAAAATATTCTACAAAATCATGGGTTTTCGCGACTAATGTACTTAATGACCTTTTACCATCGGTGTATTTGGACCTATATGAACCTTACACATAATTAATAATATTGTCAGCATCCTAATGTATCATTAAATGTTCCTATTATGCCAACTTCAGCACTGCTTTTGATTATTGGTTAAATTTAATTTTTATCTGTAAATTTATTTCTTGTATGGATACCCTTTTTGGTGGGCCATACAATTTTTTGGCCACAATAAATGGTAGTGAAATTATGCACTGTTTGCTTCCCAGATGTCATTGATAATATTTAAACTTGTTTTCAATACATTTATACATAAGGAGGACCTTTGGTCAAAAAGAATTATAGAAAATCATGGGTGTTCGTGACTAATGTACCTAATGACCTTTCATCGTCGGTGTATTTGGACTTGTTTGCATCCCATGTATGATGCAAAGTATTTCTAGCATCCTTCTGTATCATTTTGTGTTCATATTATACCAACTTAAGCAATGTTTTTGATCTCAGGTTTAAATGAAGTTTTATTAGCAAAGTTATTTATTTGTATGGGTGCCCTTTTTTAATGGCTCGTAAAAATTACGCCCCGACATACCGAGGTGGCATCATGCATTTTTTAATTCGGGAGACTCTTAGCTTTAATTTGATGTATGTTACTGCTTGTTACCCTGTGGGGACCACCATCTCGAAAACTAGCTCACTTTTTACTGCTTTGCTGCAGCACTACAACGCCGATAGCAGATTCTTGCACACTGGATATACGGATATCTGAAAATTTACCCTAAGAAAGAAATTCTGATCTTAACCAGGCATATTGTAATCATGTAATATAGCATAATTTAGGACTTTAGTTAAGAGTGCGTAGCAGAAAAAAATTCTTATTTTACAACCAAAACATATGTTGTGGGTACTCAAAACAACCGTCTCAATGAGACGGTCCTTTTGAGCACCCAAAACAAATGCTAAAATTATGGGTGAGAAAATATTTACAATTTTACGCTGATTTTTTTTTATCTTAACCAGTGCATATTGATCAGTGGAATTTCATGATCATCTGGAAACCTTGTTAATAACATAAAATGTGGAATTTAATGCTGAGCTAGAAAAATAATACATTATTTACGAAAGAATGAGATAGAATAATCCATCCCTCCGCAAGTCTTGTGATGTCAAACGGTGATCCTTGCTTTCTCTATCTCACCCTCACACTCATAATGGATTTTTTTATACCGCTGCTTGCAATTAGGTTATCTAAGACCATAAATAGAAGAGTGAACAGGCGATAAATGTAATGACTGGCATGATATGGGTTGACTGGCATGATATGGGTTAATTATCGAAAGAGAAAGCGGACAGGTGTATCTATTGTTAATCTTTTCAGATAATGGTGCAACGATGCCTTGCAGCCAGAAATATCTCTCATGCTAAGGGTGGTACACTCCTTGGGGGCTACCTCAAAATTTTACCTTTATTTATCATGATTATTCCTGGAATGATTAGCAGGATACTTTATACAGGTAGAGTACATATGTAACTCTATTAACATCCTTTCTTTTCGATATGACAAAAAATAACACACACACACACACACGCACGCACACACGCACACACACACACACACACACACCTGAAGAAACATGGGTCAAGGAATCATGGTTGGATTACTCTTTTATATTGGCTTAATTGTGCATTATACTCCTATGTAACAGATCTGCCTTTAAAATAATGGTTCTTCTATGATTGGCAGATATTAACGTTTGTATCTGCTTTAACAATAAGAAGCAGAAAGTAAACACTTATATTATTATTAGATCAAGCCCCAATCAAACCCCATCGTTTGTTTATTAAACCATAAATGTAGTCGATTAAACCATGTGCATATATCACTTTTCAAATAATGGCGATTTAATTGTAACAAAGGGAGTTACAAATGTGATTTGTGCCAAACAGAGACCTGTAAATAGACGTAAAACTGTAATATCAAGTTTCTTAATCGCTGGTATTCACTTAGCGATACATTTTGGACGTTTTTCTTACTATTATGCAGTAGATATTGAGCTACACACTACCCATACATTGAAAAATAGACCGAAAACGATGTCAAAATTGCAGGAAATGTACAGAGGCCCCCAGAAAAGAGTGCATAACAGAAAATTATTTTATGATTTCTCAACCAAAACATATGTTGTGGGTACTCAAAAGAACCGTCTCGATGAGACGGTTCTTTTGACCACCCAAAACACATGTTTTAACGGATGGGTAAGAAATAAATCACAATTTTATGCTAAAAAATTTGCTTAACTGGCCCTATGTGTACACAATCAGGTACAGATCTGTGAAAAATGGCACACATTTCATATTTTTCACGTTCCGCGCAGTTGTTCACATTGTTACCAGTCATCAGTCACCGCTGATATTAACTGAATTGTTTCAACTTAACCTTATAAACGTTTCCTATCTCACGGCATGTTACCTTTATCAGGGCATGATGACGTTGCACTTTTTGAATGACGTCGCTAATGACGCTGAATCAACTCAAAACAAAAAATACGTCATAATCGCTAGTTTGAAGAGTGTTCAACAATGGGTAAACTGATAAATAGAATACCAGGTTCGCGTCTTTTGATATCAAGTTTACCAGACTCGGCTTTGAGAACGCATGTTGAATCGCTCGGCAAGCCTCCCGATGTCAACATGCGTTCTCAAAGCCTTTCCTGGTTAACTTGATATCAAAAGACACTCACATAGTATTCTCTATTTATAATTGCAGAAGAAGTGGCTTGTGTAGACCCAGAGGTGTGCCAGGAGGCATGTGATAATTCAATAGGTTGTTCTAATATAGCTTATCCTAAATTAGTGCTAGAGTTGTTACCAAAAGGTAAGGATTACTGCAAGGCAGCATCTTATTACCCTTGTTATAAACGGGTCCTACATGAGGAAACCTGTCTACTAGGTTTCCTACCAGCTATGGCTCAAACCAGCCTGCTCAGCTACAGAGACTGATCAGGAAATACCACAATCACACACTGCTGACCAACCTACGGAAATGTAAGGAAGAGCCACAGAACACTGACTGTCACAAGACATCAGGAAGACAGTTCAAGTAAAGCAACCAGTTCTCTCTTCCCCATCAAGATGATTGCAAAATTAGGAGGACACGAAGTACTGAGCAACAAAACAAATACCAACCACAGAACCTCCAACAAACAATAGGTGCAACAACTAACATTAAATCAACAACAGAACCACCGCCTTAGAACAGACAGCAGCCTACGCCACTTAGGTGGATTAAATGCATTTTACTGGTACCAAATCTTTGTCCTAGATTATGTTGTTGTTCTGTAGCTCGCAAAAAGGCATCCTTAATATTGCAATTTTTCATCACAGAAAAACAATCTTATTGAACATTGAAATTTCAAATGGTGGAAATTTGATATACTCTCAAGAAAGTAAATAGCAAAGGCGCTGATCAGATTACACAGATGCACAATCTGGTGTGAACCTTTGTTGTGCCGTGTAACAAAGTCAGCTTTTCTTCCTTTGAGGCCAAAATGTCACTGTTAAAATATTGCAATGTTGCATGTAGTCAGTTCATCTATCGTATTTCTCTATTATATTTTTCATCAATTATATTTTATCTCTTCATTGATTATCTTATACTTTAATGTAGATCAGACTACACAAGTACGAGTGCGCAGGCTGATCTTCATCATAGTTGTTTGCATGGAACAAAATTAGGCTTTCTTGCAATAATTTTTAGGTCAATATATGAGCCGCGACATGTAATTTCCAACAATGTCACATTTGACAAGTGTAGACGAGTCTGTGCAGCCTCCTTTTAAGCGTAGAAACTCCAAATGATGTTCAGTCAGTAGCTTAACTCATGGAGTATTCAAGCCACTAACAGGGGCTCTGATCAGACTGCGCATATGCGCAGGCTGATCTGAGGCTTTGCTAGTCGCACATACCTGATTGTTGGAAATCTCATGTTGCGGCTCATATAGAGATATGTGTTGAATAAAGAAATAAAGAAGATAGCAATGTATGTCCAAGGTTCTTCTCCCCTAGTATCTGTGACATATAAGTAAACAATCAGCTCCCTTAACCCATTTTACCCTTGGAATACTGTCACTTCCTAAATGAGTTATTAGGCAAACAATGAAATCCAAGATGATGTTGCGGCATTTCATCCTGGTATACACTGTTTTGGAAGACAAAAATGTTATTCAGAGAAAGAAATATAGTACTCCTTGAAAATTATCACCCATGACCCCTCAAAATGTAGAATAGACAACCTCAAGTTTATATATAAACCCAGAATGAAAAATTCATGAGCATACAAAGGGTTACAGAGAGAGAGAGAGAGAGAGAGAGAGAGAGAGAGAGAGATGATTGTCAAACTAAAAAGGGCACATAAAGAACTGCATCACATACCAGAATCAAACATGAAAACCCTCTAGGCAAGTTTAGGGAGAGTCAGCAGAAAGCAGAGATCTAGCAAATTCAGAATCACACATTAGAACGGAGAGTACCATAATTATACAGCTGGGGCTTAAAGTTTGTTTTACTGGCCAGATTAAGCTGTAGTAAAGATGCAACAAGTGTTTAGTTTTGCCTAAACAATGTGTATTATCACCCTAAAACGGTTGAATCTAACAGCCAATAATATAATAAAGCAAACGTAGGGGCTTATTACCCATAGAAAACTGGAGCCAAATGTTGGCTTACCTAATGTTTATCCTGTCTTCTGTAGGTGCACGAGGTCTAATCATGGCCGCCATGTTGTCAGCTATAGTTACGTCCCTTACTTCAATCTTCAATAGTTCCAGTACTGTGTTTACAATGGATCTATGGAGGCGTTTTAGACCTCAAGCAAATCAAAAAGAATTATTGATAGTTGGAAGGTATTCTTTTGCTGTTTATTAATAAAAGTTATCAGAAACTAATCAAATCAAAGTAAAGAGAGCCTACATAACTGGAAACAGAAGAGTTTGAAGCTCCACTGATGCATTTAAAAACAACTTAGACGAGTGCTAGTGGGTGAGAATTGTTCTTTGTTCATTAACTCTAATTGCTTAAGCTAAACAACTTTGAAATTGTTGTCCGTGTGAGGATAAATAGAGCATTTTACATGAGTGCTCATGTTTTATGGTATGTATTAAACGAGTTGGGAAAAAGAGATAACATGCGAGGGTTGCCGAGCATTTAAATCGTTTTTGCAAAGAGTTTAATAAAAAAATAATAAAACGAGAGCACGAATGTTAGATTCTATTTATCATATGACATTAAGATTACTTTGAAACCTCATTATTCGCTTAAAAACGTTATAAGTGTCATTATGTACGCAAAAATGTTATGGACGTCATAACGTTTTTACCGAAAAATCTGTAAACGGCTAGTGGTTTATCGATTTTATTGCATGGCGTTATATCGCTCCCAGACGCTACGTCATATGATAAATTGTTTGACGAAAACCTGAAAATTTATAAGGTATTAAAATGCACCATCTGTAAAACAGGGCGAAAAGGTAATTACCATTGAACAGTTTTCTCTCATTGAAACACTCAAAAAGCATAAGATACACTACAAATAAGTGAAAAAGTAATGAAGGACTATATGTCATTTAGAATTTAACGACCATACCCCCTAATAGTCAAGGCTTTTAATTACATACACAATTCAAATTCAAAACTGTATTAGTAATTTACCATTACCATTTCTCATATCAAAATAAATATGTATGTAGAAGGGTACATGAAACATCATTTTACATTCTACAATATTTTAGGTCTTACATTGTGGCGCTATGTATTGTGACTGTATTATGGATACCTGTAGTAAAGGCTGCTCAAGGGGGACAACTCTTCACATACATTGTGGTAGTGGAGGGATTTATAGCAGCTCCCTTGCCTATTCTCTTCCTGTTTGCAGTATTCTGGGACAGATGTACTGAAAAGGTAATATATAGCAAGATCTTAATCATTGGAAAACGCGTCACTTAGATATACATGAGCTATGGCTTCATAAAACCAGCAAAGTGAATGTGTGCTAGGCATTGACCCTAGACTATTTTGTTATTAAACACAAAGTATGTTTAGCTCGCATGTTTTGCCAAAAGTTATCTTGGAGTTACATGCTTTCTGGTAGTACATGCTATCTGGTAGCATTTATTGATTTGGGGAATATGTTTTAAATGAAATCATGAGTTATATTAACATGTGTGTATTATATTATAAACACCTAAACACCAAGAGTTATTTCCCGACAACCTCTCTCTATAAGGCATAATTATGCTGTCTGTAAATGAAGGGTCGATGAGTCCTACCATTAGTTTTTTCTGGAAGTATAAAAGTATAATATACACTTCTGTAATACACCAGTTTTAGTTACCCTGTGGAAAAGCGGGACCACATGCATCAATCAATATTTTTTTCTTGTGCTTATCATTAAATGTACACCATCGAAAATGTCCTTGTTTGTATTTTACATGCATGAGGTTCTGGATGGGGGTCTGGTATTTTCTATTCATTAAAAATTTAGCCCTTTATTCCCTCTTATTACATTAAGATGAATTTCACACTTCTTTAAACGTTCTAATATCTACACTGAAACGATGTTCTAAGTGGCCACTTTTCAATTTCACTTTTTTCTGACTTAGCGCTAATAATATTGAAATGAATTTTTGCCCAAATATGTGCATTTCAATGGACTAAAGTTAAGTAGTGCTTTGGAAGAGTTTTCTATCACTTCACATTTTTGGGCTCAAAAACGCAAAAATCATTTTTTTTAAGATAATAAGGGTTTTGAGTGCAGTTTTATTTTTGAATTGAAGTACAGGTGGTTTCAAACCCGTCTAGCTGACTTGAAAAAACACCAAACCCCTGACTTTTTGCTTATGAACGATTTTTTATGATTTCTTTAAAAAGAAGCTCATTTCTGCATTTCCAATATTTTCAAAAATAATCAACTGCACATACTAAAATCATTGTATGCGTTTTATTTTATGTAAACATATTAGACCAAACACAATACATCTTGATCAGCCCATTTTTTAACATTTATTCTTTCAAGACTGGTGTCCACTTCCGGTTTTAACGTGAAACTTTAAAGGTCATTTAAATGGCATATGTCAAATATATTTTTGATGTTTTAAATATAACAATGAAGCCTATTCATAATGAATAATCGCTGAAAATTTCAATGCCATGTCACAGATAATAAAGCGTTCAGAGCAATGCAAATTTGATATGCGAATCGAATGGTTAAACCTAATACTCTTTGATTAAGCTGCTGATAGTGGCTGCCTCCATGTTAAGGTAGCAGAGAAACAGAGTGTTCAAAAGTCACAAAACTTTTGATTCTTTTTCATCTTATATCACAGCTGTTATTAACAGCTTCAAACGAATTACAATATAAACGGATAACATATCTGAGAACTGTTTCATATCACAGTAAAAAGTGTGGCTTTTTTAAATGAAGGTACCTTTACTCTGCCTTCGTCTGTGCAATATCTACCAGTCATTTTGAAATGGCATATTATCAGAGTCTCGAAAAAGCTTAATTTTTTAATGGAATTGAAATTTTGTAAGAGCGATGTTTACTTTCTGAACAGGCGCAAAAAAGGTGTAGGTGGCCACTTATAACTTCGTTTCAGTGTATATCAAAACATCTTATTGCATTTTATATCCAAGGGTTTTCCCTACACATGTTTTCCATCTTAGGCCACCAGAGTTGATTCTCTTTTCTAAATTTTAAATTTCCATTTGGTTTATTCTTTATTCTTTTAAAATTTATTATTCAGTATTCTTTATTTGTGCTGCTATTGTTTAGAAATGCTAAGTATTCGTTATTTTTGGGCCTCATTTTTCTCTAATCATGATTTATTTGCTCTTTATCCTCTCTTCATTATAAAATAAGGCCATTATTTTCTAACATTAAATCACATTCCGACATTGTAACTACACTTGAAATCATTGTCCGGATTTTCTTTTATGCAGATCGGTATAAACAATGAGTCACTCAAACGATATTTCTGACAAACAAGGTATTCTGCTTATTTGCTTATTTATGTTATTGTCTCAGAAGATATGCAATAATTCATTTCACATACATGTACAGTATAACCATGAGCAAGTCAGTTCACAAATGTTTTTGTTACCATCTTTATGCTCCCAACTTTGAAAAAGTTGAGGGGCATATTGCTTTGGATTTGTCCATCCATCCGCCTGTCCGTTTGTGTGTCTGTTCAAAATTTTTCTTAATTAGGGTTTTAAAATTTCATAAACGGATTTCTCATCAAAAAATAGCTGACCTATTTTTTTAGTCTGAATTATCTCCCTTTGTGGAGTTATGCCCTTTTTAAAATGTCAGAATGAATTTTTGTAATTGTAATTAAGATATCTCAAAAACTATTACAGCTAGAAACTTCAAACTTGGTCACCTTCCGTCCGTCCGTTTGTGTGTCCGTTCAAACTTTTTTTCGTTAGGGTTTTGAAATTTTCATAAATGGATTCCTCATCATAAAATATCTGACCCATATTTTTTAGACTGAATTATTTCCCTTTGTGGAGTTATGCCCCTTTAAAAGATCAGAATGAAATATTGTAATCAAGATATCTAAAATAACTATTGCAGCTCGAAGCTTCAAACTTGGTCAGCAGATAGAACATGATAAGTAGATTACCTGGTAAAATTATAAAAAAGTTCTTATATTTTTTTCGAGCTATTGCCCTTTACAAAGGATCATTGACGGTTTGGGCCTTATACGCCTATTTTTCTGATTCCCAGAACGCTGCTTTTGAGCTTCTAGTGTATTGCATGTAGTATCAGTGCAATAGGTAATCTAATGGCGAGAGCCAGATAGCAAAATATTTTCAAAATTCCTACGCACTCGAGAGTTATGGCGGGTAGAAAGGGGAGAGGGTCTGAAATTTCATGAAAATAAAAAGTGCTTCAAAAAGTGATTTCTGCACGGTTTCTTGGTTTATTTGGTAGGCATGGTGATATCTATTGAAAATACCATATGCAGAGTATCAACCGATTACGATAATTGATGAAATTATTTTAAAAACAAAATATGTTTTGTAATAAAATGATTTTGGGGAGAGAATTTAGAAGTTACCTGCACATTTGACTACATGTACCGTAAATAATACAAAAATGAAAGCTCAACAAAAGAAATAAATATTTTTGAAGGAAAGAAAGTGTCCCATTTAGCATTGGAAAGTAAAACTGATTCTAACTAGAACCTTTGAATATAACTTTTGCTTTGTTTAAAGGGCATAGCATGTTAAATGTATTTAAAGTGTCCGAATATTTATGGTATATATATACATGTATATCCCTATATGAGACAATATATTGAACACTAAAGTATTTACCTGCTATAACTCTTTGCATGCCAGTGGATAATTTTGTTGTCTGCTAATAGCCTTTTGCAAACAGTTTGAACCCAGATGAAGACCAGCAGAATGTCGGTCTTGATCTGGATCCAAACTGTTTGATACTCCGATGGTGGTCCTGGGTGGTTCATTTTTAAAAACTTAATTTTGAAGAAAGTCAGCAGACGAAAATAAAAACATGAACAATTCCCTAGCATGCAAATAGATAAGTACAGGACGTTAGCAAAAGAATGTGTCATTTAATAACAGTGAGATTTTTTCTGATGCAAAAATGCATAAAACCTTGCTAATTCTACTTTTAATCTTTAAGAACTTTATATTAAACTAGCACAGAATACCAAGCAGTTTAGGAGGTTGGTTCTAGAGAACTTCATTACAGTCAGTTATTTTTTATTTGGTAGAAAAGGCATTTTATTGGCTTAGGCCCCGGGTTTTGGGGCTGCTGAACAGCTTCCCCCCCCCCCCCCCCGTGTGCCAGCAAGCCACTTCCATACAATGTGTAAAATACGGTAACACATATACATGCCAAAGCTTTTGCTGGCACGCGGGGGGGGGGGGGGGGGGGAATGATATTTTAAAAAATGTTTTCGGATTTGTATATATTATAATGTAAAACTGATTGTTCTACCCAAAATTTTACATCTTTGAAGCATATAATATTGAAAACGGATTTCACAGCCATAAAGTACTCAGGTCAGGGTAGCTTTAAGGTGAAGAAAGGGACGATTGGCAAACTTTTATTTTTACTGAAAATTATAGGCATTTACCCATAGCAAGTGTCAATGATCCTTTGGCCATTGAAAACTTCTAATATAGATATCTCAAAAAGTATTACAGCTAGAAGCTTCAAACTTGGTCAACTGATAGAAGATGATAAATAGATTACTTGGTGAAAATATAAAAAAAAACTATTTTATTTTTTGAGTTATTCCCCTTTGTAAATTTGGACATTGAAAACTTGTAATAAAGATATCCCAAAAACGTTTACAGCTAGGAGCTTCAAACTTGATCAGCTGATAGAATACAATGATTAGATTACATGTTGAATAAAAAGATATCTGAAAAATTATAATAGCTAGCAGCTTCAAACAACATGATGGGTAGATTACCTCACAGAGAAGCATATAATTGGGGGCATAGTGTTTCATAAACATCATTTCTAGTTTTACTTTGTTTCAGGGCGCATTCTTTGGGATTCTAGTAACCCACGTAATTGGCGTCATCAGGTTAATATTAGAGATAATATACCCCGTACCACAGTGTGGAGAAACAGACACTAGACCAGTTTTCCTCTCCGGCATTCATAGTTTCTACTTTATTTCAGGGCGCATTCTTTGGGATTCTAGTAACCCACGTGATTGGAGTGATCAGGTTAATATTAGAGATAATATACCCCGTACCACAGTGTGGAAAAACAGACACTAGACCAGTTTTTCTCTCTGGCATTCATAGTTTCACTTTGTTTCAGGGTGCCTTCTTTGGGATTCTAGTAACCCACGTGATTGGAGTCATAAGGTTGATATTAGAGATAATATATCCCGTACCACGGTGTGGAGAAACAGACACTAGACCAGTTTTCCTCTCTGGCATCCATAGTTTCTACTTCTCCCAGATCATGATGGCCATACAAGTGGTTCTTGTGCTGGGTATTAGTTTGTTTA
This sequence comes from Loripinus fragilis, assembly GCA_964019695.1. Taxonomy (NCBI): domain Eukaryota; kingdom Metazoa; phylum Mollusca; class Bivalvia; order Lucinida; family Lucinidae; genus Loripinus; species Loripinus fragilis. The sequence goes on along the minus strand of OZ026531.1, from coordinate 39,570,241 downwards.
CTGGACCAAGGTCAAAGGGAGAGGTAATCATTGGCAAAACTCCCATTACGCAGTTACGCACGTGCGTAATAAAAAGTAGCATTCAAGGGAGGTCACCCAATGTGGTAAAAGTGATTTTCCGTACCATAAGGAACTGCTCTTAAGGGGAAGAATTCGCTCCCTCTGGGAGAAAATTCTTTCCTTTTAGAGAGGTTCCCATATGAAAAGGAACGCAATTGAAGAGGATCACTGCTTGTTCCAGTAGTCTCCCTTTGATGTATCTTTTTCAGCGTTCTGGCTACGCCATTGGTAATTCTTAGCATATATATACATATATACTGTAAATTCAGGAATTTTCGCGAGGCTTTTATTTTCACGACAAGCGTTAAAAATTCTTAACTAGGGTATGATTTACCTACATGTACATCAGTAAACGACAGAGTGATTTTGCATTTTCCTAAGTGTTTAATTTTCGCGAAACTTCGCATCCACGAGATGCGAAGTTTCGTGTAAATAAAATCCTCGCAAAAAGTTTCTGAATTCACAGTTTAACCCATGTAATCAAACTTTCATTTTAACGAACAGTGAAGCTTCCTGAATCCTGAAGACAGATTTTCTCGTCATGAGACCCATATAATTGACCAGTTGTATAATGTACACTCTATGTAAATGAGCATGTTCCAGTAAACGAATTCATTATTGCAATATCAAATGATGAAACAATGGAACCAAAAAGTGTGAGTATGCTTAAGAAATACCACAATCACACATGCACCGTAGACAAATCCACAGCATCGTGAGAAAGAGTAATGTTGAACATTTACAGTAACAAGAAATCCGTAAGACAATAAAAGCAAAGCAACCAGATCTCTCCTCATCTTCTGAAAGATGATTGCAAAACTAGAAAGGACATAAAGTAATGCATAACAAAACAAAGACAAACACAGAACCCCACAACCAATGGGGAGTACATTAAACAATAGATCAACAACAACAAAACCACCACCTTAGAACGGACATCAGTCTAAGCCACCGTGGGGGGGGGGGGGGGCTTAAATGCATTGTACTGGTACCAAATCTTCGCCTTAGAAGCTGTTGCTTTTAAAACACAAAATTGTTTGGCTCGCACGGAGGCTACCTAACTAATACAATGTATCATCACAGAGAAAAATCGAATCAAATTTACACTCTATGATGAAACAAAGAAAATGGCTCATGACTCATTGATAGTGAGAGTTAAAGAAAACCTCAAGTTGAGCTGCGGTGGGCCCAGCCGACGACAAGCATCAGGCACCAACCAACGGATTAAAATTTTACGTCAGGGCCGTCATTGATTTTTGAAGCCTGACACAGAGTCGTGCAATTAGAGAGGACACCATAGCTATAAACTGTGTTTGCGTTTACAACTAAGTATGCAGACTGTCGCCTGATATCCATGTTATATCCAACTCTTTCATAACGTTTAATAATTCTGCCATGTTTAGCCTGTGGGTAATGATTGTGGAATGTCCAGGACAAAATAAAAACAAACACATAAAATGGGAGCAGCAACAACCAATGAATAAACAAAATCAGGATCGCTGCCTTAAAATGGATGACAGTTGCAGACAACGCGGATAGGGTTGGGGGCTAAAATATATATTACATCGAGGATATACTTTGATAACGTGACGCTGACGTCACAGAAACCATGCCAACACAATAATAAGAGTGTTTGCAACAAACCAAACGGTTATAAATGAAGTTTATGCTTTTTCAATAAAATATCGCTATAGCCCCAACTGGAAAATTACAAGTGCCATAGGTGCTAGCTATATCATTATGACCCCCCTATGAAATTACTTGTAACCCCCACCACCCCCTGTGGAATATCCCTTGGTATAAACAATTGGGCTCCACTGTAAAATAAGTGGAAAGCTAAAAAATACGTTGTCAGATTTTTTTTGTCAGTTGGGCTAAGTGCCCCCTTACGAAAATTTCAGGACCTCCCCTCCCCGCTTTTTGAGGCACAAAAACAGTGTTAGTGGGTAAATTACTCGTCTTGTTTGCAAATAAAATTCAGTGTATACACTGATTACAGGCTTCAGAAAAACCACACTTGTAGCTGTAAAAATGTTTTTAATATTTTCTAATCCAGCTGTTTGAACATTATAGGTTTTAAGCTCTCTTTGAGAACCCACAGCATAGTTTTAGCGGAGGAATAAGATAATATTGTTTGATAACACACACTTAACTGTAGCTCTGCTGATCTTTCTTCCTAGCTGAAGGGAACCACGTGGTCAACCAGGCTACATAGTTCTGATAAAACAGCCCTAAGCTATACCGACGACGTTGGAAAAGAACATGAAGTAAAACTGACCGTATTAGGAAAGGAAACAAATCTTGATGACGAGCAAAGTGGTGAGTGTCAATGGCGTAGCCAGAACGCTGAAACAATTACGCACATCAAAGGGAGACTACTAGATCAAGCAGTGATTTTCTTCAATTGCGTCCCTTTTCAAAATGGATTTTCTCTTAAAGGAAAGAATTTGCTCCCAGAGGGAGCGAATTCTTTCCTTTATGAGCAGTTCCTTATAGTATGGAAAATCACTTTTACCATATTAGGTGACCTCCCTTGAATGTTACTATTTTTATTGCGCACGTGCGGAACTGTGTAATCGGAGCTACGACAATGAGTGTCATTTCTAACCCATTTTCCCAAAAATTGAAAAGCAAGTGAGTATGACCCCCAGGTGAGGTACTCTCAATTTTTCTTCATACGTAGGCATTGGCCCAACATCTACCGTTTACCAAAAAAAAAATATCGGGAATATCAAGCAACCCAAAAAAATATTTAAAAATTTTGCAATCCCCAAAAATATCCCCATTCTGTACATTTACCTTAAGAAAAGACCCTAAAACACATAGAAAAGACCCTTAAAACTAGTCCAATTTTGTGATGACCCCCAAAAAATGTCCACACAATCTTCATACCCCCAAAAATATCATTTATTTCTGAAAACCCCAAAAAATATTGAAATTCATATTTTTAAACCCCAAAAAATGGCCTGAGCCTACGTATGTATCAAAATATCAGTGCCCCCCTTGAGGTATGACCAGGCAGGAAATACCACAATCACAGACCAGCACACGGCACTGCAAGGAATTATCACAGAGTGGTGAGTATCGTATATAAATTATCTAGAAAACGGATTGTTCAGAAAAAGAGAATTTACATCATTTGAAAATTGCAGAAAACAAGTGAGTAGGGTAAAGACGGGTGTATTCGGATGGTCAACTAAATTCGGACAGCGACCTTGTTTGTTTCATATTTAAATTATTGTAACAAAAATAAATTAAATTAGCAAACAGTGAAAATCCTGATGAGACGGCTCATTACTATAAGGAGCCGTCTCATCTGGATTTTCACTGTTTGCAAATCTATGTCCGAATTTACCTGATGTCCGAAGTTACTCGACTTTACCCTATAACCAGAGAATGGCACAATAACCGACCACAGATTAACCCATGGCACCTCGAGGAAGAGACACAGAACAGAGACAGCCATATAACAGTAAGAACACAATTAAAGGAAAGCAACCTGTTCTGATTTTAGAAAACCGTTTTAATGCTCAACTCAACTGAGATTAAAATTTGTCCTGCTCATAAGTGTTAAAATGCCAAAAATTGTTGGCATTTAACGCTTATGAGTAGGATAAATAATGTGATTTTGAAAAGCAAGAGAAATCTTTGTTTTTCAGTATTTTTTCATTATCAGTTTAATTTCATGTGCACTTGGGTTAAGCATGAACATGTTCTTATAACCTCAGGACCATCTCTCTCTTCCTGGTCTTCCATTGTTGCTTTTTTGTTATAAACATATATTTATTTATTTATAAATAGAAAAATGGAGGTTTAGATGATCAAACTTAACCGTTTGTTGTATTTTGTCTGGGTAAGTAATGATGAATCAGAAGAGATCTGTACTAATATTTAATACACTGAATATCACCCAGCTCCTGATTTTATTTTGTTCTTGCAGTCATCATTTAAGATATACCAGGGTCTGGATGGGGTATAATGATTAGTGAATAATGGCCCTTTTTATAATGAATAGTGAATAATGAGCAAAAAAAATAATGAATAGTGAATAATGAGGGACTAAAAATTAATGAATAATCCTATTTTTTTTAATTAATTGAAGAAACAATTAATGAATAGTGAATAATCAGATTTCTTTGCCACTTTTTTTTTACTTTTAATGAATAATTGGTCTTGTTTTAATGAATAATCCAAAATTTAAATGAGATGAATAATGGGCTAAATTTTTAATGAATAGTGAATACCAGACCCCCCATCCAGACCCTCATATACACACACAGCTATCTAGTGGAGCTAGAGCAAAAATATTGAAAACTATGAACATAAACAAACAAATTAGCCAACATAATCATAAACTAAAAGTGAAGCTTTTTGATATTTTCTATAATTTATACAATTTCAGAAAATCTCATGGAAGATGATGATGTAACAAAGCAAACGACAGAGTTGGATATTTCCTCGAAGAAAGGTTTCACAAAATTGATTCTCACCATATGTGGAATATCTGAAGTGAAGGAGGAATCGCAAATAGACATACCCATTGAAAAACGAAGGACTTTCCTCACAGAATCGTCAGGAAAAGTGCGATATTTGAACAAAACACTCGCCATTGTTTTGATTGCAACAATAGCATTTTTGATTGGTTACTATAAATAGCCTAGCAAGATATATCAAGTATCATGAATGACAAAGTTCATGTGGCTGCGATCATATGACTGTATGTACCACTATCACACCGGATAGGCGGCAAGCAAAAACATAAATACTGTCGACGAGCGTAGATAAAAAAATCGTTAGAAACAGGGTTTTCAATTGCCATTTGTCGCCAAACTGGCGACAAATGGCAATCGAAAACTCTGCTTCTAGCAATTTTTGATCCGCGTTTGTCGATTGATAAGAGCGTTTTTCGATAATATCGCCTATCCGGTGTGACTATGGACCACGAAATGCAGTAGAGTTATGCACTGATATATCTAACAATACTTTGAAATTCAGGACAATTGAAAATGCAATGCAATCTCCATGCAATGCCTAGTCCTAGTCGAAAGCTTGATTATGGGAAGTTCATGTTAATATGATTTGATTTGACAGAAAGGATAAAGCGTCTTGCATTAAAATATGTGTAATACATTGCAGTGTAGATGGATAGAAAATGGCGTAGCCAGAACGCTAAAAAAGATACGCACATCAAAGAGAACTTTTATTGTTTAAGATCTGTGCCCCACACTTTAAAGTCATGTTTCAACCTGTATTAACCCATAAGCAACTCACATGTTACTACATTGTTAATGCACGGATTTTGTATTTTAGATGCACTCCTAAAATACAATAGCCACTACATTTTACGACAGCTGGGCAGCATACCGCTTTATATTGGACTTGGTTCTGGAACACGAATCATGGATTTATGAAAATGTCCAACCACCTGTTGAGAGTGATTGACAGAGAAACAGTGACAAAATATAATGCCATATACTTTTCGTATAAGATAAATGTATCATTGAATTTATGCATTGAATTGAAATTCACGCGGTCTACCTGGAGATGCTTTTGCTTGCGGGTTTTAACATCTCCCTCAGGACTTGGCAAACGTTTATACATTTTTGTAATGCATAAAACATGGTTGATCCCTGTTTGGCTTATATGTGGTACGTGATTGTGTGGCTCAATATATGACAGAAGAACGACATTTATGATTATTTCGTTTTCAAAATCATGTGCAATTAGGTGACTTGTAGATCCTCTAAAAGGTTTTAAAAATCAACAACCCGAGGCTATAAAACTTTCTTTCGTGCTCAACTCACATAAGACCAGGACGTTTGCTATGGTCATATTTTAAATGCCAACAAAAGCTTGGGTTTGCTTTCAGCGCATATTGGTTTGTGTAGTCATTGGAATGGAAAGAAAAATGACAGTATTTACCCCGGCATCCAATTTAGGTTACCTTGCACCCCCCCCCCCCCAGGACAATTTTTCATGGGTGCCAAATTGTTCATTGGGACCCACTGGATGGGAAACGAAGGTGTCCTCAAAAACATTTTGGTTTGGGCTATGTGAAATTGCATGGTTTCTATTCCAACCCATAGCGAATTTGAGAAGGGGGGTCTGCCTATAAAATTACTCATATCTCAGCTGTTACTTATCCTAGACTACTAAACTTAATACCAAATTAAAGCTTAGACATATGCCTATTACCCCCTTGTTGCATATGGAAATTATCTAATTTGCATATTCATAAATATTTATGAAAACATAAAAAAAATGTGTTTCACGAATGGGGGTATACGTACAAGATCAGTAATATCTCAGCTGCTTTTCGTCGTAGAGTACTAAAATTTGTACTAAAATAAAGCTAAGACATAGGCCTTTCATTCCATGGTCAAATACGCAACGTACCTTATTTGCTTAATTTGCATATTCATGAATATTAATAAAAACGCGAAAAAAAAAAGGGAAAATCATTACAAATATAAATAAGCTGATTTCATCCCAATATTGTTATTGTTGCATGTTTTAATATTATCAATGTTACAATTTGACATGGCCAATCATCCAGTGGTCCTATATGAATATTATCTCATTTGAATATTCATGAAAATGCATGAAAACTTAAAAAAAAATGAGGGAAAATCACGTAAAAACTATAAGCCTAGGGGAGGAGTTAAGGTACGATCTATCCTGCACTCCTAGGGCCTTTTAAACTCATGCCAAATTGTTCAGCGGGACCCTCAGAATGTGAAATGAAGTTCTCCTTACAAGAAATTAGGTATGGGCTACGTGAAAATGCATGGTTTCCATGGCAACCGCTTATATGATTCTCGAGATTGGGGGGTAGGCCTACAAATTCAATCATATCTAGGGTTCTATTTATCCTAGAGCACTAAAATTGATGTCAAATTAAAGCTTAGACACATGTTTTTCTTCCTGTGGCCAGATTTGTATATCATATAATTTGCATATTTATGAATATTAATGAAAACCTACAAAAATGAAGTAAAATCATAAAAAACAACATAAATGAACATATTTCAGCACAAAAACATCATCAAACCACCATTTTTGCCAGTTTTTATATCCTCAGTGATTCAATTTGATAAGTTATTTCATCCAGTGGTCCTATATGAAAATTATCTCATGGTCCTATGTGAAAATTATCTCATTTGCATATTCATGAATATAAATGAAATTTTAAAATGATTGAAAAAAGCATGGGTAAACTATAGTATGCAACAGGGGTAATCAGACCTAAATTGAACACATCAGACATTTTATTATGGGCATAAATTTGTCCAATAGGACCACTTAAATGTAAAAAAATATTGTCCCCAAAAATAAATGTTTTTTGGGTTTTTGAAATTTCATGGTTTCCATGGCAACCCATTATACCGACTGTAAAGATTGGGGGTATACGTACAAAAAATACTCATATCTTAACAACATCTCATCCTAGATTACTAAACATGGTACCAAACTAATCCCTGGACATAGCAGTTTAATTTGGTAGTTAGATATGCAAATTATCTAATATCCATATTCATGAATATAAATAAAAACTTTAGAAATGAGAGATTATATCTCGGAAAAATTAAGGGGTGTATGTATAAAATTACCAATATCTCAGCAGCTATGCGTCCGAGCGTATCAAACTTGGTGCCAAGTAAATGCTTAGACATAATACTTTTACCTTAAGTTCAGCTTTGAAAAATAGTTAACATAAATAATTATGAATTTTAATTAAAACAGAAAAAACAAATGAAATTTCGCGGAAAAATCAAAGGGGTGCACTTACAAATCTAATAATATCTCAATTGCTAAGTGCCCTAGAGTACCAAAATTGGTTTTAAACTAATGCTAAGACAATAGTATGTTTAACAAATCATCAAATTTTAAAAAGGTCATATTATAATATTCATGAATATCGATGAAACCATGCGCATTTTGAGAATAATATTTGAAAATGAAGGGGATATACCTACAAAATTACTTATATCTCAGCAACTTAGAGCCCTTACGTAGCAAACAAGGTGCCAACTTATTGCTATGATACAGCCCTTTATCTCAATGGTAATATTTGCCAGTTGTTGCATTTACATATTCATGAAAATTAATATAAACATTAGAATAAAGAGAAAAATCGCCGAAAAATGAATGGGTATACCTACAAAATTACCAATATCTTAGCTGCTAATTGCCATAGAGTAGCAAACAATATACTTAATTTAAGTCTATGCATAGCAGTTTTACCTAGTGGGAAGATATAAGAATTAACTAATTTGTTTAATATCAATATTAATAAAAACTTTAAAAATACAAGTAAAAAATGTATACAAATTGATAGCAGTGTACTTACAAAATTACTCATATCTCAGCTGTTATAAATTTTATCCTTTTTTCTTTTACTCAATTTTACTTAGGATTATGTTGTTTGATATGGTACCAAGCTTGTTACTATTGGGCAATTGGAAGCCAAGATATGAATCACTTTGTAGCTATACCCCCTTAATTTTCCTGTATTTTCTCTTAATTTCTCATGTTTTCATCAATATTCATGAGAATTTAAATTTGATGTGTTATAAATTGGATCATTTTGGTAAACATGTTGTGTCTATGCATTGACTTAAAATCAGGTTTGGCACTATTGGGCACTTAACTACTGAGATATGAGTAATTTTAGAAGTGCACCCCCTTGATTTTTCCGCAATTTTTCTTTCATTTCTTCTGTTTACATTAAAATTCACGAATATTCATGATAAATATTTTTCATATTATACCTTATGGTAAAAGTACAATGTCTAAGCATTAAATTGGCACTAGGTTTGATACACTGGAACACACGGTAGGTGAAATATTTGTCATTTTATATGTACATCCCTTAATTTTTCTAAGATTTTTTCTTTAATTACAAAACTTTTCATTAATATTCATAGAAATGCAAATGAGATAATTTTCATATAGGACCACTGAATGAAAGAACTTATCAAATTGAATCACTGAGGATATAAAAATTGGCAACAATGGTGGTTTGATGATGTATTTGTGCTGAAATATGTTCATTTATGTTGTTTTTTTATGATTTTACTTCATTTTTGTAGGTTTTCATTAATATTCATAAATATGCAAATTAGATGATTTACAAATCTGACCACAAGAAGAAAGACATGTGTCTAAGCTTTAATTTGACACCAATTTTAGTGCTCTTGGATAAGTAGAACCCTAGATATGATTGAATTTGTAGGCCTACCCCCCAATCTGGAGAATCATATAAGCGGTTGCCATGGAAACCATGCATTTTCGCGTAGCCCATACCTAATTTCTTGTGAGGATAACTTCATTTCACATTCTGAGGGTCCCACTGAACAATTTGGCATGAATTTAAAAGGCCCTAGGAGTGCAGGATAGATCGTACCTTAACCCCTCCCCTAGGCTTTTAGTTTTTACGTGATTTTCCCTCATTTTTTTTAAGTTTTCATGCATTTTCATGAATATTCAAATGAGATAATATTCATATAGGACCACTGGATGATTGGACCTGTCAAATTGTAACATTGATTATACTAAAACATGCAACAATGACAATATTGGGATGAAATCAGCTTATTTATATTTGTACTGATTTTCCCTTATTTTTTAGCGTTTTTATTAATATTCATGAATATTCAAATTATGCAAATAAGGTATAATGCATATTAGACCATGAAATGAAAGGCCTATGTCTTAGCTTTATTTTAGTACAAATTTTAGTACTCTACGACGAAAAGCAGCTGAGATATAATTGATCTTGTACGTATACCCCCATTCGTGAAACACATTTTTAATCTTTTCATAAATATTTATGAATATGCAAATTAGATAATTTCCATATGCAACAAGGAGAAATTAGGCATATGTCTAAGCTTTAATTTGGTATTAAGTTTAGTAGTCTAGGATAAGTAACAGCTGAGATATGAGTAATTTTATAGGCAGACCCCCCTTCTCAAATTCGCTCTGGGTTGGCATAGAAACCATGCAATTTCACATAGCCCAAACCAAAATTTTTTTGAGGACACATTCGTTTCCCATCCAGAGGGTCCCAATGAACAATTTGGTACCCATGAAAAATTGTCCTGGGGGTGCAAGGTAACCTAAATTGGATGCCGGGGTAATTTATTATGTATATCTTTAATTTGTGTGGCAGCAAATTATTATGTAAATGTGTTAGAGGTGACCATGGCACGCTTTCATAATTGTGTTAATGCTTTACATAGTCAACATTTTTTTCATTCATGTCAGACCCTAAGGGTAAAACGTCTTGCATTAGAACACGTGCAACACAATGCAGTGTATATGGATAGAAAGATGTCTGTAAATCGGAACTGCCTCTGCCAATTCCGCGAAATTCCGTGGAATCAGACCACTGATGACACTTATGTACAACGAGGATCTATATTGATAACGCGGGTGATAACGTGATGCTGACGTTTTATAACGTGACGCTGACGTCACAGAAACCATGCTAACCCTTAAAGCGCCAAGAAAAAAATGCATTTGAAAATGTCGTCTGCTGAAGTCGTCTGCTGCAAATAATTGCCTTGCATTACTGACGAATTAAGTATTGAAGCAAACAGCGTGGCCCCAGAACAGACTGATCCTATAGGAGCAGTCTGGTCTGGGTCCACACTGTTTGTGTTTATGTGTTTGTTTGTTTTTTTTTTCAAAAAGATATCGCTATATATATTAACTTCATTTATTCAGCTGAATAAACTTTTCTGGTAATCAGACAAATATATTTTACCATGCTAAACAACTAATTTTCCTTACGCCTGTTCGGGCGAACAAAATGGAGCTTTTTCTTACATAGTACCTACGTACACCTGAGGCTTGATTCAATTCTCGAATTGTGCCAGATTTTCCAGAATTGGATGTCTGTATGACGAGATGTCTTCAAGCGCATCACCTCTGACATGAATAATTCAGGAGACAGATCGAGAGACGGACAGATGGATCAGTGTACCTCATGATAAGTCGTTCTGGCATTACAGCACAGCTCTGATAAATAATTCATTCAACAAACGAACATCTTACCTCACATCCCAAATGCCTGAATAATCCTACTACGACTTTGAGAAACTCAACAGAATTTACAAATACTAAAATTATTACCTTTATGTAATTTGTCTTATGAAGTGCAGAATGTCTTCAAATAAGTTCCCACCTGTTGACAGAGCGTGTGTTAACCTATAAGAGAACAATCATGAATAATATACAGTTCTAAATTGAGTAAAAATAACAAAATACATGTACATGATACTTAAACATCCTGTATGCTTGTGGGAACGAGACAGACTGGATGGTACTATTCAATTGGATGTAAAAACATTTGATGTAAGCATTAAGATGTCTCTATTAAGAAATTTTTAAGAATAAACATTGACGAAAATGTAAACTGGAGTACCCATTTAGAGTATATTTGCAAAAATCTTATCAAAAATCTAATTACTACACCAGTTTTTTTTGTGTTTTAACAGGACTTGAGTTAAGAGTTCGTAACGAAATTTTTATTTTCTTATTTCCCAACCAAAACATATGCTGTGAGAACCCAAAACATGTGTTAAATATGATGGGTAAGAAAATATGCCATGTAGAATCAAGTATAACAAAGTTGTAATTAATTATAAGGCACTCAATAATATGACACAAGATTACATAATTAGGTTGCTAACACCAACATCATAGACACGCTCTCTTAATTTGCAATCAGGCGAAAACGGTGCATTGTACAATGTGCCTTTTGCGTACTATACTAAACAACGGTACATTTTCTTGCTCTGCTTCACGACTATGGAATTTGTTGCCTCTGGAAATCCGCTACAAATGGGCCAGCAGAGAGAATAGCTATAATATTATACTTATTTTCTGCGATGAATTATGATATTTCTCTCAGTGTGTAGCACGACACTTTGTCTTTTTGACCACAGTGGAGACATAATCCATATAAATATTTTGACGTCTGTGAGGGTAACAAGAACTCATAGAACCCCTATACGGAGTGTACTGCAGCGTCTGGCGATTTATATACGCTATTTGATGATTAAGGGCGTCAGACGTTGCAGTGCTAGGCGCGCACGCCGCATTCGTGGGTTCAACCCTCACAGACGTTATATTTTTTTTCTTTTGGCAAGTTAAGATATATACTCCAATGAGCGATTAACTAAGGCACCGACCAAAGGGCACTTGGGTCCTGGTCCATCTGTAGCGGATTAATGCTGCAACAGAGCTCCAGATGAATAGAAAATAAAAAAAAATTCACAAGGCAGGCAGAGGCTGGGATTTGTCTGGCCATAGGATAAGTTGAACCAGTGACGTTTTCTTAGTTATTATAGACGAAAACAATTGAGTCTTTCTATGTCAGTTTCAGCAACCAAAAATAACGAAATATCAGCCATGCACATTGAAAATAGAATACAACAATGTCTGACATGAAAATCTATACAACACATTATATAATCAGGGGTGGGTCTAAGGTCTGGTCTCACCCTATGTCTCTTAAATGTTATTATTTACTAGGCGTCAGCAGGTCTTCTGTTCCCTTGTTCGCAGATAACTGTCTCCTGTGAGGGTACCAATAGGGTACCTCTGAAACCAGTAACCAGTAAGATTTTGGCCAAAAAAAATCTGTAATCAATAAAATTTAGACACAAAAATCAGTAATCAGTAAAATTTCGGCCAAAAAATCAGTAATCAGTAAAAGATTTGGTCAAATCAGTAAATTTCCTTTGGGTTGAAAATAATGATTTTCTTACCATTTAATTCATTTTATCTAGATCAAAGAGTAGTGCATCTCTTTCAGAGTTCCAGCAAGTGTCTTTTTGCATGCATATTCGACCCAGATTGCCCTGCGATTCGTAAGACGAATTCGCTAACCGTTAAGATGCATCATTCCGCTATTCGGGGTTTTTTTTTGGCGTAAAATTCGCCAATTTATTATATTTTTTCGTAAAAAATTGGCTAATCACTAGCAACGCTCATTCCGCTATTCGATAAAAAAATCCTTAAAAAATCACTGATCATCAAATTTTAGGGCCATAATTTGCCAATCGGTAAATTTTAGGGCCATAATTTCTCAAATCAGTAAACCCCTTGGCACCCTCACATATTCATGACTTCTTACTTTGCAAAAAGACACCCCTAGCTTAATAAGAACATTGGAAGCCAATTAGCAAATAAAATTTATTGTGGCCAAGTGTCACTCTATGAAAGTGACTCAGCATCACCATCACAAGCAAATTTATTTTGATTATTTCTTACAAAACTGCAATTTGAAAAATGTTTAGTCAGCAAAAACAAGCTTGGTATAACTATCTATGATAGCATGAATTGCAATCGGAACTGCCTCGGCCAAATTCCGCGAAATTCTGTGGAATCAGAACATGGATGTACATCGAGGAACTACTTTGATAACGAGGAACTACTTTGATAACGCGGGTGATAATACAACGTGACGCTGACGTCACAGAAACCATGTTAACACAAAAACAAGTGTGATTGCAGCAAAACAAACGGCTCGATTAAATTCATTTATTTTGCTGATTAAACTTTTCGGATTATCAGAATAATCGATTTTAATAGAGCTGAACCCACATGCTGCAGAACTAATTTTCCATACGCCAGTTCTGGCTAATAAAATGGAGCTTTTGGAACATAGTACTACGCGTAATGCTCCTTACATACACGCGAGCCATGGTTCGATTATCGAATTGTGTCGGACTTCACCGAATGTATGGATTGGGGTCAGCAGATCTCTGAAAACTCTTCCAAACACTTTGTTCCTTTCGGAGGAATATGGCTTTTGGACCTATGAATATAAGAATTTATCATGAGTGTGAGGGTAGGATAGAAAAATTCGTCCCTTGGATCGCCGTTTGGCATCACGAGGCTTTTCCCCAAACTGTTCCCCATTGCATTGGAATTGTCTTTATCCTTCTTATAGGTCACTTCCCAGACCCCAGAGGAGTTTGGGGCAACTCATGTTTGGCGACACACAGGTAAGTTATGTCAGTGGCATTCTTTGCTGCTGTTCCACAACATTTTTTATCTAAATTTCAAACATTAACACTCCCTGGCATAATGTACAGCACTGAGCGAGCCAGTAAATAAAGAAAAAATAAAAAAGTGATTCCTTCACGCCAACTTTTTAAAAAAAGAGAAGACAAGTAAATAGATATGTTATATATTTTTGGAAAGCTTGGCCTATGTCGAACTACCTAACCAAGGTTAATCTTGCATTGTTTTACATACGTTTCCAAGCAAAATCACTGGTAAAAAGGTTAATTATCAAGCATGTTAAACAATTCAAACGCAAACTCGAAATAGATTCGTAGTATCAGTCTTTATTGTATAGGTGTAAAATATTTCCATGGTGCAAGTTATCAACAATCTCGGTATGTACGTGTTAAAGATCGTCTAAGATCTTCATGTATGTGTCTTAATAAAAGATCTTCATGGGCTAAGTATCTCAGCTATTCATAGGGTATGTGCTTAAGATCTTCTTTGGTTATGAATGGGTATATGTCTAAAGTATACATACATACATACATACATACATACATACATACATACATACATACATACATACATACATACATACATACATACGTACGTACGTACGTACGTACATACATACATACATACATACATACATACATACATACATACATAAGTATTTCAGTCGCTACTGTGACTATGCAGACTTTGGCGGACCAAAACTTGACACAAATGGTTACAGAACCCACCAGGTATGAGAATGTACTTGATATCGTCTTAACAAATAATTCAACGCTTTTCAAAAAGTCTGAAATCATGCCTGGTCTCTTGGATCATGAAATTGTGTATATTGAAGTGAGTATTAAACCCCAAATAATGCCTCAGAAGCCAGATGTTATGTCAAAATATACGGAAGCTGACAACGAGTCAGTCAACAAATTACAGGAAGGTACTGACAAATTTGTTCCTAAGAAAACCATCAGTAGTAAACTCTTCAGTGGATGACTCGTGACATATAGCAAAGTATTAGAAAAAGAGACAAACTGTACCGTTTATATTACAAAACAAAACCCCTAAAGACCCGGGGAAATATCTCCAAAGAGCACAATCTTAATATTATCATAGATGATACTGAGAAGGAATACTTGGAATCATAAAGACTGAAGATGGGGCAGATACTGGTAAGGCTTTTCAATTAGCTAGAAAGCTCTATACCATGGAGGCTATCACACAAATTAGATTATCACGGGATAAGAGGGTCCTCCCACAAGTCGATCAACTCGTGCTTCTCTGGGTGCACTCAACAGGTAGTTTTAGAATGCCAAGCCTCAGATCATCCAGTCCCAGTATTTTCAGGTGTCTCCTATGGGTAGGGCTGATCCTGTTCCTTATCTTTATAAGTGATCTGCTGGATAACATCAGGTATTCTATTCGCAGACAACTGTGTCCTATATAGGACTGTTTGACCCTGCAAGAAGACCTCACTAGCTAACGGCAATGGGAAGCCGACTGGCAAATGAAATGCAATTTGACCAACATCACTCTTTGAGTTTGACTCGACAAGCAAACACTTTTTGATTACTCCCTACACAACCAAATTTTGGAAAACGTTCAGTCAGCAAAATATCTTGGTATAACCATCACTGCTTAAATGAAAAGGGTCATCGCCTGGATATACATATCATATCATATCAGACATTTCTTTCTAAGCAATTAAGACGCTTGGCTTCATTCGCAATAATTTGGCTTTAGCACCTGGAAGTACTAAGGAAGGTAAGAAAGAAGGCAAAGATCAGGAATCGATACAATCAAATACCACACCTGACCAAGAACACCACATGGCAAAGTGGCAAAACCACAAGTAAACATCACATACATGAGAGCCAAGAGATTAGCCCTTTCTCAGCAGGTGACCACAAGGCTGCAATGAACAGTCAAGAAAGCATGACAAACACGAAACATAAATAACAAAAGTGATCCACAAAAGAAGCACCGCCTTGGAACGTCAGTAAAAATATTTTTACTGGAAGGCTTAAACTAGTTTTATGATACCAACCTTACCCTTATTTCAGATGTGGATAAGACTAATAGATGTTCGGTTCGCATGAAAGATCCCTTACTTAGTGATGTATCATCTCCTATTAAATACAAATGGAGATATAAAAAGGAGATAAAACAAAGATAAGAATACAACTGAATACTGGAGTATAAGAAATCCAACAGTTAAAGGTGGGCCCAACTACAGACACAACATTAGGCCCTAACTCTCATATCTATAGATAAGTCTTTAAAGTAAGAAATATGGCAAAATTCAGGAATCGATACAACCAAGCACCACACCTGACCCAGGATACCAATGGTAAAGTCACAAACGAGAGCCTAGAGGTCAGCCTTTTCCCAGCAGATGACCACAATGCGTCAATAAACAGACGCGCACGAAAGCATAACAAAAACAAGACAGAAATAACATAAATGATCCACAAAGGAAGCGCCACCTTGGAACGGTCAGAAAAATATTTTACTGGAGAGCTTAAAACAGTTTCACGGCGTGCCAACCTCACCCTCAGTTCAGATGTGGATCAAGACACATAGATGTTTGGTTTGCATGAAAGAGCCCTAACTTATCAATGCATCATCTGCTAGAACATATAAATCAAGATAAAAAAGGAGATAAAGCAAAGATAAGGACTCAACAGTAAATAAAAAGAGATTCCTGAGCAAAATGAATCCAACAGGTAAACCCAGGTGGGCCTGACAACAGCCAAAGCATCTGGCCCCGACCATCTCATCAATTTAAGTCAGAACCATCTTAGAATCTGAGGTACAATCCGCCGGCGTACAATTAAAGAGGAAAGCAAAGTTGCCAACCGTGATTGGATTGACCACCAAGCATGCAGTCTGTTGCAATACATAATGTTATAACCAATCTTCTTATAATGAGAAATTATTTTAATAAACTGCGCTGAAAAATAATTAGAGCCAACAATCTTCTTTAATTTATGCACTAAGTCGTCGTAAAATTCTGGTTGCGAAAGCCCCTGGCACAAGAGAGATTTAAGTCTAATATTGAATTTAGATATCAAATCATAGTATCGGCTGTAAAATTTAGAAAATGTTTTGCCAAGTTTATGATACCGATAGCCTTGTTTGAGATGTTTCTGAGTTAACAGTTTATTGTGAGTGTTAAAGTCAGCAACATGGCTAGATGCTCTAGCAAATCGGATGAGTTGAGAAACATTTATAAACTCCATAGGATGTAGAGCGAGGAACATCACCATCTAAAGAGAAGGGGCAAAAACTTGGGTTTGGCCTAAACTAGAGTATGCAGCACCCATTTGGAGCTCTTACTAAAAATTTCAGATTAATCAGGTAGAGAAAATTCAGAGGACGTTAGCCCGTTGGACATGCAGGAGATGGCGTAACACAAGTAGTAGCGATATGCTTTATGAGCTTCAGTGGTCCTCTCTTTGAGGCACGTAGGGATTGGTCCTCCCTGTTTCTCTTTCACGAGATTCATTGCGGTGGTGTTTCTATTGAAAAAGACAAGTACTTGACCCCTGCTCACAGTTTGAAAACTAACACATCATCACATAGTGCACAATATTGTAGATGCCAGACAAACAGTGATGCCCTGAAGCATTCTTTTTTCCCCTGAAGTATTCCACAGTGTAATAGTTTTTCTCCTTCAGTGGTCAATACCCAGACCAGAGAGGAGCTTAGGGCACTCCCAATTTAGTAAAAAGCCTCAGCCAAATGGCATTTTAGTGTTTTACACAGGATCAATGCACTTCTATGAAACAGGTCGCAGACTGTCGTTTTGGAAAAAGAGAAGCCTGTTAGGTCCAATCTTATTTTAGTCTTCATAAATGACCTATCAGATAACATCAGGTCAAGGGTAAGGCTATTTGCTGAAGGCACAGCAGTTTATCTGGCTGTATCAAACCTGGAACATGATATATTTATACTCCAAGAAGACAGGTTAGCAAAATGATCTTAAGAATGGGACAGCGAATTTAACCGCAGCAAATGCACTATTATTCACGTAACACGCCCCAAGTATGCAGTCATCTTTCATTACACCCTATAAGTAGTTCCAAGTAACTGGGAGTGCTTTTAAACGATCCCCTCACCTGGAATGATCACATCCAGAACACAATAACCTTAGCAAACAAGGGTCTTAGGCTTCCTGAGAAATGTCCCAACGAAAAACCAAAACATCAGAGAAGTAGCTTATAGAAAACACGAGTTCATCCAATACTTTAGTACTCATCCCCTGTTTAGAGCCCTTACACTTAATCAAGCATCCATAGAATCGAAATGGCTCAAAGGAGTGCTGCACGCTGGACTCCGTGCCATTTCTCTACCTGTGATAGTGTTTCAAATATGCTAGGTGAACTTGGGCGGAGATCTTTTGAGGATATGCGTACAGACTCTCAATTATGTCTGAGACTTTTATAAGATTGTGCATGGTCTTGCTGCAGTGACTGTGACACTCCCACCATATGATGTGTATGCCCAGGTGTTTACATGACATTCAACATCACACACTCTAGCATATAGACAAAATCCACATAGTTGCAGATTACTTAGTGCGCCTTCTTCCCCCTCGTCATTGTCCAGTGGAATAGGCTGTCTCCAGTCGCAGCATTGCTGCCAGATATTGACATGTTTCGAGTGGCAGTAAGCAGTATGACACACTCCAAGCCTTGGACTGGAAGCATTGTTTTAAGCCTTTATCGTTGTATTTTCAGGGGGTGTTCTGCCTTCCTCTTAGGACCGAATTTCGGCCCCGTTCCCAGTCGAAAATAGCGACCTTTTTCCCCAATCCCATAACTGTTTACCCAATTAAGAAAAGTAAAAAAAAAAAAAATAGAGCCAACTACTACTTATGAGAACCAATGGCCCATATCAGAATGATACTTAAACATTTGTGCTTGGCATATAACAATCTAAAATAACTTGATTTGGAGCTCGAGGATACATAAATTTTTGCTCTGATTGTTATGTTTTATGTCATTCATTTTTCCCAATGTTGACGTTAAGTCGATCATTTTTCCCAAATTTTGGCCAGGGGCCTTTTCCCAAAATTGCTGGATAACGCCCTGACTTTGTCTTAATCAGACTTTTAATGTTTTTACCTATCATATTTATTTCACTCTCGCTTGTTTTTATCCATCTATCAGTTCATTTTCCTCAAAATTTCAAAATCAGCACTTCCTGGCATAATGTTTCAAATGGGGTGAGCCTGTAGTCAGAGAAGGAAAAGTCTGTGAGTAATTTAGTTTTTACCTTTCACTGCACTGTCGCCCAGTCTGAAGCACACCATAGCACATAGTCTCCGCGAGAAAAGATAGATAGATAGATAGATAGATAGATAGATAGATAGATAGATAGATGGATGGATGGATGGATGGATGGATGGATGGATGGATGGATGGATGGATGGATGGATGGATGGATGGATGGATGGATGGATGGATGGATGGATGGATGGATGGATGGATGGATGGATGGATGGATGGATGGATGGATGGATGGATGGATGGATGGATGGATGGATGGATGGATGGATGGATGGAAGGACGGACGGACGGACGGACGGACTGATGGACGGAAGGACGGACGGACGGAAGGAAGGAAGGAAGGAAGGTAGGTTGGTAGGTAGGTAGGTAGGTCGGTCGGTCGGTCGGTCGGTCGGTCGGTCCGTCGGCCGATCGATCGATCAATCGATCGACCGGTGGGTGGCTGTGTGGATGGATGGATGGATGATTGGATTGGTGGACAGGCGGACGGACGGGCGGGCGGAAAGACGGATGGACGGACAGACAAAGTTATATAGTTTAGATAACAGAGCAAAATGAGATTTCGGTATTTAGGCATACCACATTTTGATCAACGGTATAAGCGACTGCAACGTAATCATTAAAGTCAAAATGGCGACGAGAAGTGAATTTTTGCCAGAAGCTCTGTTTAAATTTGATCATCTGTGAGTATTTGAAAAAATACAGTTCGGAGTGTCGATTCTATTGATTTAAAACTGTTTTATCTCATGACAGAGCCTAATGATTGATACATCTATGCGCGCTTTCAGTCGTTTTCCGCATACTTTAATTCTTACACTTTCGGTTTCGTGTCTAAATATTTTTATGACGTCATTTTGCGTCAGTTAAAAGATAAAGATAAAGAAGCCTTATTTAACGTCGCTTAGAATGTAACAGACAACATTAGCTCATGAGCTTTTCTGCGACAAAACAATTATATCTTTAACAGATACTTACCTGTCTTTATCTCCCTAGCACAACCCCTTTTATGCGAGCGTCAGCAAGGGAGCTGCTAGTACCATTTTTTACACCTTTGGTATGGTGCCGCCGCGGGATTTGAACCCACGACCTCCGGCTCCGAAAGGGGACGCAACTGGGACAACTGCACTTTGCTGGTCTCTTTTTAAATTAGTTCCAACATTTTACAAGTATTTTCCGTATTCCGTATCAGGCATTGTGGCACAATCTTCTCGAGTGTAGATTCTCTCATATGTAGATTAAGTGTCTTTCTTTCTATCATTACTGGTTTCGCTCAAACTTGAGCATAACATCAGGGAGTGCGAATTTAGAAATTTTGATATAATAAAAAAACAACACAAAAAAACAAAACAACACAAAAAACACAAAAACCTTTGGCTGAATTTTTGTTTAAATAAGGAGTGCCCTTAACTCCTCTGTAGACTGGGTATTGGCCACAGAAGGAGACAGACATAGTTTGGGGGAAAAAGGAATTCTTCATGGCATCACGGTATGTCTGGTGTCTGCCGTATTGAGCACTATGTGATGACCTGGTAGTTTTCAAACTGTGAGCAGGGTCATATATTTGTCTTTTTCAATAGACACTGCTCCACAATGAATCTTGTGAAAGAGAAGCAAGGAGGACTGGGCCTCCAGAGATGGTCATTCCAGCTCGTCCAGCATTTCGCCGACACTACTCGTGTTTCGCCATCTCCTGCAGGTCCAGCGGGCTGTTGTCCTCTGAACTTTCTCAATCTGATTAATCTGAAGTTTCAAGTGAGGGCCCCAAATGGGTGCTGCATACTGCTGCAACTTCCTTAGTACTCCTAGGTGCAATAGCCAAGTTCCTGCGAAGGAAACCAAGTGTCTTAGTTGCTTTTGAAGAGATTTCTGAGACATGCTGACCCCAATCCATGTTATCAGTAATGGTGTAGTGAGTAGTCGAAGAGAATTTGTTTGTGATGCTGATGCTGAGTCACTCTCATTGAGTGACATTTGGCTACGTTAAATTTCATTTGCCAATCGGCTTCCCACTGTCCTAAGCTGGTGAGGTCTTCTTGCAAAGTCAAACAATCCTGAAGTGAATGTATATTCCTATACAGGTCACAACCGTCTGCGAACAGAAGACCTGATGTTATCCGGCAGATCATTTATGAAGATGAGGAACAGGACCGGTCCTAGGACCGATCCCTGGGGCACACTGGATAGCACTGGGACTGGATCTGAGGCTTGGCCATCTAAAACAACTTGTGGAGTGCACCTAGAGAGCCATGAGTTGATCCACTTGTGGGTGGATCCTCTAATCCCATAATATTCCAATTTGTGTAATAGCCTCCTCTGTGGAACCTTGTCAAAGGCCTTAGCAAAATCCATTATGATTAAATCTTGTCTGTTTGTGCCCACGATTCACAGCCCCATCCAGGTTGCTGATGATGTCGTGCACAAACTGGACCAACTGGGTTTCACAAGACCTCTGATTTCGGAAACCATGCTGACAGTCAGCAAGTATGCTATCTTTAAGGCTAAGTGTTTGTTGATGTTGCTGACTAAAATATGCTCCAGGGTTTTGCAGCAGATGCATGTGAGCGACACCGGCCTGTAGTTAGCAGCATCATATTTTTCACCCTTTCTAAAGACCGGAGAAACATTTGCTTGTCGCCACTCATCTGGTACATCGCCCCGAGCTAAAGACTCATTGTAGATGAGTGCCAGTATTGAAGAGATCTCATTGCTACACTCTTTAAGCACTCAAAGGTAAAATTTCCACAAATGTAATTTAAGAGATTTAGTGTTTGAAACGGTCAACAGATTATTGTGCAGGGCTCTCACACCCCTTTTTGGGAATGGGGCCGAGGCCCATGGAACTGGGAAAATTAGCGGCGTTTTGACTAAAATTGGGAAATTGGACATCGTCCTTGTGTATGACGTTTACATTGCTAGATTGATTCCAATAATTAAACTTACCTTAGTGTACTATGAGAAAAGGGAGAGGAAGAAGCAAGTGTTTTTATATTCTATGAAATAAAGATAGAGAACCCCCCCCCCCCCCCCCCCCAAAAAAAAATTTTTTTTTGTCAAATTGGGAATTTTTTGTCTGGTTTGGGAAAAAACCATACTTTTTGGCATTGGGAATGGGGCCGAATTTCGGCCCCAAAATTGGGTAATCGAGAGCCCTGTTGTGGTGCATTCCCATCAGCAACTCTGCTGAAAAGATGACCAGTATTGGGTATTTCAAACTTTAAATGGAGTATTTCAAGATTTTGTATTGGGTATCCATCTGAAAGAAAAAAAATCAGCAATGAAACGGGGACTAGGTTCTGATTTTTTTTACTTTCAGTTTCACTTTCAGAAAGCCCACTGACACAATATATTTACTGCTAGGTATACCTGAGACCGCTATTTCCAACTTATGTCGAAAATCCAACGTATTTATCAAGTCATCTATGATTCTTCGAACCTTCAACGCAGTATTTTAAGTTGAGTTTCAAGACAATATTGTTATTCGATTGCTCTGGGTCTTTTTCATCGACATCTCGCCATTCTTACCGTAAAATGAGACAAATGACGTAATTGTGTAAATATTGGGTATAGCTAGACAGCGATAAGAATGTTCCTAGGCTGGGTTACAATTTAATATACTAGATTTGGCACCACCCCATGTATAAATTTGTATCCAACGATTACTTGTGTTGTATCGCAACCCGAATACTATAGCATCGATGAAGTCGGAATTAAGTATTAATGATTTTTATTGGGTTTTTGTACTCACAGAAATAAATTTAATTGTGTTTTCTGGTTCAAGCAATTGCGTAAATACGCAATACACAGCCTTATCTGGGGCTATCCGTAGAATGGTCGAGGAGTTTTAAATTTAAATATCCATGCACATTTGGTTTGGAATTGCATTGCACCTTTTGATGAAATATTTGGGATAGCTCAATACAGAACAATAATTTACAGGGTTACTAAAACACCCTTGGGATGGAAAAATATATCCATAGCCAGGGCAGCTTTTATAGCCGTTATTCTGTTATATTCCCAATGCCAAAAAGTATCTTTTTCCCCAATTTTTGGAGGAAAATTACCAATATCAAGTTGGAAGGAAAATTGAAGAAAAATTGTTGATTTGTCGAGTAATAGTTGGTTTAAAATTGTTTGTACATCATGTATAATCAGGGTGTTTGAAGATGGATTCTGCATATTTGCGATAAGTTCCAAAATCTATTATACTGGTCTAAATGTGTATTTGCAGGGAAACAAGAGTGCAGAAGCACCTGAAGAAAGTCTATGGAACTCTGTCAATATCCATGTTGGCAGCCTCAGCCGGGGCATATGTCCACCTCTTCACCGGCATCTTGAGTGTGAGTATTAGTGAAATAGGGGTTTTCTGTGGCCCAATGAAGTAGAGTGAATTTTCTAAAATTTTGAACGCTCATTGTCTACCGAAAAGTCCAAGGCAAAAGCACAGAGTCACAGACCCAGATAAGAATGATTCCTCAAAAAGCAATCTGATCAGTGTCTTCCCTGTTTGCTATTTTTGACAAGTATTTTGTGAATTGCAGACCTGATAACCAACATTTTGTTTGAGAACAGAGAGACAAGTGTTCAAAATTCAAGACATTTACCGTAACTGCTACTTCATAGGTCCAGCATAGAGCCAGTTAAGCAAATTTTTTTTAGTGTAAAATTGCGATTAGTTTCTTATCCATCTGTTTAAACATGTGTTTTGGGTGCTCAAAATAACAGTCTCATTGAGACCATTCTTTTGAGTACCCACAACATGTGTTTTGGTTGAGAAATAAAACTCAGTTAGTGAGTTACCCACTCTTATCTGGGGGCCTGTCTAGTTAATAAAAAAAAATAGCCTAAATTTGTAAATTATTTTCTTACACATCTGTTTGAACATATGTTTTGGGTGCTCAAAGGAACCGTCTCATTGAGACGGTTCTTTTGAGTACCCACAACATATTTTGAATGGGATAAATAGGAAATTTTGATTGAGAAATAGGAATAATAATTTTCAATTACACACTAATGTGAAGGCCTGCTGCATCGCAAAATTTTGTTGTGAGAAACCATCTGAAACAGGCTGAATTTCCAACAATGCATAATTTGGCCATCACACTCTCTAAGCGTTAATCTCATCGAGCATGCTTGGGATGAACTGAGGAGGTGTTGGAACAACAGATAGCACACCAAGACAACTTTGTGGAACTCTGACAAGCATTCATTCAGGAGTGGAATTGAATTATCCCCTAGTAATAAGTATGTTATTTGAAGACTCCAGACAATTATCAAACTTGGCATTGCAAGGCAGTGACTGACTAGTGACTAGACTATTTTTGTTAAGGGGTACAGATCAATAGAGTAATGCTTGCAATTTTTTGTGACAATTTGATATCCATATCTGAAAAAATAAGGTTATTTTTCATTAATCAAAATGTTTCTGTCAATCGTACAAATGAAATGAATTTCAATATCCTTCAATTGTTTTTCTTACATGTAATACTGGAAATGTTATAAAAATTTAAACACTAGTCGCCTGCCCAAAAAGCCAAGACAACAGTGCAGACACAGATCGGACTGCTTCTGAGGAAACCGTCTGATCAGGGAAGTCCTTCCCTGTTCTGATCAGGGAAGTCCTTCCCCGTTTACTATTCTGACAACATTTTGTGAATTCCTTCCGCCAAAACCTACATTTTATTTGAGAACAGAAAGAGACAAGTGTTCAAAATTTTAGAAAATTAAACATATGGATTTAATACTGCATTTCATTGACTGCTTTGTCCAGGACTTTAGTTAAGAGCGTGTAAGGAAAATTATATTTTCTTATTTCTCAACCAAAACATATGTTGTGGGCACTCAAAAGAACCGTCTCAATGAGACGGTTCTTTTGAGCACCCAAAACATATGTTAAAATTGATGGGTAAGAAAATATTTACAATTTTACGCAGAAAATTTTTGTTTATCTAAACCTGTGTTTTGTCTGTTTCAGTCTGGGTTTATTACAGCTATAGCCTCTATTGGGATGTTGCTGTGGCTTGCTGCCACCCACCACTCTAAAGAAAATGAGAAAAAGAGGCTGGGAATCTTTGTTGGATTCACATTTCTATGTGGTAGGTATAGGCCCTCAGCCTGAGATTGTAGATAAGTTCATGCTCAACTGAGCATGAAATTTATCTTGCTCACAAATGTTAAAAGACCATTTAACATTTACAACCATGCAACTACCAATTTAGCAATATCTTCCAATGAAACGTCTCAAGATAAAAACATAAAACTAGGCTTTAGTATTGTCATCCAGTTACATGACAAACTACATAAAAACATGTTCATTTCTACATGCGCATTTCAGTGAAACAATGAAAGTAGTTGAAAATTTGTTAAGAAAAGCTTATGGTAAAACACTTAATTATTGGAAAGACATATGTTGTAGGTACACATTGGAATTGCCTCTATAAGGCAATTCCAATGTATACCAACAACATTTGTTACTGAAAATAAGGAAACTATTATTTAAATTTACACTTTAAGTTTTAACCCAGTATCATGTGCCATGTGTCTTTGCCTCTTTTAAACATCTCAAACTGCCAATCATACCTGTCACTATACTACAAATTGTTTATATTTGGATGACAGCTATATCTCCAAATTTGATTTCATGAACTACCTTTTTGCAAATCTGGTAGTTGTGTGGTTGTATTAACATGGTAGATGCAACATCTGGGAGTTTGAAAGCAAGAAATGTCTTCATTTAGTTTTTATGAGCAGTTGAAATTTCATGTTGAGCATGAAAAAAGTTTTATAACCTAGAAGCCTGTTCAGTTTTAACCCTTATCCTGCTAAACTCGACACTGGCAAAGGTCCGTATAGGGAATTTTGAGCGTAAAATTTCTTATCCATTAGTTTAAACCTGTGTTTTGGGGTGCTCAAAAGACCGTCTCATTGAGACAGTTCTTTTGAGTACCCACAACATATGTTTTGGTTGCGGAATAAAAAAAATGATTTTCAGTTACACACCCTTGTCTGCAGGCCTGACCAGGGTTACTCATTTATTCATAGGGCCAGTTAAGCAAACTTTTCTAAAATTGCAATTATTTTCTTATCCATCAGTTACAACATGGGGTTTTTTTACAAGCGAAAGTATTTGCACGAATTACTGGTTATCCGCTTGTTCAAGCCTGCCCAGGAAAAAGTGTGGTAAGGTGAACTGACCATCCCGCAATAACCATAGCTGTTGACTTGGGACGTAAAGCAACAAAACAAACAAACAAACAACATGGGTTTTGGGTGCTTAAAAGAACCGTCTCATCAAGACGGTTCTTTTGAGTACCCACAACATATGTTTTGTAAAATAGAAGGAAAATCAGAATAAACAACCAACAACGACCAGTGTTGTCTTTTTCATAGTAGATTATCGACCGGTTTCGGTCATCCAATTAGTGTTTCCCACAGCCTAAAAAAAGGGCAGGGTGCTGGCCCGAAAAAGGGCAATTTTGATGCGTGAAATTCACCCAAAAGGGCACTTTTGTTAGAATAGATTTTCAAATGTGAGTTAGATAAAGGATTTTATGTCTGTAAAAAGGTTAGAATAGCTTCCAGTAGAGCATAGGATTCATTGGGATAACAAAAAAGTTATTTTATACAGTAAAAATTAAAATATGATTATTTTTTATATTAAAATGCAAATAAGGGCAGAGGGGGGAGATTCAGGGCAGCAGGGGGGAGCTTTAGGGCAGCAGGGTGCTCCCCCCTGCTATTCCTCTATATGGGAAACACTATCCAATGACCTTTTTCTAGATGAAATATAAGTATCATATAGGCCTGAAGTACAAAAAAAACGGATAAGAAAAGTCACATGACCCTTACTGTTATCATGTGAATAGAATAGAATAGAATGATAGTATGAAAGAGTTCTAATAGAGTGGGTATGTATATTGCGTATATATAACATCAAGAGGTAGTTCTTGCATCAACCTGTTGGATTTAAATTGTCCATGGTTTTATATTTCAAAATCCCATATACTTGTGCATTGCTGGTTTGGTTATATTAGGTACATGTATTAATGCAGGTCTGTTGTATTTGATACTGCAGAGCTTTCTGAAATACTGTATAAGTCTTCTGGAAGGTGGGGTTCCTTGGTAGATCACTGTTTAGCTGCTAAAGTTTGTTTTATGATAATTGTCTGGTAAAGTTGTAGAGTTTGTAAACATCCTGTATGGGTACTTTCTCAAGGCTTCTATTATTCTGGGTTTGCATGATTTTGGGTAGAATGAAATGTAGTTTCTAGGATAAGGTGTGACTTTGCTGGGTTTGTAAAGAGATCCGTATGTAGTTGTCTTGTCCTTGTCTTTGCACACTGTCAAATCTAGGTAGTCTATGAGAGGTATGCTGGTGGCTGGCATGCATTTGGAAGCTGGATGTTCAACTCCTCTTTGTTCTTGGGCCATATCATGAATGTATCGTCAATATATCTCCACATATTATGGTATGTAAGCCGGACGTGAGTAGGAACTCTTTTTTGGTGGATCTTCTTTAAGGTATATTGGTTAGACACTGCCAATGACTGTTTTGTTGACTGAAGTAGTGAAAAACGGAGTAACAATTCTGATAAGTTATCTCAACTGGCTGAGTAGAGGTATCTTGCTAGATAGGGTTTTCTCCACTCTGAGATTAATTTTCTCAGAAAACGATTTTCTTGTGGGTCTGTGTATATTTAATGATGTCCATAATAAGGTAGATTTCTGTTAAATTACTTTATCTGTATTCTTATATCCCAATGATGTCCTGTTTAGTGCTAGTCTATGGTTGAAGTAGGCTTCATGGGTAGGGCTGATGTCCTGTACCTGTGATGAAAGGTTGTCTTTAATGGCCTGTGCGTAGTTTTGGAAGATTAACACATTTATAATAGTAAATAGTTATTGTGTTGATTGTTCCTTGTTAGTGGTGTGTTTTGAATCTGGTAATTGTTGTCACTTATTTTCTGATTTGCGGTTGTCCGTTTTCGTGGTTTATGCTGTTTCGGGAATTAGGTGTACTTAAACGGAAGTGTAGTCAGGGTAACCGCAGTAGATGATGACGCTGTAGGACCTTCTCTGAACGTATCGATTTTCATCTTTGGAACTCCTTTTTGACGTAGATTCCGAGAGTGGCATTTTGGTACATCGGAGGATCCTATAAGGATTCAGAACGGAACGTGGTTAACTTCTGTGTCCGCCCAAACTCCGCCAAGATGACTAGGTGGTTATCCGTTGAAGGTTGGATCCCATCAGGGATACGGTTCTGCCGAGGATTAAATCATAAAATAGAAGGAAAAACAGAATAAACAACCAACAACGACCAGTGTTGTCTTTTTAATAGTAGATTATCAACCTGTTTTGGTCATCCAATGACCTTTTTCAAGATGAAATATAAGAATCATATATATGTTTTGGTTGAGAAATAAAAAAAAATCAGTTTTACACTTTTATCTGGGGGCCTGTTATTTAAAACAGTGCACTTTAGATCATCTGTGGCACTGTTTTCCACTTAACTTGTGAAACTATTGTAACAAAGGGAATTAATCTGCTTAACATGATGCAAAAAGAAATGGACAAGGGATAACCATATCATATACCTGACAGCCAGGCCCTGTAGAGCAGTTGTTAGTATTGAGTCGGTTTGTTGATCTTGGGGTCTTGCGTTAAAAAATAGTGAGTATGATCAGAAAATACCACAGTGACAATCACAAACTGCAGACAAACCCGCAAGGAAGAGCCACACAACAATCATGAGACACCAGGAAGACAAAGCAAGCAAAGCAACCAGCTCTTTCTTCCCCATCAAGATGATTGCAAAACTAGAATGGACATAAAGTAATGTGCAACAAAATATACAACAATAAGACTCCCACAGCAGGAGTTTCAATCAACAACAAATTAACAACAACAGAACCACTGCCTTAGAACAGCTCAGCCCCATATTTTGGTGTTTGATTTAACCCTTAGGTCACGTAGAATTTATACATGTAGCATTTTGCATCTTTGAAAAAACAGAAACAAATAAGGCTTGGTATTTTATGTTGGCTGTCTGTAGACAAATAATCACACACAATTACAAGCAACTGCCTTACTTTTGATTACCAGGAAAGAAAGTATCACAAAATATATGGAGGGAGCTCAGTGGTAGAGTGCTTGACTCGAGACCGAGGGGCCGCGGGTTTGAGGCTCACTGGCATCACTGTGTTGCGTCCTTGAGCAAGACACACATTTATCCTTGCTTAGTACTGGTTTAACTCAGGAAGACCCGTCCCGACGTAACTGAAAGATTGTTGACTGGGACGTAAAGAATCAAACAAACAAAAACAAAATATATTGACCTGCACACATGGTTTTGGTACTTATCACTTGTGCATTAATGCATCTAAAAATGTTGATGATGCTGTCGTATCCAGACACTCTGACATCTAATTTTTAGGTCAGAGCTTTCATCTACATCAATACTTTGTGTACTAATCTATGTGACCATGGCAGGACATTCAACACAAACACGCATACCTAAAACTTTACCTTTGTCTTTTTATCTTAGGAATCTCCCTGGGTCCTATGCTAGAGTATGCCATCCATGTAAACCCAAGGTAAGATCATTTGATTGTAGGTCTAGATTAATAACATTGTTGATCTTAAAATTGTAAATATTTTCTTATCCATCAATTTAAACATTTATTTTGGGTGCTCAAAAGAACCATCTCATTGAGAGTTCTTTTGAGTACCCACAACATGTGTTTTTGTTGAGAAATAAGAAAATCATTTTTTTAATTACACACACTTTTCTAGAGGCTTGTGTTAAGATTGTAGTAACAACTCACACTGCATGCAAAGCCATAATTTCTGAAGCTACATAATTATATGCCCTAGATGGGACATTTTTACAGAATTTTTTTAACTCATTTCAGTTATTTATAAAATTTACAAATGATATAAACATAACGACTCGAGACCAAGAGGCTGTGGATTCGAGCCTCACTGGCGTCACTGCGTTGTGGTCCTTGAGCAAGACACCTTCATCCTAGCTTTGTACTGGTTCACCCAGGAGTATGTGTCCCTGTTTAACTGAAAGATTGTTGATGGGAAATAAAGAATCAAATCAAACAAACAAACTTATTTAAATAAAGCTGTTATTGTGATGCAGATTAGGTGTGTTTCTTTCTTTTTTGTCTCTGGGAAACAGTCTGACTTGACTAAAATCTTTTTAGATACATGGGTGAAAGTATTCAGGATTATTCCTGAATTGAGGATTTTGAGGCTGACTTTCCAATAGAAAGTCAGCCTCAAAATCCTGAATTTGGCAGAATATAATAGCTTTTCTGATATTTATATAAATTGATCTAAAGACAATTAACCATTTAAACTTTAAATATTAAATATTTTGAAGGCATGCTACAAGTTGTAAAATTTGAATTTCAAAAGTTCAGGATTTTGATCCTTTGGAAGTTTTGAACTTTCACCCATGTGAATAGAAAACACTTGTTGCAGAATTGCAGGCCTAAACCTCACAGTGGATGTTGCCAAACTTTTCATGGTTTGTTTTTCTTTTCAGCATCATTTCTACAGCACTGATGGGAACCTGCCTGATATTTATCAGTTTCTCCCTGGCAGCTCTCTATAATACTAACAGGATGTTCATGTATATGGGAGGTAAGGCTGCTTTTTACTCTAATAACATGCTTTTGTTGTCATCAACCGACTTTTCAATATCTTACAATAGGTGGCATGACTATCGCATACTGACCTATCTGATTTGAGCATTGCGGGTACATGCAACATACTTGTTTAACAAAATTGTCATCAAATCATGTGATTTGCCCGGTTGGTTGATTCAAACTTGCTACCAATCTACGTCATCACGTGTCACTGAAACCGCTTTTTTGACCTGGCCTTGTGCGAACTGTTTTCAAAAATGTTTTAGTGTAGAAAATCTACTTCTGTTGCTAAATACTGTAACACCAATCATTGTTGTTGTTAAGCTACCAAAGGTTACTTGGTGTCTCCACAAACATATTATTTAGCCAGTCAGTGCTTGCTACTTTTTAAGTTTTGAGTAATGCACACTGGGTATTAACACAAAACCCATTTTTCAGTCGTGATGTGCCTTAGCAGGCAGGTGGATCCTTTAAGTATCGCGCCTGTGCAGACAACAACCAATTTTTTAAAAGAAATTCTCCCAGGATCACTATCAGAGTGTCAAATAGTTTGGAGCCAGATCAGGACCGACATTTTGTCGGTCCTGATCTGGGTCCAAACTGTTTGCAAAGGTTAACAGTAGATGAGAAAAGTCACAGCTAGCAAGTAGAGAGTTTTAAAAATATATTTTCACTTATTAAGTTACCCAACCTCATCACAAAATAAAGGTATTGATAGTTAAATCCTTACCATTTTATCTAGAGGGGACCCTCAGTAGTAGAGTGCTTGATTTGAGACCAAGGGGCCGCGGGTTCGAGCCTCACCGGCGTCACTGCGTTAGACACATTTATCCTAGCTTAGTACTGGTTCAACCCAGGAAGACCCAAATCAAACAAAAATCAAACCAGAGGGGACCATTTCCATCCAGTGGCACAAATCATTATCTGGATCCTGCGATGACTCATTGTCAAGGTCACAGTTCAAGGTCATGGATTTTAACCTTTAATTTCATGTCCCTTCCATATCTCCTGAATCCTTTTGAACGATTTTCATTAAACTTCACTCAAATGGTTTCTCACAGTAAGACGGGGTGCAGAACCCATGACTCAGCTCTGCAGACTCTTGGTCTAGGTCACACTTCAAGGTCATGTGATTCTGCGGCAGGGGATTTAGCTGTCCTTCAGACTGCTGTCTTGTTGACAAGTAATGAAAATTCAGTGACAGAGGAGTGCAGTGGCTCAGTGGTAGAATGTAAGACTTAAGATTGAGGGTTCCCTAGTTGGGGACTCACTGGAGGCCCTGTGTCCTTGAGCAAGACACTTTATCCTCTGCTTAGTACTGGTTCAGTCTGTGTTGTGTCCTTGAGCAAGACACTTTATTCTCTGCTTAGTGCAAGTTCGACTCAGAAAGACACGAAATCGTTATGACATTAATTACTGAAATATTGTTGTCTGGGACATAGAATATCAAAACAATCAAACAAATCAAGTGGCAACTCAATAAAATTTTCCTCAGACATGACATGTCAGAAAATATGCCATTTGTAGAAAAGTTATGTAAAACCAGCAACATTTCTGTGAAATCACTTTGTGTAGAAAAGTAATGTAAAACCAGTCAGTAAGTATATCGGCCTTGGCAGAAGAAAACCTGACTTTGTTGGATGCGAAGAACAAAAGTACAGATCAGCATGTAGTGAGCACAGTGGCTTAGTGATAGAGTTCTTGTCTCGAGATCAAGGGGTCGCTGCTTCGAGCATCACTGCGCTGTGTCTTTTAGGAAGACACATTTATCCTTGCTAAGTACTGTTTCAACCCAGGTAGACCCATCCCGACACAACTGAAAACTGTTGACTGGGACGTAAAGAATCAAATCAAACAAAAGCAGATCAGCCTGTGCATCTTTGCAATCTGATCAGTGCCTTTGTTAGTTGCTTTCTTGAAAGGATTATAATGTACTCAGGCTTGTTCCATGCAATATTGCAATTTTTCTAGCTAGTCTCTGCAGCAGAGCAGGTTGATTTGCGACCTTTCAGCCAGCATAATTTTGTGGCCACTATCTGCCCACCATCAAAATGCCATTTAAATGGCATTATGCTGGTGGGCCGATAGTGGCCCAGTTTTAGATGCTTACTGAGTTACTCTGTCAGAAACCCCGACGAAAAGGTTTCAGACGTTGAGGCCCATATTTTTGCATGATATTCTTAGTCTCCCACAGGACTTTAGTTCAGAGTGCGTAACGAAAATTTAATTTTCTTATTTCTCAACCAAAACATATGTTGTGGGTACTCAAAGAACCGTCTCAATGAGACGGCTCTTTTGAGCACACAAAATATATGTTAAAATTTATGGGTGGGAAAATATTTTCAATTTAACGCTGAAAATTTTTGTTTATCTAAACCTGTGCTCTGTTTCAGGATTCCTGCTATCAGCCCTCTCCTGGATGTGTCTTCTCACACTGATGAACATCTTCTTCCAGTCCAAACTTATTTATGATGTAAGTATCCTAGTCTAAACTTATTTATGATGTAAGTACCCCACTCTAAACCTATACATGATTCCTGCTATCAGCCCTCTCCTGGATGTGTCTTGTCACACTGATGAACATCTTCTTCCAGTCCAAACTTATTTATGATGTAAGTATCCTAGTCTAAACTTATTTATGATGTAAGTACCCCACTCTAAACCTATACATGATTCCTGCTATCAGCCCTCTCCTGGATGTGTCTTCTCACACTGATGAACATCTTCTTCCAGTCCAAACTTATTTATGATGTAAGTATCCTAGTCTAAACTTATTTATGATGTAAGTACCCCACTCTAAACCTATACATGATTCCTGCTATCAGCCCTCTCCTGGATGTGTCTTCTTACACTGATGAACATCTTCTTCCAGTCCAAACTTATTTATGATGTAAGTATCCTAGTCTAAACTTATTTATGATGTAAGTACCCCACTCTAAACCTATACATGATTCCTGCTATCAGCCCTCTCCTGGATGTGTCTTCTCACACTGATGAACATCTTCTTCCAGTCCAAACTTATTTATGATGTAAGTATCCTAGTCTAAACTTATTTATGATGTAAGTACCCCACTCTAAACCTATACATGATTCCTGCTATCAGCCCTCTCCTGGATGTGTCTTGTCATACTGATGAACATCTTCTTCCAGTCCAAACTTATTTATGATGTAAGTATCCTAGTCTAAACTTATTTATGATGTAAGTACCCCACTCTAAACCTATACATGATTCCTGCTATCAGCCCTCTCCTGGATGTGTCTTCTCACACTGATGAACATCTTCTTCCAGTCCAAACTTATTTATGATGTAAGTATCCTAGTCTAAACTTATTTATGATGTAAGTACCCCACTCTAAACCTATACATGATTCCTGCTATCAGCCCTCTCCTGGATGTGTCTTCTTACACTGATGAACATCTTCTTCCAGTCCAAACTTATTTATGATGTAAGTATCCTAGTCTAAACTTATTTATGATGTAAGTACCCCACTGTAAACCTATACATGATTCCTGCTATCAGCCCTCTCCTGGATGTGTCTTGTCACACTGATGAACATCTTCTTCCAGTCCAAACTTATTTATGATGTAAGTAGCTTAGTCTAAACTTATACATGATTCCTGCTATCAGCCCTCTCCTGGATGTGTCTTCTCACACTGATGAACATCTTCCAGTCTAAACTTATCTATGATGTAAGTATCCTAGGATAATTACCATTTTGAAGCAATTCTTTAATGAATCTTTAGATTTTTGCAACCGTTCATAGCCTCATGAAGTACACAAATTTGATTGACAGCTGCCAAGCTCATTTGCCTGTGCAATACGCTTCGAACATCAACTCATTCGCCAGAAGTGATACAAGCCTCTTGTTTGCTCCATTGGCTGTCCCTGTTCAAGCTGGCTGTTCCGCTTTTCCATTTTACACAGCGACTAAACAGTTAATATGAGGGTTAGTCAAAAATAACTGAGCCCTACCTCTTAACATTTTAGATTGATATTGTAGAAAACAAATGTGATTATGTTCTATAAGTATAACATGTCATAGATGTTTTAACCCTAAAGAATTACCCCAGTGAAGCTTCTATTATGGTTGCTAGGCAACTGAAGATCGTCAGGCAGATCAATGCGTTCACGATCTCAGCCACCAGGAATATACAGTATGTCTTTAAAAAGCTTGTGTGTTTGATAGTTTTTGTGAAGGACATATTTGACATTTATTTGAATAACATTTATCATATTGTCTTTTCATTACACTTAGTTCGTTAATGTTTAGGTGAACGTTTATTGTATGGGTTGCCTAGCAACAAAGAACACCAAAATTCCACAAATTTTCAAATACGCGTGAGGTGTGTTGCCATGGAAACTAAAATGTGCATTTAAATCAAGGAAATTTATACGTCTTAGGGTTGGTTTGTGTATGCAGAACTATCAACGCATTATTAAACTAATATCTTATGTTTTCTATTAAACTTGTGTAAATACGAATGTGGGTAGGGTAAATCATAGGACCTCAGGCATGTTAAATTTTGATAAATTCTGAGATCAAACTACCACAGCATCTATAATTTAGGGTCAGTGGTCTCTGTTCGGTGACACTGAATAGGTACATGTTTAAAATATCAGACGACAGTGAATAAAGCCTTGCTTTAACATTACTGTTTCCATAGCAACGCTTCGATGTATCACAGCGCGAATGCACCCCTTTGACAGGTCATATTCTGTTGCCTAGCAACCGTTAAAAAAAGCCTACCAACAGAAATAAATTAGTTGATTAAATAGATGACATATAACTACAATGAAATATCATCTAAATATATGACCATTTTACTTGATTCAAATATTATGAGGTAGGGCTCAGTTATTTTTGACTGACCCCCGGATGATTATATTTTAAATACAAAAATGTTTAAATTCCTAAATTAAAAATATTTTTCAAAATTTTAGATATTTATAATAAAATGTAAATATAAGCAATAAATTCAATTTTTGGAATGTTCATGGAATCATAACATGCGCGGATCCAGAAATTTTCGTCAGGGGAGGTCCAGGTCAGTCTGACTAAAAAAGGTCTAACATTGTGTTTTTTTTTGTTTTTTTTTGTTTTTTTGTTGTTTTTTTTTGTGTTTTTTTTTAGTCCTCAGCTTATTTTACAGAAGTCAAATGGTCAATTTCAAAGAAATCTATCATTTTTCAAGGTTCCAGAGGGGGTCCAACTTTTTCCAGGGGGGGGGGGGGGTCCAATTGCTTATTCCCTATAGAAACCCATATAACTTGTGATTTTCCAGGGGGGGTCCGGACCCCCTGTCCCCCCTCTGGACCGCATTGCATAAATACTTCGGATCTTTTGCAAAGTTAACGTGAAGCCCTTCGTGATTCATGTTAACTTTGCAAGAGATCTGAAGTATTCATGATTCCATGAACATTCCAAAAATTGAATTCATTTCATAATTTAAGTTAGTGCCTTATGGGGGGCGCCACATGCAAACTGGCGGTATGCCATGCCAAACAGTGACATCATTATGTTTGATGTTGACGTTACAACATGTGTAGGGTTATTTAGACAAACATCCTTCACTTAAAAACCTTTTGATAAAAAATCCCAGTCCCCAAATTGCCAAGAAGGCCATGTTTTGCTTCAGTGAAAATATAAATCGTATCAGTCACAAGTGAAAAAATACGATATTTTTTCAATAGAAAAATACCGATTTTACTCACATTTGAAATGCATTGAATTCACTGCTTGTGATAAAATAAAAATCAATAATAATTGAGCCGTGACATGAGATTTCCAACAATGTGGTATGTGCGACCAGCAAAGGCTCAGACCAGCCTGAGCATACGCGCAGACTGATCAGGGCCTTTGCAAGTCGCTTGAATATTCTATGAATATTAAGCTACTGACCGAACATCATTTGGAGTTTGTAAGCTTAAAAGGAGGCTGCACAGGCTTGTTTGAGTCTACACTTGTCTAAATGCCACCTTGTTGGAAATCATGTGTCACGGCTCATATATGAATGTATTTCAGTTGAACCTGTATGGTGGACTTCTGATTTTCTGTGCCTTTGTGTTGTACGACACCCAGCTGATTGTGGAGAAAGCTAGACGCGGAGATGACGATTACATCTGGTTAGTCTCATAAGAAATCATAGGTTTAGATAAACAAAAACGTTCAGCGTAAAATTGTAAATATTTTCTTACCCATAATTTTTAGCATATATGTTTTTAGTGCTCAAAAGAACAGTCTCATTGAGACGGTTCTTTTGAGTACCCACAACATATGTTTTGAATCAGAAGAGTAAGGAGAAAACAGAACCAACAATAATCAACGGTTAGTGGAACATAATTTATTTGAAGTCGACGCGTTTCGGTCTTACAAAGACCTTCGTCAGGATATAAATAACATAAAAATATAGTTACTGAAGTACTAAAAAACGGTACATGTGAATTGTATAGAATAGAATAAAATAATAGTCTGGTTGTTTCTATGCCGGAAACAATATGGCGGACAGTCAATATAAATAAAGGTTATGGTCTAATAAGAAATGTTCAATTTAGTTATGTTTCTTGAATACATTGAAAACACTGTGTATGGCTACTTCCCTGTCTGTGTCTGTTCCTTCATCGAGGCAAATGGTGCTGGTGGAGGACGATGGTGAGATATCAAGTTCTGATAACAGTTCATTGCTGCTGGTCGGAACTAACTTGAGTAACTGTGTTGTAGTCAGTGCTGTCCATTCGGGTAGTTGATTGTCTGTGGATATGTCTTCTCTGTGTGTATAAGTGCCTGTAGATGTCTTAGGTGTAGTGATGTTGAGTCTGATGATGTTTCTGGGTCTTGCTTCCATCGATGGTGTCCATGTCTTTGGTTTGAATATTTCTGGCTTATAATGTGTGTTTGTCAGTGTAGTAATGATGAATTTTCCGTCTGTGTCTCCGTGTGTCTTTCTTGCGTGTCGTAGAAAGTTTTCTTTCCTGGCATAAATTTTATCACAGCTCGAACATTGGAATTTAGTCCTTTGTTGGGCATGTAGCGCATCTGTATGTCTTCTTAAGGTTGCTGGCGTCGAAAATTGTTTGTGGCATATATTACAGGTGTTCATAGTTGTAGGTGATGTGACTTGTTGTTGTTGTTGTTGATTACTGAATAAGGTTGAGTCCGTTTGGCATGCGTGATTGTAACCTAGCAATCCAGGTTTCTTCCGTCCTGAGTCTGACGTTAATGTTTCCGATTGTAGACGTCACTATTTTCGCAGAAAGGTCTTTCACGTTGTGGCTGTTTGTAGAGAAATGGCGGGATACCGGTTTGTCGGCGTTCTCTTGTCTTATGTCAGATAGGTTATTCCTAAATCGTTCATTCAATGTGTTGCTGGACTGGCCTACATATTGTATGCCGCATTTAGTGCAGGTTATGACGTAAATGACGTTTTGGGTTTTACAATTGAAACGACCATGTATGGGGAAAGTTTCTTGAGATGATGAGCAAAAGATGGTGGTAGTTCGTTCCATATAGGGACATGTTACACAAGGTTTGCCGCAGGGTCTGGAGCCTTTGGGTATATCTATCAATTTCAAGTCTGCTCTTACCAGGGATTGTTTCAGGTTTAAGGCGCGTCAATGTACCATTTGAAAATGGTAATTTGACATGTATTTGGTATCTCCTGAGGATGTCAGAAATAGTAAGTGAGCATGATCAGGAAATACAATGAATGATTGTCAAGTGTAAATCCTGACTATAGTAATAATAACGACATTAAATGCAAGTACGGGGAAACTTTTAACAGTAACCACGCAGCACAAACACAAGAGTCGTGACAGTATGTGCTTGTTCTTTTTGAGGATTGCGTTGATCGGTGGCTTATGAGGATTGAATTGGATGATGAAGGGTATGTCTGTCCTAAGTTCGTTAGTTTGGTTACTATTGGGTATCAAGAGGTTGTGTCTGTCTTTGTCAAAAGCCTTGTCTAAAGCTGTTTTGACTAGTTTCTTGGGATATTCTCTGTTCGTCAGGTTGCAGTAGATTTGGTTAGCTGCTGCCCAGTAGTGGTCCTTCGTGCTGCAAATGCGTCTTAGTCTGATGACTTGGCTGTACGGTATGCTGTTCTTCTGGTGCTATGGGTGGTAGGATGAGTAGTGTAGGTATAGGTGTGTGTCTGTAGGCTTGGTATAAAGGCTGGTTTTGATCTTACCGTCATTATCCTTGCTGACGGTAGCGTCTAGAAAGTGAGCGTTTTTTTGGCTTATGTCCCAAGTGAATTTGATTGATTCATGGAAGTTGTTTTGGTTGAGAAATAAGAAAATAATTATCCTCATAATAAATAAGAAAATCTTTTTTCTGGTACACATTCTTAACTAAAGGCCTGTGAAATGTCCATTTCATACACTATAATTCCAACATAGTGACAACACATGATTACACCTAATAATAAGTCATTGATCCAGTTGGGCAAAATTTTTGAGCTGAAAAATTTAATATTTTCTAATAATCTTATCCATCATTTTAAACATATGTTTTGGGTGATCAAAAGAACTATCTCAATGTTATGGTTCTTTTGATTACCCACAACATACGTTTTAGTTGAGAAATAAGATTTTTTTAACTACATACTCTTATCTGGAGGCCTGCTAATGATAAGAATTGCGAAGTTTTACGATTTTCCCATATTTGAAACTTTGGTATGAGCCAATCATGACCCAATGTCATGAGGCGTCCGTTTGGGGTTTGGAATCATGTACCACTAATATTGTGCTCAGCTACAGAGACTATGGTGGGTAGAATTCTTTATTTTGGATGTACCATATATACCCTTAATATTCTTCTGACAGATCAATACAACAGATATTGTCAAGAACCAGGCCTTTAGTTAAGAGTGTGTACCAGAAAAATAATTTTCTTATTTCTCAACCAAAACATATGTTGTGGGTACTCAAAAGAACCGTCTCAATGAGACGGTTCTTTTGAGCATCCAAAACATATGCTTTAAATTATTGGTAAGAAAATATTTACAATTTTACACAGAAAATATTTGTTTATCTTAACCTATGCAAGAACCTAATTGAACAATCGTGCCTCCAGATAAGTGTACATAACCAAAACATGTCTCATAGAGACAGTTCTTTTCAATACCAACGATATATGTTTTGGTTGAGAAATAAGAAAAAATAATTTTTACTAACAATTTCCAATGTAAAGGCCTGCCATTATTGCATGTCACCTTTACTCTTTGGGTGCCATAACGCAGACAGGAAAAGCATTTTCTATCAATAAAGCCCAGGGCTCACCCTGCCATTAGCCATTGTAGCCATTTGCTTCTAAAAATGTAGTGTGGCTACAAATTTAAATCATTGGCTAAAAGTACACTCTAGATGGTTCTAAAATTACATATCTGCGAAAAAGTGTATTTTGATCAGCTTTTTAATTTCCAATATTGCTTTTATTCTTCCTTCACACTTTATTATTGTGCCATATTTTACTCTTTCAATGCTGAATATTTTCAATAACATCAGGGTGTCAAACAGTTTGAATCCAGATCAGGCCCGACATGTCGGGCCTGATCTGGGTCCAAACTGTTTGCAAAGGTTATCAGTAGATGACAAAAGTAGCTGCTAGCAGGCAAAGAGTTAAATACATCTAACAACTTCTAGATACTACTTTCTGGCTAAAACCTTGGCTTAAATCAATTTCATTTGGCTTCAACTTTTTCCATTTGGCCAAAGTGTTGGCTACAACAAATTCTGAGTCAGGGTAAGCCCTGAAAGCCCCAGATTAGAGACTTTTCTCTGCTTTCTCAGGCATGTAGTTATACCCCCCGCAAACTTTGTTTGTGGTGGGTATACTGTTTTCACATTGTCCGTCCGTGCGTGCGTGCGTCCGTCCGTCCGTCCGTCCGTAACGCTTTGTTTCCTTAATAGCTTGAAGAGTCATGGCTGGATTTTCATCAAACCTTGCAAACATGTTCATATATGCAAGACAAATACTTTAAACAAAAAAGTAAGGGCTAGGGGCCAATTCTATTAGAATTATTTCCCTTTGTAGTTCTAAATGGCTTTTTGTATAGGGTTTTATGCTTATGCTATTATGGGCCATACATGGGCCGATCAACTCCTACCACAGCTTTTGATGGAACAATTTGATACTTTGCCTATACAATGTTAACACATTGAACATATGCATGACGGAGTTTGGTTGAGAAAAAATAATTTTTGACAAAATGACAGCTGTGAGAACTTAAACAATTTTTACCCAATAAGGCTTCTGTATATGTGTAGATGGTGCCTTCATAGGCCTATCAACTCCTACCACAGGTTTTGATGGAACAATTTGATACTTTGCCTATACAATGTTAACACATTGAACATATGCATGAAGGAGTTTGGTTCAGAAAAAATAATTTTTGACAAAATGACAGCTGTGAGAACTTAGACAATTTTCCCCTAACAAGGCTTTTGTATATGCATAGATGGTGCCGTCATGGGCCGATCAACTTCTACCACAGCTTTTGATGGAGCAATTTGATACTTTGCCCATTCAATATAGACACATTGAACATATGCATGAAGGAGTTTGGTTCAGAAAAATAATTTTGGACAGAATGACAGCTTTGAGAACTTAGACAATTTTCCCCTAACAAGGCTTTTGTATATGCATAGTTGGTGCCTTCATGGGCCGATCAAATTCTACCACAGCTTTTGATGGAGCAGTTTGATACTTTGCCCACGCAATATAGACACATTGAACATATGCATGAAGGAGTTTGGTTCAGAAAAGATAATTTTTGACAAAATGACAGCTGTGAGAACTTAGACACTTTTTCACTTATATGGCTTTTGTATATGCATGGATAGTGCCTTCATGGGCTGATCAACTCCTACCACAGCTTTTGATGGAGCAATTTGATGCTTTGCCACTACAATGTAGACATATTGAACAAATGCATGAAGGAGTTTGATTTGGAAATAATAATTTCTGACAAGATGACAGCTGTTAGAACTTAGACAATTTTCCCCTAACAAGGCTTTTGTATAAGCATTCATGGTGCCTTCTTGGGCCATCAACTCCTACCACAGTTTTTGATGGAGCAGTTTGATATGTTGCCTTTACAATATAGACACATTGAACATATGCATGAAGGAGTTTGGTTTGGAAAAAATAATTTTTGATAAAATGACATCTACAAGAACTTAGACTATTTTTTTTGGTATAAGCTTTGACACATAGAGCTTTCAGGTGTGAATAATTTTGTGTATTTGATCTTAACAAATGTTCCAGATTGCAAGCTTTAAGATCATTTGCACAGATTCTACTTAAATCTTGTTTTCACAGATTCTACTGAAATCTTTTTTTCAAAACTAGGGTCTGCTGGTTTGAACTATCACTTGCCAAGATTTTTCACTGACCCTTACTGTGCGGGTGGTATCTAATAGGCATTGCTTATTGACGTTTTTCATTTATTACTGATTAGGATGGATTAGCCAATTTTGTCAACTGAAAAATTCTGTTTTAAAAATTCAGCAATTTAATAATGAAAATCATTTAATTGAATAGTTTAAAACAGTACATTGATATACAGTCAACCCTCTTTATAACGACGATGTTTGTTCCAAGCTATCGTTGACGTTAAAGTGAATTTGCTGTTGTAAGAGAAATTCTGACCAGTACCAGATTTCCACATCATAATCATTTGTTAAAAGAAAATATTAAACATATGAATTAAAATGCTAGTGTTCCAAATATATTCATCAGTTCATTTTCATATTGCATCAAAACTCACAAAGTTTCCCTCTTATCAAATGAGTCTGAGATAGAAACCTGTTCATTTAAAAGACCTTGTCCTGATCACAAAATTGTCTGTCACATGGTAAAAATTCTGTTATAATGAATTTATTTTCAATAGAAAAAGTATATCTGTTTCCAGGAGTTACTACGAGGGTCATCCAATAAAGAATGAGACTTTCTTTATAGTTAGAAAATCTGTGTGTGTATTTAGTTAAAATTCACCATACTAATAGTATAACATCTTAGCAATTCAGGAATATATACAATATGCTTGTGATTGATCAGTTGCCATAGTAACGGAATGTTTTGTGGAAGGACTTGAAGATGCATGGCCAC
This sequence comes from Loripinus fragilis, assembly GCA_964019695.1. Taxonomy (NCBI): domain Eukaryota; kingdom Metazoa; phylum Mollusca; class Bivalvia; order Lucinida; family Lucinidae; genus Loripinus; species Loripinus fragilis. The sequence goes on along the minus strand of OZ026531.1, from coordinate 39,527,095 downwards.
GTTTACACTGTTTTTTTGCAAACCCACAGTTAATCAACGTCATTTATTTTCGCTCATAGATAACATTCAACCTCTTGATATCATTTTTTCTACTGAACAATCTTAGTGTTATATAAAATGCAATGAAACAAGAACTCATTGTGCATAACCTTTATTTTGGTTGCCTAGCAACCGATTTCCTCGATTTTTTTATAAACACTCACTTTGCGTTGCTATGGTAACTATGTTAGTTAAGGATATCTCACCAAATGTATTGCAACGTGCAGCTGATTGTAATTAGGTATAGATGAACAGAACCCTGTTCACTTAAAATGCCTTCGACTATTTGATATTTACGTTATAAGTCATGGTGTCAGAGGAAAATACCAGTTTTTTCTTAAAAACCTGATTTTTTAAGCTTTGTTTCCATGGAAACAGCTCAAGAATCTGAAGCATTACTTTCTGCTTTTGGTTATAGATATAATGCATGAGAATATATAAGTATTTATAGAAAGATAAACTATAAATTTGAACCTGTTGCCATGGTGACCACCTATACTGAGCCGGCCACGGATGTTTGCCTAGTCTTCTAATGTTGCCTAGCAACAAAAGTTGGAACAGTGTTACTCGACGAATATGGTTCATGTGAATAGCCAAAAAAACATGCTAGCTATGAACGAGATTTCATAAGTCTAGCATGTAAATTCACTGTACTATAGAAAAAGTCTAATTCTTTATTGGATGACCCACGTATCGATGTCATTAAGTGAATATTTTGTTATAAAGAGGGAATTTTAATGGGAACAGATTCGTTCCCAGCAAATTTAAGTTGGATATTGAATATTCTGTTATAACGAGTGACGTTATAAAGAGTTTTGACTGTATTACTTTGTTTCAGGCACTCAATTGATCTTTTCCTGGACTTCATCAATATTTTCAAGCGTCTACTGATCATTCTCTCAAATAAGGTAAGGTACCAATTTGCAATACTATGCATCAGAAAATAAAATTCCCCATTTTAGCTCACATGAGCCAAAATGCTAAGTGCTCAAAGTGAGCTTTTGGGATCAGTCAATGTCCGTCGTCAACAATTTCATTTAAACAACACCTTTTCCTTTACCACTTGGCCAATTTTAACCAAACTTCACAGGATTGTTCCTTAGGTGACCCTCTACAAAAATAGCTAAAGAAATTTAATCAGTCACAAACATGGCCGCCAGGTTGTATGGCTTTTCGCGGTAACAAAAATTTGGAAGATCTCTTCTGAAACAGGTGGTCAGAATTCAAAATAATTTGGTAGAAATAGTCCTTGGGTGACCTTCTAACAAAATAGCTAAAATAAATTTGCTAAGAGTTAAAAAAAACATGGCCACCAGGGGGCGTGGCCAGTTTCCATTATGTACCTATGGGAAAACTTAAAAAATCTTCTCCTCTGAAATCTGTGGTCAGAATTGAAAATAATTTGGCAGAAATGGTCACTAGGTGACCCTCTACAAAAGCAGTCAAAAGAAATTTGATCCGTCAAACAACATGGCTGTGAGGGAGCGTAGCTTATCGCGATAACAAAATCTTTGAAGAACCGGTTGTCAGAATTCAAAATAATTAAGTAGAAATAGTCACTAGATGACCTTCTTCAAAAATAGCTAAAGTGAATTTTATCCATGAAAAAACTTGGCCACCAGGGGGCGTGGCCAGTTTACATTAAGTACCTATGGGAAAACTTTCAAAATCTTCTCTAAAACCAAAACTTGATTTGACAGAAATGGTTTTTAGATGACCCTTTACAAAAAATAGCTAAAAGAAATTTGATCCATAAAAAACATGGCTGACAGGGGGTGTGGCTTATCGTGATAACTAAGACTTTAAAAATCTTTTCTGTGAAACAGGTGGTCAGAATTCAAAACAAGAGGACCCTAGGGCCCTGGATCGCTCACCTGAGTCCTGGCACATGACAAGATGATGTATTGGCCTGTGGCTAAGGAGATATGATATGATTTAAAAGATATTTCTATTTTTAGCTCTAGTAGCGTTGTTGTTCAGCCAAGCTGAACCCTCTGATTAATTGAAGTAGAGGGCGACATGAGGACCATTTCTGTGAAATTATTTTGATTTTGGACCAGTGGTTAAGGAGATTTCATTTGAAGATATTTCTTATCTTGAGCTCTGTCAACCCCTTTTTCGGCGGAGCAAAAGCATTTGTGCAATTTGTGTAGAAGGCATCATGAGGAACAATTCTGTGAAATAATTTTGAATTTGGACCAGTGGTTCAGGAGATATCTTTTAAAGATATTTCATATCTGGAGCTCTGGTGGCCTTTTTGTTCAGTGGAGCAGAACCATTTGTGCAATTTTAGTAGAGGGTATTATGAGGAAAAATTCTGTGAAATTATTTTGAATTTGGACCAGCGGTTCAGTAGGAAATGTCATTAAAAGACATTTCTTATCTAGAGCTCTGGCAGCCTCTTTGTTTGGTAGAGCAGAACCATTTGTGCATTTTTGGTAGAAGGCATCATGAGGAACAATTCTGTGAAATAATTTTGAATTTGGACCATTGGTTCAGATAAAGATTAAAGATATTTCATATCTCGAGCTCTGGTGGCTCTTTTGTTCAGCTGAGCGGAACCATTTGTGCAATTTTGGTAGATGGTATTATGAAGAACAATTCTGTGAAATTATTTTGAATTTGGACCAGTGGCCCAGGAGGAGATGCCTTTTGAAGATATTTCTGATCTGGAGCCCTGGCCGCCCATTTGTTCAGCTGAGCTGAACCAGCCCTGGCCGCCCATTTGTTCAGCGGAGCTGAACCATTTGTGCAATTTTGGTAGAGGATATCAAGAGGAACAATTCTGTGAAATAATTTTGAATTTGGACCAGTGGTTCAGGAGGAGATGTTGTTTAAAGATATTTCGTATCTGAAGCTCTGGCTGCCCTTTTGTTCAGCGGAGCGGAACCATTTGTGCAATGTTGGTAGAGGGTATTATGAGGAACAATTCTGTGAAATTATTTTGAACTGGACCAGTGGTTCAGGAGGAGATGCCTTTTAAAGATATTTCTTATCTGGAGCTCTGGCAGCCCTTTTGTTCTGCGGAGCGGAAACGTTTGTGCAATTTTGTTAGAGGGTATGAAGAGGATCAATTCTGTGAAATGTTAAATTACTCGGAAAAGAAATATGCTATTTTTTTCTTAGACTACCAGCGTAAAGCGCAACTATATGTGCATTAACCATTGAAATTTTATTGTGATCTGATGAGAAACAAGTGAGATAATGGATCTTGAAGGGCACTACCCTCAAAACACCATTTCACATTGCATTATTTCGAAAGAAACTCAGATCACATTGCACTTTTTTCAGGGTCAAATTTCTGCAATGCCAGAGGTAAGAGCCAATTTATTCTTGGCAATATCTAAGACTGGAATGTGTTTGTTAACTTTATCAGTTTTTAGCTCACCTGAGCCGAAGGCTCACGGGTGAGCTAATAGTATACCAGTCACTCCGGTGTCCATCCGTCGTCTGTCGTCTGTCCACAATTTCAAACATCTTCTCCTCTGAAACCAATGGACATATCAAACTCAAATTTCATATGGAGACTCCTTAGGACGCAGGAACGCAGGTTTGTTCAAATGGTCCTAGTCACCTGACCAAGATGGCCGCCACACCCATATATAGTAAAAACCCTATTAAAATCTTCTTCTCCAGAACCAGAAGGTTGATGACCTCGGGACTCGGGTATGTAGCATTGGGGATGTGGGGCCTACCAAGTTTGACCAAAAATGATGATCCTAGGCTTGACCTACTTAACATCAAAGTCAAATTTTTGCTTTCTAATGCATTTAAATGGGAAATTTTTTGAAAAGTTGATTTTTTTTTTAAAACTATAGAAGCCTTACTTATTAGTCTATCTTGATATGTTTAACCTAATGAGACAATGGCTATAAGTAAGTCCCAAAGGTCAATGTTGACCTTTGACCTTTCAGCTAAGTCGCTCATATTTGAGTCCCATCATAGTTTTTTTCCCAAACCATAGGCCCAATTGAACTCAAATTTCATGTGAAGACTCCTTATGATAAGTTAGCCAAAATTTATACAAAATATTTTGGTCACATGACCAAGATGACCGCCATGCCCATATATTGTAAAAACCCTTTAAAAATCTTATTCTCCAGAACCAGAAGGCCGGTTACCTTGGGACTTGGTATTTTGCATTGGGGATGTGGGGCCTACCAAGTTTGTTCAAATGATGATCATAAGTTGACCTTGACCTACTAAACGTCAAGGTCAAATTAGCTTTCTAATGCATTTAAAGGGGATTTTTTTGAAAAGTTGATATTTTGAATACTGTTGAAGCCAAAGTCATTATTCTCACTTGATATGTTAAACCTAATGAGACAATGGCTATAGATAAGTTTCAAAGGTAAAGGTTGACCTTCAACTTTTGAGCCAAGGTCGCTCATATTGGAGTCCCATCAACACATTAAAACATAGTTTCCTCAGAATCCACTAGGCCAATTGAACTCAAATGTCATATGAAGACTCCTCATGATAGGTGGCCAAAATTTATACCAATTGTACTGGTCACATGACCAAGATGGCCACCATGTCCATATATGGTAAAAACCCTTAAATATCTTCTTCTATGGAACCAAAAGGCCAATGGCGTTGGGACTTGGTATGTAGCATTGGGGATGTCATTGGGGATGTGGGCCCTACCAGATTTGCACAAATGATTAATCTAGGTTTACCTTGACCTACTTTATGGCAAGGTCAAATTTGATTCCTAATGCATTTATATGGGAAAAATCTTAAATTTGTTCATTTTTCTATTACTGTTCAGGCCTAAATCATAAAACTTGCAAGAAATGTTTAACCTAATGAGACAACGGTTTTATATAAGTACCAAATGTCTTGAGCTGACCTGTGACCTTTTATCCAAGGCCACTCATTTGGACTGCTACATACCTATCTAAACATCTTTTCCGCAGAAATCAGTGGGCTGTTTGATGGAGTATTCATTAGATTGTTTTAGGTCACTTGACCAAAATGGCGGCATCCCCCATAAAACAATATATGTTTCATCATAAGCTGTAGTTGATCTTGACCTATTTTAACATTATTAAGGAGATCAGGTGAGCGCTTCAGGACCATCAGGTCCTCCAGTTTCTAAACGTTTTACTATTTTTGTTCCCAGCTGACCAGGGTTTGAAAAAAGTTGGTTTTATAACTTTTTTAAAGTTAGTTAAAATTTCGTATGATTCTGAGTAAACTAGTTATCAAGACACTTCTTTTATAATTTCATTTTAAACAGCCATGTATCCGCCGTTTATTTTGGTAAAAAAATGAATGGATTTATTGGCGTCATGGTGTTGACGTTAGTGATGACGTCACTACTACCAAGGCTATTAGACGTGTCAATGGTAAGATGTGTTAGTGTTTTGATAATTCTATGTCAACAAGTGACTCATAACAAAACAATTTGCGAAGGAAAACCTGTTTGAATATTGTAACTGACGTTAATATGACATCAAAACGAGCATTTATCAAAAAGTAACAGTGTTACTAACTTCAATGGCCAAAAAATAGGGTTTTATTTCAATAAAACAATTGTTTTTGGTGTTTTCCTGTCACAACGATCACCACAGATAATTTCCTAGGGCAAAGCGCAAATAGAAAATATATAAGTTCAGTTTGCACAAGCATTTTTTGTCAAAATTGCGTTTGACGTAGCAGAATGATTCGCATGAGTGATTTCGATATTTTTTCAGTGTCATCAAACAGTTAAAATGTCAATAACTAAATTATCATAGAGAATGTTTGATTCCAGCATTTTTGTTTAAAGATGTGGGCCCTGAAAAGGTGGTGCGTAACTAAAGTGGCTCACTGTATATTTAAATTTTTTAAGTCATCTGTAGGTTTTAGCAATGCTGTATATGTGTGTATGTATGCATACTGCAATGAACATACATACCATTCTGTTATTGTTGGGAGTCATGTTATTGCCTATAGATAGGCCATTCTTTCTTCCCTTATAATATAATTCCTTTGAGATATTTTGAAAATATTTACCATTCTACATAACAATGGACACATCTGTATTATCTCTTTTATTGTATTGAGTTTGTATTTGCTACTCATTTTCTATTTGGCTAAGTTACTTGGCAGATGCCATAAATTAACTATATTTTTGTAAAGCTCATACTTGTTTAATTTTTGTCAATTTCAGGAAAGTAACAGCAAGAGGAAGAGGAATGACTAAGAAGTTGATAGAACCAGGCTAGATGAGAGCTCCAGATAGAGGCTGTGTTTACTGAAATATTTATTTACTTAAGTTTCCCTCTCAAAACATAACAATATATGATCTTGAAATATTGTGGAGGTGTGACCTTACCATTTGAAATAGGAACGTTTCACAGCTGGTTGTGAAACCGAATTAACAAAACTGACAGTATTTTTATAAAAATGAGAAACTTTCAATGTACATTAAAACCTGTGTAAAACGGCCACTCTAAAAATACCAAAAAATTGTTTTCAACACCAATAATGGCTTAATGTAGGTCAAAAGTATTGCAGAATGCTCCAGCATTTTGCAATACTTTCGACCTTCTTTAAGCTACCATTTGTCATTAAGATCTTTGTTTTGTCTATTTTTGAGTGGCCGCTTAAGACAGGTTTTTACTGTGTATCCACACCATGTTTTTGTAAAAAGAAATGAGATCCCCCCTTATCTTACCCTAGATATGACACCTTTTAACCCCAAAGTAGTGATATTGGTCTAATTTGCCATGATAATATTTGTTTTGGTTACTCATCGAAAATGTCTCATGGAGACACTTCCAATGGGTAACCATAACAAATGTTTTGTCAGAGAAATAAGAAATTCAATTCCAAATCCTGCCTTAGATATTAAAGCATTTTTTAACCAAAATTGTGAATGCTTATTTTTCTTTGAAACTTTTGTTGAATTCCTCATAGGACGTTTTGACCTACATTCCCTGCATCCTGTGGTATGTCAGAGTCATAAGAAATAATCTTATCTAGGGTTGAGAAGGGTTGTCCCATAACTTTTATCTGGAGCTCTGCCAGGGAAAAAGCCATTGGAAATTATTTTCACCTGTAATAGGGCTAATGTTGTAAATATCAAAAAAAGGAGTGGAGCTTTTCCAAAAAAGACATACTTGTTAGCCGCGTTAATATAACCCATATATACAGAAAGTTCTATAATAGATCTATATAACATAATCTTTGATATAAAAAAAACACATGTCATAATAGCAAACATTAAAAACTTTGATCAGACAGCTATTTCTACAAAATCTTAGAACGTACATGGTAGACTTACACCAAATACCAATACCAAAGGGTTAATTAAAATGTGTTTTCATAATTGATTTGGTGAGTGGGTGGGATGAATGGGATTTTTTCGCTAATGCTCAATTCGGTTTCAAGGTCACTAAATTAAAGAGATTATCTGGAATATGGGTTTCAAGGTCACTCAAGTAATAGATTTTGGAGTGTGGAGAAAACACCAAAAATAATCCTTCCTCAGCTTGTGAATAAACCAATCTTAAAACTATCTAATGCTTATACCCAGTGACCTATATCAGATTTAAATCATGTGTTTTATATGTATTAATAAACAGTTTTATTTTTCTGTGTGTGATATTTGTGTTGTTTGTACCGCAAGGTAATGTCTTAACCTTTGTCCTGCTGACTAGATTAATTTGCTATGTTCATGTTCGGTTTTCCAACGTGTTTTCATGATTTCAATTTATACAGTGGATTCTGTGGCTGTGGAGAAAAAAAACAACTGCAGATCCTGATCAGATGGCTTCATCAGAAGCCATCTGATCAGGATCTACAGTGTTTTCATTAAAGGATGCATTTGGGTTCAGCTGGACAAGGGTTAATTCTGTGAGATTTTGTGATTGTTTGATATCTGTCTGTCATTCTTGTCCTCTGTCTGTCTGTCTATCAACTCTTAAAAGACCTCATCTAAACCACTGGGTGGATTTTCAACAAACTCCTAGGAATGGTCCTCTTTCAAACTTGTTTAAAGTACAATTCTGGTTGCCATTGCTACAGAAAGAAAAAGGGAGTGCAGTGGCTCATTGGTAGAGTGCTTGAGTCTAGACCGAGGGATCACTGGTTCGAGCCTCACCAGCGTCACTGGGTTATGTCCTTGAGCAAGAACATTAATCCTTGCTTAGTACTGTTTCAACCCAGGAGCACCAGTCTCTTTATAACTGATAGATTGTTGATGGGGTGTACAGAATCAAATCACACAAAACAAATTAGAATGGGTCTTATATTTTGGTGAAATGACTTGTTCGCTTTGATTGTTATTTTGTTGCTTGAATTGTTATTTTATTTTTTTCTTTAACCTTAAAATAGCACTATTTTTGTCCTTTTTTCATGCTAACATTTGTTGCCATGTTTACTGAAACTACTCCTGAACTCATTGAGGCACTTTCTCTAGTTTTTGCATCATATGAGCCAGCACCCGATATTTTGGTACTTATCGCATATCATCGGTCGGGAGTCAAAAACTGATATCTTTGATTTTTACATTTTTCAGGAGAGACAAAAAAAATGAATAATTTTTGCTACTAGTGTCCTATATTGCTGGAAGTCAGACAGGATTATATTTAGTAGCATCCAAATTCACTGTTATTGGTGTTTTGAAATCCAATAAAGATTTCACGGTCACTATGAAGAGTTTCACTTGAGTAACGTATTTTTGAGCACATTTTCAGGGAAAACCATCCAGTTACGACATTTTGAGCATCTTTTTCATGGCAAAACCGCGTATCTTGGTAAAATGAGCACCAAAATAATGGAATTTTTCATAGATACAATATTTTGAAGCATGATTTATGCTTTTTAAGGGGTTCTCATTGGTCGTGAGCTACGAAAATTCGACAGAATGTGCACCATGCATTTGAAACATAATTCCACCGTTGACAAAAAGTCGTTTTGGTAAAAATCAGAGTTATGAGGTTTTGACTCTTTACCGACGATATGTATTTTATGGCTTATTCAAGTAGTCCCCAGAGCCTTTGCTGCTGTACACATGAAAAAGGATGTAGGCAAAAACTAGGGCCAAATCTTAAGCCTATCGGTCCTGATCTGGATCCAAATTGTTTGACACTGATAGGCTTCTTGAAAGATTTTTTTGAAACGGCTAATTTTGATAAAAGTCAGCAGACAACAACAGACATGTGCTGGCCCATGTGATTCTTGCTTCAGTATACAATCATTTCTTGTTTGCTTGTTTGATGCCCCTCAACATTTTCATCAACTAACTGCAGCCTGGTTTTGTTCTCAAACCTGACAATTAACTCTTTGGATAGTGTTAATGACAGACCCAGGACTCCATTGTTTGCCTTTTTTAGTATAATTGAGCTGCGACATGAACAATGTGGTATGTGCCACTGCAGTCTGATTAGAGCCTTTGCTAGTTGCTTGAAGATTCTATGGCTGTGAAGTTCCAAACGGAACAGCATTTAGAGCTTTTATCAGTTGATAAGGATGCTGCACAGGCTCCTGAGTCTATTCATGTCAAAATGCCACATTATTGGAAATCTCATGTCGCCGCTCATATAATTGCTAAATCATTTAATGCTTGATATAATGTTTTGATTTTGTATTTCATTGGTTACTGTCATTTTAAGTTTCTGTCCTTAAATAAAGTTTTATAATTTGTAAAACCTGATTTGCTTTCTTTAAGATTTACCTTTCAATGCCTTAAAGGCTTTACAATAATAAACTGGTCAAAATAAATTAAGCCCACCAGGAATTTTCCAATAGACTTAATGTTAATACATTCATGCTTGATTAATCATAAAATTTACTGAATACAGATTTTCCGTAAAATTTTCAGCGAAGTAGCAGCAAGGTTTCCTCTTGACATGTGCTAGGTTTCACTTTCATTAAAAAAATCCATAGAGCTTCACACGTTCCAGTAAATGTCCAGTTTTGTTCCCTATCTTTGCTATAGTAAGATTGGGAAAAATTTGGATACTCTTAGAAAATTTAGCACATACCCAAAGAAAATGGGTATTTTCAATTGAACATTAGCATAAACTTGGTAGGAGTTAGAATTTTCAACTACCTTCAGTATTTTTGAAATAAACAACTAAACTTTTGTAATTTTGAGATTATGGCTTTGGAAAAAAGTGACATGGGGCTTAACTTATTTCGACCAGTTTACATGAGCACTTACTTTGATGATACTTGGCTTTTATCCTAATTTTCTTTTGAAATCCAGATACTTAACCCATATAAACCTAGTGTCTTTTTTGTGAGACATAGGCAAACAATGCAGACCCAGATCAGATGCTGCAAACTTTGGCGTCTGATCAGGCTCTCCACTGTTTGCTTACAGAATGTTCTATTAAAATTTGAATAAAATGAGAAATACCACCCAACAACACTTAAAATGGAAATGGACTGTTCCAATTGATTAGAATGGCAATTTCCATTTAGCTATTTTTATAACCCTTTGTATTGGGGGAAACCCCTAAATGAGACTGTTTGTAAAGGATTGCTTTTGCAAACAGTGAAGACCTAGTTGAAATGCATCATCAGGGTCTACACTGTTTGTAAAGGTAAAACAAAGATGCAAAAGAATCTTTCTCAGAAAGAATGCAATATTTTTAGCTCACCTGAGCCGAAGGCTCCGAGGTGAGCTATTAGTATACCAATGACTCTGGCGTCCGTCGTCCGTCCGTCCGTCGTCCGTCCGTCCGTCGTCCGTCAACATTTTCAAACATCTTCTCCTCTGAAACCACTGGGCCAATTGAACTCAAATTTCATATGGAGACTCCTTAGGATGGGGGAACGAAAGTTTGTTCAAATAGTCCTGGTCACATGACCAAGATGGCCGCCATGCCCATATATGGTAAAAACCCTTTTAAAATCTTCTACTCCAGAACCAGAAGGCCGATGACCTTGGGATTTGGTATGTAGCATTGGGTATGTGGGGCCTACCAAATTTGTTCAAATGATGATCCTGGGTTGACCTTGACCTACTTAACGTCAAGGTCAAATTTGCTTCCTAATGCATTTAAGTGGGGAAATTTTTTGAAAAGTTGATTTTTGGAAAACTATTGAAGCCAAAGTCATTATTCTCACTTGATATGTTTTATCTAATTTGACAATGGCTATAAATAAGTTCCAAAGGTCAAGGTTGACCTTTGACCTTCCAGTCAAGGACCCTGATATTGGAGTTGCATCAATATATTAAAACAGTTTTCTCAGAAATCATTGGGCCAATTGAACTCAAATTTCATATGAAGACTCCTTACAATAAGTTGGCCAAGATTTGTGCAAATTGATTTGGTCACATGACCAAGATGGCCGACATGCCCATATATGGTAAAAACCCTTTAAAATTCTTCTTCTCCAGAACCAGAAGGCCGATGACCTTGGGACTTGGTATGTAACATTTGGGATACGGGACCTACCAAGTTTGTTCAAATGATGATCCTAAGTTGACCTTGATGTACTTAACATGAAGGTCAAATTTGCTTTCTTATGCATTTAAATTGGATTTTTTTTTAAAAAGTTGATTTTTAATACTGTTGAAGCCAAAGTCATTGTTCTCACTTTATATATGTTAAAGGCAATTCCAAAGGTCAAGGATGACCTATGACCTTTCAGCCAAGGTCACTCATATTGGAGGCCCATCAATATATTAAAACAGTTATCTCAGAAACCACTTGGCCAATTGAACTCAAATTTCATATGGAGACTCCTTGAGGTGAGTGGAGTAAATTTGAACCAAATCTTAATGGTCACATTACCAAGATGGTGGCCATGCCCATATAAGATAAAAACTCTTTAAATATCTTCTACTCTGGAACCAAAAGGACAATGGCCTTGGAACTTGGTATATAGCATTGGGGATGTGGGCCCTACCAGGTTTTCACAGTTGATGAATCTGGGTTGACCTTGATCTTTTTTACGGCAAGGCCAAATTTGATTCCTAATGCTTTTGTATTGGAAAAATCTTGAAATGTTCATTTTTCTATATAACTATTTAAGGGGCAATCATTATTTACATGGGAAAAATGCTAAACCTATTGAGACACTGGTTTTATATAAGCACCAAAGGTCAGCTTGACATTTGACCTTTCATCCAAGACCTCTTATATTGGACTGCCTTATACATATAAGCATCTTTTTCTCAGAATTCACTGGGTTGTTTCAACTCAAATTTCATATGGAGAATTCAGTCGATAAAACAATATAAAATATGACATTATTTTTAGGTCACTTGATCAAAATGGCCATTGCCCATATATGGTAAACAAAATATGTTTGAATAATAAGCCTAAGTTGACCTTGACCTATTTTAACATTATTAAGGAGATCAGGTGAGCGCTTCAGGTCCTCTAGTTTAAACTTATAACCTGACACCCTTAGATATATACAATGGACTATCCCAAGATAATTGTATCAAACCAGAAGGAAGAATCCAATAGTATACAAAGGGTTAAGTGTCCACAACACATTTACTTAATAATAGGAAAACAATTTTAATTCATTGAGAGCCGTTATTGCAGGTACCAGACATAGTGATGCACTGAAGAGTTTGAGTTTACTGAGTGAAAATGCCAACTTACATTTTATTGATTTTTTAATCTAAAATAAAATAATCTGACAATTCTATTCACATCCAAAAATAGCAGACTTGCCATTCACCACAGTAAGTAAAAGTTACAGAATTTTCCACATGAAGCTGTTTTGGTAACAAAGCTTGAACAGTACTTGAATTTAGAGGGCTTTCTTGAAAAATTCTTTCCTTTAAGAGCAGTTCCTTATCGTATATCACATTATGTGACCTTCCTTGAATGTAGCTTTTTTTTTATTACGCACGTGCGTAACCTGTGTAATGCCAATGATTAAGGCGAAATTAGTTTTAATTTGGCAAAATCTAAACTAATTTTGCATCTCTCGGACAGCTCTCATATTAAAGTTAATACCCATGTAAAGTGACTTGATTAGAAAAATCCTAAGTTTCGTTTGAACCACAAAAAAAAACCCGTGCATGAGAGCCGGGCAAACCATTGAATGATGCAACGTTAATGTCCTTTTCACTGAAAGCAGATCATTTACATATGTTCGGACGAGGAAACTGTGTCATAAAGCTGGCACACCACTGGAAAACATATTAATGCCATATGCTAACACCAAAGGTGCAGACCCATGATAAGCATTCTTGTTTTCGCTGCCTATGTAGGATAATTTTTGCATATGCTTGATACATCCAAATTTTAGTTAGTCGTTGCAGCTGAGCCAGAGGAGGTTTAATTTTAGTCATATTTGATAGCAAACACCATGCGCGGATCCAGAGGAGGGAACAGGGGTCCGAACCTTCCCCCCTTGGAAAATCACAAAAATATAGCGTCTTTTTTTTAACAATACTGGTCCGGATTCCCTGAAAAATCACAAAGCTACCAAGCCATCATTCGATGTTGAGCCATCATCGGCACGCCAACGAGCCGATAATGGCCCCCGCTTTTAGTGGTATTTCGATCCTCTATCCCCCGTATCAACGAAAAAAAAGGAAAGAGAAAAAAACGTTTTCAGAGTTGAGTTGGACCCCCTCTGATAAAACATTCTGGAGCCGCGCATGAACGCTGACGACATATTGTTTTCTTGAGACAGGTAAGAAACATTGTAACAACCCTACAAGTAATGTCCAACACGGTATATTTTTTGTACATTCATTAGGTCATTTACACCAATTGCATTAAAATGATTTTTTCATAAAAAAATATCTCATTTATTTTATGATTCTCAGGATGGCTTACCGTTTGTCGTCGAGAGTAATTCGACATTCTTTTCAACGTTTTCCGGTTTTAGTACCAGTAATATGTCCGACGAAAGGTTGGTTATATTTATGTATGTCTATCATTATTTTTATTGACAGATTATAATGCATGCGTGGATCCTAAGGGGGGGGGGTACGGATCCCCCCTGAAAGATCACAAAAATATTGAGTTTCTTAGCAATACTGGTCCGGATCCCCTGAAAAATCACAAAGCTACCAAGCCAGCATTCAATTATGTTCTTAAAAGGGTATCCTTTGGAAGCAAAGACTGCACCAAAGAAATGATACCAGAGTGTGCATATTTCCTGGGCCATCATCGGCCCGCCAGTGAAACGCCATTTAAAATGGCGTTTCGCTGGCGGGCCGATGACTTCCCACTTTTAGTGCTCTTTGGATCCTCTCTCCCCTCACAAAAAAAGTCAGAGTTGGACCCCCTCTAGCAAAAGGTTCTGGATCCGGCATGTGCACCCAGGTGAACCGCATGTCTAGATCTCGGAGGGTATTGGCTACCGGAGGTAAACAAAGGATTTTTGGGTTGGACATGGTCTGTATTGAGACGATTTTATTTCATTTAGATTCGTTTTGAGGGATAAGAACAACATATAGGTCGATAGTATACAGAATTATGATAACTCTGAAATCATTACATGTTTTGAAACTTACTCTGTTCGAGTTTAAATCGCATTTGAATTCGGAAATGCAGTAATTTGGACGAATATTTCGAATTCATCAGTTAATATTCATATCTATTATTTTATTTTTACATGATTCACAGCCACCGCTGGAATGGATAACCTCTCTTTGGAATACATCAGTCAATAACAATTCAAAAATACATGTAAAACACTTATTTATTTGCAATTTTATGACGGTGGTATCATGTTTATAGGTAGCTTTCCGTTCGCAGGTATGTTGGGTAGCTGTCGGAGGGAAGGCATGTGCATGTTAACATTGATTTCGGAGAAGGGCAAATTGATTATGCTCATTACAAAAGCTCTCGCATACGGAAACAAAAGTGTAACACTCAACCACTTTCAAAAACAAGTGGTTCGATTTGGGGGGGAATATATCAAAGGAGAAACAAGCTTAAATGAACCAATTTGTTAGAGTTTTTGTTCAACATTGAATGTGTGTTTTTGTGCACTAGTTTGTTTTGTTTGTTTTGGCCTACCACATTTATTTAGCCCTTTGCATCACATTAAAGAAACGATCTGGCAGTAACATAACATGCCAAAGCATTATACTATGAAATTGACACATACTTTATGTGAAGGTGACGGATCAAGTAGCAATGCAATTAGTATACCAGATGTTTAGATGAGCAACTGTAGGGTCTAATCTGTCTTCACTTGATGCATAAACTTAACTAGGTGTTTTTGCATTAACCAACATAAGTTAATCCTCTTCAAAAACGGCCTTTGGGTTAAAACAAGTGTAAATGACCAAGAAATGCCAAAATCATAGACAGACACATGTCTCCAAGAGACAGGGACACTTGAACACAGACAGATAAGGAATACGCTCAAAAGTCAGAATACAATGCGCAAAGCATTCAGCTCCCTTTATCTCATTGAGAGTATTGCCAAACTAGAAATGACACAATATACGCGTTTAACACGAAGTGCTTAACACGAACCCCTAGCAAATACAACAAAAATAGCGAGTATGATCAGGAAATAACACAATCACAAACTTCAGATAAACCCATGGCACCGTGAGGAAGAGCCACACAACAATCACGAGACACTAGAAAGACAAATTAAGCACAGCAACCAGCTCTCTCTTCCCCATCTACTCACTCTCTATGCTCTCTCTCTCTCTCTCTCTCTCTCTACTCGCTCTCTCTACTATCAACTCGCTCTCCTCTTTACTCTCTCTCTCTCTCTCTCTCTCTCTCTCTCTCTCTCTCCTCTTTGTAACTCTCTGCTCTCAATTCTCTTTGTCTCTCTCTACTCTCTATTCTCTCTCTCTCTTTCTCTCTCTCTCTCTCTCTCTCTCTCTCTCTCTCCTCTTTGTAACTCTCTGCTCTCAATTCTCTTTGTCTCTCTCTACTCTCTATTCTCTCTCTCTCTCTCTCTCTCTCTCTCTCTATTCTGTCTCTCTCTCTCTACTCTGTCTGTCTCTCTTCTCTATCTCCCTATCTCTCTCTCTACTCTGTCTCTCTCTCTCTACTCTCTCTCTCTCTATACTTTATTCTCTACTCGCACTCTCTACTCTCTCTTTCTGTACTCGCACTTCTTCTCTACTAGCTTCTTCTCTCCTCGCACCCCTTCTCTACTCGCTCTCTCTCTCTACTCACACTCCTTCTCTACTAGCACTCCTTCATTACTCGAACTCCATCTCTACTATCTCCTTCTCTTCTAGCACTCCTTCTCTACTCGCACGCCTTCTCTACTCGCACTCCTTCTCTACTCGCATTCTTCTCTACTAACACTCCTTCTCTACTCGCACTCCTTCTCTACTCGCACTTATTCTCTACTGGCACTCCTTCTCAATTCGCACTCCTTCTCTACTCTCTTTCTCTCCCTCTCTCTCTCTCTCTCTCTACTTCCTTCTCTACTCGCCCTCATTCTCTACTCACACTTCTTATTTACTCGTACTTCTTCTCTAATCGCACTACTTATCTACTCGCACTTCTTCTCTACTCTCCCTTTCTCTCTAATCTCTCTTTCTCTACCCTCTCTTTATCTACTCGCACTTCTTCTCTACTCTCTCTTTCTCTAATCTCTCTTTCTCTACTCGCACTCTTCTATAATCTCTCTATACTCTCTCTTTCTCAACACGCTCTCTCTCTCTCTCTCTCTCTCTCTCTCTCTCTCTACTCGCACTCATCTACACTCTCTTACTCTACTCGCACTCCTTCTCTACTCTCTCTTTCTCTACTCGCACTCATTCTCTACTCCCTCTTTCTATACTTGCACTACCTCTCTACTCGCACTTCTTCTCTTATATATCTCTCTCTCTGCTTTCTCTTTCTTTACTCGCACTCCTTCTCTACTCTCTATTTCTCTACTCGCACTCCTTCTCTACTTTCTCTACTCGCACTCCTCTCTACTCTCTCTCTCTCTCTCTCTCTCTCTCTCCTCCCTCTTTCTCTACTCGCACTCTTTCTCTACTCTCTTGCTCTACTTCACTCCTTCTCTACTCTCTCTCTCTCTCTCTCTCTCTCTCTCTCTCTCTCTCTCTCTACTCGCACTCTTTCTCTACTAATTCTTTCTCTACTACACTCCTTTTCGACTCGCACTCCTTCTCTTCTCACACTACTTCTCTACTCTTTCTTTACTCCCACTCCTTCTCTACTCTCTCTTTCTCTACTCGCACTCTTTCTCTACTCGCACTCATTCTCTACTCGCACTCCTTCCCTACTCTCTCTTCTCTTCTGACACTTCTTCTCTACTCGCAGTCCTTTTCTACTCGCCTCTCTCTCTCTCTTTCTCTCTCTATCTCTACTCTCTCTTTCTCTACTCGCACACCTTCTCTACTCTCTTTCTCTACTCGCACTCCTTCTCTACTCTCTCTTTCACTACTCGCACTCCTTCTCTACTCTCTCTTATCTACTTGCACTTCGCACTCCTTCTCTACTCTATCTCTCTCTCTCTACTCACTCTTTCTCCACTTGCACCCCTTCTCAACTCTCTCTTTCTCTACTCGCACTCCTTCTCTACTCTCTCTCTCTCTCTCTCTCTCTCTCTCTCTCTGTCTCTCTGCTCGCATCCCCCTACTCTCTCTTTCTCCACTCGCACTCCTTCTCTACTCTCTCTACTCTCACTCTTTCTCTACTCGCACTCTTTCTCTACTCGCTCTTCCTATACTGGCACTCCTTCTCTTCTATCTCTCTCTCTCTCTCCACTCTCTCTTTCTTTACTCGAACTACTATTCTACTCTTTTTTTCTCTTCTCTCTCTCTACTTTCTCTACTCGCACTCTTTCTCTACTCATACTCCTTCTCTACTCGCACTCTTTCTCTACTCGAACACCTTCTTTACACTTTCTTCTCTACTCTTTTTTATCTACTCTTTCTCTACTCGCAGCCCTTCTCTACTCGCACTCCTTCTCAACTCTCTCTTTTCTACTAGCACTACTTCTCTACTAGCACTCCCCTCTACTCGCACTCCTCACCTCTCTCTTTCTCTACTCGCACTCCTTCTCTACTCTATCTCTCTGTCTCTACTCACTCTTTCTCCACTTGCACCCCTTCTTAACTCTCTCTTTCTCTACTCGCACTCCTTCTCTACTCTCTCTCTCTCTCTCTCTCTCTCTCTCTCTCTCTCTGCTCGCATCCCCCTACTCTCTCTTTCTCTCCTCTCACTCCTTCTCTACTTTCTCAACTCGCACTCCTCTCTACTCTCTCTCTCTCTCTACTCCCTCTTTCTCTACTCGCACTCTTTCTCTACTCTCTCTTGCTCTACTTCACTCCTTCTCTACTCTCTCTTTCTCTTCTCGCACTCCTTCTCTACTCTCTCTTTCTCTACTCGCACTCTTTCTCTACTCTCTCTTTCTCTACTCACACTCCTTCTCTACTCTTTCTTTACTCCCACTCCTTCTCTACTCTCTCTTTCTCTACTCGCACTCTTCTCTACTCGCACTCCTTCTCTACTCTCTCTTCTCTTCTCACACTTCTTCTCTACTCGCAGTCCTTCTCTACTCGCCTCTCTCTCTCTTTCTCTCTCTATCTCTACTCTCTCTTTCTCTACTCGCACACCTTCTCTACTCTCTTTCTCTACTCGCACTCCTTCTCTACTCTCTCTTTCTCTACTCGCACTCTTCTCTACTCGCACTCCTTCTCTACTCTCTCTTATCTACTTGCACTTCTTCTCTACTCGCACTCCTTCTCTACTCTCTCTCTCTCTCTACTCACTCTTTCCCCACTTGCACCCCTTCTCTACTCTCTCTTTCTCTACTCGCACTCCTTCTCTACTCTCTCTCTCTCTCTCTCTCTCTCTATACTTTATTCTCTACTCGCACTCTCTACTCTCTCTTTCTCTACTCGCAATCCTTCTCTACTCTCTCTCTCTACTTGCTCTTTCTCTACTCTCAGTCTTTCTCTACTCGCTCTTCCTATACTCGCACTCCTTCTCTTCTATCTCTCTCTCCGCTCTCTCTTTCTTTACTCGAACTCCTATTCTACTCTCTCTTTCTCTTCTCTCTCTCTACTTTCTCTACTCGCACTCTTTCTCTACTCATACTCCTTCTCTACTCAAACTCTTTCTCTACTCGAACTTCTTCTTTACGCTTTCTTCTCTACTCTTTTTTCTCTACTCTTTCTCTACTCGCACTCCTTCTCTACTCTCTCTTTTCTACTAGCACTACTTCTCTACTAGCACTCCCCTCTACTCGCACTCCTTCTCTACTCACACTCCTTTTCGACTCGCACTCCTTCTCTTCTCACACTCCTTCTCTACTCCGCACTCCTCTACTCGCACTCCTTTACTACTCGCACTCCCTCTACTCCTACTCGCACTCCCTCTACTCCTACTCGCACTCCCTCTACTCCTACTCGCACTCCCTCTACTCCTACTCGCACTCCCTCTACTCCTACTCGCACTCCCTCTACTCGCACTCCCTCTACTCGCTTTTTCTCTACCATCTCTTCCTCTACTCTCTCTTTCTCTACTCTCTCTTTCTCTACTCTCTCTTTCTCTACTCTCTCTTTCTCTTTCTCTGTCTCTCTCTGTCTCTGTGTGTGTCTCTCTTTCTCTGTGTCTGTCTCTCTCTCTGTCTTTCTCTGCCTCTCTCTTTCTCTGTCTCTGTCTCTTTCTCTCTCTCTCTCTCTCTCTCTCTCTCTCTCTCTCTCTCTCTCCAATGTATTTGGTAATGAACTTAAAATATCAATATAATGAAATGAGTGTTCGACTCCCATGTTCAGTCCTCCTTAGACTAGCCACTAGCCTGATATCATATTCTTTTCATTAAATGATAATTTCATTTTAAATTAGAAGAGATGAGACCAGCTATATGAGATCAAATAATACTGTATGAAAAGTCAAGTAAAATTGACAAAAACATCAAGGTCTAGGAGCTAGACTAAGTCCTCCTCTGTCAAAGTCCAAGTACGTCATCCGATGGTAAGGAACTGTAATAACGTTAGCAGGGAACATTTTATCATGGAATCGACAGAGGAGTTCTCTGTATGCCTTAACAATGAGGCCCTCTCACGAGTAAGGGTGTATTTGTACAATCCATTTTATTCTAGGGAAAGGGAAAATGCCAAATTGAGGGGAACAAATTGTCAGAGAACAGGGAAATAAATAAAACATGAAACATGGAGACAAGCCAATATTTAAGAAGAACAAGGGAACAGGTACCTCCTGGAAGGGCCTCTATTATAGATACAAGAACAAACATCACAACTATAAAACTACTAAACTTGATCTGTTTAAAAAAATATTGTACCCAACTTCCAAACGAGTAACAGCTAGTTTACAATTCGATTGTCCATCTCTTTCTGAAAAGGACGTCACCCAGGTACATTTCTTGAACTAAAGAAAATTTAAAGGCGTACTGCAAATAGTTGCAGAAAGATCTAATTAAACATTCGATTTTACAGAAATGGGAAGCTATCTGCTTTTATTAGTACAAATATATAACATGTTACAAATACATGTTGTTTTATGCATATGGAAATCGCTAGAAACAGTGTTTTTCATTGCCATTTGTCGCCAATCGGGCGACAAATGGCAATCGAAAAATCGGGTGACAAACGATTTTTGATCTACGTTTGTCGATAGTTTAATGTTTTTTGATTGCCGCTTATCCGGTGTACAACTTTTAAAAATATCTTAAAGATATACAACTCATCTTTATTGCTTCTTATAGAATGACAAATGAGCCGCGACATGTGATTTCCAACAATGTGGCATTTTGAGATGAATAGACTCAGACGAGCCTGTGTAGCCTTCTTTTAAGCTTAGAAACTACAAATCTGTTCGCTCAGTAGCTTAATATTCATATAATATTCAAGCGACAAGCAAAGGCTCTGATCAGCCTGTCCGTATGCGCAGGCTGGTCTGAGCCTTTGCTGTTCGCACATACCACATTACTGGAAATCTCATGTCGCGGCTCAAATAATATTGGTTAAAAAGATGCCATTGTGGGGCTTGGGCTGCTGTTACCGGATTATGAGGACCTGGGCACGGAGTTACACTTCCTCCTTAAAGTTATTTTTTTCAGGATGCGAAAAATAACATTTTAAACTGATTAAAATCAAAATAGTTTCATTTTTTCTGTAGATCATAATGGTATCTTTGACCACAAGTACTGCATCTATCCAGGCAATATATTTAGCATGTTGAACTATCATTACTTAACTTAATCTCCCTTAACTTTAAAGAGGCATTGTAATTCCGGGCCCTGTACTACTATGTAAAGTTTAAAAACGTTAAAAGATAAAATAACAGAACGGATTACCACCGAAACTGCAATACGGGTATTTGTTATATGATTTATTTAGTCCACCTATACGAATATGCAGTGAAAATCCAGATAAGCTTACACGTATACTAATACTTTTAAGAATGAACTGACAACAGACCAAAAAGGTAAATTGCTTTAAAATACGTGTGGTATGCAATGACGCAAAGAGTACAGCTATAAAACGTATGCAAACTGTACAGGGTTCATTATTATGGTTTTTATTTTGTTTGATTTTACTCTTAACACCCCAGTCAACAAATTTTCAGTTATGTCGACGCATTTAACTAAGATTAAGATGCGCGGATCCAGAGAGAGAGAGAGTGGCAGAGGGTCCTGACCCCCTCCCTGGAAGATTGGAAACCTTTGGGGCTCTTTAGCAATACTGGTCCAGATCCCCTGGAAAATCAAAAGCTACCAAGCCAGCATTCAATATCCCGCCAGCGTTTTGCTGTTGGGCTGATGATGGTCCGCTTTTAGTGGTATTTTGATTCCTCACTCCATTCATCTAAAACAAAAGTGTGTCAGAGTTTAGTTGGACTTCGTCTGACAAAATTTCTGGATCCGCGCATGATTAAGCGATAATAACAACATCACATGAGATGTTTTGCTGAAATATTCATGTGCATTTTTCTCACTAATGTTTTACAAAACCTAAGAAAGCGTATCAGTACAAAGCTACTAGAAGGCGGTACAAGACATGGACATACCCTATCCCAGCCAGCACACAATGTCGAGCAACCATCGGCCCACCAGCGAAATGCCATTCAAATGTTTTAGATGTTGCATAGCAAAAAAGGAAGGTGGGGGGAGTTGGCGACCGGCTAGAGAGCCTCGGTGAAACCCATTCAATAATTTTTGTGGTGTTTTTTTGCAGGTGTTGTTTTTGTACGGTTTGGGAGGTGGGGGGGGGGGGGTAAACTGTTGGTATAGTTTGTTTCATTGAATAGAATCCTAACGGACGGTGCAACAGAAGGGTGTTTCAGTGGACTAGGTGAGTTGCATGTTTCAATGGTTTTGATCAGGGTATCTCAGTGAACTGAGCGGTCTGAGTGCTTCCCTGGGCTGGGCGGTTTGGGTGTTTCAGTTGCCTGGGGAGTTTGGGAGTTTCAATGGGCTGGCTGATTTGTGTATTTCAGTGTATTGTGTGCGTTTGGGTGTTCTGTGGCGATTCAATAGACTGGAGGTTACGGGTGTTTCCATTGTCTGGGTGGCCTACGTGTATATATTTTTGGATCAAAGGTTTACTAATCATGTACACGTGGCATCTTAACCAATAGTTTCCTCGCATTTTGACACTCCATTTACACAACAAAATGCGCCTCAATGTGAACCTGCATTTTGTAACCCTGTTCATGTTGTTAATACACTGCGTTGCCAGGTAAGATAACGAGTATAGATATGGCACATGTTCTTGCCTTCTTTCAGGGACCATTCCCTCGCCCCCACACCACCCAGCCATCATATCCCCTCCCTATATCAAGCATACTGGTTTCACCAAAAATGTATCAGTCCAGACTTTAAATAAATATGTTTTCCCAGACTCACTAGACAAAAACATGCATAATGACACCGACTGAAGATGAACGCTTTTCACAACACATCACAACTGTAAAACCTCTCAAATTCCCTTCTCTATTTCGCCCCCATGGTAGTCTTCCATTTGTAGCATTACATAGCTTTTTTTGTATCATAGCATGCTTAAAATATATCAGATTTAGGCACTAATTGTGCGGCAGTTTGCATCAATCTCCGTAATCAAAACCACTGTCACTCCGATAGCAAGCATGTCAGCTGTCAAGTTTCCTCTGAACATTTTGCTAACCATCAAAACGATATCAACGTAAGCAAATTTCAAATATTGATGTTTTATTAGCATTTTGAGACACGACTCTTATAAATCATGCAGAAGAATGATATAGTATTGTGGCGACACAAGCAAATTGTGTCAAAGGTTGATGTAAATTCAGCTATGATCAAACGAATAGCATTTTTTCATTGAAAATTTCACAATCGTCGTTTGAAAAGTCGCCCAGGGTCCTACGGACATGGGTCAAAAGCATTTAACACATTCCGAGTCCTTATCATTCAATACAGAAGCAACCTGTTTGCTGCTTTCGTCTCCAAGAAACTTTCTATAGGAAATAAAAACGGATAAATACAGACCCTGTCCATCCACAATCGCAATGTTTACCTCCGATAGCCAACACCCTCCGAGATCTAGACATGCGGTTTACCTGGGTGATGTGACGTCCTTTATCATAACAAAATAGCATATTTGTGTCGGATGACAATGCTCATTCAAATGGACAGGGCGTTTGGAAGATGTTTGGAAGACATCAATGCATTCTTGGGTGAACTTATTTTACTAAATTAGCTGTTGATGGACTCCTGTGTTCCCTCATTTTATTTCATGTTAACGCTAATTCATTTTATTAGACGTCATGAACATCTGCGCACATTCGTTTTATTTAATATCAAGATGTCAATATTTAAAGCTGCATACTCTGGAACTTTCATTAAAACAGATTAACAAAATTCTAGGACAAATCGATGGATATTTATTTTTCTGGCCGTTTTGCAGCGAAAAAAAAAATATGTGAAAAACCCAGACGTCCGTATAGGCTATGGAAAAATGCTGATGTCTGCTAATTGCAACATTCAGCGGTGCCTATCAATCTTCGTATTTTTTCGGAGAAGAGATCAGCTGATAAATCTATTTCCAAATAAGATGCTTACATGTACATGAGGACGTCAAACTTTGTTAACTTTCGCAATTTCATTAGTCCGGCACACAGACGCAGAAGTTTGTGAGGAAACCACAATGACCTTACTGATTTATCGTCACTCTCTGAGGAAAAGCGCAAATTACACAGTTTATCTGACTCAGAGCTGAAACAAATTCGCCAGAAAAAATCATTCAGTTGCGACAGTGACGTCACTGGTCATGGCAATAGGCAAAGAGGTACTCAACGGGGAGAATTTTACAGCCTCGATAAAATATTCTCGACCCTTTGTTTGTGTTGGTGCATACATGTAGCGTACGAGTCAACATTTTTTTTCAGTCATGTCACATTTTCCTATCTACATGGGTTGAACCAGTAGGGCTCTAAATATCAAAATGGATAGCGATATGCCTATAGGCTCCCGGGACCCGTACCCTTCCACACACGGTCGGGAGCGCAGTGGCTCAGTGGTAGAGTGCTTGACTTCACTTGAGACTGAAGGGCCTAGGGTTCGAGCCTCATCGGTGTCATTGTGTTGTGTCTTTGAGCAAGGCACATTTATCCTAGCTTAGTACTTGTTCAACACAGGAAGGACCGTCCCGACGTAACTAAAATATCGTTGACTGGTACGTAAAGAATAAAAAAACAAACAAACAAATCCAGACACTGTCGAGACTCGGGGCAAGGACGGATCCTGATGGAGCAGGGATTCCGGGCCCCACTGGAAAATCACATGTGGTAAAGGGTTCCATAGGAATTGGCACAAGGACATCCGGCCCCTGAAAAATGGATCTCCCATGGAGAAATTTTATGTACCTGGACCCCCCACCCCTGTTAAAATGCTGAGCGCTAAAATGATGTTGCCCTCTCCCACCCCCTTTGCTGAAAATGAATAACATGTAATAGTTTATTTTGCCATAAGGCTTCTTGAGACAAGATGTTTTTTTTTTCTTCTTTTTTTTCATACTTGTACCGAACCGAAGGCTCAGACGAGTCGGTGCGCGCGAAGTCTCGAACTATAAATAAGTTCATAGCAGGGACGTCAATAGGCCTAGGGTCTAGGTTCCTATCCCACTAGATAGCTGCGCAAGCATGTATAAAGGATGCCTTTTCGAATATGCGACAAATGCGAAACAGCGTCCGTGCTTTTCGACATTGACAAACCTATTTGTAAGCTAAGTGTGCTCGTGAACATGCTGTGCACCAGGGACGTATATGCAATTTAGAATCCGTGTGAGCATCCAAATTTAGACGTTTTCGCTGAAGAATCACGGTACGACTTCGCTTGTTTCCTCAAAAAATCATTGGAAGAGTTATTTTGCGAGACTTATCACGCGTGTTTATGCAAGCAACAAAGACTCAGACTAATCTGCGCGTCTTTGCTGGTCACACACATAGAAAATTTTAGATGTAACAACAATAGTTCAGTCATGTCGGGATTGTTCCAAGACGGACCCAGAGAGAGGAGATATCTATCTATCTATCTATCTATCTATCTATCTATCTATCTATCTACGAGCCTCCGAGTTTGCAAAATGTCAGCCTATATGAGGAGATGGTATGTCTGTGGGATAGAAAAAGAAACGATAGTACCATCTTTGTCAGAGGGGATGAGGGGTGGGGGGGAGGCCCGACTGCCGAAAAACAACCGCAACAACGTTTTTTTAAACCCTCAACTGATTTTACAGTTATACATGGGGGGTCCAACATTTTTCAGGGAGGGGGGAGGTCCAACATTTCCAGGGGGGGGGGGGGGTCCAGATGCTTATTTCCATAAAAAACGCATATAACTTGTGATTTTCTAGAGGGGGTCCTGACCCCTTGTCCCCCCTCTGGATCCGCGCGTGTTTGAGCAGTCATTGCCACTAGAAGTCAGCAAAAGTATTCCCGAGTCCCTGTCATTGCGGCCACTAGATGTCCGTAAAAGTATCCAGAGTCCCAGACATTGTAATTCGAGGTTAGTTAAAGTATCCAGAGTCCCAGTCATTGCCACCAGAGGTCAGTAGAAGTATCCAGAGTTCCAGTCATTGCCACAAGAGTTCAGTATGAGTATCAAGAGACCTTGTCATTGCCAATAGATGTCAGTAAGAGTATCCAGAGTCCCTATCGTTGTCACTAGATGTCAGTACTATTATCCAGAGTCCCCTTCATTAACACTAGGGGTCAATATTAGTATCTGTATTCCTAGTCACTGCTACAAGAGGTCAGTACTAGTATGATTAGTATCTGTCGTTACTCCTAGAGGGCAGTACTAGCAGCCAAAACGAGTTAAGTTCACCAATTGCAGCAAATTTGTGTCCCACAATTGTTTGGCTTAGATTTTCACTTTTATGTTATTTTGTTATTTATTGGTATATGTCAAATCGATAATGTTGTCTAAAAAGTGCGCATCCAAAAAGTTCGATTCATTCAGCCTCAAAAAGAGCGCCACTGAATTTGAATGTGAACTACGTTGCTGTGATGAAGTATACTTGTACACATCTAATTTCTTACAAGACTGAAATATTTAAGAGCTTTTATAGTATGCACTTCTATTTGGATCTCTTGTGGATCAAATAAGCCTATAATGTAGAATTTTTATCATGTTTTTTTTTCTTCTCAGCATGGTCTAAGCAGATTTGTTATGAATTGACAGTGGAATTAAAACAGTAATTCTAGGAGTACAATTATTGTTTTAATTGTATCCATCAAATTTGAAAAGTTGACCAGAAAAAAAATTGGTTTTGAACCAGTAGATGAAAAATATTAAAAATTACATTCTTCTTAGGTATTGGAAATAATAAATTGTATTCTTGTATAAAGAACAGTTAGCAATTGGTCGGTTACATAAATCACATACCTCACACTCTGGTCTTATTTCCTGCATAGAAACATATATTGTTCTGCAAAATATCAGGTTATAGTGTTTTGCTTAACACTTTTTACATCAACTTTGCACATTGGAAGTAAGCTGTTGCATCTGGCTTTATTAATGTTGTTGGAATAACACTTCAAAATATGATTATAGAAAAATGATTTTAAATATTCCATATATTTGAAAACTTGTTGTGGCTCACTACAAACTAAGACAATGCAGATAAAAAATCTAACTTCAATAAATGCCTTTTTATGTACATATATTACAAAAAAGCAAAGTTTACATCATTCACAAAGATACACCCTTCTCAGAAAAATGACAAAACATTCATGGTAACGTAATTCACATAGCCAATTTGCTCACTTCAATTGGAGATAAGAATTTATAAATTCAAGTTAACTATTTGATCTTTCATATAAACCATAGAAGTTATCAACATTTTAAGTCATAATAATATTTGAGGTCACTGTGATCAACTGGAATGGACCAGGACGCAAAAGCAGGAGTGCCAATTTCAAAGTATACACATAAACTCACCAATAAACCTCCAGTGGTAGCAGCAACGAGATAAAAATGGTATGAAAAAGAGAAACTAACAATTGAACAACAAGTCAGAAACTTATAATCACCGTCGATTTGTTGCATTTGACCCTTTGATTGGACAAATCTGTGTTGTTTTTTTTGTAGAATGTGAATTGCGGTACGTACTTGTGAGTTACGTTACCTTTGTTTAATCCAGCTCATTTCAAAAAACCATACGATCAGTTTCTTAGAGATTTAAACTATTCAATTTTGTTTTTCAAACAGATTACTTTGCATATGTTGTGTTGATAAAATGAGTAGCTTTGTAAGTTACATGAATAGGGGAGTCGATGTACCCAGAGTATATAGGTAAATCCTTGTTAAAATAAAATGGCAACTGTAACATGGTTTAAATCGATCTTCATTAACTAGGACAGATTTGCTTTGATTAAAAACAAACATTTTTCAGTTAGTGTATGCATTTAGAGAGGTATTTAGATTTTAGTAAAATTGTTGTAACATAATTCTCAGTAACGTTATTCACAAATTTATTTTTCCACTTGTTTTTTTTTTCTATGCAAAAAACTTCTTGTAAAGTTCTTGTATGATTTGTTACTTAGGTTATAGTTCTTACATTGGCTTCAATTGCAATATTTGTACCCCTTCTTATACAAATAATACACATAGGGTAACGTAATTCCCAAAACTGCAGACTTTTAGACAGCCTCAAATATCTTTCATCTGCGAAAAATAAACAAATGTTTCCCATTTTTTTTTTCGTTTGTCCATGCATATATTAATCCTCTTGACAAGTTGACATAGGCCAGTACTAGTATCCACTGTTCTATTCTCTGATACTAGCTATCTACTCTACTGTCTATATACTATTATATTTATGATGACGCATTGGTGGTTAACATTCGTAAGCGCCATATTTGTTGACATATGACCAAGTAAATGAACACGATTCGTACTAATTTATATTTTCTTTTCATTTGCTTCCCTTTACGGAGGGTACTTTTATCTCATAAACATCGAACATTTTTTTTATTCAATGCGGATGAAAGACTGTCTCACAAGGCACGAACACACAGAGTTGTCTCAACTTGAATTTAATGTTTGCGTTCTACATTTAAAACAAAATGGCCATGTGCGTTAGATAGGACACGGGACTAACCAACTCCTGCACCCCATCCCCACCCCCCACACAGACACACACATGCGCAAACGCATGCACACAGATGGCTAATATCCTATTTATATGACTGTTTTTGTGGTGGTAGCTGCTTATGTTGAAAAATTATTAGGTTTGCAATTATTTACATTTTGATTTAGCACTAGGCCTACTTAGACCAGGCATCATAAAAGATAAAGCCATGCTGGGGAAATAACACGAATGTCAACAGTTAACTTTCCAGATTACGCCCAATTGCTGGATGATCAAAGCTTGCTTTTTAATTGATAACTGAAGCATGCATAACTCAATATTTCGCCTTTCTCGAGGTGTGATATGCTGGTGGTCATTACAAAAACAAGAGTAAGAAACTGACACCTGTGTTAACAACAGTAATTCAATTTTCTTTGCAAAAGGAAATGCACATTTTTGGCCTAACTTGAGCGTCTCTATTAGGGGATTGACAAATGGATGGACAGATGGATGGGAGAGTGTGAGGATAGATAGATAGATAGATAGATAGATAGATAGATAGATAGATAGATAGATAGATAGATAGATAGATAGATAGATAGATAGATAGATAGGTAGATAGGTAGATAGATAGATAGATAGTAAAGCGACACTGGAGCGACACTATTTTAAAAAGCTACTACTTGTTACGAATGAAATACTATTTAATAAACGAAATCAAGAAAACAAACTGGCCTAAATTTGATCCCATTTTACCAGACATTTTGAATGTTATGACTTACTGTCCTTACTAGATAAGTTCAAAGTGACGTCAGAGCATGTTTTGATAATTGGACATTGTCCATTGATGTAAATAGGTAAAACGGTTTCGCTTACTTTGTACATTATATTCTTTAATCATTAGATTTGTCACAGTTGGGCTGGCGCGGTGGTAAGATCGTAGACCTCTGTCCCGAAGTTTTGCAATTGAAGGTTCGAACCCCAATCACTTTTTTTATCTTTGCTTTTTGATAGTTTATGTTTGTGAATGATGACCTTTATTATTTTTATCGGATATGACAGAAAACGAAAAGCGGAAAGAAGGAATACTTTATAAATATAACACTTTGTTATATGACTGGAGAGAATCCTATCTTCTGATTGGCCCAATTTGTCTTCATAAATCTCTATGTGCTCAGACTATTCCGACACTGAATCAGCAGACGAAGAATGTTTGTGCTGACCTCTTTTGTATTGTTTTGTATTGTATTGTAATGAAATGAATATGTGAAGAATGAAAAAATAAACTAGAAAAAAACTCACAAAAAACACACACAAAAACACTCAAAGAATACTATAGATAAAAACATTTAAAATATAAAAAAAAATATGATAAAAAAGTCTTGTTTAAGCAATAATGATATTTAAAAATATCTCCTTCATGAAAAAAAAATCAATCGTGTGGGATTCGAACCCTCCCCCATTTTAAATCTCTCGTTAATAGATATTGATACAAATATTTGCCTCGGCTCAACCGACTGAGCTATGACGGCTTGGTATATTTTTTTCGTATTTTGAAAACCTCTGTCAGGTATTAATGTAATTTTTTACCGTTAATAACGGTATAACCTGTATTACCTTCAAGTGTTGGTACGCTCTTATACGTCACTTTTAACTTATCTATAGGCTACACTATATTGTTTTTCTGACCAAGCAAGAAGCCATGTAGCAACAGAAAGGCTGGCGCATTTTTTTCGTAAACGAAAAGTAAAAATCCCCCTTCAGAGCCCCGTTCAATTATAGTACATAAACAGCTTGCAAGAAGTATTTCTTTGCAAGTGTTTCAATACGAAACAAGGGCTTTTGATGAACGACAACATTTAAAAACACAATAATGACAGTCTCACCGGCTGTTGAACAGTAGATAAGCATGTCCGGGCTAAATATGACTTTTTCGTAATAAGCCTACCTGTCAAGTAAAATCGTTCCCACCTCTGCGCGTGTTTTCAGTCCGAAACGGTTTTTTAGGTCAGTCCAGCGACCGAATTCTTCACCGATATTTATTCTTCCTCTATTACATTTAGCGTCGTTCTCTGATTTCTCTCTTTTTGTGGCAGATGATGTTTGGCGCTTAGGGGTTCGGTGCACAATTAATCGGTCCCATTCAACTCCATGTAAAAAGGCAGAATTCGAGCATCTGCAAATTTTTCCAGGACATTGCTTGGACTTTTTTCTGTCTGTGAGTGGCAAGATCTGTCATTCACCTATCAAAAAAGTGAAAAGACAACCTACCTTGATAATCTCGTTTTCTCAGCATTCTCTGTTCTTTGGGGAACAGTCAAAAAATCCGGGCTGAAATCCGACCCGCGTCAGACGTTACCTGGGGAGTGCGCCGGGGAGTCTGTGACAAAATAGTCCACACAAAGATGCATTTTTCTGCATCAGCCTGACAAACATAGACCAATGTTGAATCACATGTACATTTAAAGTCGAATAAAGCACCCATTTACGCCATAAAGGGCCCAGAAACGGCAACTGCTAAATTTCTAAAGGTACTATTTTCGTGGGCTACCAAACCGGAAGACTGTAATTGTGTACTAACACCTTCAAGAATCTGCAAATTTTCGAATTTTTAAATTTTGTCTCTGTGACATATCAAACTCATATAGTTAAGCAAAGAATCGTCCAAAAAGACTAACTTAGTCACCAAAAAGCGATATAAATCCAGGATTTCATATGTGACCCCCCCTCACAAGCTGACACAAGCAAAAGTTCAATTATTCAAACTAGTCTGATGAAAAAGTTCATAGTTTCAATTATTTCAATGAATCTCAATAACCCAAAAGCAAAAAAGAAAGTTTAGGCATCTGTAAGAGTCATTAAAGGATAATCTCACATAAACTTTAGTTACAAAATTTAAAAACTGAAGCTAAAAATTCAAATTTTAAAGTGATTTTAAGCAAAATCGCGAACAGTTTTGAATCACATTCAATTTTGCCCCCAAAACCAAGCTACGTTGCGCCCAAGCATGCTGAAAACAGCAATTTATACCACTTACTTTGTGTCTGAAGTAGAGCAGCTTCACTGATGAGTGCCTGGTGCTGGACGAAACACACCATTTCATTCTAATCATGATCTACACTGCTAGTTCTGAATGTGAAATATTCCGTAATTTACACGCTACCAAAATGGCCAGAGAGGGAAAGATTTGAGACCTAGGTCTAGATTTAGTGCCCATATCATAATGGAAATTGCTCATCCTCTTTTTTTGATGAAACTATATCCCAAATTTGAAATTTCTGAAAAGACTGTAAGTAAAGATTACTCATTAGAACGGCCTCGTCGAACGAGAAATATCACAACCCCCTTAAGCACATAATACGAGTATCTGTGTGAAAGTGCTTCATTGGGGGTTAGGTAACTAAATGAGCTTTAATAACTGTGTTATATCAGTATTTATGTGAGGCGGTTCTAATGAGTAGCTTAAAAACAATTTTGAGTGTGAGGCGACTCTAATGAGTACCAAACAATACTACTGCTTGCGTGGTCGAAATAAGAACAAAATTTGATCTCGGGTGAAGCTGGGGGGGGGGGGGGGGGCTGCAGTTGATTTGTTTAGCTGAAAAAGTTTAAGTTTGTGTTCAAATTAGTACAGCCTCGACCCGGTGAGTTGAACAGCCAAATACAATTGAATTTTATTGGTCTAAGCAATGAGGCCAGGGAACCTGCTTGGGGGAATGGTCCCGACCAGTCCCTGCGGATCCTCATCATTATGCCTTTAAGTGCCATCTCTATGAGGCGGTTCTAATGAGTGTAAGTATCCTAAGAGTGTTTTAATAAATACCCATATGCTAAGTCACCATACTGGTACAGTTAAAGTGAGTAAGCACTCATAGCACATTTCAGTAGAAAAGGGAATACAATCACAAAAATCAACTTGCACAACAGTGCTAGCCAGTCTGCAAAAACGGAGTATCACGGTCAGCCTGCTCGGATTGATTAGTCAAATCCTGGTCAAAACTGTTTGAGTATGGCCATTTAATTGCATTTTCTGGTATATAATGCAATTTGAGTCTTTCCTCGAGAGAACCAGGCTTTAAAAATGATTTTAAGAAAAATTTAAAATTTAAACTAAAATTCATTAAAATTTTAAAATTTAAATTTAAATTTCTTCCAAAAATAATTTCAAATTATTTCTATTTTGATTCCTGATCTGTGTGCGAAATTTCATCTGAATTCATTGAAAAATGACTGTTTTACAAAGATTTTCGTTTTTTTCACCTTCTCTCTTATAGGGTTCGGTGCACAATTAATCGGTCCCATTCAACTCCATGTAAAAAGGCAGAATTCGAGCATCTGCAAATTTTTCCAGGACATTGCTTGGACTTTTTTCTGTCTGTGAGTGGCAAGATCTGTCATTCACCTATCAAAAAAGTGAAAAGACAACCTACCTTGATAATCTCGTTTTCTCAGCATTCTCTGTTCTTTGGGGAACAGTCAAAAAATCCGGGCTGAAATCCGACCCGCGTCAGACGTTACCTGGGGAGTGCGCCGGGGAGTCTGTGACAAAATAGTCCACACAAAGATGCATTTTTCTGCATCAGCCTGACAAACATAGACCAATGTTGAATCACATGTACATTTAAAGTCGAATAAAGCACCCATTTACGCCATAAAGGGCCCAGAAACGGCAACTGCTAAATTTCTAAAGGTACTATTTTCGTGGGCTACCAAACCGGAAGACTGTAATTGTGTACTAACACCTTAGGTCTTCCAACTCTTGCCCTTTTGACATGTTCAGTTTCCGCCATTTTTGTTTTTGCTGCGCTTCACTCGATCGTATCGGCGCATGGGTCATAAGAGGTCACGTTAGAGTTCATATGAATAGCGACTACTGTCGGAAAATACCGTAAAACTTGCCCGGACGCAAATAATTAACAAAGTATAGAAATCGCTCTGAAAGCGGGTTTTTGGCCCACTCTTGGGCCGTTTCCTTCTTGTAATCGTTAGAACACATGTTAAGCTAAAGAGTAGAGTAATAAAATATTGTGGTAAAAAATTAACAGCGAGATGCCGCAAATGCACCTTTAATAGATTACAGGGTACACTCATTTTATTAAATTAGACCAAATAAAATAATACCTGTGGTAGGGTAGCCTGACCCTACCTAAATTTACTTGTGAAACATAGAACTTTTTTCAGGTTTCTGAAAAAAATAATAAAATGTTATGCATTTTGAAAGGCGAAATCGAAACGCCTTACAAAATGCATAAAATTATATTTTTATCCAGAAAAAATAATGAAAAGAAATGTGTGTGCCTACCCTTCCTAAAATTTTCAGACCCATTACCCGAAACACACTCATTTTATTTTGTCACTAGATTCCACTTTGCACAATTCTATTTCATAAGTTGTAAACAGATCCTAGGGCGCACTAATTTTATTTCATTTACAACCACGCAACTAGCAAGTATGCAAAAGCATAGTTCATGAAATCAAATTTGGTGATATAATTGTCATGCAACTATAAACAATTTGCGGTAGAGTGACATGAATTTTAATACTGATTGGCAGTTTGGGGTGTTTAAAAGAGGTAAAGACAATGGACATGATACTTGGAAAATGTACATTTCCAAATAGTTTTCTTCCTTATTTTCAGTAACATACGTTGTAGGTTCACATCGGAATTGCCTCTATTAGGCATTCCAATGTGCTCATACAACATATGTATTTTCAATACTTAAGCTTTTTTTAAACAAATTCTCAACGAGTCATTTATTCAAAGAAATAAGCATGTAGAAATGAACAACTTTTCATGTAGTTTGTCACGCACCTGGATGGCTGTCTATTTTATGCTTCTGACAGCTTATCTTGATATGTTTCATGGGAGTATATTGCTAAATTGCTAGTTGCGTGTAATCCAATTTGTTGGACAAAGTTTGAAAATAGATTTTCAGGTGCGGTCATAGGTTGATGGTGGACAAATTATTTAAACATATGCCGATATATGTCGTGATAAGATATCTTATCTTTAACAGTGCATTTGTTTCAAAAGTAGAAGCAGCTTCATTTTATAGACTTCAAGCAAGAGTTTATGCGATAAAAATTCTCCACAGATTTGATTATAAAATATTCCCATTTATACCCATCAAAAACAGCGTACTATAAATTTTGACGGAAAGCACACCTAGAAAATGTCTTGAATTATATTGTGGGAAGCAACAATTTTGAAAAACATTAAAATAACCATTTACCATGATAATATTAACTCCTTTACAACAAATTTGCAACTTATATAATAACTAGTTTTCATTTGCATTGCCCGGCTATATGTGATGTCATCCATATCGTTTAAAAGCCAACACAGAACAGAAAAGAAAATAGTCAGGAAAAAAAAACAGAAAAAGAAGCTTATTTAAGAAGGTACAGAAATTTTGTGAAGAAAAGGTTTTGAGATGCCTATTAGGGGTATTTTGGTATGCTGTATCTTTAGGATACTAGCATCTCATTGACACGCATTTCGTCTTGCATCCACAGCTAAGTAGCTATATGCATGCATCTGGGATAGCTAGAAAGCGCTTCCAAACAACTTCTTGTCCATCTGTACCTTATTGCAGGCTAATAGTTTCAGTTGGTTCATTTTCTAGATCCATTATCACATGGTCTGCTTGAAGCCATATCTTAGTTCGATCATTTGCCCTTGTGATGTGTAACTCTTATCCGCAATGTGTTGGAGGCAACATCTCTAGGTCACGTTTCGCTTCCACAAAAAGATTATGCCTGGTATCATTAATACCTTTGGCATCCTTTTCTCCAACCCCATGCAATGAACGGACAAACGCCCAAGCATTATCGACATGATCATCCCTTGCTACTCCAGTAAGAAGATGGGCATACTTAATGAACATTATCGAGCATATGTTCTGGCCTTTGCCTAATATTGTATCCTGTTAGCGCATGAAAGCCTAGAAAAATGTTGGACAATACTGACTTGGGTAGCTGTTCAGTAACAAGATGAGCAGGAACGCATTTCATTACTCTCGCTGTTCTGAGAGCATCCAAACTTCAATATTGATACAGTCACAGTTTAAACACATCTGATACATTGGTCTGTGTCATGGCATTTGTCAACATTTCTTTTCTATCCCACTGCTGTTGCATCTAACGCATGTAACATCATCCTAGTGTCCATCCAGATCATCATGGTTTGATGAC
Organism: Loripinus fragilis; assembly: GCA_964019695.1. Taxonomy (NCBI): domain Eukaryota; kingdom Metazoa; phylum Mollusca; class Bivalvia; order Lucinida; family Lucinidae; genus Loripinus; species Loripinus fragilis. Next base: position 39,491,430 of record OZ026531.1, on the reverse strand, counting down.
AAGTGGGACGCTTCAGTATATTCGATGTAGCTCTTATGTTTTTTTTAACCCTTAAAGCGCCACCTATAACTTTCAGCAGACGACAATTTCAAATTTTGCCGCTTTTTTTTTAAAAAAAACCAATAACACGGGTGGTAAACCTAGGAACTACCACGAAATTGTGTTAACGTAATTTTGTTCCCAAGCCACATCCGGGACACGTCGTGGTAGTTTCCAGGCCGAAAATTGGATAAAGAAAGGTTGGTGTCACTTTTATTTTTGTTTTATTTTACAACTAAGAACAAACGATGGTGAAATCCGACAATGTGGTTCCATGTAAATATGTCTCAGCGTCCCCTCTAGCCCAAAATTTTGTTTGAAAAGTTATTTTCTTTCTTTTGGTACGTGTTTCCCCACTGAGCATCGGACCAACTTTCCCCAAAGTTCGAAGGATTTTAGCCCATATCTGTCAAATTGAATGGAATTTGATATCATTTGACGATGGAAATGATAAAAAGACCCTGAATAAACATTCCTGCACAGAAAAAAAATCTGAGCATTTACTCGTAAATGATTCATGCCCCGTTCGTCCTGTGTGGTAGTTTCCAGCTCATCGTGGTAGTTAAAATGCTATCGTGGTAGTTTCCAAGACTTTATAGGATACGTTTCTGAAGTGTTACAAAACATTATAGTGGTTGTTTGTTTCGCATGATAACCCTCGAACTCGTCAATTAATTACCACGGTAAACAAATAAACCACATTTCAACACCACGAGGAAGCTAAGCTGAGGACTCATGATTCAATGTGATGCTTGACAGGTGGAGACCATGCCCTGGACTGCCAAACAACACCTCTGGAAATCTAAAGCAAAAGAAGGTCATCAGTTGAGCCGTGGTGGACCAAGCAACAGACAAAAAAAATTATATAAAATTGCGTCACTCGCTACGTTGTTCCATGTTCAGTCAGCTTTAAGATAAAATGACAGGCTAAGACTACTGGCCCAAAGTATTGTTAGTACTTGCGCTTCGGAAAAAAGGGAAATATCCTCGGGTTGGGACACTTTTGATATACATGCGAGTGTGACGATGAACGGGCATGTTATTTGATAATTAAAAAGCATGTTTATTCAAAAACAAAAAATGTGAATATCCCTTCTTTTCCTTCTTCTCATCATTTAAATAGCCCACTAAAATTAAAATTCAGGCAGTCGTCATTTGTTATCTGACAAAAGGTTATTTGAAAAGGTCTTCGTATGAATAAGAGGAGTATTCAAGGTTCGGCCCACACAACCTGTCTTTATAAAAATGAAGTAGCCCCTGAATAGTGGAAATCTGCTAATGCAAACTACTACTAAATTCCTACAAAGTCTTGGAAACTACCACGATAGCATTTTAACTACCACGATGAGCTGGAAACTACCACACAGGACGAACGGGGCATGAATCGTTTACGAGTAAATGCTCGGATTTTTTTTCTCTGTAGAAATGTTTATTTAGGGTCTTTTTATCATTTCCATCGTCAAATGATATCAAATTCCATTCAATTTGACAGATATGGGCTAAAATCCTTCGAACTTTGGGGAAAGTTGGTCCGATGCTCAGTGGGGAAACACGTACCAAAAGAAAGAAAATAACTTTTCAAACAAAATTTTGGGCTAGAGGGGACGCTGAGACATACTTACACGGAACCACATTGTCGGATTTCACCATTGTTTGTTCTAAGTTGTAAAATAAAACAAAAATGAAAGTGACACCAACCTTTCTTTATCCAATTTTCGGCCTGGAAACTACCACGACGTGTCCCGGATGTGGCTTGGGAACAAAATTACGTTAACACAATTTCGTGGTAGTTCCTAGGTTTACCACCCGTGAATAAGGCATGATATTTTATGAGAATCGTCTGCTGGCAGACGATTCTCATGAAATATCATACCTTATATTTGTCGAAAATTGGGGAAACTGTCGCAGAATTGGTCGTCTGCTGCAGTCAGGATTGGCGCTTTAAGGGTTAATACCTTCTGAAGTAGCCAATTCTTAGTCTCAAGCCATTTGAGAGTTTTAGCTGTCAAAAGTACAGACAAGGTATCAGCTAAATCAGACGTATGGGTTGAAGGCAACATCTCTAGGTCACGTTTCGCTTTCACAAAAAGACTGCCTGGCATCATCAATACCTTTGAACAAGTCATAAACTTGACAAGTTGTGGCAAAGTCACAACTTCCAACATATGAAGTGTTCCAGTTGTCATACCATTATGAGGAGGCGGACACTAGGATGGGTTGGTCTGCAGTTTGTGATTGTGGTATTTCCTGATCATACTCACTAGTTTGCGATTTATTATTTTTGTATATTGCTGTTCTCTTGCAGCGTCCTATAACAATGATTTAGACTTTATTACATTGCTCTCCGTAGTTTGGCAATGGTATTCAGATGTTCTCTCACTTTTCTGTCACCTTTTATGGTACCAAATATACGAATGGTATAAAACTGTTACGACTTAATTACGAAAATTGGTACTTGTTACAGGTTGCTCTCTTTTTATTGTGTAAATGCCAATGATAGCCAATATTCGTGGAATTAAAATTACTAGGTCTGCTCTAACCAGTGTTCATGGTATGTTAATGTTCCGATGAGCTCTAATGTCGGGCCAAAAAAGGCCTATAAAATATTTGTACCGACCGTTCCAAGGCGGTGCTTCTGTTGTGGATCTTTTATTTTATTTCTGTCTTGTTTTTGATATGCTTTCGTGCGCGCCTGTTAATTGGTGCCTTGTGGTCACCTGCTGGGAAAGGGCTGACCTCTTGGCTCTCGTTTGTGATGTCTTATTGTGAACATGTCACTTTCCCATTGGTATCCTGGGTCAGGTGTGGTGCTTGATTGTATCGATTCCTGAATGTTACCCTCTTTATTACTATAGTGTTATCACAAACAGTATTCTGAACACTGTCGATAGCTATTTAAAATCATTCAGTTGTTGCTCGAAAAGCCTGACAATAATGTTGCTTGACAGTTATACGCGAGCGCGTTACCATTTCTAGTCCGCATTTGTCTAAAATGCCTCTTTTTTCCTGAGACAATCATAAAGAAATACAGAAATCGTAGGTCGTAAAGTATTTTTAAACCAATTGAGAATTTAGTGCTTCAGTCTGGAATAAACAGGTTGTGTCTCACTACTCGCTCAATTTTATCAGATGTCCTAAATCTAAAATGGACCTTAACACGCTAAATTTAAGTCACTACCAAGAAGAAACGCACGCCCCCCACACGCGCGCGCGCACATGCACACATACATGCACGAACGAGTATGTCTTTGCAATCTCAATGACAATATATTCTTTTTTATTTCTAGAATATTCTGGTTTTGAGAAATTATAAAACAACGAAGTTCCTAATTGAACTGTTCGATCTAGGCGTGTGGGTGGGTCAGGCCTCAGACTCTATGACGGCTCTGACGTAAAACTTTAATCGGTGGGTTGGTGCCTGATGCTTATCTGTAGCTGGGCCCACCGTGGCTAAACTTGAGGTTTTCTTTAGCTCTGACTATCTGTGAGTCGTGAGCCCTTTTCTTTGGTTCGTAATAGTGTGTTGATTTGATAAGAGTGTTTCTCATGATGATACAAATGTACATTGCAATACTTAGAAGGCTTCCATGCGAGCTGAGCATATCTTGTACCTCAACAAAAGCAGGATCTAGGGCGAAGATTTGGTACCAGTAAAATGCATGTAAGCCCCCCCCCCCCCCCGGTGGCTTGGGCTGCTGTCCGTTCTAAGGTGGTGGTTCTGTTGCTGTTGACTTGTTATTTATTGTTACTCCCATTGTGGGAGTCTGTAATTGTTGTCCGTTACTTTATATGTATTCTAGTTTTGCAATCATCTTGATGGGGCAGAGAGAGCTTGTTGCTTTGCTTAGTTTATCTTCCTGGTGTCTCGTGATTGTTGTGTAGCTCTTTCTCGCGGTGCCATGGGTTTGTTTGCAGTTTGTGATTGTGGTATTTTCTGATCATACTCACTTACAATTGTAAAATACATGCGTTCGTTTTTATTAAGGAAGTGTATGTATGCTCGAATGACACGTTTTCAAACAATCAGCTGATATTTTCACGTTTCACACTGTTGATGGGAATAGGTATAAGCAATACGCCATTAAAGTTTCTATGGCCTGCGAGAATACTGCATGAATCAAGAAGATCCACTGAAAATGAAGGTGTGAGAGTGGTCACAAGAACATTGATTTTTCATACACTCAAGGGCAGCTTATGCCCCGGGGGGGGGGGGGGTACTCTTATTTTTTCCGCATACGTAGGCTCGGACCCAGCATCTACCGTTCACCCCAAAAAATATCAGGAATTTCAAGCACCCCAAAAAATATTTGAAATTTTAGCAACCCCAAAAAATATACCAATTCTGTACCTTGACCTTAAAAAAAGACCCTAAATTAAATAGAAATGACCCTCAAACTAGCCCAATTTTGTGATGACCCCAAAAAATATCCACAAAATCTTCATACCCCCAAAAAATATTCATTTTTCTGAAAACCCCAAAAAATATTGAAATTCAGAATTTTGAACCCAAAAGAATGGGCCGAGCCTACGTATGTGTGAAAAATTCAGAGTACCCCCCTGGGGCTTATGCCAAATTTGGTGATGGAATCTAACCTAACTTCAAAACATTAAAATGGCGTATCGCTGGCGGGTCGTTAGTGACCCTATCTGACCGAAAAGATATCAGCATTCGCAGTGTGGTTTAGAGTAAAAGTACATTTTGAAAGCGATCTCATTGCGATCAAGCTGATCATGTATGCCCCGTACTGTAAAACCTGTGTAAAACGGCCACTCAAAAAAAAGACAAAACAAAGATCTTAATGACAAATGATAACTTAATGAAGGTCGAAAGTATTGCAGAATGCTCCCAATGGAGTATTCCGCAATACTTTTGACTTGCATTAGGCGATAATTGGTATTGAAAGCCAATTTTTGGTCTTTTTGGGAGTGGCTGTTTTACACAGGTTTTACTGTATAACAGACACAACAAAAATAGACATTTCTTAAATTACTTAACAAAGTTGACCAACAATTGATGACACAGAAATCGACATCCCATCATGCTCTACAGTACATGTACGCTGTAAAACATGTGTAGGTTACACCAAAGAAGGAGACAGCTGAGCTTTACCCCTTTTGGTGTAGACTTACATTTACGTTCTTGACTTGAATAACTTGAGACAAGCGATTCTCCCAGTGATAAATATTGTTATAGTTTTTCTCCGGATAAACAACAGCAGAATCTAGGGCGAAGATTTGGTACTAGTAAAATACATTTAAGCTCCCTGGTGGCTTAGGCTACTGCCCGTTCTAAGGCGGCGGTTCTGTTGCTTTTGACTTTTTGTTTATTGTTACTCCCATTGTGGGAGTCTGTAATTGTTCTATGTTTTGTTAAATTACGTTACTTTATGTCCATTCTAGTTTTGCAATGGTTGCTTTGCTTAGTTTGTCTTCCTGGTGTCTAGTTATTGTTGTGTGGCTCTTCCTCGCGATGCCATGGATTTGACTGCAGTTTGTGATCGTGATATTACCTGATCATACTCACTATTTTTTATCAACAATACCATAGTTATTAAAGAAGTTGTAAGGTTATACCAAGCTCAGTGGCTCTTCAGCTGCCACCAATTTTGGTGACAACATTTTTTCCACAGTGTAGTGAAAATAGCTATCATCCAGGATCCCTCATGAAAAAGTTATAGGCCAGTTCAACACGATTAAGTTGGTTTCATCGCAGGAAACCATATCTTTAGGGTTTGCAACATGCTATGGCTTAATCTAGCCTGCTCAGCTTCAGAGAATCGAGAGACTATTGAAATCTTGTATCTAGCAAGTCTAGCTGTTTACTATCCAGAGAGTGAATAATAAAGGCGCAGATGCGCAGTATGGTCTGCGCCTTTGTTGTTCGCATGCATCAAAGTCAGGTTTCCTGGCATCGAGGCTCAAATAATAAAGATGGGCGGTTTTATTCCTCATAGATGGTTAAATACTAGATAGAACTGACACAGAAGATTAAACATACGACAGTATGGTCTATGAACTGGGCCAATGCGCTCAGCTGTCCATTCAATAAACTTCAAAGATAAAACATTCGCTTATCAGATATGTCTATATATAAACAAACGGTCATGTGCTTTGACTGTATCGTATGCCATGCCGTTGACTTATGTTTCCCCGGAAGATCTGCTTCTTCTAAGGCCATGTTCGGAGGAGTCTACCCAAGATGAAATCAGCTTGCGGAGTTTGTGAAAAGGTTTCGTAATGCCGCTCCGGCTGCTAAACTGACGTACAATGTTGCCACGTCTTGAGAAATAGCTCTTTTTGTATGGACAAAAAACAGAAGACCGCCCTGTACATCAGTGCAGTCTGGTGAGCACCATCATTTTTGTTGTCTGGAAGTTTAACAGCTATATATGTGATATCCATTTTCAAGATTCTAGCTAGTCTCTGTAGCCGAGCAGGTGGTATGAGCTTTACCCTTTCGCTTACTCCGAAAACATATTTATAACACCAATAAAACGTATGTCGTGCATTCTGTGAGGTTCCAACGTCACGACATCCATTGCATACATGTCATAGATGTTCAATTGACGTCGATCTACCTCGTGTGCTTCCTATTACTTGAAATCAACACATGTCCTAAGTATCACGTTGATTATTTACGTAAGAACGTGTCGGTCCTCCATACTTAAGCCATCTATAACACACAGCTGATAGGCCGAAATTTGTGTGGAGTGGATTGGCCAATGGGTTTTGGGTCATAAAGTCAGTCATATAAATGGACTTTATCATGTTTATTATCCAGTCAAGGCCATTACGATTGAAATAGTGAAATTGGCAAATACTTTCAGTCATTTTCAGGTATAGATAATATTAAATTATTTTATTTGAACGGTGTTATATTTGGCAATACTATCTTATTGCACTGTGTGACATCAAACATCTCGCAATGTACTAATGTGGGAAGTATTACCCCCAATTGCCCTTTACGTGTTTTACTAGGTAGTGATGTTATTTGATCAAATAATGGCGAATGCAAGGCAAAAACTGCAATCTCATTTTTATTAAATTGCTTTTCACTCCAAATTTTCAATCCCTTGTCTTCCTCTTGTCTTTTCTCCTTCTAAACACGTATCTATTTAGGACAAGATCAATTGGTTACACTGCCAAGATATATGGTTTGCCGTAATTTTAGGCTTTTTCAAAGAGAAATATTTTACACTTTTTACATCAGTGGAAACCTCTATACTATATGACTAGCTTCTTATAAATGTTGGCCAGCAATTCCTAGCTATGCCCACTTAGAATATGGCCCTACTCTACCCAGTGATATTAAAACATAATTAATAATACAATAGTGCTGTCTTGCTGAATTGAGGGTCTCTCAAAGAGTGTTCGTCTTCGATTAAGAATAAAACACATCATCCATAAATAATGTTTGTATGGTGTTGGATAAGTCAATATTTTATTGTTAGGGGCCACTGGTTGAGGACAAGTTATCTAATGACGAGTTTCATTTAGTACTTATCCCATTCGTATGTATGAGCTTTGAAATTTGATAATATTCACACAGACCCTGATTCATGAGCCCTTGGGTTCATTCATAAACAAACAGCTTCTTGAAAAACGAAAGTAGAAATATTTGACAAGCATGCTTTAATTGGAAAACATAACCGTGTAATCGCCCGCTCCTTTAAATGGGCCTGATCATTAGATATTTATTCTATTTGAGCGCACCTGGCAACTCATCTTCGCAAGCCAAGGGTACTAACTCCACTTCGGTAAGGAACGAAGTGGAGTTAGTACCCTTGGCTTGCGAAGATGCTGGCAACTGAATATGATGATATTTTCACGATAACGGTATTATATGTGCATAACGTCGCTCATTAGCACGCATGCAAAGTTATCAACTGGGCCCATGGGCCTCAGTTTTGGTCGAAGCCTTCATCTACTTCCGTTCTATGTGTATGCGAATCAAGAATGCTCTGGCGAGACTGTGCGAATGCATAGGCTCGTCCGCCTGCGCACCTCTGAGACAAGTTTACAAAATCTCAAGTTCTGACTAAAATGATAATTGTAACGAGTGTTTAAAGGCATCGACGGTTATTAAATCAAATATACGCATGAAAAAGTGGCGGAGACCAATGTCATCAGCCAACCAAGAATGACAGTGACGTAATATTTTGTTTAGACTTGCTAAGTAAAACACTAACGTGTACACTTCACTTGAACTCACTCGAATCGATAGGTCACTTAAGTATTAATCCTATCCTGAGGATAGGATTAATACACAAGTGAGATCTATCGATTATAAGTACCTGGTAACTTTGTAAACAAAACGTGAGGTCACTGTCACTCTTGGCTGGCAGGACAGTTATTACGGATCTTTCTCTTTCAGCTTTCAGCTTTTCAAAGTACAGCTATACCACAGACAAGCCTGCACCACCACCCGCTTGTTCCAATCTGTTGGCAGCCAAGAAAATGAGCGCCGTCCCAGTACCACAAGCTCCATTAGTAATGGACGACCCGTCAGAATACCGTCCGGAAACGAGAAACAAGGCGGATTTTCGAGATTTCCGAATACACACGGTTCCCGAACGTGTTGTGAACGTCTACAAAGCTATGCACACGAACCAGACATACGAGTTTGCGACGAAGAAACTAGAAGAATGGGGAAAGCTGGACCACGCCGAGATGACAGTGATGGAGGCGCTGGATGCCCTCAATAACTTTGTCGATGAGTGTGACCCGGATGTATATGTTCCTAATGCTGTCCATGCATTTCAAACAGCTGAAGGTATGAATCCGTAGACGGTACTAGTCAGTGAAGTATTGCTACCGATCACGTGATAAGCGACGACCCAAACGAAATTGCACACCAACAGGCCCCAAGGTTATAAAACATTTTTCGTGCTCAACTCAACTGAGCACGAAATTTCAACTGCTCATAAAAGCTAAAATACCGACAAATAAATAAGGTTCTTGCTTTAAGTCTCTCAGATGATGTATTTATCATGCTAATAATGTTAAAATGCCAACAATTGTTGGCATTTTAACATTTATGAGCAGGATATAAATTTCGTGCTCAGCTGAGTTCAGTATGACAAAAAGTTTTATGACCTCGGAGCCTGGTCTCGTTTGTCGCATCAGTTCGAGCGCTAAGTATTGGTGAAACAAAAGAAGATACCAAATTTAGTTAGTACATATATATATGCCAGGAACTGCTTTCGAAGTTCATGTTATCAATCATGAATATGTAATGTGTTTTCCTTTGTAATACAGGCTCATAATGGGTATAGATCTCACACAGTAAGAGTATTGTCCGTCATGGATAGAGTCCAATAGAAAACAGGTGCAGGTAAAACTATTGTACGCATTAAGCGATAAATAATGATCATAGCATGTAAATCCTCGATGGCTCAGTAGGTAGAGAGGCAACTGTAATAATATGCACGTGAGCTATGTAAAAAGTTAAGGGTTCGAAACCCATTGTTTAGCATTTTATAGGCTTATTGATATGCTCTATTTTTTTCCATTTGTTTCCATTGTGTATTTTCTTATTCTAGATATTTTCTTATTTTGTGTATTTTCTTTATATTTTTTAATATTTTATTTTTTCATTTTTTATATTTTAATTTTTTCAACGAATAGTATTTTATTTCAATATATATATGATATAAAAAGTTCATAAAATAATGCCAGCATAGTGAGATTTTGATCGCAATACTGAGCATCAAAGGATCAGATGAGCATGCAGAAATACGCAAACTCACCAGAGCGTTTGCCGCTCGCATACACAACGTACTGTGTGTATGTAGATGAAGACTCATTTTAACTTTAATAATTGCATAAAACCCCGTGTCGCACGCTATTAACAGCCATGTTTTAACCGACAAAACCCATGTATTAATAAGGCAATTTACGTGCTGTTGATGCACGGCTTTCCTACTTTACATATACGCATTCTAGGCCGTCACAAAAATTGACGTGATCAACAGTAGCGTGTATAGAAATGAACGTAATTCAGTGGCGTTAGGATGACGTAAGTTTTTGCTCTGGAACAGGCTTTTTCAAAACCTACGAATCCGTCATGCTTTTGCGCGCCATTATAGTAATGCAAAAATGAACTTTTCGAAGCTTTTTCCCAAAGTTTTCAAGTAACAATATGACTTTATGCAATAATAACGATCAAACGTGGTTTTCTGATACACTAACGTCTGCTAGACCCTTCGTGGGTTGTTAAAACCCTCGCCTTTAACTGGTTTTCCTGTAAAGCCTGAAATATCGACATAAGCCTTTTTGTTTAAAGGCGGATCCACAGCTCCAGGAAAGGGGATTCAGATAAATTATGGAGGGGGTCGATTTGCAGATGATCTCTCATTTTTCTTGAAAATCCCTTTAAAAATGAAATAATCTGTTCCGAAGCCCCCAGCACCCCTTCTGGATCCGCCACTGTTTGTTACAGCGCTAGGTAATTCAAACTGCCCACTGAAGGAGTAAGAAAAAGAAAAAAAAGGAAAAGAAAAACTCAGGGATTCGAACCTTCAGAAAAAAATACAGGTTCGAATATGTAAATATCGCTACTTAACCACTGGATCACTGGTCTGTGACACCCAATGATAGCTTTAATGCATTAGTTAGGATATAACTACCAATATCCTCGTTTGTTTACCTGTCTAAATGCGGGATTACCTTTTATTGTCAATAGACCTCTCCAATTACAGTTATAATTAGTGACGTCACTGTACTCTATACAAATTTTACCTTTACTGATCGTATTTATGAAAAATGCACCATATTTCTACTTAAGCACGCCTACCAAACGCTGGGATGCTCAACATCTGGTTGAATATTAAAAACAAATGTTCTATGAAGAAAACTTCGAAATCGGGGAATGTCATACAACAGCCTATGGATTCCTGCGTTTGTGGTATTAATACGGGCTCAGGAAGTATTCTCATTAGGTCATATTTACTTTTCGCGCGATAAACACATTCCTGTCGAATTCTGGTACACCTAATTTACTCGAAATGTAAATCTGACAAAACGAGAGAACTTTCTGACCTTAAATTTATACCACAAACGTAGGAATGCATAGTCGGTTGCATGGCATTCCCCGATTTTTTATTCTCTTCCCGGAGGAATTGTTTTTAATATTCAACCAGATGTTGAGCATTCGAGCGTTTGGTAGGCGTGTTAAGTCATCTGAGATAGATTCAATACAAGTGCAGGTACATGGTTTTCTCAATTGCACACAATGCGTAGCTGTAATATGTCTAATCAACTGACTGTAATGTGCACGACCCGTGGTGAACGTAGGTAAATCAGTATCAGGTGTCAGAAGCAAATTGGACGGACAGACAGACTCACATAGTAATTTTAGTGCACACCTGTGGGTCGTGCAATATTTCGATACCAAGTCTTTAAAATATTGTTGTTATTGATAATTTCGATTTGCATATTTTTTCAACTTAACATAGATTTTGTGGGTTACTGTATCGCCACGTGGTATGCAATGTCACGGTCTCTTGTAAAAAGAGACCCTGACATTGTATACCACGTGGCGATACAGTAACCTGATCATTGAATAATAATCCAACATACCCATATTTGCTTCACATGCTTAAATGCAAGATGCATGCATCGGCTTGGAATGCTTTTGCCCGACGCGAAGCTTGGGACAATAACATGCCACGCTGGTTGGTTCCTGTATCATACATTAAAACCTGTGTAAAACGACCACCATCAAAGACCAAAAATTGGTTTTAAGACCAATTATTGCTTAATGCAGGCCAAAAGTAATGCAGAATGCTCCAAGGGGGGCATTTTGCAATACTTTCGACCTTCATAATGCTTTCATTTGTCATTAAGATCTTTGTTTTGTCTATCTTTGAGTGGCCGTTTTACACAAGTTTTAATGTATTGTGTAAAATGGCAACTTGAATTCCGCCAGATGTGAGGCTTTATTCGTGTATTGCCACGGCCTATTGGTGCATATCAGTAAGTCATTAAGCTTTGGAAATTTCGTCAGTTACTTACGTAATATTTTTCAGTCGTAAGCTATACCAGTAAAGTGTATAAAAGGATTTCTAAACTATTTGTAGGTTATTTATAGAAACATTTTCTGTGGTTTGGAGGAAACCATGACTATTTTCAGGAATAAGACAGAAGCATCCCGAAAAGGACTGGTTCCAGGTTGCTGGACTGATACACGATATGGGCAAGATTATGGGTCTATGGGGGGAACCACAGTGGTGCGTCGTTGGTGATACCTTCCCTGTGGGTTGTGCTCCTGTAAGAAGTATTGTGTTCGATGCCCAGTTCTTCCAAGGTACTGACTCATTCATCACCAGAACCTTTTTTCTCAAACAGGAAAACATGAACAAATAAAAACAGAGTCCCAGATTAGTCTGCTCTTAAAGACGCAGTCTGACTATGGACTAATTGTTTGATTTCTTTGGCAACTATTTTATTGATAACTTGACTGGATTAGCCCAGAATAACAACTTGAAGATTCTATATTTGTAGACTCGTCAATGCCAGCCTAACCCATTCAATTTTCTTTATAATAAATTTGAAAGAAAGCATTCAAGCGAGAGAACTCTCGATTTACAAGTATAACTGCAACAACAGTAAGTCTATAACAAGCGTAAGCTTTTACAAAAAGCTTGGTCTACGCTAGCCATATATAATATCGTCATTCTGAACAATTTAGGTTGAATACAAATATTAACTGCAGCAAAATACTCTATAACAAATAAGAAAGTAAGAATTAGACCAATGAACCTGAATGGATGAATTTCAAAATTAAGACCTTGATAAGACAACGGAAACGATTATTTAGGAAGGCTAAAAGAACGAACACAGAACACGCGTTGAATAAATTTAAATTCAAACGAAATGAAGTTACTAAACACCTACGAGAAGGGAAAATTAAGTATTTTCAAAAGCTGTCACAGGTTTTAAGAAGTAATTCATCTAACAGTAAATCATGGTATAAAACGGCTTCAAAATTCCTATTGTATGATTCAAATTAAAACGGTGTACCTATCCTGGAGGCTAATGGCATAGTAATTGAATCAGATGACCAAAAGGCAGAAGTACTTAATGAATTCTTTATCCAACAATCAACTGGTTATGACACCAATGCTCACCTTCCTAAATTTGTTGCACCGAATTACGATACTTTAAATGAAATTGTAATCACGCAGCAAGATGTAATTAAGGCAATAAAGGAATTCGATGCCAACAAAGCCTCTGGACCTGATGGTATTAGTCCGAAGCTAATCAAAGAAGGAAAGCAAGAATTAGCATATCCTTACACCGAATTATTCAACTTGTCAATAAGGCTTCAAAAGTTCCACAACCCATATAAATTGTTTGATGTTATACCTATTCATAAAAAGATAGTAAAACGAATCCTAAAAATTATATTATTTCACTTAATATGATTCAAGGTAATCTGATGGAAAAAACGATAAATAAGAAACTAAACGATGACCTCATCTTAAACAATGTTATTTCTCCATTTCAATCTGGTTTCAGATGAGGTGATTCCACAGTCAATCAGTTACTTTTAATGATAATGCATTTTCAAAGCCTCTTGATGAGAACAAAGAAATTCTAATAGTATTTTGTGACATAAGCAGGGCGTTCGAGCGGGTTTGGAACAATGGTCTTTTGTTTAAATTGCGCAGCATAGGTATTTCTGAAAATATTATTGGCTGGTTTAAAGATTATTTATCTAACAGACAACAACGTGTCTGCATTAAGGAGGTAGCATCTTTGTGGAAATTCATCACAAAGGGTGTCCCTCAGGGATCCATTTTGGGTCCAACTTTATTTTTAATCTATATTAACGATATAGTTAAAGACCTTCGTTGTAATATAAGGTTGCTTGCGGACAACACTAGTCTGTACGTCATAGTGGAAAATCCAGTTTCCGCAGCTCTCCAACTTAATACAGATCTCAGCTTGATAAACAAATGGGCCAAAACTTGGTTAGTTGACTTTCATCCAAACAAAACTGAATCCCTAATTCAATCTAGCAAACGTTACAAACCCTTCCACCCCCTTTATACATGGGTACTACACAAATTAATGAATATATTAAACACAAACATTTGGGGCTTATATTTAGTAGTGACGCCACATGGACAGAACATATTGCGTATATAGTTGAAAGGGCTTGGAAAAGAATTGGTTCGCTAAGAAGAAACAAATTCATGTTAGATAGATTATCATTGTCAAAACTATATACGACATACATCAGATCACTCTTGGAATATGCCAACATAATCTGGGATAATTGTTCTTTTGAAAATAAAAGAAACTTAGAATGCATCCAAATTAAAGTAGCACAGCACGTATAATTACAGGTGCCACGAAACTATGTAGTATACAGAAATTATACGACGATACAGGAATACAAACACTTCAGAAGAAACGAAACAACCACAAATTATTCCAGTTATATAAAATTTTAAATGGGTTAACCCCTCAATACTTACAGTCACTAATTCCCCAGCGAGTCCAAAATATTTCTAGATACCAGCTACGTAACATGAACAATTTTAATGTACCACCCGCTCGCACAGTTTCGCATGCAAACTCTTTCTTGCCATCAACCCTCAGAGATTGGAATTCTTTAGACCTAATAGTACGCAATTCTTCTACAATGAGAAGCTTCAAACGTCAATTGAATCAAACTCGTAACGAAAATACATATCCTAAATACTTTGGCACAGTTCATACGTCACGATCTGGCCAAATATACCACTCAAGATTAAGATTAGAATGTAGTAGGCTTAAACATCACTTGTGTACAAAAAATAGTTCAATAATCTCGGTGTTCATGTAGTGTAGAAACCACCTCTCATCATTTGCTATCATGTGATCTTTATAGAAAACAGCGGATGCGCTATCTATACCTCATCCCACAACCATTGTCAGTACCTAAATTATTGTTTGGAATTCCAGAAGCAAAAACAAAAGAAAACAACTTACTTTTCAAGCAGGTGCAACTGTACATTTTAGCTACTAAAACATTTGCAACGTAAAACTTAGATAAATCTTAAACGATTAGTCACGTTTAAATTGAACATCAGGTGGGGTTTTGGACCAACGGAGGGATCTAGAGATGACCAGGTTTTTCTTTCTTTTTTTTTCTTCACTTTTTCTTATATTAGTTTTGACCAAAATAATAAACAACAATGTTTCCCTGTTACAAATTGGCTCTTACCTATAGTATCATATTAACATCATATGCATACGTGTAACTGAGAAATTAGACATGATGTAACGCCAAACATGATATTGTAACTAATAATCACCGAGGAAATGAACTCTATAAGCAATAGACTTTCGTTCAGATCCTCTCATTATTTTGTACTTGCTTATGTGTATGTATTTTGACAGAGTTATGAATAAATATGTTTAAACCAAAGGAGAAGGAAGGCAACCTTAAGTAAGTTCTGAATTCAAAACTGTTAAGATCAATTGCCTTTTTTCATTCTACTCCATCCAATCGAGTCTATTGGCATGACACTCTCCTGCATGCGCATTGACGTCGATACGACGCTAATTTAAGGTTATGTGCCTGCTGGGTATGCGTCTTAGCTTCCTGTCTTGTTTACTTTGATATTTTGCCTTGCCTATCTGCCTATCAGAAATTGTTTTCGTAAATAATTTTTGTAGGCTTTATCTTGCTGACCGACATAACTGAGCCACGTCACACAATATATCATGCAAGGCAGGCGGCCACATTAACCAAGTAAGATTTAAACACGCCATGAAAAATGGAAACCAAGTTAATCGTCCGTTTTACGAGACGTAACGCCGATGACCACAGTGTCTGCCTGTTTGCCTACAGAATATTCTACATATTTACTCAAATTTGTCTCAAACCGGAAAGTACCACCTACATGTAATCGCCCCCAAATAGGAAATGAATTCTACTAATTGCTATGGACGGGAAAGTTCAGTCGACCAAAATGGGTTAAATATGCAGTCACTTTACAAAGATGAGACAACTAACATAAGCTCATGGGTCGGATCCAATATTTTATCAAGGATAGCTTTTATACCATCTAGATAGTTGTGAACATACTGACCAGGTTGAGAAAATGAAATACGGATTACGCCTTTTTTAATCACGTTTTCTCGTGGAATAACTAATTACAATAGTCTGACATGACTTCCACACTTTCCTAAACTAAGCACTGGCACATATAAAATAGTCCATTATTCGAGGGCAAGCTATAAGCGAGGACCATATATCTCATTGTAACGCTCGCTATTGAGACTCAGGCCCGCATGTGCATCAACAAGGATTTGCAACCGCTTAAAAAGGCAGTTTATTTTTTTCGGTTTTATATTTTTATGGTGTTCAGAGTCTGGTCAAAACTATAACGGGTCAACTCAATTTCAGGTCTCTTAAGAAAATGAGAGTCCTATATATTGATTAAGATTTAATTGCTAAATTCTCAACATTGATTGTCTCTAAAAAAGCATTATTCGGCTTAAAACATAACCAATATATAGAACAATTTATGTAATTTGGAGTAGTTGTCATTTTATCCTGTGTTTACATGGGCACTAGGAGGTCTTTTCTTGGTGCCAATCACAAGTATTAATATTTAAAAAAAGATACTGTCCTTTTAGAAAACCCAGACCTGCAGGATAAAAGGTACAACACAAAACTTGGTATTTATGATGAAAACTGTGGACTTGAGAACGTCATCATGTCCTGGGGTCATGATGAATACATGTACAGAGTATTGAAAGGAAACACCTGCTACCTACCCGACGAGGCACTGTATATGATACGGTAGGTTTAATGTTACTCTTACCAAATCATTCTTCTACTTTGAAAAAACAACATTTAAGAGAGAAATCGCGATTTACATGTAAAACTGCAACAGCAGTTAGACCAGACTATGCTAGATGAACTATTCATGTCACTATAATCACTTTGAAAGAAAACTTTAAAGAGAACACTCACAATTTACAAGAATAAATGCAAGAGTAGAAAGAAATTGTAAGCTTGCTAAGATTTGTATTGTAAGGTTATTATCATAAAAAGGGGGAGCACAGTGGCTCAGTGGCAGAGTGCTTGACTCGAGACCGAGGGGCCCATTAATCCTAGCTTAAAACAGGTTTAACCCAGGAAGACCCGTCCCTATATTACTGAAAGATTGTTGATGGGACGTAAAGAATCAAATCTAACAAAAATCATAAAAAAGGACAGCATACAATAACTGAAATTAGCCCATGACCTGACAATAATGTATATTGTGATCTAGCTCAACATTGGGAAAGGAAATCTATAGGCTCTAAGCCACCTTTTCAATCATATGTATAGTTGTTTCATTTAAGAAGATAAGTTAAACATGTAAATATTAAGATTATCAATTTATTCAGCAGTAATGGGGCCCGCCAGCCATTATACCATCCCCATTAAATTCAAGCCAAATTTACATACTCATAAGTATATGTACTCCATGCCAAACATTTGTACAAGGTTAATGTAATGAATCATATTCACAATTATACTAACTGCACACATATTTGATTTTGTGCCCGTTGAATAATCGGTTTAAGGGATGCTTGGTATACTGCTTTGGGCGCATAATGAACTTAGAATTCTCAACTTTAGTAAACAACGCCTAAAACTCCTTTTCATATCATGAAATGGTTTTTACACATGTCATTACCCAAATCTAAATTTCAAAGAGGGTAGATTAACACACCAACCAATGAACTAGAACATTGAACATGGAATAGTCAAAAGTCACAGAATAGAGGAATAAGATTTAAACATTTACACATACCATCATTATAAATTCATCTCTTATAATGATGGTATAACGTCTAGAGTATATCAAACTCAATCAACATAAAACATTTGTTTCGATAAAGTGTAAAGAAAATAATAACTAGTAGTAGTCACTAGAGAGCTTGCCACAAAATAGGATTAATCAATATAGTGGCATGCTATATGCAATGCTTACAGTGGTTATGAAAGTGTATGATGCAAGAGTGGTGGATGATGTCATTTATCTAATATCTCAAATATCGCATCTCTGCATCTCTCTCTCTCTCTTTCTCTCTTTCTCTTATATCTGGAAGATAGTCTGTCATGGAAGAATTATTGTTTACCACGTCCAACATTATATTTTACAGGTTCCATTCCTTCTACCCCTGGCACACAAGTGGTGACTACAATTATCTATGCAGCAAGAAAGACATGGATATGTTGAAATGGGTCAATGAATTTAACCAGTTTGATCTCTATACAAAATGTCCAGATATCCCTGATATGGATGAACTTATTCCATATTATAAGAACATTGTAGAAAAATATGTGCCTGGTAAATTAAAGTGGTAATCACAGGACCCCAGATAAGAGTGCATAACTTAAATTTATTTTTCTTATTTCTCAACCAAAACATATGTTGTGGGTACTCAAAAGAGCCGTCTCATCAGCACCCAAAACACATGTTAAAACTGATGGTTAAGAAAATTATCGCAATTGTACGCAAATAATTTTGCTTAACTGGCCCTATGAAACATAAAATTGGATAAAGGTGCGATGTAACCTGGCGATGCATACATTGTCAAGAAATACTTTTTCTGTTAAATTAAAAAAAATGGTATACTAAATAAGACCTGTAGCGTGGCATGGCGGACGCTATTATGTTTTGTATTACACCAATTTTGTCAAGGAGTATATGCCTGGTAATTAAAATGGAAAGGCTGATTCACAGTCTCGTTAAATCAAGCTTCTCACAACTGGCTAGACTTGCCAAGACTAAAAGTCTGATATGTTATAACTTAACATTTTAAGCATTGAAATACTTAAATATGCGTGTGCGCATAATGTAAAATGCCATGGATGCATGGCATGGTATAATACATTTATGGACCAGTATGTGAGATTTCGGTACTTATTGTACGTGCTTAAAAATAGTAAGTGAGTATGATCAGGAATGATCAGGAAAACAGTAAGTGGGTATGATCAGTATGATCAGGAAATACCACAATCACAAACTGCAGACAAACCCATGGCACCGTGAGGAAGTCCCACACAACAACCATGAGAGAAATGAAAGACAAACTGAGCAAAGCAACCAGCTCTCTCTTTCCCATCAAGATGATTGCAAAACTAGAAAGGACATAAAGTCACGCTCTTTAAATTTCCATGCATAGATACCTAGTGGGACAGGTGGCCTAATTTTGGGACTGAGTCTTCAACTGCATCCATTGTTTGGGAGGGGGATTCTGTATGTATTACTTTGTGTCCTTTAAAGTTTTGCAACCATCTTGACGAGAATCGAAAGCTGGTTGCTTTGATCTAATTGCTTTCTTATGTCATGTCTCTGCTAAAGTTCACGGTGCGCAGTGTGTGATTGTGGTACTTCCTGGTCATACTCACTTACCTTACTTTTTGGTTGTAGTTGATGATGTTACCTTCTATGTAAATTTTATGACCATTATAATATAAGAGCTACATTCACAATAAAATGTTGCAATTTTGCTTTTTAGGATTTTCTTACACTAATATATGTCGTGGTGGGTAAATGTTAATAAGTGTAGTACGTATGTACATGTATAAGTAAGTGTATGGTTTGTGAGTCTGTATGGGAAGATAATCCACGAGCTTTAGCGAGTGATAATTGTTTTTTACCTTTGGTGGTTATGTACCAGGTTATTATTTCTTTATATATCAGTAGCTTTAAATACATTTTGTAAATGTTGATTTACTATGGACAATACAAGAAAGACAACTCTTCAAGACACAAAACTTAACAGTAAGAGCATTAACAAGAATAAATTATTCAACTTTACTATTGCTCGATGTGAACAGTAAGCCTCAATTCATAAGACTACGTGCTTATTTAAGAGCTTAATCCTAATTTCCTGTTTGCGTTGGCTGAACTCTATATAACATTTGGACACAGTGCCAATTACGCAAGTGCGTAATAAAAAACGTACATATTCACGGGAGATAACCTTATATGGAGATATTGTTTTTTCTATACCATGAATGGCTACTCTAGCAGGAAAGAATTCTGTCCCTCCCTCAAGGAACAAAAGTAGCTCCCATTTGCAGAAGGGATGTGCTTGAAGATAACCGCTGATGTTTCAAGTAGTCTTCTGGATATGTCATCACATAATAAACGGTAAACCCTATCTTAAGCGGCCACTCAAAGAAGACAAAAACATAGCTTTTCAAGACCAATAATCGCCAAATACAGGTCAAAAGTATTGCCGAATGCTCCCGTGGAGCATTCTGTAGTACTTTTGACATGCATTAAGGTATCACCTGTCTTAAGGCCTTTGTTTTGTCTATTTTTGGGTGGCCTCTTAAGACAGGTTTCACTGTAATATAACAATTAAATTCCCTTGCCTCCTTGCATTAAACTATGTGGCTGTTGTTCTTCCCTCGAGGACAATCATGTGTGAGTACATTGGTCTCCTTACCACTAGATCCAGAAGGAATGGATTTGATATACACCTACGTATTCCTTGGTGTAAGAATGAAGTCGCATTCGAAACTTTTCACTTTTAGTGATTATTTAGCAACACATCATAGACATGGACGAAAACAAGTAGCTGATGAGACACAAGCTCTTGACGAAAAATATATGTGGTCTCTACATGAATGTTAGCTATACAATTGACCTTGTTCTCTTTTATCAATGGAAGAAAATAGAGAATCTTACATGAACTTTTTGAGGTTTGAGTCTCTCTTTGTCGAAAACCCCGAAGACAGGCCCTGAGGTTATGAAACTTTTTCATGCTAAACTCAACTGAGCACGAAATTTCAAATACTCATAAAAACTAAAATACCGACAAATGAAGAAGTTTCTTGCCTTAAGCCTCTCAGAAGTTGTATTTATCATGCTTTCAACTATTAAAAAAAAACAAGAATTTCTGGCATTTATACTATTATGAGAAGGATTTGCGTGCTCAGTTG
This sequence comes from Loripinus fragilis, assembly GCA_964019695.1. Lineage (NCBI taxonomy): Eukaryota > Metazoa > Mollusca > Bivalvia > Lucinida > Lucinidae > Loripinus > Loripinus fragilis. The sequence goes on along the minus strand of OZ026531.1, from coordinate 39,470,435 downwards.
AGTTGAGCATGGAAAAAAGCTTTATAGCCTCGGGGCCATGTTCGTCGGGTCGATGCTGATATTTAATTGTTTGTGTTGTTTTGAGTATCACATTGCACGTTGTTGTCAGTGACTGACGGCGGTCTTCGACCGTCCCCATTTCATTCTCAACCAATTAGTGGGCGCCATACACGTGACGTTAAACTCCCTAGAATAAGGTCCTTGTATGTGGCTTCGACCCTGAAAAATAAATAAAACCTTTTTGCATGCTGGGTAATTTTGCATGCTTTAATTGTCGTCTGCTGACCTTTTTTCTAAAAAAACATCTTTCAGGTACACTATCAGATTGTAATGCATCCAGATCAGAGCCGACGTTCTGTTGGTCCTGATCTGGGTCTGATTATTTTGTAAAGGTTAACAGCAGACGACAAATGTCACAACTAGCAAGGAAAGAGATCCTTTGCTCATATTGAGAATACGTAACTCTAGACTAACATGAATTAAGGGCAATAACTCTGTTATAAATTAGCATTGCAAATTAACGTGTAACAATTTCACACCTTGTTCCTGTCATTATCAGTGCATGTTCAAAATTTGGTCAAATTACATCAATTTATTCTATTGAGTGAAAAGAAAGTTCTAACATAATTCAATGGTTATAGCTGTTTTATATATTTTTTTGCAAATTGATACGTAACAATCCAACCTAGACTTTGTCAGTTTTAACTCATATGCAAAATTATATCTAATTCCATAAATGCATTCTTAAAATATTGAGCTGAAATGAAATTCTGACAGGAGTCAATGGCCATAACTCTTTTTAAATTTGGCATAAGTTAATGCTAAACTTTAACAATATAACGCTTGGAAATATCAAATATGTTCGCATACAAACTCATGATATCTGGTCCCACTGGATACGTCAACATAGGCATTTACGTGAGGCTTTTGAGTCTATGCGATAGGTACAAAAATCGTATGTACTTTACCTTTTTATCGAACGTGTGATATCTGTTGTGTCCCAGCACCCAGTGAATACTCTTGATCGACTTTGTTGGGGAAGAACTTCTACTAATGGGGGTTGGGGTCGGTTCTAGCCGTCCTGAACGGGCACGGGATTTTCCTGACAAACGGTCTTCCTTGTTTTCACGAACATGGCTGGAAAAATGTTATAATCTTAAAATTAAGTGAGTTAAGATTATAGGGATCACACATGTTTTTTCATGCATTAACATTTGCCGGGTCCCGAGGATGCTGTTTGAACACGAGGCCGATAGGCCGAGTGTTCAACATCATCCGAGGGACCCGGCAAGTGTTAATGCAATGAAACAAACATGTGTGATCGTTATTCTTGCATATTTTACCTTATTCCAGCCCAATTCGCACTGAAAACGCTGCTTAAACATTAAATTGTCCATTTTCTTACACTGGATTTCTCTTAACAAAATGTCGTCGGCAGTGTACTTTCGAACGTCATAACCGTGCGCAACGTTTTCGCGAACACAAACATCGGCGAAATGGTCAGTCTGGTCACAGGAGCTTGAAGTTCTATCCTTTTTTCGCTTCTTAACCCTAAAACCGAAAATCTCATAATGTCATTACGTAGTGACATTGTGAGCCTTTGGTTTTGCGGCTATAGGGGTGATTGAAGGATCGAACTTCAAGCTCCTGTGGTCTGGTACGCAGCGCTTTCCGTATATAACGTCATGCAAATAATGCAGGGCTCATTTAAGTATTTTCAAGTTCAGACCCATGTTCAAACAGCACGTGAATCTCCTGATTTGAACATGGATTTCGTTCATTTGACAATGGGTGTAAACAGCTATACGAATAGACATCTATACAAGAATGATTATTTCTCCAAACAAAATGGCGTCAGCTGTAAACTTTTGAACGTCATAACGTCGTCACAACGTCATGGCCGTACGCAACGGTTTCTGTAACAAAAATCATCTGATTTGAACATGGATTTTCGTTCATTTGACAATGGGTTAAATTCAGCTATACGAATTGGTATCTATGCAAGAATGAACTTTAACAACAGTTTTGTTTTGTTTGTTCATTTTTCCTTGTTTGAATAAACAAAATGTAAAAGAAAGTGTTTTGTGATAATTTTACATCCCACATTCAGAGAATTTATATACATTTCAAAATACAAAATGCTACATTTAAATAGTTTAATTACTGTTGCTAAAACTTGTCAGAAAGTCCTTAGGTTGAAAATGACTTCAACAACTAAAGTGAAAGTAGAAACAATTAATTCATATACAGTATAGTTAAAAAGACATATAACAAAACAGTTATTGACTTCGATTTCGAAGACACGAGGATTTATCTTCCTTTAAAAGTGATATTCACCTCGACCTTGCAGCCTTGGTGAATATCACTTTTTTGGTAAATAAATCCTCATGTCTACGAAGTCAATAATTGTATAATAATTTTTTATTATATTATATAATGCTGTAGTTCAGTCAGGTCTCTAAATAAGAGTGCGTACTTAAAATGATATTCATCAAATAAAACATATGTTGTGGGTACTCAATGAGACGGTTCTTTTGTGCACCAAAACAAATGTTATAATTGATTGGTGAGAAAATAATCTCGCGTTCACGTTACTATGAATCAATAGTTCTACAGCTAAACTTGTGTAAAACGGCCACTCAAAATTAGACAAAACAAAGGTCTTAACGACAAATGAAAGCTTAATGAAGGTCGAAATAATTGCAGAATGCTCCCATTGGAGCATTCTGCAATATTTTTGACCTGCATACAAGCGATAATTGGTCTTGAAAACCAATTTTCGGTCTTTTTGAGAGTGGTCGTTTTACACAGGTTTTACTGTACTTGAATACCTTCTATATAATTGTTGATCATCAATATCTGCACCGAGATTCCAGGGTAAGGAACGTATGGACGGAGTAATGGCGGCACTTTTGAATCGTGGGGCGTTCGCTGTGTTGTGTCGGAATTGCTGTAGGTAGTTCTTGGGAGGTGGCATCAAAACTTTAATTTGTGGACCCAGTTCTGGTACCCTGAAGCAATAGCAATGCTACTTAGAGTACATTCCCTTTATAACGCAACTCGTTTTAACGCGGAGTTGTATATAAAGCGGTCATGTTGTGACTTCAAATATTTTACCTCGGAATTTTACAAAGGAATTATATGAAAATGACCATGAACTTCGTGATACTTCACATTAATTAATTATTACACATTAATTGAAAAATCAACTTCTCAAGATTGTTCCAATTACATTGTATAGGATGCTTATTTGATCATGCATGCTGTAAAGTAGGTCAATGTCAACCTAGGAGCATTATTTGAACAAATTTAGTAGGCCCAACATCCCCTACAGCGACCTCAGCTGAAAGGTCAAAGGTCAGTCTTGACCGTTTGGAGTTATTAATAGCCATTGTCTCATTAGGTTAAACATATGTATTGAGCATAATGACTTTGGCTTCAACTGTTTTCAAAAATCAACTTTTCAATATGTTTCCTATTTAGATAAATGCATTAAGAAGCAAATTTGGCCTTGACGTTCAGTAGGTCAATGCCAACCTAGGATCATCATTTGAACAAACTTGGTAGACCTCACACTCCAAATGTTAAATACCAAGTACCAAGGTCATCGGTCTTCAAGTTCTGGAGAAGAGGTATTTAAAGGGTTTTTAGAGTAGCGGCCAACTTGGTCATGTGACCGAGTGTCGTTCTCCCATCCTAACCCTTCTCCATATGAAATTTTAGTTCAAATGGCCCAGTGGTTTCATGAAAATGTTGACTGAAAACGGACGGACGATGGACATCTGTGTACACATGAGGGTGTAGTTTTGAGTTGGACCCCATAAATCATCACTTTCCATCATGGACAGGGTCGTATGTCTACCACTTTTGGGTTGACTGCACTCCACAAGTAATCTTTAGACATACAAACAGCACATGACAAGTTATGGTCATCATGGACATCTTGTCCGAACTTGTGCGAACACATGCCTTCCAATAAAACCCTATACTCCCTACAAATAGATTGAGATTGTTACTAAGATTTGACTTCTGTGTTGCAACTCACAAATTGAGATGCGTGTCTGACTGCAATTCCAGGGGTCACGAGTTCGATCCCAGCCCAGTCCCATACTTTCGTGGAGATTGATCATGAAATAATTTTTACGGTAATTCTCCTCCCTTCCGCTGATTCATTCAAGAAGGGTTGTTGTCAGTTACAAGCGAAAGTATGTGCACGAATTACTGGTTATCCGCTTGTTCAAGCCTGCCCAGGAAAAAGTGTGGTTAGGTGAACTGACCATCCCGCAATGACCATAGCTGTTGACTTGGGACGTAAAGCAACAAAACCAACCAACCAACTTTCATCCCACAAGTCCGCTGAGCACTCATGTCAGTGAGCTAAAATGATACTTCTCTAACTTCTAATGTCAGCAGTCTTTTATTTTAAAATCTACGAATGTTACAGGAGACTTTGATCATTTGTTTTATTTTATTGACCGTTCCAAGGCGGTACTTCTTTTGTGGATCATTTGTGTTTTGTGTGTCTTGTGTTTCTCATGCTTTCGCGTCTATTCATTGCTGCCTTGTGGTCACCTGCTGAGAAAGGCTGACTGACCTCTTGGCTCTTGTTGGTGATGTTAAATGTATTTTCTGTTACTTTCCCATGTGGTATCCTGGGTCAGGTATGTTACTAGATTGTATCGTTTCCTGATCTTTGCAGTCTTTCTTACTTTGTGTTTGTCATGCGTTCGCGTCTGTTCATTGCTGCCTTGTGGTCACCTGCTGGGAAATGGCTAACCTCTTGGCCCTCGTTTGTGATGTTTGATTGTGTTTTGTCACTTCCCATGTAGTATCCTGTTACTTGATTGTATCGATTCCTCATCTTTGCCACCTTTCCGACTTTTATTTGTGGCTTTTAGTTACGATCCTGATTCTTTATGATTTTGTACCTTATGATTTTCTCGTAACCATACCGACTCCAAACTTTATCGGTGTCGTGGTTGTCGATATGTAGTAATCTTTCCGTTTCCGGTTGCGGGGAGTCATCTCCCCTAGGGGATATCCGGGGAAGTCTGTACGGAGTAGAAACGCTCAGATTGTCATCTTCGGTGGAGATGGTGAAAGATGCCTCACGACTGGCGGAAAGACCGTGCCTGACGGAATCGGGATTGCCGCGGGACTTGTTCCATCTGAAATGCAAAGACAGGAAGGAGGTGGATGTTGCCCTAATTACCATGTATTGTGTAAAATACTCGTGTTAGTTAACACCAAAAGAGGTGACAGCAGAGCTGCCACCTCTTTTGGTATAAACTAACACATTCTTTCCTACAACAACTTGATACCACAATACCTCCACTGATCAACATGTGTGGATCCTGAGGGGGGCAGGGGGTCTGGATAGGGTCATAGGGTTTCTTAGCAATACTGGCCCAGATCCCCTGAAATATCACAAAGCTACCAAGCCAGCATTCCATGCTGGGCCATCATCCGCCCGCCAGCAGCCGAAGATGGCCCGCTTTTTATGGTATTTGGATCCTCTCCTGCCATCAACTAAAAAATCGTTCATTAAGTTGGTCCCCCTCTGACAAAATTTTCTGGATCCGGGCATGATCAATATAAAACAGGTCTACCTATTATTGTTGTTACATGTGTATATGTATTCTCATGGTCAATAGAATCGAACAAAACATAGTGTTTAAAGCTGTTGAACCAGCAGCCTGGCTTCAGACCATATATTTAGGACTTCTTACTGAAATAAAATGTTTTTGGTTTTAATTACTTTTGCGTTTTGGCTATACAACACATCATTCTTTATACCTCTATTATTCAGAGATATTCTTCTGAAATTACTGGCAGAACAGTTTTTGGGTTTGTTATGATATGACTCTAACAATGTTCATCGCGTAGCGATATGAAAATGCCACAATAAGGTTGAGGATAGGGACATTTTAGGGGTAAGTGTGCATTTGCCATGTCTGGTCGTTACAAGCAAATCAAAATTAACTGTAAATTGTAACCACTTTATCTTATTTCATATGTGTAGCAATTTTATATTCATGTTTTGAAAGCTTCACTGTTTTTTCTTGGAAAATATTTAGGCAGTGCTTTACTTTTGACGCCATGTATATATGTGAAATTGCAAAAAAAATGCGTTTAAATAAACTGGCAAACAATGGCATATACACATTTATCAAATTAGGTTAATAGGGGTTTAAGATTTTGATCGAAATAGTTAGGAAAGTTTCTTGATTGTAATATATGTAGGGCTACGAGTACCCTTATTTGGACCTATGGTAATGCAGACAGGTGATCGCCATTTTGGCGACCTTCTATGTTAGGGTACATATGAGTCTCGACACGTGATTTCCAACAATGTGGCATTTTGACATAAATAGACTCAGACGAGCCTGTACACCCTCTTCTAAAGCTGTGAAACTCCAAATGGTGTTTTGTCAGTAGCTTATGCGTATGCTGGTCTGAGCCGTTGCTGGTCGCACATAACACATTGTTGGAAATCTCATGTCGTGGCTCATATTCAATCTTGGCAGTGAGATTAATAAAACAATACATAGATAAAACCTGGACGTAATCTGGTGACAAAATATTTACTAATGGGCAGTTGGCGGCCATTTTGGTGGCCATCTTGGGAAAGACAACCCCGATTTTTGAAATTGGGCAACGGATTGATACGTGTTGTTTGATATTTTACTTAAAGTTTTGCAATATATATCAATGGTATTGACATATATTAATTGTCAATGCCATTCATTACACTTCACTGTGTCTAATATGTACTTTTCACAAAGAAGTAGGGCGAATAATTAGAATAGCGTGTCGTCTATTATGGGTGTCAAAGCTCAGATCGACCTGTATTTTATAAGCACGCAAGACACATTAAACACACCGGATAGGCGGCAATCAAAAAAAACGTTAATACTATCGCAGAACGACTAGATCAAAATAGTTGGAAACAGAGTTTTCGATTGCCATTTGTCGCCCGATTGGCGACAAATGACAATCGAAAACACAGTTTCTAGCGATTTGATCCGCGTTCGTCGATTGTTAAGAGCGTTTTCGATTGCCGCCTATCCAGTGTGTTAAAACAAACCCGGAAACATACCTCAATACATGGCTACCCTTATATGGATCCGTCAGTATGGTCGGCTCAATGATCTGTATCTGACAAAACAGTGTTGCCATAGCAACGGTATATCACTTGTCCACCATCGTTTTAGAATTTTAAGATCGGTTTATCAATGATTTCATTACCTAATAAACTTTGTAACTTTAAATATTTAAATCACAATGAGTATCATTACAACATATATACGAAACATACACCTGTCTTATTTTATTCACATTGTCAAATTTATGTATGCGTTTATTTTATAGGCTTATGATCTAGTAATCCAACCAACCCTATTGAAAACCGTCGAATTAAAGATTTCCCATAAAATCTCTACACAATGATTGAAATTTACATTATGATAATAATTAAAATCTACACCTCAAAAAATCCGTAAATTGATCTCATAAGCACCATATAAATTATACATAATCTATTTCGTTCGTCCTTCTAATTTGTGTAATTTTTATACACAGTAGTAAATTATTATGAATGACATGTCAATCAGACAATTAGACAAGAGTATGCCATTGAAAATTATGTTTCTTATTTCTCAGCCAAAACATATGTTTTGTGTACTCACAAGAACCTTCTCAATAAGACGGTTCATTTTACCAACCCCCAAAATTGTTAACCCTGATTTATATGAAAATATTCACAATTTTACGGTCAAATTTTTGTTTATCTGGACTAATGTCAATAATAGTAATTTTACCAAGATAGACAGACAAATAATTGGTGTCATATGATTGAATTTCGATACTATATATTAGGTGCTGTGTCTGCACAGGCTGGTCTTATGCTTACCGAGTGGGCATGTGACTATTTGGGTATATATAGCAGCCGAAGATTCTACCCTAAAATGCATGAAAAACTTAATTTAATTAATGACAGGTATGACATGATTTGTTTTGTCATGGGGAGGTTCATTTGCGCTTTTGCCTAAGAAAAACCGCGTTAAGCCATCTGTGAACAACTATTAGGCACATATATCCCTGCGCATCCACTCAGTCTGATAATCGCCAGCTGTTGATAACTATATCTGAACTGGCTTACTCTAAACTTTCAAAATTCTGGATAGCCTCTGTAGCTGAGCAAGCTATTTATAGGATAGCCGCAAAAACCTATTTACCATGAGACGAATATATTAATTGAACCGTGACAGTGATCTCCAACAATGTGGTATTTTGACAAGTGTAGACTCAGACGAGCCTGTGCAGCTTCTTTTCAAGCTTGGAAACTCCAAATGATGTTCAGTCAGTAGCTTAGCACTCATAGAATATTCAAGTGACTAGCAAAGGCTCTTATCAGACTGCGCGTATGCGCAGGCTGATCTGAAGCTTTGCTGGTCGCACATACCAAAGTTGGAATTCTCATGTCACGGCTCTATTTATGGTTAGTCAGCCTTGGGTAGCGCCCTTTGTCAAGGAACCCTCTTTGTTACGGAAATTACAAGAGCAGGTATTTATTTGATCGGATTTGAAAAAGCCATTGAACTGGGATATTTAAATATTGACAATGGAAATGTATCCTCCTCGCAGCAGTGTCCTCCTCACAGAATGACAAATAAGTTTGTGTTTGTGTCCTGCTCACAGAATAACAAACAAGTTGATATTTGATGTCCGTAGCATAGGTGTGAGGGAACGGTACTTTTCTGTAAATATTCTGCTTCCCACAGAATAGTTGATGGGAAAGTGATAAACGATTAATTGTCCCAGAGACATGTACAATGGTACGAGGGGGGGTTCAATATGTAATGAAAACCCATTCATAACTCCATCCCCAAATGCGTCAGGATTTCATGCCATATGCCAAACGAAAGATCAAAGCATCGCCTTTATAATGGTACAAGAAACATTATTTTATCTTTCCAAATTTAACAAGTTACAGACTTTTTAAAAAGCACACTAATATACACTGCATATATTTTCCTTCGAATAGTAAAGACTCCTTTTCACAAAGGTAGAAAGGCATGCTGTATTTTCTAAAACAAACATTCAACATGCACGAATCACATATCCAATGTTTTCTGACTCATTTTCCCCTTTTATCTGCCATAACGATACAAACTTTTGACTGGTACCGATTTCTCGTGCAAACGGGTTTATTACGTTACCCCCTCTTACGTTGACGTCGTTTAGAGCAATGGATGTAACACTAAAATACGCATAGTTCTTGAAAATCGGAAATGTGGCTTTGTACGAGGAAAGGACAATTTTGATTGTATCGAACTTTCAATACACACAGTGCATAGGCAGCAGACCAGTTAAACTGCGACCAATCTCATTGGTATACCATTTTCGTTTCCTATAATTTTATTGTCTTAAATAAGCCAGCCAGAGTATGTACATGTCAATACGTGGAACAATGTCCAAATAATCCATCCGAATGCAAAAATCGATGAAACGCGGTACTTTGTCTGATCCATTTCAGTATAAGCCAGAGATAGCATTCTTTTAAGCGATTTTCTTATTTCAATGACGTAATTGGGGTACTTTATGGGTGAGATTAAATATGGAAATTTCAAAATCGGCTGCATTATTTGCAAATGAACATCAAAGCGACCAGAAAAAATGTTACAAACGATTTTCGCATAAATTTTCGCTATGTATTCGTTCACGCAAAACGAAGCTGTCAATTGAATACCAGAAAATGTAGCTTAATGGAGGATTTTAACCAAAATGGCAGCCTCAGTATTTCATAGAATATAAAGCAATACCAAAAAAAAATGCAGGTATAAATCACGTATATATGGATATTTACCACACAAAGAAGCAGACTGAAAACATCCCTCGTTCATGTAGTTATCTGCTTTTGAAAACATTGTTTTATTTCATATCGCAGTGTACTTCAGCACCCTATCTTGAAAGTGGCTTGTGTAAATTTGATAAGGAGTTGGACAACTGCAATTTTACATTCATTTAGCCTAGAAACAGAACTTTTAATGAAAGTAATAATGAAGTGTGTAAATATAAAACTTTGGGATATACTGGGCTGTTTTCATTACATATTGAACGCCCCTCGTATACAGGAAAAAAATATCCTTGAAATTTTCGAATGTTTTTTTTTTTTAAATACAATGCATCCGATTATATCTGTTTTTGTCACGCCTACATCTATCAGTTTGACATAGGAGTTCAAATGGCCACCCGTTTTACATTTAAGTGCATTTCTCTGTGAATGTCTATTAGAAATTAGCACACGCTCATGTAATTAAAAGTTCATGAGTAAAGCGATTAGATATAGTAAGTTATAATAAGTGGACAGATCAACATCCTTCTAAGGCGCTGGTTGTGGGCTCGTGTCCCACATTGACCTCCATGCTGTGTTGCTTGTGTCTTTCGTTGTTCTTTGATATCATGAAAGAGAATTGTCAAAGACGAGGGCCTGGTTATATAGCCTGTTCACTCGTGATTTTTTAATCTTATGAATGTGTGCTACGTACATTGGTTAAACTTCCAATTCTGAGTGTGTAGTCGGTAGTATTCATCAGATATGGTTGAATATGGTTATATTTGTTTAGAACAAATTGTCGACAACAAGGTTATACGAGTTAAGTTCACCAATTCAGTCATTTTTGTGTCCCATCCCCATTTTAGCATATAAACAGTGTATTTTCTAACGCTTTAAGGTTTATTAGTTTAGTTTAGGAATATGCCTTGACAATCAAGTAAAAGAAAAGCAATGGAAATGGTCAATAGTCATTCCTTACGACGTTTATCATTAGCAAGTACCCCCAAAATTGCCAAAAAATGCTGTCCCATCGTCATAGTATGTAATTTTAAGAATGTTTTATGCTCAAATGGTTGTTTTTATAAGCGGGTTTCAACTTTATTTTATTGACACACATATAGACCTTTCATTTAATGTCCCCCATTTGATTGAAAAGTGAAAAACAATTTTTTTGTTGTATTGATGATTGATGTCCCATAATCTAATGTGAATTACGTTACCAATTTAACCATCTCACAAATTACACACCGTGCATGTTAAGCTCACATCAAACATCTCTATGTCAAGAGGATTAATATGTGCATAGACAAAAGAAACGAATTTGGGGAAATATTTGTTTATTTTTCCCAGATGAAAATATATCTGAGGTTGTCTAAAAAATCAGCAGTTTTGTGAATTACGTTACCCTATGTGTATTATTTGTATAAGAAGAGGTACAAATATTGCAATTAAAGCCAATGTAAGAACTATGACCAAACTATATAACAAACCATACAAGAACTTTACAAGATGTTGTTTTCACAGAAAAAATAAGTGTAAACATAAATTTGTGAATTACGTTACTGTGAATTACGTTACTACAATTTTACTAAAATTCAAATACTTCTCTAAACGCATACACTAGCCGAAAAAAATGTTTGTTTTTAATTAAAGCAAATCCTTCCAATTAATAAAGATCAATTTAAACCATATTGCACTTGTCATTTTATTTTAACAAGGATTTACCTATATGCTCTGGGTATATTAACTCTCCTATTCATGTAACTTACAAAGATACTCATTATATCAACTCACTATATGCAAAGTAATCTGTTTTAAAAGCAAATTGAATAGTGTAAATCCCTAAACGATTGTTCGTATGGTTTTTGAAATGAGCTGAATTAAACATAGGTAACGTAATTCACAAGTAAGTAACGTAATTCACATTCTACAAAAACAGATTAGTCCAATCAAAGGGCCAAAGGCAACAAATTGACGGTGATTATAAGTTTCTGACTTGTATTTCAATTGTTATTTTCCCTTTTTCAAACCATTTTTATCTCGTTACTGCTACCACTGGAGGTTTATTGGTGAGTTTATGTGTATACTTTGGAATTGGCACTCTCGCATGTACGTCCTGGTCCATTCCAATTGATCACTGTGACCTTAAGTGTTCTCATGACTTACTATGTTGATAACTACTATGGTTTACATGATAGATAAAACAGTTAACTTGAATTTATAACTTCTTATCGTCAATTGAAGTGAGCAAATTAGCTATGTAAATTATGTTACCATCAACATTTTGCCATTTTTCTGAGACGAGCGTATCTTTGTGAATGATGCCAACTTTGCTCTTTTGTAATATATGTACATGAAAAGGCAACTATTGATGTTAGATTATCTATTCTGCATTATCTTAGTTTGTAGTGAGCCACAACACGTTTTTCAAATATATGGAATATTTAAAATCATTATTCTATAATCTTATTTTAAAGTGTTATTCCAACAAGCTTAATGAAACTAGATGCACCAGCTTACTTCCAATGTGCAAAGCATGATGTAAAAAGTGTTAAACAACACACTAGAACCTGATATTTTGCAGCAAAATAAATGTTTCTACGCAGGAAATAGGACCAGAGTGTAAGGTATGTGAATTACGTTACTGACCTATTGGCACAATGTTCTTTATACAAGAATACAATTTATTATTTCCACTACCAAAGAAGAATGTCTTTTTTAATATTCATCATCTACTGTTTCAAAACCTGTATTTTTTCTGGTCAGCTCTTCAAATTTGATGAATACAATTAAAACAATAATTGTACTCATAGAATTACAGCTGAATTCCACTGTCAATTCATAACAAACCTGTATAGACCATGCTGAGAAGCATAACCATGATATAAATCCTACATACAAGGCTTATTTGATCAACAAGAGATCCAAGTAGAAGTGCATGCTATAAAAGCTCTTAAATATTTCAGTTTTGTAAGAAATTTGGTATGTACAAGTATACTTCATCACAGTAACGTAGTTCACATTCAAATTCAGTGGTGCTCTTTGTGAGCCTGAATGAATTGAAATTTTTGGATGAGCACTTTTTTTAGACATCATTATGTAATCGACCTATACCAATAAGTAAAAAAATAACATAAAAATGAAAATCTAAGCCAACAAAAATGTGGGACAAAAATTGGCTGCAATTGGTGAACTTAACTCGTTTTGGCTGTATAAATGAAATTATTCTGAAAATGCTCCCAATCTCTGATAATGTATTTTGTATCTTATTAATTTGTTCATGAGATCTTTGAAGACACGTCCACTTCTATCATAGAATAACAGATCAGTCATTTTGGAAAGATTCAGGGCAAGCATTTAAGTTATGTGTCCTGTCTCTCGCCGTTGGACTATGTTCGAAGCAGTTAATTCCAGCCCAGATGCAGAAATTTTCACATTTATGGAGCAGACAATGACCTAAATAGGTTAAACAAATGTGGCTCTTTATTATGAGTGAAGATTGTCTATTAAGTCTAAGATGACAGTGGAGGTGGAATTGTCAAAGAACAGTCTAAAAATGAATCAGAAACTTTTTCTTAAATCTAAGAAATCTTTGGTTGGTAAAAAGTGCTGCAAGCCCTTGACCAAACTTGCACGGGTGAAGAAAACTTCACATGACATATCTGCACAAGTTGTTCCAAGCAGACAGAACTTTTCACTTTTTACTGTAGCCAGGTCACAGCCCAATCCTAAAAGGCCCAGCTTTCGAGGTAGATGGGCTTGGTCAGAAGCCTTTGTCAGAGGAAAATCTAAGGTTAAAACAGCCCCAACCTATGATAGTAACAACACGGTTTGACAACACAATATGCAACTTCCAGGTTAAACGACTGTTTAAAGTCAGATTGTCTAAACATGATTCAACTGCCATTATTAGAACAACTGGTTATGCGCCTAAATCATTAGTATCTGTCCAAAAAACAAAAGCCTGTCCTAAGCAGGAAGAATGTGCCAGTTCACAACAAAGGATCCAAGTGTTTTGAAAATAGTCTCAGGGATAAAAGTCCCTAGTTCAGGATCAGAATCAAGTTTGCAAATACTCAAAGGGTCAAATTGCTGTGACAGACCTGTAAATTGCAATGGTTTAAAAGAAAGCAATCGTGACCGTGTCACCTAGTTCAGACCAGTTTCCGATTTCAATATTTCTGGTACTAAAAACAGATTGTTGCAAGTGCCCTGTGATAAACCTCATACACCTATATCAGTTTGTGGTATATCAGCATTTTAAAATGGGGGATCTTGGGTGTGGTGAAGAGCATGCTGAAGAAAGCCTATTTTATGATAAAAATGGATCTGAGACATATCTATTTTTCAGTGGCAGTGAACAACCAATTCAAAGGTTTCTTTGTTTAAATTAAAGATGCTTTACGTGTTTCAGTGCATGACCTTCAAAATATTCCAATATCCGAGGAGAATAGGCATGTGAATAGTGATTTATTTGAATGAGATGTTGATTATGAATCAGTCCTCGACTCATCTGTTAAGGGACAAAGACACAGTTGTGTGGTTTTACAGCTACTAGGTTCTATAATCAATTGGAAGAAGTCAGTTATGACCCCCTTTCAAGTAGACGAGTTCTTGGGGTTCAACCTAGACTCAGTTTAGATGATTATACATTTATCACAAACGAAAATCATCAAATAATTTCTCATTGTCATCTGCTGCTACACCAAGACTTAATTTCAGTGAGGAATCTATCATGGATAATTGAACGCATTACGGCATCTCAATCCAAGACCTTTTCTCTGTCGCCCTCCATTACATATTGTCTCAAAGACAAATTACAAGGATATCTGAAACAGAGGCAGTCTTGCAAGACAATACTAAAGTTACAACAATACAGAAGAACTGTTATTATGGTGGATAAACCAAATCAGTCTTTGGAATAGCAAAAACCATAGTGACTCCTGCTCCAGAGTGAGTAATTTCCATAGATGCATCAAAAACAGGATGGGTCAGTATGTGGTCTTCACCCAACCCAGGGTCAATGTACATAACAGGAAGCCAGTTTAGACACCAATGGGCTGGAAATGAAAGTTGCAGACCTCGTGGCATACAGACTTTTACCAAACATCAAAGTAGCATTCATTTTAACTTTAAAGTCTGACAACATGACTACAGTAACTTATGTAAAAATGGTTTCTTAAAACCTGGTTCAGCTAACCAAGACTTTTTGTGAATAAATCCTAAAGAAGCTGATTTTTCTATCGACCAAACATGTAAAAGGGATTCTTAATGTAAAAGCAGATCAGGAATCTCATGCTCTGCTGGACCCTAGTGGTTGGATGCTGACGCCATAAATATTCATAGCACTTATGGATTTTCTCCTGCAATGGGGGATGGAGAATCTAATATGCATTCTTCCCTTCTCCCAGATAGCATGCTGTCTTGCAAAAGTGGTTAAAAAAGGGGTCAGATATTTTGGTGATCTTTACAACATCGTGGTCCCAAAGACATGGTATGAACTTATGCTAGAATGTTAGTGGAGGAATCCATTTTAATTACTCCTGCAGCAGGCCCGTTTACCTCTCCAAAATGAGAAAAAACATGGAAACCCAAACACACTTTGTCTTGCAAATTGGCAGGTTTCAACTAATCTAAGCAAACAGCATTTCTCACAGCATATCAGACGACCAGATAATAAGACCGTTTAATCCAGTGCCTGTGAATAACAGATTAGCTAGGTTCTTCAACGAGTGCATGATCCCTATGAAGCCTCTATGACCATTGTAGCTGATTATTTGTCGAATCGTTTTCATAAAGGTGATCAGTACAGAACAATTAACTGTCATATATCTGCTATTTCTGCTTTTCACGTCCATGTTGATGGCGTTAAGCTTGGCCAGCATGACTTGAAGAAAGATTACTTGAAATCTATTGTTCGTGCTAGCCCCTACCCAAACATAGATAGCAATACGTTTGGGATGTGGATGTGATTTTGGACTTTATAAAGTCTCTTGGGTCAAATGAATCTATATAGGACAAGTTCCTTACTTGGAAACGTTCTATGCTGCTGGCTCTGACTTCAGGTAGCCGTTCTTCAGAAGTGCACGCCCTATATGGCTATGCATGACTCTGTAGTAAAAATTCAGTTTTCTGGTTTAACTAAAAACCGAAGAACTGTTTGTTCACCATCCACAATAGTTTTTCATAGATTTCCTAACAATGAATGTCTCTGTGTCATCATAATTCTGTTTATCAGCATAGCTTAAAAGGTTTATATTATGGAAGAACTCCGGTGTGAGGCATACCCTGTTACTTAGTTATCAAGATCCACATAAATCTGTGGTTTCATGCACTATTGTCGGGTGGCTAAAGAACATTTTGGCTACTGCTGGTAGTAACTCTAGTATATTTTTCATCATCTAAAGCAGCATTTATAGCATGTAAAGACGTTATGGAACATGCATGTTGGTCTGAGGTTTTCACAATAGTATTACCGAGAAGTTCGTTCAAATATTCCACAATTCCGTGACTTTGTCACAATATTCTATACGTCTCTGTAGCAGTGATTTCTGCAATTTTATAACCTTGCAAATTGATTATCCCCGACATACCCTTAGAACATGCACTGTAACGGCTTAAGTATGTGCTTTGTGTGCTCAAAAGAACCGTCGCTTTGAATACCCCATTGTGAAATCAGATAAAAATGATTAAGCACGCAATC
The DNA here is from genome assembly GCA_964019695.1 of Loripinus fragilis. NCBI lineage: Eukaryota > Metazoa > Mollusca > Bivalvia > Lucinida > Lucinidae > Loripinus > Loripinus fragilis. Next base: position 39,453,894 of record OZ026531.1, on the reverse strand, counting down.
TTGTCTGGGGTGCTGCCTATGCCCTCTATTACTCACAAGGGTGCGTGAGCGTGCAGTCTGGCCATTAAGTTCAAAATGAAAAAAAATGACTTCTAATAAAGTCCAATATTCCTTAAGTCGATATTTAATTTTATATCCTTGTGTGAAACTTGAGACATACAGTGACTAAACAAATACAAATGTAAGTAAGTGAATTTGGTGTCGAGTATACGCTGTGTAAGTGCATTTTAGTTCATGTTCAGTCATAATAACTCATCACCAACTAACTGCTTCAAAAATTATTCAATTGATGAATAAGCAACCCCTTTTCTAAGGGTTAGCACATCGCTGCAAAATTGGCAATACACTTAATTTGCATGAGTGCTTACACTTATACCAGTATGTGATATTCTGGTTACTCGCGAATTCCATCGACACAAAATCGTGATATAACTGAAAAGTTGTCGAAGGTGGCGTTAATCCTACCAACCACAACCGACAAGCAATGGTTTAAAGTACACATGCATGAAAATGGAATTAAATTTAATTTCAAGCAGTAGCTGTATGCCCTTGCGGTCAGTGTCTGGCTTAACGTGGTAAGAAATCCGCTTACAGCAAGTGAACTTTTAATTGTCGCAAATTCTTAACCTAAATTCAGACGTAACACTATGCAATATATATCTCTTTTATTTCCCTGAAAATTTAAAAAAATGAAATGTAAAAAATATGAAACCTGTGTAAAATTGCACAGGTTTCATATTTTTTTTTACATTTTTCCTACTTTTACACCCCCTACGTTTGTATACATTTTAATCAGAAAATCACTCTTTAGAATCGCAATGAACTTTAATCGTTTCAGAGAGAATCAGAGAGTCGGCTTTTGTTAGAATCATATCAACAAACTATTTCAGCCAGAAACAGAATGTGTTTACTATTTAGAATTGTATAAGCCGAAAATGCAACAAAGATAACTTGGTAGTTAGGACTATATTATGGCCCTTGTTCCCTTGCTGCCATTGGAAGTTGCGGAAAATTGCAGTGTATCTCCTAACCATGCCCTGTATGACCTTAAAAGCGTTGATTTGACCACAAAATAAATTAATTAGTCAAATAAGAGAACTAGGGTTTCGTAATCGACTAATTTGGCCCCGCAGTGCATAGCTTTTGGCAGTGCTTTGACAATTGAAAAGTTAAAAGCCCCGCTTCAAATGACTGGTGAATAACAATAGCGCATTGCGCTAACTTTTAGTTGCAATTGCTATATCAGTTTCGCATTTCCATTCACGTACAGTGGTGAAAAATGTGAATCTATCGTGTGGGTAAAAAAAGTGTGGATCCTGATCTGCTGGCATCTCTGAATATAATCTACACTGTAAAAATACATGTTAGTTAACACCACAGGTGCTCGAATTTATGAAAATTTGCTACCTTGTCTGATGCTTAGGGGCCTTCTTTTTAATTCCATCCAAAAATTTCGAGAAAATAACAACCAATGAAAAACATTAATATTTTGACCAAAGTGATTCCTACAAAAAGCATTTTTCTTATACTCGATTTGAACATTTTTTCAAATCTTTAAATAGTCAAACTTTCGACATTTTAAAGCATAAAGCACTCTTCCCTAGGCCTAAAATCAGTCAAAAATCATGACTTCAAGCCCCTGTGGTTAACACCAAAAGAGGTGCTCAACTGCCACCACTTTTGTTAACTTATACCCACTTTCCTTCTAAACCATCTTCAAACAAATGTTACACATCTCTACCTATTTTCGTTGAAATTATATTCTGGATCAGAGTAGCAGTGGCAGTTAAGTTGACACCAAATTTGATGTAAAGTAGCACTTATTTTTACAGCACGTTTCAAAAGAGCCAGATAAAAAATGGGAAAAAATGTGGGCAGTATTGGACGTCAACGTCCCTTGTATACATACCTGAGCGGTCTGGGTTTGGGCAAAGCAGTCCAGCAAGTATAAATATCATCGTCAAATATTTCCGTAAGGAACACTTCGGCTGAAAACGCCACAGCCATCACGTCTCCCTAAATAATAGTCTATAGTCAAATGTATTCCAGTATGACGTGCTTATGACGTAATAACAAAATAAATTAGCCAGCACATATGATTTTGTTATTTTTCACAGACTCGCCAGAGCCTTCGCTGCTCCCATGGATAAAATTTGATCAAGTTGAATCTAGCTCCACTATATACTTCAGCAAAGGCATTTAAAGGAGGTTTTTGCACAGATGCTATTAGTACCAAAATCTCACATGTACTGACATTAACAGAAAACACTAGAAAATTTGAAATCCTCAAACTAGGTACATCAATGTTAGATCACAATCAAATCAGTATTCTATAAGTATCATGCAATCATATGCTTGGCATACCCTTTTCAAATTCTCAAAGGTGGGCTTAAAGACTCAAAATGCCCAATTTACATCAATTAAATGCCCAATTTGTCCCAACTGAATTGTGACCGCAGTTATATCATTAAAAATATGGCCATATCTAATTCATGTTAAAATGCAGTTCAAAGCACCCGATATTTCCACAAAGACGCATTAACGAGTCAGCAAATGAGCTCCTTGTCGAGCAGCTAAGGCCTGTGCGACGATGCGCAAGTGCGATGACTCGTCAGAGCCTTCATTGCTAATATATACAAAGTTTTGATGTAGATGAAGACTCCAACCGAAGTTTAGCCCTCTCGCCTCGCTGGATACGTCAGCATTTGCGTTTCAGGAGGATTTTGCGCATATGCAATAAGTACCATGATTACACATTTCATTGATATTCTAATGTTCAACATCAAATATCTAGCAATGAACAAAGTGTAAATGTATTCTGGTGCAAATGAGTAAGTTATTGTATGGTTTTGTGTGTGTGCCAGCAATAATCCACTCGCTAAAGCTTGTGGAATATCTTCCCGTACACACGCACAAACCCTACAATAACTTTTGCAAATCTCATGATCAATGATACATAATACACAGTCGATTTTCTTTAACTCGAACTCCATGAGATCAGAATTTGTCAGGAAAAAATCAGAAAAGTTAACAAGTACAGGCATTTTGTGAAGAAAATGGTTTGGCACCTTAATAAGAGGTATTTTTGTATGCTGAATCCGAAAATCAATATTGGCAAGCTGAGAAATGACGTCTTAATGACCTTATTTGCATATGTTCAAAATGGCCGCCAAAATAATGGAATTTGACATATTACTGAAATATTTTATTTTTGACAATGATTTTCATCCAAAATCATTTGTAGTGTGTCCTAAGATTGTTTAACCATTAGAGTACATGGTTTTGGCGGCAATTTACATAATTATTCCAGGATATTACCATATTCATGGTGATAAATGTCCGTTTAGTCTATAAAATCATATATAAACTTGCCTTATTCAGTATCCTGCTATTTAAATGTTAGTTTTATTCATAGCACGATTTTGGACAGTTTATCAGCTTTTCAAGTAATAAATAAGAAAAAAAACTTTGATAATCAAGAAGTTGTTTTGTTTTAAAATAAAAATGTCATAATGTCTATGCCGACATATATGGTACATTTTGTATCTATAAAAAGTAACAGAATGCACATTCCTAATTAGAACCCAAGGGTCTAATTAGACCAACTTAGCTTGCACCATCAGGAAAACTTCTAATGTGTGTCAAATTGTTTTGGGAGACCACTTAAATAGGGGAAAAATATTGCCCTAAAGAAATAACCCATTTGAGCTATGTGAAACTGCATGGTCTCCATGGCAACGCATAATGCGCTTCTTAAGAATAGGGATGTCCCTACAAAAGTACTGATATCTCAGCAGCACCTCATCCAAACTTTTAAACTTGGTACCAACTGAATGTTAAGACATATGACTTTCATCCAATTTTCAGATATGCAAATTATCAAATTTGCATATCCATGAATATTAATGAAAACATTAGAAATAAGAGAAAAATCGTAAAAAGAATAAGGGATGTACATACAAATTTATTTACATCTCAGCTGCTTACTATCCTATACGTACCACCAGCCTTGGTACCAATTTAATGCTAATATATAGCATGCTTACTTAATGGTCCAATATGCAAATCATCTAAAAATTGTATTCATGAATATTAATTACATATTAGAAATGAGAAAAAATAAGTGAACAATTAATAGAATGTACATGCAAAAATACTAATATCTCAGCTGCTATTTATCCTAGGTTTCATACTCACTTACTTTCTAAACTTGTTCCCAAATAAAAGTCTAGAAAAAGTTCTATAATGATGTTATTTGATACGCAAGTTATTTAACTTGTTTATTAATGAGTATTTTTGGAGACACAACCTTATTGATTCGTTTTCATTTTTTCTTTACTTTTCTGTAGTCTTCATCCATATTCATGAATATGTTTGTTAAATGATTGTATATCTGACTATTGAAATAAAATAGTATGTCTCAGCCTTAATTTGATACTAAGATTAATTGTCTAGAACAAGTAAAAGATAAGATAGGAGTAATTTTAAAAGTATACCCCCACTAATTTTCTACGTTTTTCTCTCATTTCTAATGTTTACATTAATATTAAATAAATTTAAAAAGTAGATAATTTCACATAATGACTATTGAGTAAAGTAAAATGTTTCAGCTTTAAGCTGGTGCCAAGTGTGATAGTCTAGGAATATTAGCAGCTACGATATGAGTAATTTTGTAGGTACACCCCCTTAATTTTATTACCATTTTCTCTCATTTCTAGCATTTAAATTTATACTCAAGAATATAATCATTAAATGATTGCATATCCGATCATATCTAAAATTTGCTATGTCTTAGCATTTATTTGGTACCAAGCTTGTTAGTCTAGGACAATTAGCAGATGAGATATAGGTAATTTTGTAGATATACCCATTTTAATTTTTCTACAATTTTTTCTTTCTTTGTTAAATGTTTTCATTAATATTCACAAATATGTACATTAGATTTGAATATCAGACTGTTGTCGTATAGTACTATGGCTCACCTTTCATTTGGTACAAATTTTTGAAGGCTAGAATAGTTAGCAGCTGATATGTGGGTTATGTTGTACGTGCACCCCTTTAAATTTTCTGACATTGTTCTCTTTTTATTAATGTTTACATTAATATTCATGAGTATGCATATTAGATAATTTGTATATCATACTATTGGGTTAAAGTGTAATGCCTCACTTTTATTTGGTTACAAGTTTGGTAGTCTAGAATAGTAAGTAGCTGACATTTAGGTAATGGTGTACGTACCCTCCTTATTTTTTCTCTTATTTCTCATGTTTTCATAAATATTCATGAATATTCAAATTAGATAATTTGCATATCGTATCATTGGGTAAAAGTACTTTGTCTAGACTTGATTTGGTACCCAGCGTGATAGTCTATGATAAATAGCAACTGACATATGTGTAATGTGTATAGATACATCCCCTTATTTTTTCTATGAATTTTCTTTTATTTCTATTTTTATTAATACTCATGAATGTGCAAAAACGAAAATTTGAATATCAGCACACTGAATTGTAAACTTTGTCTGGGCTTTAATTTGGTACCAGAGTAGGTAGTCTAGGATGAGTTGCTGCTTAGATACGAATCATTTTATAGGTACACCCACTTTCTTTAGAATCATATTGTGGATTTTCACATTATTGGGGAGGGTAAATTGTTCTATGCAAGACTCCCTGAGTCATGTTTTTATTTGCTATTTAGTGACCATTTTGTTTCGCCAGTTAATGACAGCTTGCTTTTCTTGAATTAGTGGAAGAAAGAAAAAATCCACGAAATAATGTGCGGCACGCAAGTGTCGATCTTGGGTCTACTTGCAAATGATCCAGCTAAGTGCCTCAGGGGTTGCCATGGACACCTTGCAATTTTATGTTATCCAAACAGGATTATGTTCGGAGACAATAAGAATTTTTGTATTGAGTGGTCCCACTGAACAATTTGGCACCCATGATTAATTGTGCTTGTGTGCAAGGTAAGTCTGATAAGCCCACCCCCCCCCCCCCCACTCCCGTGATGTGTGTGTGTGTGTGGGGGGGGCAAATAATTATTCCATGATCTTACCTCTATTCTTAGTTTCATAAATATTCATGAATATGCTCATGAGATAATTTATATATGAATATTGGATGAAAGGACTTGTCAAGTTGTATCACTGATGATATAATAACATGCAACAAGGACAGATTGGGACAGAATTCAGTTCATAATTGTTTTGTTTTTTTCAATTTTCCCTTATTTTCTGAAATTTTCATCAGTATTGATGAATATGCAATTTAGATAATTAATCTGCATATCAGGCCATTCAATCGGATGAGGTTACTATATCTAAGCTTTAATTTGCTATCAAGTTCACTAGTGTAGAGTGAGTTGCTGATAAGATACGAGTCATTTTGTAGGTACAGGCCCACTTTCTTTAAAATCGCATTAACCCCCTCCCCTAGCTGAAACTTACAGAATGTTGTTTAAATTGCCATAGTTTCCTGCAATCAATATAGAAATCATTGCGATGCTTTTTTTTTAAAGTTCTCGTTTTAATGAAATCATTCCTGACACATTTGGGCCACATAATATGCATCGACTATCATGAAAAAACCTTAACTAAGTCGGAAGCAAGATTTTTGCTCAAGTTGTCCCCCCTGATTACCTCTTGGTCATGTTTTTAGTTTTAATTGAATAAATTGATGTCAGTGAAGACCTCCAATCATGAGAAGATGTTTTTGGGTTGATTTGTCCCAGTTTAGAGTCCTTAACACGTTACTCTACAGATTTTTATGGATTTTTCTTCAATTTTGCGGCCATCTTAGAAATATATGCAAATTAGATAGTTAAGACGCCATTTTTCAGCTTGCCAACATTGGTTTTTGGATTCAGCATACCAAATATCAAAACATTTTCTTCACAAAATGCCTGCACCTTCTTCAATAAGCGTCTTTTTCTGATTTTTTTTCCTGACTAAATCTTCACATATTGGACGGCCCGAAACTTAAAAGATCGATATGCATTATATGCAGTATGTCCGTACGTCTGTCCGTCTAGAGCAAAACTTTACAGTCAGAATCTGATTGGAATCGTTTGATGCTTTTTCCCAAACAGATAGCCACTTATAAGATCTAGAGACTTAGCTTGCAAGTAAAAATAAAAATGATAGAAAAATTGTTATCATTATCTTTGACGGAAGCTAAGCCGAGGCAAAATATGAAGACACGAAGCACGCCCATGCTTAAGCATATCTGTTTAAAACTATATGGAATATTAATTTTATTTAGTTGATGTAACAACTGTTAAACCACAAAAGTCCATCTATAGAGCACATTGATCGTCATAAACTCCGATAACAATCATCAGCAGTATACGTTCAACACGGGCCGCGCATATTATCGTCAAACATAGTTCACAAGATAAGTTCCAAGAAAATATGTTTCGCGCAAATAAAATCATATACATTTATATCCAAGGCGCAAAACACCACCCATTTCAGGAGTTACATGGATATATTTTGCGCTCGTTTCATGTTAAAGAAATATCTCACTGATAGCTTATATTTTGAAGCCATTGTATCCATTATATCCAGCCATTGTTCCTTTATGATAACAAAAAAGCATTTTCAATGGAAACCCACTTAAAATTCTGTCACTTATTATTCTTACCAAAATAATATTTTAGGCATAATATTAACTACAGGTAAATATTGTGACAATGCAAATTGGTGTGGAATATCCGTTCTGAACGATATTTGATGACGAACAACACTATTTCAGTCATTTTGAGTCTGTTGTCCTATTCTTTATATTGAGAAGAGTCTGTCAATCGGAGATCGACCGCTTGGCGAATTACACGAACCTCCTCGTGAGAAAACCTGTCTTCGGGGTTTGCAGTTAGGCGTCGAGGTTATATAGAGTGTTATTAACAATACAGTTTCTTAGCAGTTTGGCAATAAACTTTAGAAGTGGAAAAAATATGATTTTTAAAGTCAACACAAATTATTGTAGGGTCGGTAAAAAAGATTCGGGTCGTTGGAAACAAAACTTCAGTTTTTATCTAATATAGATACCTGCGATTCGTGAATTTTAAATTGTACTTTGCTTGAAGAAACATCGGGTTTTTTTCGGAATACGCACTACGAAGTACCAATTTCACCCAGGTACCCTATGTCCAGATCTCGGAGGCTGTTCGCTTTCGCAGGTAAACAATAAGTTCATGAAAGAACAGATTATTTCGAGTAGATTTTTTTGGTCAAATCAGCAGCTTCTTGATAGAATAATATAAGAACTCGGAATGTGTTAAATACGAGTGTCACTTTCGCCGTTTGAAATGTGGCTCTGAGTCCTAAGAACCACAGGGCTCAGGGCCACATTTCAAACGGCGAATTTCAAACGGCGAACGTGAAAATTTCATTTAAATATATAGCCACTCGTTTGATCATTAATATTACATTTTGACACAAATTGCCTGAGCAGCCAAACTTGAATATCATCTTCAGCATGTGTTATAAGTAGCATTTCCAAAATGCTATAAAACACATCAATATTAAAATTGCTATCGTCACCCAGGTGAACCGCATGTCTAGATCTCGGAGGGTGTTGGCTATCGGAGGTAAACATTGAGATCATGGATGGATAGGGTCTGTATTTATCCATTTTTATTTCATATGGAAAGTTTCTTGGGGACGAATGCAGCAAACATGTTGCTTCTATATTGAGTGATAAGGACTCTGAATCTGTTAAATACTTTTGATCGCTGTCCGTAGGATTCAGGGCGACTTTTCAAACGGCGAATGTGAATTTTTCAATGAAAAAAGGCTAGTGGTTTGATCATAGCTGGACTTATATCAACCTTTGACACTAATTGCTTGTGCCGCTACCATTCTATATCATTCTCCTGCATGGCTTGTAAGTGGCATGTCCAAAACTGCTATTAAAACTTCAAATTTTGAAAATCGCTTCGTTGCTATCATGTTGATGGTTGACAAAATGTTCAGAGGACTTACCTCCGAATAGAACGCTATCCATAAACATAAAACCATCGTCATAAAATTGCAAATAAATAAGTGTTGTACACGTCTGTTTGAATTATATTGGACTGATACATTTTAAAGAGAGGTTAAACATTGCAGCGGTAGTTATGAATCAAGAAAAAATAAAATAATACATCTAAATATTAACTGATGAATTCGAAATATTCGTTCAAATCACCGCATTTCCGAATTCAAATGCGATTTACACTAAAAAAAATTCAGTTTAAAAACATGCACTGCTTTCAGAATTCTTGTCATTCTATATACTATCGGCTTATATGTTGATTTTATTCCTTAATGTGGTTCATTATGATATAAAACCATCTCAAAGCAGACTATGTGCAGCCCAAAACTCCTTTGTTTACCTCCGATAGCCAACACCCTCCGAGATTTAGACATGCGGTTTACCTGGGTGATCGTTGTTATCAATTTATGGCTAGCATGAAGAGCATTGCCAGCTGTATCGCTTTCGGGTGAAAGTTGTTTTCATTTCGTAGGTACACGTCTCATATTTTAAGCATGTTACATTGAAAAAATAGTTATGTAATAATATAAATGGCAGACTACCATAGAAATACAGAAGCCAATTTGAGAGGTTTTACAACTTTGTTTTGTGTTATGATAAAAGTTCGTATTATGCATGTTGACAATAGTCCAGTCATTCAGCCTTAATATATTTCAACTCTGCATTGGCACATTTTGGTGAAACCAGTATGCTTGGTATGGGATCGGGGAGGGGTGTGGCCCCTGAAAGTAGGTATGAACATGTGCCCTTTCCTTAACTGACACCATAGTGTAATCAACTGACAGTACTATGCACGACCCACGTTGAATGTTTGCTAATTAGAATGAAACTTTAGGTATTTAAATTGAAAACAATGTTCAGGTAGCCAAACTGAGTGTTTCAACATATCTATCAAGGTGGACGGTTTCAACATATCTATGAAGGTGGACGGAAAACCACGGCACAAGAGTAGCTTTTCAAAAAGAAACTAGACGATAAAATACTAGTACAAAGCCAAAATTTACAGATTTCACCATAAATTATGACTAAGTAGGACCAGGTCTATTGATCCTAACCTGGGACTACTACACAACAAAGTAGCGTATATCCTTGCAACAAGGGAGCTAATTCACTTACGTTGTACAACGTATGCAAGGGTCTTGGGATTTATTTTGTTTGTTTGATTTGATTCTTTCCGTCCCATCAACAATCTTTCAGCTATAAAGGGACGGCCCTTCCTGGGTTGAACCAGTACTAAGCTAGGATTAATGTTCTTGCTCAAGGATACAACGCAGTGACGTCGATGAGGCTTGAACCCGCGGCCCAAGCACTCTACCACTGAGCCACTGCGCTCCCCTTGGGATTTATGAAAAAATAATTCTTGGCAAAGCCTAGTCACCGATATTGTTAAAATGTATTAGTATGCAAAATTTGATTAAAATGTACCAAACACAGTATGTTACCCTGAAAAAAATGCGTTGACATTGTCACAAAATGCAGGTCTATAGTACAACGCATATTTGCCTAAATGCGGTATCAAAACGTAGGGATAAGGTTGATCAAACTGCAACATTCCCAGCTTTTAGAATTTGTTATAGCATATACCACCACGCCAATGAAACACTCATAACCACCGGTCTACTGAAATACCCCAAAACACCCAATCAATATCACCCACTTCACAGAAGCACCCCAAACCACAAAGTCTACTGAAATAACCAAACCAGCCAGCCCATTGAAACCCCAAACTCCCAAGTCAACTGAAAGACCAAAACCGCCCAGACCATTGAAACAGCCCTAACCTTTAATCCTGATTACGAATTTATTGGAATTCTACGAGAAGCGGTATTTTGCATGGTAAATCTTTAACTCAAGTAATAGTCAGGAAAAAACTCAGAAAAAGACGCTTATTTAAGAAGGTACAGGCATTTTGTGAAGAAAAGGTTTTAAAATGCCTATTAGGGGTATTTTGGTATGCTGAATCCAAAAACCAATGTTGGCAAGCTGAAAAATGGCGTCTTCACTATCTAATTTGCATATTTCCAAGATGGCCGCCAAATTGAAGAAAACCCCATAAAAATCTGTAGAGTAACGTGTTAAGGATGCCAAACTGGTACAAATCAATCCAAAAACATCTTCTCATGATTAGAGGTCTTCACTGACATCGATTTATGCAATTAGAACTAAAATATGACCAAGAGGTAATCAGGGGGGACAACTTGAGCAAAAATCTTGCTTCTGACTTAGTTAAGATTTTTTCATGATAGTCCATGTATATTGTGTGGACGAAATGTGTCTGGAATGATTTCATTAAATAGAGAACTTTAAAAAAATGCATCGCAATGATATCTCTATTATTTGCAGGAAAATATGGCAATGTAAACAACATTCTGTAAGTTTCAGCTAGGGGAGGGGGTTAATTGGATTTTAAAGAAAATGGGCCTGTACCTACAAAATGACTCGTATCTCATCAACAACTCGCCCTACACTATTAAACTTGATCGCAAATTAAAGCTTAGATATAGTACTTCCATCCGTTGGAATGGCCTGATATGCAGATTTATTATCTAATTTGCATATTCATTAATACTGATGAAAATTTCAGAAAATAAGGGAAAATTTAAAAAAAAGCAAATATAAACTGAGTTCTGCCCCAAAATGTCCTTGTTGCATGTTATTATATCTTCAGTGATACAATTTGACAAGTCCTTTCCTACAATAGTCATATATAAAACTATCTCATTTGCATATTAATGGTTATTTATGAAAATAAAATATAGATAAGATCATGGAATAACTATTTGCCCCCCCCCCCCACACACACACACCTCGGGAGGGGGCTTATTAGACTTACCTTGCACCACCGAAGGACAATTACTCATGGGTGCGAAATTGTTCAGTGGGACCACTCAATACCAAAAATTCTTATTGTCTCCGAAAATAAACCTGTTTGGATTATATAAAATTGCATGGTTTTCATGGCAACCCATCGGGCACTGTAGCTGGGTCATTTGCAAGCAGACACAAGATCGACACTTGCGTGCCACACATTTTTTCATGGATTTTTTCTCTCTTCCCCTTATTCAAGAAAAGCAAGCTGTCAGTTACTGGCAAAACAAAATGGTCGCTAAATAGCAAAGAAAACATGGGTCAGGGAGTTGTGCATGGAATAATTTACCCTCCCCTCCACAATATGATTCTGAAGAACGTGTATATGCCTACACAATGATTCCTATCTAAGCAGCAACTCATCCTAGACTACCGACCCTGGTACCAAATTAAAGCCCAGACAAAGTTTTTTATTCAATGTGCTGATATTAAAATTTTCGCTTTTGCATATTCATGAGTATTAATAAAAATAAAAGAAAATTCATGGAACAATAAGGGGGGGGGGGGTGGGGTGTACCTATGCACTTAACACCTATGTCAGTTGCTAGTTATCATAGGCCATCAAGCTGGGTACCAAATCAAAGCCTAGACAAAGTACTTTTACCCAATGATACAATATGCAAATGATCTAATTATAATATTCATGAATATTTATGAAAACATGTCAGCTGCTAACTATTCTAAACTACCAAACTTGTAACCAAATAAAAGTGAGACATTATACTTTAACTCTATAGTATGGTATACAAATTATATTATTTGCATATTCATGAATATTAATGAAAACATTAGAAATAAAAGAAAAATGTTAGAAACTTTAAAGGGGTGTACGCACAACATAATCCATATGTCAGCTGCTAACTATTCTGGACTTCCAAAATTGGTACCAAATGAAAGGTGAGTCATAGTACTATAATCTTACAGTCTGATATACGAATTTAATTTACATATTTGTGAATATTAATGAAAATATTTAACAGAGAAAGAAAAATTGTAGAAAAATTAAAATGGGCAATCCACAAAATTACCCATATATCTCATCTGCTGATTGTTCTATACTAACAAGCTTGGTACCAAATAAATGCTAAGACATAGTAAATTTTATGCCATGATCGCATATGCAATCATTTTATGATAATATTCTTGAATATTGATTTAAATGTTAGAAATGAGAGAAAATGGTAATAAAATTAAGGGAGTGAACCTACAAAATTACTCATATCGTAGCTGCTAATATTCCTAGCATACCACACTTGGTACAGACTTAAAGCTAATTCATTTACTTTACTCAATAGTCATTATGTGAAACAATCTATTTTATAAATTTATCAAATATTAATGTAAACATTAGAAATGAGAGAAAAAACGAAGAAGAATAAGTGGGGGCATACTTCTAAAATTACTCCTATCTCATCTTTTACTTGTTCTAGACAATTAATTTTAGAATCAAATTAAGGCTGAGACATTGTATTTTATTCCAATGGTCAGATATACAATCATTTAACAAACATATTCATGAATATTGATGAAAACTATAGAAAACTAAAGAAAAATTGAAAACGAATCAATAAGGTTTTATCTTCAAAATACTCATTAATAAACAAATAAAATAATTTGCGTATTAAACAACACTATTATAGAACTTTTTCTCAGGACTTTAAATTTGGGAACAAATTAGGAAAGTGAATATGGAATCTAGGATACATAGCAGCAGAGATATGAGTAATTTTGCATGTACATTGTATTAACTATTATCTATTTTTTTTTCCTCATTTCTTAATTAATGTTCATGAATACAATTTTTAGATAATTTGCATATTGGACCATTAAGTAAACATGCCATGTATTAGCATTAGATTGGTACCAAAGTAAGAAAGGTACAATTAAGCACCACACCTGACCCAGGCTACCAATTGGAAAGTGACAAACTCACAATTAGACATCACAAACGAGAGCCAAGAGGTCCAAGGCTGGTAGTGTAAACAGCTGAGATGTAGATAAATGTGCATGTACACCCCTTTATTTTTTACGATTTTTTCTCTTATTTCTAATGTTTTCATTAATATTCATGAATAGGCAAATTTGATAATTTGCATACCTGAACATTGAATGAAAGCCATATGTCTTAACAACTTGGTACCAAGTTTAAAAGTTTGGATGAGTTGCTACTGAGATATGAGTACTTTGCTACTGAGATATGAGTATTTTTGTAGGGACATATCCGTTCTTGAAAAGGGCATTATACGTTGCCATGGAAACCATGCAATTTCACATAGCTCAAATAGGTTTATTCTTTAGGGCATTATTTTTCCCAATTTAAGTGGTCTCCCAAAACAATTTGACACACATTAGAAGTTTTCCCGATGGTGCAAGGTTGGTCTAATTAGACCCTATAGGGTACTCAGAAATGTGTATTCTTTCACTTTTTATAGATATAAAATGTACCGTATATTTCGGCATGGAAATTATGACATATTTACTTTAAAACAAAACAACTTGTTGATTATCAAAGTTTCTTTCTTATTTATTACTTGAAAAGCTGGTAAACTGTCCAAAATCGTGCTATGAATAAAACTAATATTTAAATAGCAGGATATTGAATGAGGCAAGTTTATATCTGATTTTATAGACTAAATGGACATTTATTACCATGAATACGGTAATATCCTGGAATAATTATTTAAATTGCCGCCAAAACCATGTACTCTAATGGTAAAACATTCTTAGGACATAATACAAATGATTTTGGATAAAAAACATTTTCAAAAAATAACATGTTTCAGTAATATATCAAATTCCATGATTTTTGGCGGCCATTTTGAAAATATGCAAATAAGGTCATTAAGACGTCATTTCTCAGCTTGCCAACATTGGTTTTCGGACTCAGCATACCAAATTATCCCTAATTAAGGTGTCAAACTCTTTTCTTCACAAAATGCCTGTACTTGTTAGCTTTTCTGATATTTTTTCCTGACTATAAATAAATCGCCCCCTTTTGGATTGCTATCATAATAATCGAAAACGTTTATAAAGCGAGGGCAACATTTAAATGCACTATTATTTACAATGATTTGTATGCAAATATAATCTAGGGCTATTCGATAGGATTTATTTTCAGTCGGTTGAATGCTCGTTATTTACAGATAAAATTATGTCAGTTCATATGCAAAAGGAACTTGTCGATTGGGCAATCAAAAAAATCAGACAAACCTCTTTGTTGCATTCGTGTTCGCATCTTCGCACATGCAAACAATGAAATATAGCAGCACATGATATCTACATGTATAGTTCCACATAAAAGCTGCACATTTAATAAATACCTAATATGTGCGTTGTGTATCAGTATACTATGGCATCAGCTTGTTCTAATGATATTTTTTTCATAATTATTAAAGTATTTCACGATATATAGACTAATACAATGCAATCACCAGTTTCGGAGCCAAACGAGGCTTACACTTGCTCTGTGTAGTAACCATGAATAAACGTCTGTAACATTTAAGGATTGAAATTTCTATTTTAAGCTTGCACTGAATGATGAATAACATTAGCTATTTAAATGTCTGTGAAGTCAGAAGTGCTTCTAGAAACATTAAAATAGTTCATGTTTTTCATCATCCAGTGCAAGCTTAAAACAGAAAGTTAGTAAGTAAGTAAGTAAGTAAGCAAGCAAGCAAGTAAGTAAGTAAGTAAGTAAGTAAGTAAGTAAGTAAGTAAGTAAGTAAGTAAGTAAGTAAGTAAGTAAGTAAGTAAGTAAGTAAGTAAGTAAGTAAGTAAGTAAGTAAGTAAGTAAGTAAGTAAGTAAGTAAGTAAGTAAGTAAGTAAGTAAGTAAGTAAAGACTTTATTTATCGCACATATATATATTTACATAAGTACATGTTGCTAATCTTCCATGAGGCCCTCACTATTTACATTTTTACATAAATATACATGTATATAAATAAACAGACAATAAATTACAGTTACCATATTTAACCTTATAAGTACTGTCTTCATTTATCAGTTTTAAAATCCATATCCTCCTAAAAAACATGGAATATCCAGACCAGTTGGCTTCTGAAGAAGCCAGCCTATCAAGATCAGCAGTTTTCATCCATGCTTCTAATGACATTGCACCACCTGACCAACTGGAAATCAGATATTTATATAGTGCAAACAAACCTTCAAGCATTCAGTGTGTGCTTATAAGATTAAGTATGGTATTTTTATATCTGAAAATCATATATGTGCCCATTTTAAGCAACACGGGGCCTAATCTGGATCCAAACTGTTTGACAACCTGATGAAAAGCACCTTCGAAAGCATCCTTCTATCACAGCAGACAAAAAAAACCCTTACGATTTTCCAGTAGGCAAAGAATTATACATATAACGATTTCTGATTTCTCACATCAGCAGATACAAAAAGATACTGTAGAGTGTGCATTTTATTGATTCATGTTTTAATTTACTAGCCATCTTAAACATCTATTATGAAAGGTGCTAATTGTTTGGGCATTCTTTACTTCCTCTGGCAGACTGTTCCATATCAGACATCCAGAGTACCCCAGGCTTTGTTTGAAGCATTCTGTCCTAGGCTTAGGCGGGATAAAACAACCAGCAGAAGACGATCTTAGCTGAATATTGGTATTTTCATTATTTCTTAGAGTGAAATTTTCAGAAATGTATGCAGGTGCAATATTATTATAGACTTTAAACATAAATTTGGCTTTTCTTAGATAAAGCCGATCAATCCTTATATTTACATTCTATATTATCAATCAAATTTACTTAATTATCTTCCTCCCAATCCCATCAGATATCCTTATAAAATGTAATATTTCATTTTTAACGAGGATTTTGGAAAAGCTAGGGAGCGAAACTCGTGAACATAACGTCGTGGCGATACATGAATGACGTCACGTAAATGTCGGTAAACAAATAACGCTATTGGCTGATGTCGACATTACTCCGCCTAGATGCGCGATCTAGATCACATGGCACTTCAGTGTTTTGCATCGAGAAATGCAAGCAGCCAGAAATGTTGGTTTCGTCTAAGGCAACTACACTGAGAATGTAAATATTAGCGTTTAAGACCCTAAGTAGGGGGAAAATAGATATACCTGAAAATTGTCTCATCGCAATCATGTTGCATTAGAGACAGGAACTCTCCAAAAGACCAAAAATTGGTCTTCAAGACTAATTGTCGTTTAATGCAGGTCAAACGTATTGCAGAATGCTCCAAGGGGAGCATTCTGCAATACTTTCGACCTTCATTAAGATACCATTTGTCATTAAGATCTTTGTTTTGTCTATTTTTAGTGGCCGTTTTACACAGTTTTACTGCATAGTATTACCAAATAAACAAGTCATAAGAGAGCATTATTTGTTACCAGAGGAACAGCCAACATGTCAAATGCGAGTGTCTTGTATTAGCAGAGAAGCATACGATGTGGAAGGCTTGTGTACAACTAAGAAACCATGTTATATAAGAGTCTTTTAAAACTAGAGAAAATTGTTATCTTAGAGCTTTGCATTACCAGAAAACGTCTTATATAAGATCTTTGTTACACCAGAGAAACATGTTATATGAAAGAATAGCCAGAGAAGCAATTTATCTTGGAACCTTGTATTACCAGACAAAACAAGTTGTATAAAAGCTTTGTATAATTATTATGTATAACCAGGAACACGTGTTATATGAGAACCTTGTATTACCAGAGAAACATGTTATACGTATGGGTGTATTGGAAATTCGAAGAAATATGTTAATTTGAAGCCATGTGTTACCAGAGAAACATGTTATATAAAAGTAGATTATAACCAGAGAAACGCGTTATAATTAGTGCTTAATCTTACCAACAAAACATGCTTATGCCATATATATCTTGGTGTGCCTTATACTACAAGAGAAAAATGAAATCTGAAAACTTGAGATACATATTATGTGTGAGCCTTATAGTAGCATGGTGTCATGGGTTTTCAGCAGTCTAAGGACAGATGTTGCAAAAAAATCTGAGGATTATATCCAAACAATATGCACATCTTCAGATCATGACCTAAACAAAGAAATCGGCATACAGCTGTAGGAGGAGTTGCATACACAAGGTTCCTACTATTGAATGGTGATGGAAGGAGGGATGAGCGGGTAGACGTACGGAAGGATAGAATGCAGAATACTATGTAGCCTCGCTTGGCGGATGAAAAATAATTTTGTATCTAAGTATAGATAGATATTACAGTTGCTGTAAAATTATTTTTTTGTTCTTGACCTTATTGAAGTTGGGTAAAAATTATGCGTCACCCTTTTTTCATCATAAGAGCCTCTGGCTTGTATGTAAGACTGCACAAATAAAATGTGGCATGCTTTGATCAAATTGACATTTTATTTTATGCTCATGGAAAGTAGGAAATATAAGGATGTTTTATGTCTACAAATATGATGCTGATCTCTATTCTAACACCTAAAAGTAATAAGAAACACCGGCGAAAACCAAGGTGTTCCGAATGAATAATTGTAAAATTAAAATACCCTCAAAGTTACCCTATTTTTTCCATTTTTGTGGGGGAGGTGGGGGGTTAAAAATTAAGATAAATGAATTACCTATCACGATAGTGAACGATGATAAGTTTTACATAGGTAATAAAAAAATGTTGCCATACTTTGGTATCAATCGGAAAGATGTGACTGTTGAAAACTTGTGACACCACGAAAGAGAATCATGTTATATGGGAGCCTTGTATTACAAGAGAAACATGGTATGTTGAAATCTTTATTACAAAAGAAACGTGTTATGTGCGAGCCTTGTATTCTTGTTGCAAAATTTATCCATGAAGTTTGAATCTTATGTGCTATATGCTTCTCTGTAAATGTATTCTGCATTGGTTTGTATTTTGTTGACTAAATAACATTGTATAGTGTTTAATGCCGAATAAAGTACAGTAAAACCTGTGTAAAACGGCCACTCAAAAAAGAAAAAAAAACAAAGATTTTAATGACAAATGGTAGCTCAGTGAAGGTTGAAAGTAATGCAATACTTTTGACTTGCATTAAGCGAGAATTAGTCTTGAAAACCAATTTTTTGTCATTTTGAGAGTGGCCGTTTTACACTGGTTTTACTGTATTTGTGTTAATGTTTTGTATTACAAGAGTAATGTGAGAGTCTTGCATTACAAGAGAAACATGTTTATTGAAGTAAGTAAGGGTGCAAAGATCAGGAATCGATACAATCAAGTACCACACCTGACCCAAGATACCGAAAGAAAGTGACAAACTCACAGTTAGATACCACAAACGACAGCCAAGAGGTCAGCCCTTTCCCAGCAGGTGACCACAAAGCACAAATAAACAGACGCGCACAAAGGCATAACAAACACAAGACAGAACAAAGCATAAGTGATCCACAAAAAAAGTACCGCCTTGGAACGGTCAGTAAAAATATATTACTGGAGGGCCTAGTAGAGCCTTATATTACCAGAGAAACATGTTATATAACCAGAGAAGCAAGTTATATAGGCGCTTTGTATTACCTGAGAAACTTATTATATGAGAGCCTTGTATTACCAGAAAATATATATTTTATCGGAGAGCCTTATATCTAAAGCATTGCATTTCCATACAAACATGTCATATTCAAGCCTTTCATTAATGGAGAAGCATCATCCTCTTATACGCGAGACTTGTATTACAAAACACATGGTTTCTAAGCGCCTTGTATTACCAGTGAAACGTATATCTTAGAGCCTTGTACTAACAGAGAAACGCTGTTTCTTAGAGCCTTGTATTACCAGAAAAACGCGGTTTCTTAGAGATTTGTATTACCAGAGAAACGCGGTATCTTTGAGCCTTGTATTACCAGGGAAACATGCTGTCTTAGAGAGGCTTATATTAACAGAACAACATTGTATCTCGGAGCCTTGAATTACCAGTGAAACATTGCATCCAAGGGCCTTTTATTACCAGAGAATCATGTTATACTGCGGTAATCGACAAAGTTCAATTTGACAATGTCATTTTGCGAATAGTTTTAACTACCTTTTTCCCACGGAGTTGCCTTGTGTATTTCAAGATTGACAAGCTTTTTTATGTGTCTGTTATTAATTGTACAAGTAAACATACAGGTAAACCTTTAGTTAATTAACTATTTGCATGCTGGGTAATTGTTCATGCTTTTGTTGTCGTCTGTCGACTGTTTAGCCCCTAAAGGGACTTTGGGATCGCACTGTCCGTCCGTATAGTATGGTATGTGATAATCTTTATACAAGAGAAACGTGTTAATTGTACCAGTAAACATACAGGTAAACCTATAGTTAATTAAAGGGAAACTTCACACTTTTTTTCAAATGCACTTATTATAGATTTAACAGTATGGCAGGAATAATCCCTCATTGTCCTTCTATTAGCCTGTAATTTTTTACTTTTGCTTGTCCATGGGTTCTGGCCATTCCCAGAACAATAATCTCTACACAAGAAAATTGGAGGAACTTCAACCTGCTTACACACTACCAAAGTAGAATTATAAATCAGTCTAAAGGCAAAAAATAACAATGTTTCAGAGTAATACTTTTAGCAGTGTGTGCATTGATGAGTATATTTTGATACTTGGCCCATATCTAATAATTATTTCTAAAATTTAAGTCTTAAAGCACTAATTATTGCTATAGCAGACGACATATTTTGTAAAATTTTTCTTCATTTTGGTTACAAAAAGACAGAATAAGATCAAATGAAGCTTATTGAAAAGCAAAATTATTTTCTTTCGACAGTTGTTACATTTTAATTTGCATTGATTTGGCTGTTGATTGTAATTAAAACGCAATACCCATTATCCAATATTGAAATAAAGAACTTGACTGAAAGGTGCTGCTTCAATCATTTGGCTGACCAGCATATTGAGGTTAACCCAGGTTAATGCGTGTCTGTTAAATGCCAATAGCTGTAAGATGGCTGCTCACAGAAGATTAGATAAACGGCTATAAAAGCTTCTGTAATTAAAGTGTTTGTTCTTGACTTTTAACATTTTACTTGAATCAAAAATAAATATTTCATTATGTACTGATTTAATTTTCACAGATCATTTGTTCATCTGCTAAGTTAAGTACAGGACTAATTATCAGCTTTATGCAAACATCTGGGACCAGTCAACTTACGGCAACACACACACACACACACACACACACACACACACACACACACACACACACACACACACACACACACACGATTGAAGCAGCACCTTCAGTCAATTTCTTCATTTCAATATTGGATAATGGATATTCTGTTTTAATTGCAATCAACGGTCAGATCAATACAAATAAGAATATTACAACTGTCAAAAGAAAAGTATTTTATTTTTCAATAAGTTCCATTTGATTTTAATCTATCTTTTTGTGCCCAAAATGAAGAAAAACCGTTACAAAATATGTTGTCTGCTATAGTAATAATTAGTGCTTTAAGGGTAGATTTTTAAAAATAAATATTGAATATTGGCCAGGTATCAAAACATACTCATCAATGCACCCACTGCTAAAAATATTACTCTGAAACATTGTTATTTTTGATATAATCAAGGATATATAACTTTGCTTGTGTTGTGTGTACATGTGCTTCCAGTTTTCTTGCGTAGAGCTCATTGACCTGAAAATAGCCAGACCCCCATGAACCAGCAAAAGTAATTAATTACAGGCTAATTGAAGAGCATTCACAGACATTTAATGAGGGATTATTCCTGCCATAATGCAAGCTTTATAATAAATGCATTTGAAAAAGGTGCGAATTTTCCCTTTAACTAAGCAGATGGATAAATGATCTGTGAAAATAAAATCAGTACATAACTAAATATTTATTTGTGCTGAAAGTAAAATGTTAAAAAGCATGAACATACACTTTAACTATTTGCATCTCCTATATTATTTAAGGTAGGATTTTCCAAATTATGTTTGTGAATGCATCTTGGGGTGGCGGAGTGTCGCGTATCATTTTGGGGTCACTGTGACCTTGACCTCTCCTACATTGTTTAAGGTTCCTACGTCCGCATCATGTCCGTTGCATATCTCCTATTGAGATAGGAATTCCAAATTTGGTGTGTGGATGCATCTTGGGGTGGCGGAGTGTGGCGTACAATTTTGGGGTCACTGTAACCTTGACCCTGACCTCTGGCCTCCTTCCTGATATAATCGTGTCCGGAGCATATCTCCTATATATTTTTAGGTAGGAATTCCAAATTCGGCCTGTGGATGCATCTTGGGAGTACCATTTTGAGTCACTGTGACCTTGATATCTGTCCTCGTTTTCAGAATAGTTTGTCCGTCTGCATCGTGTCGGATACATATCTCCTATATTATTTCAGGTAGGAATTCCAAATTTTGTGTGTGGATGCATCTTGGGGTGACAGAGTTGGGGTCACTGTGACCCTGAACATGACCTCTGGCCTCGTTTGTAGAATAATCGTGTCGTGTCCCGAGCCTATCTCCTATATTATTTTATGTAAGAATACCGAATTTGGTTTGTGGGTACATCTTCGCGCCCGAAGCAAGAGCGGGGATCCTAGCGCACATGCGTAGCAACTACATGTGACATTGAGCGTAGACTTTCGTATGAGCGACGACGTACAAAAACACAGTGATATATTCCCAACCGATTCGCAAATGCTAGGATTTTCCCATTGAGCACAATATCATCGCTGTGAGGTCAGACACATTGTTGAACAGAATCTATACACCTGTTAACATTGAATCGCATTGATACAGAAAAAGGAAGAAGTTTGATTAAGTTTTATCAGGTTTCATCTGCCACCTGATTTTATACAATGTATTCTCTTTCATTTTTCAACATCTTTGTAAAGGCGTACCCTATTTTATGCCTTTGGTTTTAATGCAAAGGCAAAGCCCAATAAGGAACGATTGTTGGAGAGCCAAGTGGACTAAGAGTGGAAACAAGGATAGAGAAAACCACTGGAGATAACACATGATTGTATAAGGTAAAACAATGGCTGATGGAATTCTAATGAATAAGTGAGTAGGATGTTAATGAGAGTGAATAATGGGCTAAATATTTAATAATTAGAAAATACTAGACCCTCCACCACATCATCCTGGCCCTCAGTTATTTGAATGTTGGACAGACCATGTCGGCGTCTCCGAGGTTCCAACGCTCTGCGATTGCAATGTTTGTTACCCTAGATTGTTACTAGGAAATTAAGTTTCTAACTCTATGCTGTTATAGTGGTCTAAATTGGCCATAAATTTTTACGTGCAGAAAATAAATTATAGAGCCTCTGAAAAAGTATTCATCGTGCTTTGCATGTTATCAAACAGCCATACGTTTTATCTACGTCGATTATTATTTTTAAAGATATTTCTAGTTCATGCCACAAATTTTTAAGTGCTCCTAAAAACTAAAATACTGACAAATACAGAAATTTCTTGCATTATGTCTCTCAGATGTTGTATTGATCATACTTATAAATGTTAAAATGACAACAATTATTGGCATTTAAACATTTGAAAGCAGGATAAATGTCGTGCTCAGCTGAGTTGAGCATGAAAAAAGTTTTATAACTTCGTGGCCTGAAAACGTTAATCATTGGCATGTTCGAAATCGTCACTCACCTAGTTTTCCCAGACATCCCTCTGAATATGTTATATGAATGAATGTCAGTTATAAACACTCATCCTTGTAGTCTATGAAAGAACCTAAAGATACATAAAACAATCCGTTTTCTACAAATAAAATAAAATATATTTCCTTCTGTCAACAATGTTTCTAAGATTTGTAATTGATCAAGCCCATATCTTACCGAATTTGGGTGAACCCAGGGCCAGTTAAAAGGTACTAAATATGCATAAGTGACAGCAGGTTCTGGACTGGTCAGTATTCTGTGAATTTCGTGCATCCTCTATAATATTTCAAAATATACATAAAGTATGTAAGGTGCGCTGTGTTGGGGTTTTGTGGACGTGCACAGTTGCTGAATAACTGAAGGGCCTTCACAGACATCGTGTACATCAAAATGCCCAATACTGGATCCCTACTTGAGTTTAAACACTTTTGTTGAAATTAATTCTCTTTTTATCCGGATTAATTATGCCAGACCATTGAATTTAATGATAACCTGGGTTGACAGAGATTAAAATTCTATTGAAAAAATATAATTACCTCCCATGTTGACTGTGCGGACTGCTGCAGAGGTTATTTCCCCTAGTCATGTATGCTCGTGTGTGTGTGTGTGTGTGTGTGTGTGTGTGTGTGTGTACAGCACGTTCCCACAACTTCACGCCGTATCCAACAGACTGGTGAAGCAGGGGACCGAACTCTCAGCGCCTGGTTTACAATGCGAATAGTTTATCCAATACACCACAGCGAGCTCCTGTACGGGCATCGTAACGAGAAACTCCGATAGTTAAAATTTTAGGGGCATTATATATGACGGTTTTTTTTTTTTTTTTTTTTTTTTTTTTTTGCTCAATATAGATGGGATTTAAGACGAAATAATGTCCGACACCCACTTAACTGACCTTGAAAAATAGGTAAAGGTCACCAAACTCTAATCATTAATTAATGCATTTGTGGTCTGGCTATTGGTTAAGTAAGAAGAGGCTTTTTCATGTTTAGATAACTCTGTTGATCTTGAAAATTTGTGCCAGTTGGTCAAAATCTGGCCATTTTCTAAAAACACTTTTTCAAATTTAAATGACCCTGATGACCTTGAAAATTAGATCAAGGCCGCCTTGATCTAAGACAAGGTCAATACAATCTTATTATTTAAGGTCGTCTAAATATGGTATATGTGCCAGTTTGGTCAAAATCTGGTCATTGGTTAAGATGAGCGCAATCAAGACTTTTTCATAGTCATATTAATCTTGTGACCTTGAAAATAAGGTCAAGGTCATGAAAATCAATGAATTCATTTGGGTTGTCTAAAACAAGTATCTTTGCAAGTTTGGTCAAACTCTATCCAACAGTTCACAAGTGAACGCAGACAAAAAGCTATGCAAACAGGCTCCACAAAAAACTCAACACATCCCCCACCCCTTTGCAGGGGAGAGAACATAATGTCTTGCTCAAAGACACAACGCAGTGCGGCTGGTGAGGCTTGAACCTGCAACCCTTGTATCTTGAGTCAAGCACTTTACCACTGAGCCACTGCGCTCCCAGCAATATTATATTGTTATCCCGCTGTATTTAATATTGATTATAAGAAATAATGACATGAAAACTTTAGAACATCATCTTGGGAACTGAGTGTGACACCTACCCACCACTAACTTTTACCCCATTGGTATACAGTAAAACCGGTGTAAAACGGCCACTCAAAAATAGACAAAACAAAGATCTTAATGACAAATGGAGCATTCTGCAATACTTTCGACCTGCATTAAGTGATAATTGGTCTTGAAAACCAATTTCTGTGTCTTTTTGAGAGTGGCCGTTTTACACAGGTTTTACTATATATATACATATGTGATGCAGGAGATGAATTGGTAGACCTAATGTAAGATTGGCATTTTGCCATTCTTAATTCAGCAATATTTAACTTTTTGAAAACTACTAACAACCTTGTAATTGTAAATTTAGACTGGCCCCAGTCTCTAATGTCATATTTTTGTAGTAAAACTGATAATCTCTCTTAGATAGCAATATATAAACTTTACTTGGAGTTGTTCTTGGCTTGGACATCACTAAATTTGACTATCATAGAGGATAGAATGTTTATGATTTTTTTTCATAGTTTAATTACATGTAATTATAAATGTAATTATATACATTTAGTGGACTGATGTCAGTCTAATGTAAATATAAATGCCATGTTTCAAAATTCTTGTGATCGTGATAGACCATGCGCGGATCAAGAGGAAGGGGGACAGGGGGTCCAGAACCCCCACCCACCCCCTGGAAAATCACGTCATCACCGCGTCCATCATCGATCCACCAGCTAAACGCCATTGAAATGGTGTTTCACTGGCGGGCCCATAGAGGCCCGCTTACAATATTTGTACGGACACCATCTCCCCTCTGTAAAATATGATGACTAAAGCAAAAAAAAATCTAAATTTTGGACCCCCACTGACAAAACTTTCTAGATCCCCACCTGTAGACTCATTGAAAGTGTCTATTAGATGAACCCAATGAATACCCATCCACAACAAAGAATTTTTGTAGAAAGCATTCTGCATGGCTACAGGATTTATCAAGATTGGTTTCATTTTTGGTAACACGAAGGACTGGGAGCACAGTGGGTCAGTGGTTTGGTGCTTGACTTGGGATCAAAGGGTTGCTTATTCCAGACTCACTAAAGGCACTTTGTTGTGTCCTTCAGCAAGATTGGTTCGGACCCAGGAAGACAGGAAAATGACCTGACATGACCAAAAATTTGTTGACTGGGTTGTGAAGCATCAACATAAAAAGAACATTCTGCATGGCTACATGATTGACCAGTGCATGTTTCGTTTAATTTAAGCAAAGGACTGGACCTTGTTAGTTCAAACTTTCTTTGATGGCCATTTTCTCACCTTTTCAAATCTTGTGTTGTCACACCAGATAGGTGGCAAACGAAAACGCTGTTAACAACCAATGAATGCGGATCAATAAACTGCTTGCCATTTGTTGCCAGTCAGGCGACAAATGACAATAAAAAACTCCGTTTCTAACTTTTTTTGTCCAAATTCTCAATAGTATTATGTTTTCAATTGCTGCCTATCCGGTGTGGTATTGGTAAAATTTCAAAATAATCACAACTTAAATTCAATAACATGTAAATTTTATTAACAACATTTATTATTTATATCTGTAAATTCAGAATTTTTCTTAAAGTTTATTTTCAGCAAAACTTAGCATCTACATAGTTTCGCGGAAATGAGACCCTCATGAAATCATCTGCCATTTACTGATGTTGGTAAATATGCACCAGTTACAAATTTTAACATCGCAAATATGTCTTTTATCATTATTCGCGAAAATAAAATTCTCATGAGAATTTTATTATAAATTTATGTGATTCAGGTCTCCTTACTCTGGCTAGGTTTAGGACTTTTGGGTAAAATATCAGGCAAAAAAAATTAAATGTCGTCTTTCCGGAAACATCTCATATTTCTAAGGGTCATTAGGTAGGCTTTTTTTATATTTTTTTCTTTAAATGTTTCAATACTTTTAAGTGTCAACAGGTGGGCAATTTTTAGAACTTTTTTTTCTATAGGAAAGCCTTGAAAATCAATCAAAACACCATAAAAAATCGAGAAAAAATCTCAGAGATGTCCCCCAAAATATCAGAGTAAGCCCCCAAAAATTAGGGTCAGTAGCGTTTTGGAAACTAGGCATTTTATTTTTGACCTAAGGATATAAGTTATGCTGTCAACCCTTTATGTAATTATGATTCCTTCCTTCTGGTTTTATACAAAAACTTGGGATAGTCCCTTGTATGTAATGAGAAGTTGTGTAGGTTATAATTTCAAAACAAATTTGTATTTTTCTTTCTATGAAGATCATTTTTGCATAATAGCAAACAGTGTAGAGCCTGATGAAATGCGGCATTATGCGGCATTTCATCTGGGTCTTCACTGTTTGTAAAAGTACTTGTCAGACCTTTAGTTAAGAGTGCATTCCAAAAAAATAATTTTCTTATTTCTCAACCAATACATATGTTGTGGGTACTCAAAAGAACTCTCAACCAATACATATGTTGTGGGTACTCAAAAGAACTCTCAACCAATACATATGTTGTGGGTACTCAAAAGAACTCTCAACCAATACATATGTTGTGGGTACTCGAAAGAGCTGTCTCAATGAGACAGTTCTTTTGAGCACCCAAAGCATATGTTTAAACTTATGGGTAAGAAATAATTGCACACTTTCACTAAAAAAATGTGTTTATTAACCTGTGACTTGTTTAGGTGTCACTAGTATATAGAGGGTTAAATGTAGAGTAAAAACTGTAAAATGTGATGAATGTAAATTCTATTTATAAATATTGGCAAATATGTTGAAAACATGAGGAAAATGCAGGCGCTTAAATGTACTGACATTTTATTTCATCCAAACAATCTTTAAAAACAGATCTCTCACAAATTGAGAGAATCTGCATATATAATTTGAAAACAGCAGACTCGGTTTAATTGAGTCTGTTCATGCCACAAATAAATGGAAAGTGGCAGATCAAATTCTATATACAGTAAAACCTGTCTTAAGGGGCCACTCAAAAATAGACAAAACAAAGATCTCAATGACAAATGGTAGCTTAATGAAGGTCGAAAGTATTGTAGAATGCTCCCCTTGCAGCATTCTGCAATACTTTCGACCTGCATTAAGCGATAATTGGTCTTGAAAAACAATTTTTGGTCTTTTTGAGAGTGGCCATTTTAGACAGGTTTTACTGTATACAATTTTTTTTATGAAAAAAATGTAACTGCTGACCGACCATACCTAGGTTTTTGAGAGCTGAAACCTGAAACACGTGCATATTTTCCTTTAGCCTAACATCGATCATATATGCCAAGTTTATGGCAATATTTATCAAATTCAATTCATATGATAAGCTCCAGTTCTGCCATGAGTTTTTGGTTCTTATCACACATGCAACCGGAGATGGTTCAGATGATCCTACACTAATGAGCAGTCTTGCTTGGCATAAACATGGATGAAAGTTCAAAATTTCCAAATCCTGAACTTTCGAAACTCCATTCTTAAATTTGCAGTATGCACACTAAATATTCACAATTTCAAGTTTAAATGGTCAAATGTCCTTAGACAGACTGAAAATAAATCAGTGAAGCTATTATGGTCTCCTTAATTCTCCTTTTCTGTGGAAAGTCAGCCTCAAAATCCTGAAAACTTTCACCCATGCATACATGAAATAAAGTCGTTGATGAAGCCTCAGGCGAAAACCTAAGTCTCCAGCCAAACTATAAATTAGCGAATTCAGGTTTATCATATGACGTTACTGTTAGTCAGTGGGTAACGTCATCTCATAAATAATGTTATGACCATTGACCACACGTTACATTAACACTTTCGGCAGGAACAAGTTCAATGCAACCTGACAACAATGCAAATTTTCATTGAAATAAACGGCCTTGAAAGCGATAAAATGGCATTTAAGTATAGGTTATAGATCATATATTAGAATTATAAAGGAATTAAGTGGGAACAAGCGTAGTGAGTGAACCACTTAATTTTTTCAAAATTGTAATATATGATCTATGACCTACTTATAGTTTTCTCCCCTTTCCTGACTGCTCCCACTGACATGGTCTCATTGACCACTTCAAGGGTTTACTTAATGATTTACTCAATAGATATTACACATATTGACAAAATATGTGATTAAGTTGGCCAAAAATTTAAATTTCTGTGCAAACTGATTGGTTGTGAACCACAGGAAGGGGCGGAGTAAACTATAAGAGGTCACATAATAAACAGAATCTTACGCTCATGATCATTTCATTTTAAATTGATTAAACTCGCCATAGGCTCGTTTAATAAATTTTATATGAAATGATCACTCATGTAAGATCCTCTGTATTAAGAATGGCTTTATGCATATGTGATGGGTACCAATACCTCATTGACTAACTAGCCTATGTATATGGGTAAATGGACAAAATTTCAAAAAATCCTGAAATTCAAATCTTAAAACTTGCAAAATGCCTACCAAATATCTTAAAATATTAAAATTTCAAGCTTGAATGGACAAATGTCTTCAGATACTCTGAAAATAACCTGCCTTATTCCAGGCCTTGAGTTAAGAGTGTGTACCAAAACATTAATTTTCTTTTTTCTCAATCAAAACATATGTTGTGGGTACTCAAAAGAATCTTCTCAATGAGACAGTTCTTTTGAGCACTGAAATCTTATGTTAAAACTGATAGGTAAGAAAAAATTTACAATTTTACTCTCAAAAATTGTGTTTATCTAAACCTGTGTTAATATTCAGTATTTTGAGGCTGACTATCTATGATAGCCTAGCCTCAAAATCATTTATTCAGGAATAATTCTGAAGATGTTCTCCCATGCATAAGTAAGCATAGTGCCCCAGACAAGAGACCTTATTACAAAATAATTTCATAGTTTTTGATAACTGAATAGCTAAATTTCTATTTCCCAAGAAAAATATATGAGCTTGTTGATGGGAGTTTGGCACGTATTATATATGTGTCTTAGCTACAGATAAGGATTGGTTGCAAATGGGTATTTACCCACCTCTTTTTGGTTTAATTGGGTATTTCGAATTTTAAATTGGGTATTTCAAGTTTTGCCATTGTTATCGTTAAATGAAACAAATGTCGCAATCATGCTAAAAATATTGGGTATACCTAACAGCTAAAAGAATATTCCTGGACTGGTTTACAATTTAATAAAATAGATTCAGCACCAAGCCATGTATAAAGTTGTAGCTAACAATTGCTTGTGTTGTATGCAAAAACGACAATCGCAAACTGAATACTTAAAGCGTCATATGCTACGCAACAGTTCAGAATTGAGTATCATGGATTTTTATTGCGTTTTTGTACCCACAGAAATGATTTTAATTGCATTTTTCGGGTCCAAGTAATCGCGTAAATACGCAGCCTTATCTGGGGCTATGAAGTATAAACTGTAAAGTCATTCTTTAAACATGCCTGCACAGCTATATAGTGGGGCTAGATGCCATATGTTTGGCTGGAGTCTTCATCTAAGCATCTACTTTGTGTAAGTAAGCAGCGAAGGCACTGGTGATATTGTGCGGATGTGCAGTCTCACATGAGCCCTCTCTACTCACATATACATGTATGCCATAAGTAATAAAATCTCATAAGCTAGTGTCAAAGGGGAGGGAATCAGGCCAAAAATAAGAGTGCACATTTTTTTTTTCTTATTTCTCAACTGAAACATATGTTGTGTGTACACAAAAGAACCGTCTCATTGTGACGGTTCTTTTGAGCTCTCAAAACAGATGTTAAAATTGATGGATAAGAAAATATTCACAGTTTTAGGCTCAAAATTTTTTTTCTCTGGACCAGTGGGAGATCACTGGAAGTATCTTTATGAGACTCAAAATAACCCCAGGGATTTTCTTAGGCCTGATTTGGGGCCCAATATCAGCCCTTTCTCAATAAAAAATGAGCAAAATCTTCTAAAAATGGCGTATATCATTCCCAATTTCTTAGTTCTACATTTTGGTGAAAATTTCATGAAAATCCAAACAAAAACTAGCAAAGTTACAGATGATTGAAAATTTGAATAAAAATGTGATTGAAAACAGGTTTTCATTCATAATTATATCCAAATTTTCATGAGTTTTTAAGAAGGGCATTTAAAGCAACAAATGCTTTACACTGCTAATTTCTTATAAGCTTTTTAATCCATTTAACATGGTGGTCCAGTTCTTTTAGATTTAATTTTCCCAATTTTGATGATCCAAATGCTTTTTTTCCACATTCAACAGGCCCCTGGCACTGACTTCAGAAAGGTAAGAAAATCCCTGAACCCCTACACTTTTTTGAGTGTTGATGCTTTACATCTTTTTTCATTTTTTTTTAGCAGCCATATCAGGATGTTTTCTGGTCTTCCAGGGTTGAACCAGTTCTAAGTACAGCAAAACCTGTGTAAAACGGCCACTCTAAAAAAGACAAAAAAAAAATGGTTGTCAAGACTAATTATCGCTTAATGCAAGTCCGAAAGGGGAGCATTCTGCAATACTTTCGACCTACATTACGCTACCATTTGTCATAAAAAGCTCTGTTTTGTCTATTTTTGAGTGGCTGTTTTATAACAGGTTTTACTGTAGAGTATAAAAAGTCTTGCTCAAGGGCAAAACACATTGACTCCAGTGAGTATTGAACTAGCGACCATTTGATTCCAATTATAAGAAGCTACCACTGAGCCACTGTGCTTGACATGTTAAGATTAATATTGCCATTTTTAAAGTTGAAAAAAGGGCCCTCATATTTGGAGTCAAAAAATCCATCTACAATCAAAAATGGCATTCAACAAAAAGTATTTTATGTCAACTAACATTGATTTCATTAACAATTCCATTTTGTAACACTTTTACACTCAGAAATGCAAAAAAGTCTGTATAAACAACTCTGGCCTATCTGAGTGCCATTTATTGGGTCATACATAAAAAAATATTCAGTATCATTAAATGACATCATGACATTCAATTATTCATTCATAAACATCCAATGACATCATTAAAATATTCACTACCATCAAATGACATCATGACATTCATTTTTTGCCTATCACATGATGACATCACTACTAATATTCATAAACATCATCCTATGACATCATTAAAAAACATATTCAGTACCATAAAATGACATCATAGCATTATTTATTCATCACATGATGTCATCATAACTGTCATTCATCGACATCATCAAATGACATCTGACAATAATAACACAAGACTTTTAAATAAGGAATTTATCTTTAAAAATGGAATAATGGGATTAAGATGATGACATCACTAACATTCTGATAGCCAAGGTCACGAGGTTATAAAGCTTTTTTCATACTCAACTCAGCTCAGCACAAAATTTATCCTGCTCCTAAATGTTAAAATGCCAACAATTGTTGGCATTTTAACATTTATTAGCATAATAAATACAGCATCTGAGAGACTTAAAGCAAGACACTTCTTTATTTGTTGGTATTTCAGTTTTTATGAGCAGTTGAAATTTCGTGCTCAGTTGAGTTTAGCATGAAAAAAGTTTTATAACGTCTGGGCCAGGCCTCTAGATAAGAGTGTGAAATTGAAAATTATCTTTTTATTTCTAAACCCAAACCTGTGTTGTGGGTACTCAAAAGAACCGTCTCAATGAGATAGTTCTTTTGAGTTAAAACTGATATATAAGAAAATAATCACAATTTTACGCTCAAAATTTGCGTTCAACTACATCTATAGGGGTACTCAAAAGAACCATCTCATTGAGACGATTGTTTTGAGCACACACAACATATGTTTTGATTGAGAAATAAGAAAAAATCAATAATGCACTCCTATCTGGAGGTCTGATTGCAGATCATTTCTCATGTCATTGTAATCCCGCACATTCCAAACTTTAAAGCAATTCTTATAATTAAGTCTTGCATTCAATATGCATTTAACATCATATACTTAGCGTCAGTGAAAAGTTACCAGTATCTAAGTTTTGATATTTTGGAAGATATATAATACAGCTCTATGGCTCCTTTTACTTTCATGTTTCTGGTCTACGACAGACTGGTAAAACAGTTCCACAAAAGGTGCACGTGATACACATGCTTTATATGTTTTTCGTCGGTTTTAAGAATTTGAAATAATCATTTTCAGAAGACATCATGCCAGTACATGTCCTAGACGTTTTCATTGAAAACGCCACCAAAATGTTTTGAAATGTCCCATTAAACACAAAACATGAGAATCAACTTTAAGATAGCACCAAAACTTTGCATTTTCCTATACAATGCAATGGAAACTACTGGAGTCCGTCAAATAATGGGTATAATGCATTCGGATGTGATGGATACCAGTTTTTATAGTGGTGATGCATGGGACTCAATGCCATAAAACTGAGTGCTGTAGTATCCACAGTTCTTCGTTCAGAATGAACTAAATATTGGCCTATGTTTAGCGTATGGGACTTTCTGGTAACTTTTCATTGACGCTGAGTATATATGCATTTTATATACATTTAACAACATTCCCAAGGTGATAATAAGGTACATTTTTGTACTTTCCTTAAACCTTTGTAGATTAATGGACTCTTCATTAAAGAGAGGGTATAATGCATTCGAATGTGATGGATACTGTTTTCCATAGTGGTGATGCATTGGACACTATGCCATAAAATTGAGTGCTGAACTATTCGCCATTCTTTGTTCAGAATGAACTAAATATTGTCCAATGTTAAGTGTATAGGACTTACCGGTAACTTTTCATTGATGCTTCAGTATATATGCATTTAATATACATTTGAGCCACATGAGATTTCCAACAATGTGGTATGTGCGACCAGCAATGTGGTATGTGGGACCAGCAAAGCCTCGAGATCTGCCTGCACATATGCCCAGTCTGATCAGAGCCTTTGCAAGTCGCCTGAATATTCTATGAGTGTTAAGCTACTGACTGAACATCATTTGGAGTTTCTAAACAAAAAAGGGGGCTGCACAGGCTTGTCTGAGTCTCCACTTGTCAAAATGCCAAATTGTTGGAAATCTCATGTCGCGGCTCTTTTAGCAACATTCTCAAGGTGATTATAAGGTACTTTTCTTAAACCTTTGTAGATCTCGTGGACTCTTCCATAAAGCTTGATACAGTTAAGTAAGGATGGTCCCTTGATTGAATTGAGGGGTCACAGGTTATAATTTCGCAAAAATATTGTATTTCTTTCTGGGAAGATAAATTTTGTCTTAGCAAACAATAAAGACCCTAATGAAATGCCAGGGTCAAACCTACATGTACACAAATACACATGTGTGTACAACTTGATGCAGCAAATATAGGTTTTTTTATAAGTACAGCAAAACCCATCTGTTAAAAATTGGCCATTCAAAGATAGAGGAAAAACGATCTTAACGACAAATGGTAGCTTAATGAAGGTCGCATTCTGCAATACTTTGACCTGCATAAAGCGACAATCTGTCTTGAAAACCAATTTTTGGTCTTCGTTTGGAGTGGCCGCTTAATACTTTTATATTTAATTTGATTTTTTAGAAGAAAAATGCAGCTAATAGTGTTTAGTCGCGAGATTGAGGGTTCATTTTAGCCCTTTGAAATGCCCTCAAACCATTTCCTGCCACAGGGCTTCATCCCTGGCCCCATACAGGGAGAGTATAATGCGCAGGTCCAGGAAATTTTGCCAGGGGGGGGTCCAGGCCTGACTGCCAGAAAACAGCTCTGACGTTTTTTTGTTGTTTTTTTAGTCCTCAAACTATTTTACAGTGTTTTATAAATGGTTTATTTCAAAGAAAACTATAATTTTCCAAGGATTCAGAGGGGGTCCAACATGTTTAAGCGGGGGTCCATCTGCTAATTTCTATAGAAACCCATAGAACTTGTGATTTTCCAGGTGTGTGTGTGTGTGGGGGGGGGGGGTCCGGATCCCCTATCCCCCCCTCTGGATCCATGCATGGAGTACCCCCTTACCCGCTCAAAAGTGTGTAATCTATAAAACAGTGATTTTGTTACCTGCGCATCCTGCACTTTTTGCGCATAATTTTGTCTCTGGGATGCAAAGTTTTTATTTCAGCGTGTCCCAGGATGCAATAGTATTGCAGACTTGTCATTAAAAACAGTGTTCTGGACTCATAAGTTTGCAGTTGGGACTCAATGATATGGTAAACAGCGAGTCCCAGGACCCAAAATAGTAAATGAATCACTGATAAAATGCCTCAAGAACGCGCCTGGATGCCCCATTCTGCAGCATTTCATCCGGGTTTATAGGTATAAAGTCTTCAAAGGGTATAAATGGACAGGCCCAGCTATGGAAACCTGTGCAAAATTGAAATGGGTAAAAAATTTTAATTGAAAAAAACAGAACAGCCACAAGTCTTTGAGAAATGCTGTCGACCTCATTATTTCAAGCATTTGGTTTTCTAGGAACGAAGATTAACAGATACATGTAACAGGGGTTAA
Source organism: Loripinus fragilis (assembly GCA_964019695.1). NCBI lineage: Eukaryota > Metazoa > Mollusca > Bivalvia > Lucinida > Lucinidae > Loripinus > Loripinus fragilis. The sequence goes on along the minus strand of OZ026531.1, from coordinate 39,418,415 downwards.
GCCATTTATTGCTGAAAAATTCAAATTTGTTTTTATTGTAATCAAGGGAAATTACTCTCTAAACCAGACAAACTATGGTAAAAGATATATTATTTCCCTTCGACTACAATTTGCTTGCACAGTGGAACACAAGATTATCTCCCGTATACCATACCAGAATCATTTGTCCCTTATTATCACCTTGCTTAAGCTGGATGAGTTCTAAACTTCAACCAGAATGCACAATAATGCATACTGGAATAGACCCAGAAGGCACATGACATCAAAACAATGTCATATCGACAGGGTTGCCACTCAATATCAATTTCAAAATTCACTGACTTTCCCTGACTTTCAACCGTTTTCCAGACCGTTTTGGAAGGCCAATTTTAGCCATTTTCATCCATCAACTATTCGAAGATTTTGCACAAATATTTGAACTTGCTGATTTAATCTTTAAAGAAAAATCTTAAACCATAAATATTAGAAAAAGAATGTTTCTGAACATAAATTGCTTGCAATTTATGTTCAGAAACATTCCCTTTCTATTATTGCTTGCAAATTATGGAAACTAAAATTTCCAGAAGCCTGTTAACTCGCATCTTTTTAGGAAAATTTTGTAATTCCCTGACTTTTCCCTGACCTGGAAAATTTTTCATTTTCCAGAACTTTTTCACTGACCGTGGCAACCCTGTATCGATGTCATGACATCGCATCGACGTCGTTGTTTTGACGTCATGCCCCTGCTGTGATCTTCACTGTATATCTCTTAAAAATATTGTTTCCCTGCACTCTGTCTCGTAAACACACTTTTCTCGCAAGTTTTAGCCCTATAGCACTCAGAACGGCCAAAATATTGGCCAATATGAGTGTGATTGGGTTAAAGGCAAGTGACATAAATTAAAGAGAAGTATTTAGCTACTACAATTCTTGGAGATTTCTCTCAAATTATTCAAATCTGCATCTCGTCCTGTGAGGGTCCAGTCCAAATCTTCTAAGCATCCAAGTATCTCCTACTTAACTCTTTGCCCACTAGTGTTGTCTGCTGATAACCTAAGCTAACAGTTTGGACCCAGATCAGGCCCGACAAAACGCCTGATCTGGATCCGAACTGCTTGACACACTGATGGTATTCCTGAAAGAATTTTTCGAAAAAGTTGATTTTGAAAAAGATCAGCAGACAACAAAAAGCATGCAAAATTACAAGGCAGGAAAAAAGTAAAGGTTGTAATTGTTGTAATAAGACATAACGCGCATGATACGAAGGCCAGAATTGTTAGTTGATTTACAAACCCTCCTACTGTAATTTTACGGAAAGTACAATGTGAAAAAAAAATTCTAAAATTATTTTTTTTATTTTATCCACCAACTCTAAATATTATTTGTTTCGTTGAAAAAAATAATATATTTTGGAGGTTCTGTCCGTGTATTTTTGAGAGTGACACTGTTAAAAGTGATTGCCCTATCCAGATGTTTAGGAAAATTATGAAATATTTAAAGATTTTATACAGAATGTTTGTTTACCTTTCTAGTTTTACTGTTTGTTCTGGAGATATTAAAAACAAAATGCTCTGAAAATGACTAGTCTACTGGTCATTTTCCAGGACCTTTTCTGCCCATCTCTAGGGGCTGAAACCTAGGGGCCGAATTTCGGCCCAATTCCCAATCAAAAATAGCCACCCTTTTTCCCAATACCATGTCTGATTTTCCCAATTAAGAAAAGTAAAAAAAAAAAGAAAAAAAAAAAAAATTTTTTTTTTTTTTTTTTTTTTTTTTTTACTATTTTTTTAGAGACCAATACTACTAATGAAAAACACTGACCCATATCAGAATGATACTTAACACTAGTGTTTAAGTGGTATGCTTGACATAATACAATCTAAAATAATTTGATTTTGAATATATATTTTGCTACCCATGTAATGTTCTATATCGTTAATTTCTCCAAATTTTGATGTTAAAGCAATCTTTTTTCCTAATTTTGGCCAGGGGCCTTTTCCCAAAAATGCTGGAAAAGGCCCTGTTTTCAGAGCATTTTTTCCCAAACCCTAAATCTGAACAAACAGTTACCGTAAATCAACTAAAAAAAAAATTCTGGTCTAAGCAATCACACTGTATTTCTGTAATAAGCCTTAAGGCCATATAAACACACTGGTATCTTCATAAGGTCAACACTGCCGACACTTGTATTATCTTGCGGTATTTGGTGGTGCCCGCTATTAACATGAAGCTTGTGTGGTGAAACGTTCACATTCTTGAGTCCTTCTGTTTGTGCACTCAATTATGAACCTCTGATTTTCAGTATATCCAGTGATATTGTTTCATTATTACGGTAAATGTTCTAAAATTCGGAACACTTTTCACATTCTATTGATAATTCTCAAATAAAATGTTAGATATCAGGGTTGGAATTCACAAAATGCTTGTCACAATAGCAAACAGGGAAGACCCTGATCAGACTGCTTCTTCAAAAGCAGTCTGATCTGGGTCTGTGCTGTATATCTAGGCCTTTTTGGCAGGCAACTATACAGGCCTCGATATATCTTAAAAAAGCACTTGCCCTGCATCACAAAAATTATTGGCATATACATGTATGAGAAAAATATTGATTTTCACCAGAAATATAAAATTTTTCACTTGCACTGCAGCCTGAGGCACTCATAAATACGAGCGGACAGGACTGGTGCTTTTTTTGAGCCCTGCTATAGTGTTTTGACATTTTAGAACATTTTTCCATACTGATATACAATGCATCATGTGATTGAAAAAAAATCTGAATCGTAGGATATCTGGCACCCCTCAACAATTTCCCTCAGCATATGACCACACCAAAATACGTAGAAAATCTTAAAATTCTCCAAGAACTTTAACCATATACTCCCCTTTAAAAACACCCCACAAAAATACATGTACATCCTCTATTACACAACAGCACTAGAATTAGACTCTGATTCCGAATTCGCTCCGCTATTTGAATTATTAACGTTTCCATTTGTTGTATTAGAATTAGATGTCTGTTGGAGTCCTGTCGCGAATCTCTTGGTCCACTGCCGAGCAACACGATCGTGCTCTGTACGATTCTGTACGTACAAGGTGGCGATGCTGCCGACGAGCGGGTCGCCAGGATTGCAGTCTGTTAGTAAGGAACATATGGAGAGAAGCACTTTTGAAATGGTGAGAGCTGGGGACCAGTTGTCTTTGAGGATATCCAGACATATGTTACCCTGACTGTTGATGTTACAATGATAAATACGTGTTCTAAACGTTACCTGCAAAATAAAAAAGATAAAATTATTCTTACATATGGGCCTTGTAGCGAGAAAACCTGTCTACAGGGTTTCCTACAAAGCGAGTTTCAAACCTATCTCCTCAGCTACAGTGACTAGCTAGAAAATTGAAATTTCACCTGTAGCAAGTAAACATATGATACTTTCCAAAAAGCGAATAACAAAGGCGCTGATCAGACTGCGAGGATGCGCAGGCTGGTCTGCGCCTGTGTTGTTCCCAACACCCCGAAGACAGGTTTTCTCACGTCGAGGCACAAATTATTATTACATATAATACCCTGACCGTTGATGTTAAAATGATAGATTCGCATTCAAAACGTCACCTGCAAAATAGAAAGTTTAAATTATTATTACATATGTTACCCTGACTGTTAATGTTACAATGATAGATCGGTGTTCTAAATGTTACCTGCAAAATAAAGTTTAAATTATTGTTACATATGTTACCCTGACTGTTGATGTTACAATGATAGAATCACGTTCTAAATGTTACCTGCAAAATGAAAAGTTTAAATTATTGTTACATATGTTACCCTGGCTATTGATGTTACAATGATAGATCCATGTTCTAAATGTTACCTGCAAAATTAAAAGATTAAATGGGCCTCGTCGTGACAAAACCTCTCTTCAGGGTTTCCGACAAAGCGAGTTTCAAACCAGTCTCCTCAGCTACAGTGACTAGCTAGAAAATTGAAATTTTACCAGTAGCAAGTTTACATATGATACTTTCCAAAAAGTGTATAACAAAGGCGCTGATCAGACTGCACGAATGCGCAGGCTGGGATGCACCTGTGCTGTTCGCAAACCCCCGAAGACAGGTTTTCTCACGTCGAGGCCCAAATTATTATTACATAGTTTACCCTGACTGTTGATGTTACAATGATAAATCCGTGTTCTAAACGTAACCTGCAAAATAATAAGATTAAATTATTGTTACATATGTTACCCTGACTGTTGATGTTACAATGATAGATCCGTGTTCTAAATGTTACCTACAAAATAAAAAGATTAAATTATTATTACATATGTTACCCTAACTGTTGATGTTACAATGATAAATCTGTGTTATAAACGTTACCTGCAAAATAAAAAGTTTTAATTATTGTTACATATGTTACCCTGACTGTTGATGTTACATTGATATATTCATGTTCTAAATGTTAACTGCAAAATAAAAAGATTAAATTATAATTACATGTGTTACCCTGACTGTTGATGTTACAACGATAAATCCGTGTTCTAAACGTACCATGCAAAATAAAAAGATTAAATTATTATTACATAGGTTACCCTGACTGTTGACGTTACAATGATAGATCCGTGTTCTAAATGTTACCTGCAAAATAAAAAGATTAAATTATTAATACTTCTCACTATAGAATTGGGAAAAAGGAAGCTATTTTCATTTAGGAATGGGGCCGAAATTTGACCCCTAGAGATTGGCAGAAAATCCACTGCAACCAACTGAGCCACTGCACTCATCATCTTGAACAAGCTGTTAGAATTAGGTCCTTCCTTGCTAGCAGCTAATTTTGTCATCTGCTGATAGCCTTTGCAAATGGTTTGGACACAGATCAGGACTGACTAAATGTCCTCTGGATCCAAATCATGTGACACATGATAGCTTTCCAGATTGAATTCTTATTTTGAAAAAAGTCAGCGGACCACAACAAAAGAATGAAAAATTATCCAGCATGCAAATAGTTGAGCTAGAAGGGAAGGGAAAAATCCAATAGCATCAATACCGAACAAGCTGTAGCTTTCTGGTTTGTTGACAGACTCCGATATAATAATCTTCTCTCATACGATTCCATGGAATATTCAGTAAAGAACAGTGCACAACGGACTAATAATTGCTACTTAAGTCTTAAGCATATGACGGTTTCAGCTGTACCTACAGAAAAGCCACCTTCAGGGTAAAGTGAACACAAGAGTGCTCCCAGGCCTTGGGACGCTCAACTGAGAATGACTGTTTATAAAGCCAGGGGAAAGAAATATCTGCAATCTATGAATCATTGATGGTTCAGAAATTTCAATTACACTTTTGTGTTTTAACAACAACAGAATCTAGGGTGAAGATTTAGTGCTAGTAAAATGCATTTAAGCCCCCTGGTAGCTTAGGCTGCTGTCCATTCTAAGGCGGTGGTTCTGTTGTTGTTGATCTATTGTTTAATGTACTTCCAATTGTTTGTGGGAGTTCTGTGTTTGTCTTTGGTTTTGTTATGTTTGTTTGTTTGTTTGTTTGTTTTGTTGCTTTACGTCCCAAGTCAACAGCTATGGTCATTGCAGGATGGTCAGTTCACCTAACCACACCTTTTCCTGGGCAGGCTTGAACAAGCAGTTAACCAGTAATTTTTGCACATACTTTTGCTTGTAACTAACAACAACCCTTCTTGAATGAATCAGTGGAAGGGAGGAGAATGACCGTAGAAATTATTTCATGATCAATCTCCACGGTTGTTATGCATTATTTTGTGTTCATTCTAGTTTTGCAATCATCTTGAAGAGGAAGAGAAATCTGGTTGCTTTGCTATAATTGTCTTACAGATGTATTGTTACTATAAATGTTCTGTGACTCTTCCTCGTGGTGCCGTGGGTTGGTCTGCAGTGTGCATTTGTAGTATTTCTTGATCATAATTACTTTTTTACAAAAAAAAAATCAAGCAATGTTGAGGAAAATAAAAGGTTGTATAGAACCTCAACTGAAATTATCATTTAAACCGTAAGTGAATCAAATCTGATCAATCCTAATGCTTACATTTTACAACAGCTCAAATTAATTTGAGCAACCTTGGTAGAGGGCCCTGGAGAGGGCCATCCTGAAGGACCATTAGTGCCGCCCAGACTAGCATCTGACAGGAAGATTATTCAAAGTTTTCCCAATATACATAGGAAAAACTGGCCCCTGTGCTCCCTGGCAGCCATGTTTTCCAACGGATCAATATTATTTGAAAAATCTTAGTAGAATGTCATCAAAATTATTTTTCAGAAGATTTTTTAGGTTTCCCTTATAATAAATGCATAGAAAAAAATGCGAGAGCCATGTTTTTTAACGGATCAAAATAATTTGAACAACTTTGATAGAGGTTCACCCCAGAAAGATTTGTGCCAAATAATTTGCAAATCTGGCCTGAAGTTTTGACAAGAAGATTTTTAAAGGTTTCCCCTATATAAATATGGGAAAAACTAACAAGGCAGCTGTATAATCCACTTTCCGCTTCCTGGTGGGGTATTAAATAGAAAAAAATGTCCAAAGGACACACCTTGTATTTATCTGTGTTATGCTGCTTAAATCATCGTGAAATCTCATTGAAATATGAGTGATGTCTGGAACTGCTGTTTAAGTGTCAACTGCTATGGTCACGTTGAGACGGCATTAAGTCACCTAACCACACTTTTTTCTTAAGCAAGCTTGACAAAGAGGTTCCCCAGTATCAGCCAATCAAGACAGCAGAAGAGTGCATTCATTTCAAAATCTTGGACTCTGCCAACTGATATCAATGAAACATCAGTATCGTGAGTCCAGCAAGAGCGCATTACAAAATCATGGACTCTGCCAACTGATATCGATGAAGCATCAGTATCGCGAGTCCAGGAAGAGCCATTCATTTCAAAATCATGGACCCTGCGAACTGATATCAGGCCTTTCCTGAGTGCATAATCAAAACTAATTTTCTTATTTCTCATACAAAACATATGTTGTGGGTACTCAAAAGAACCGTCTCAATGAGACGGTTCTTTTGAGCACCCAAAACAAATGTTAAAATTGATGGGCAAGAAATTATTTATAATTTTACGTACAACATTTTGGATTATCTAAACCTGTGTGATATCGATGGAATAACAGCTACTGTACTGCGAGGCAGAACTTCAATGTACAATCAATATCAAGTCTCCTATTGGCAATATTACTTCCCATATCGAGACAGAAACTTTTATGGGTTGACAAACTACCAGCTTGACAAATCAGACTCAATCTGGGGAAAATGATCTTTCTTACTTACCAAGATTATCATGAGCCTAGATTCATAATTATCTTTGACAATATCACAGGTTTAGATAAGCAAAAATTTTCTGCGTAAAATTGTAAGTATTTTCTTACCTATCAGTTTTAACATATGTTTTAGGTGCTCAAAAGAACCATCTCATTGAGACTGTCCTTTTGAGTACCAACAACATATGTTTTGGTTGAGGTATAAGAAAATTATTTTTCTATTACATACTCTTAACTAAAAGCCTGATATCATATGGGGCTATTTAACCCTTTGTATTCTGATGGATTTTCCTATACATATTTTTGCAATATGTATGGGGCTGCCCATTGTGTAGTTTAAGGGGTCACAGGTAGAATGCTTCTAAATTATAATGTATTTCTTATATACACGTATTAGAGTGCATAATAGGAAAATAATTTACTTATTTCTTTACCAAAACATATGTTGTGGGTACTCAAAAGAAGCATCTCAATGAGACAGTTCTTTTGAGCACCCAAAACATATGCTAAAAATTATGGGTAAGAAAATATTAACAATTTTACCAAGACAAGTTTTGTTTATCTAAACCTATGATTATCCATACAGGCAATCCTCTCAAAAGACCAAAACCTTAACCCTATGCAGAGCCCACATGGTAAAGTGAGGTGCTAAAAATTATGGGTAGAAAATATTTTTTTTACAATTTTACGCAGAAAAGTTTTGTTTATCTAAACCTATGATTATCCATACAGGTAATCCTATCAAAAGACCAAAACCTTTTAAGGGCCTCTTAGTATAACCCTATGAAGAGCCCTCACAATCCCCTCCACATCGTTCTAGCAAAGTGATAAAGTGAAGCCCTAAAATGATTGAAGAGTGGTACCACTTCAGGCCTAAAAATGTGTCATTTATTCATCAATTGTATGTTCTCATCCCATGCATGAAAGGTGAATGATTGTCAAAATCCTGAACTGCAGAAATTCAACTCTTAAACTAGATTGCAGCATCAAATTTTAAACTGTAAGATACACGATGATTTTATCCTTATATTAAAGATAAGACAAATATTTTGAGCATAAAAATCTGATTATTTTTGAAGCTATCATTTTTAACATTTGCTCTGTGAGACGGTTCTTTTCAGTAGTACCCACAACATATGTTTTGGTTGAGAAATAAAAATAATAATTTTCAAATACATATACTCAGTCTCCGCTTAGCACACTGACTGCATAATCTAATACAGGTCCAGTGATTTTGTTACATGGGCATCCTGCATCTTTTGCGCATAATTTTGTCTCTGGGATGCAAAGTTTTTATTTCAGCGAGTCCCCGGAAAATGACAGACAGGATGCAATAGTATTGCAGACCTGTCATTAAAAACAGTGTTCTGGACTCATAAGTTTGCAGTTGGGACTCATCGATATGGGAAACAGCGAGTCCCAGGACCCATAAGCCCAAAATTATAAATGAATCACTGCAGGCCTGACTGCAGATCCAGGGGTCGCGAGTTCGATCCCGGCCCCGTCCCATACTTTTGTGGAGATTGATCATGAAATAATTTCTACTGCCATTCTCCTCCCTTCTTCAGATTCAAGAAGGGTTGTTGTCAGTTACAAGCAAATTTTGTATGTGCACAAAGTACTGCATGTTTAACTGCAAGCTTGAAAAGAAAAAACATGGTTAGGTGAGCTGACCGTCCCGACATGACCATAGCTGTTGATTGGGATGTTCAGAATCAAACCAAACAAACAAAAGTCTACCTCTTATCTGGAGGCCTGGCTATGCATTTTACCTATACATATATACATACCTTTGGTGGTTTAAATGGATAATCTGATGCGAAATGTATATCTAGGAAAAAGACGCCACCCTCGTACACCGTTCCTGGTGGTCCTAAGATGGTGGATACCCACTCAAACAGGTTATCTCCCTTGGGTCCAGCACTGCAATAAAAGGCAAAACATTTAAACATTACCATGCTTAAACACGATATCTAGAATGTTTTCAAGATTATAAGAATCCGGCCATCATGAGTGTGAGGGTGGGATAGAAAAATCCATCCCGAGGATCAGTGTTTGGCATCACGAGGCTTGCCGAGTGATGACAAATGGTGACCGCGAGGGACAGATTTTTCTATCCCTTCCTCACACAAAAAATGGAGTCTGTTTCCTTCACCATTAAAAATACTGCATTTTTATGTTTAAAACAAGAGGGCCCTAAGGCTCTGGATCACTCACCTGAGTCCTGGTCCCGAGGTTATAAAATTTTTTCCATGCTCAAATTGGCTGAGCACGAAATTTATCCTGCTCACAATTGTTTGTTTTGTTTGTTTGATTTGATTCTTTACGTCCCATCAACAATCTTTCAGTTATAAAGGGACGGGTCTTCCTGGGTTGAACCAGTACTAAGCTAGGATTAATGTTCTTGCTCAAGGACACAACACAGTGACGCCGGTGAGGCTCAAATCCGAGGCCCTTCGGTCTCGAGTCAAGCACTCTACCACTGAGCCACTGCGCTCCCACCTTGCTCACAATTGTTAGCATTTTAAAATTTATTAGCATAATAAATGACATTGGAGAGACTTAAAGCAAGAAACAGAGAGACTTAAAGCATTTAGAAACGGAGAGACTTAAAGCAAGAAACGTAGAACTTCATTAATTTTGTCCATATTTTGGTTTTTATGAGCAGTTGAAATTTACCTCATAAAAATCCTTCAATTAACATTTTTAACATCTTGCCAATATTTTTTACTGAAAATGTTTGCTGCAATACATTAAAACACACTGAGGTATATTTATCATGCAAGCAAACATTATGAACTCAGATCCGACCGCTCCCATTGGAGCAGTCTGATCTGGGTTCATATTGTTTGCAAAATAGGCTATCAAAGTATGCCAGCAGGTGAGAAAAAGACAACATTTGTCGTGATTCATAGGCAGGAAAAAGGTTAAATGTGTTGAACAGATGGTTCTTTTAGTAATTGAATGCCATTGATAATGTGAGATCAGCTTGCAGCATCAAATATGCACTATCCAATTAAAACACAACAAAACTGAATCAGATTCATTTTTCACTTTGATAGAGCAATGGATAAAAGAAAAATAATAGTAATAGCTAAAAGTCACAGGTTCTAAGATGAACAAAAATGTTCAGGTTAAAATTGTAAATATTTTCTTGCCCATAATTTTTAGCATATGTTTGGGTGCTCAAAAGAACAGTCTCAATAAGACGGTTTTTTGAACACCCACAACATATGTTTTGGTTGAGAAAGAAGAAAAATATTTTTTGGTCTGCACTCTTAACTAAAGGCCTGATATATGTCTGCTTGAGCATTATAAAAGACACATTTTTCAGAGTTAACCCTAAGATAATCCCCCTACACTATCTGCAATCAGCTGCTGTATATTCAAGAGTACTTCAGACTTGATTTTTGTTACTGAAAGCAAACAATTTGAAACCGGATCAGACTGCTCCAAGGGACTCCAGCAGATTGATCTTGGAGCAGTCTGCATGATCGGGGTCCATATTGTTTGCAATATAGGCTAACTTATATATAAGTACATAAGCAGATGAGAAAGCAGACAACAAAAGTCGTGACTATAGCGCACTAAGGATTAATGAGTGATATTATTGCTTGACCCATGATATGATTCTCTGAAAAATAATTGGGTATTCGGTACGCAATTATTAATCTTCTGAACAAAATAACATGAGGGTTTTATTAGAAATTTTAGCCAAATGCAGCTTATGTGGAGCCCTGCGCATCAACAGATTTTTTCAAGATTATGATATCTCACTCACAGCTCTTCATATTTTAACAAAAATTCTTCCCCTGCTCATGCATTGATAATTTAAAGCTGCATAGTCTGTAACTTTTGTTTTTTTTCATTTTAGAAATAATGTTTCTATTTTTCAAGAACACAGTAAAAATACTAAAATTCAGGTATACATTTTACCTTTTTCGTAATATTTAACCAATTATTAGTGCCAAAACAACAGTATTTATGTTAAAAATTAACTATCTAGAATTATTGGAGGGACGCAAATAATTACAAACAAGAGAAAAAATACCTGTTTTTATAAGATAATTCACTTTCCATGCAGTTTTCAGCTGTAGAAATTAGATTTATTGTGACAACATAACTTTATTCTAATTTTACAAATGATTTAAAAAGAAAATGTTTTTTTTTTCAAAAAATGTTCATTATAAGTTACAGAGTATGCAGCTTTAACCTAAAACATATGTAATTCAATTAACAGTTTGGACTCACATCTGAGGCTTGACAAAATGTCAGGTCAGATATGGATCAAAGCTGTTCAGCACTCTGATGCTATTCCTGAAAGATTTTTTAAAAATCTGAATTTGATGGAAAATCATAGAAAATACAGAGCATGCAAAGAATTAAAGTCAAACATTTTAATCCTAATATCCTGCTAGAAACCAGGTATAATATCCACTTTAGAGAAACATAAAAATTTTGAACCAGATCTGCAGGATTGTTTAAAACTGTTTTTGTTGCATGCCAACAATTAAGGAAAAGACCTGAGCTACACATCTACACAGTTTGATCAACAACTTTGTGAATTACCTTCTAAAAATTTAGACCAGGGCCCTAGCTGGCACATGCGATGATGTTTTGGCAGCTAGACTGAGCTAGTGTGGCTAAAGAGATATCATTTAAAGATATTTCTATGTTTAGCTCTGGTGGCCATCATTGATAATCAGTGACGCCGGTAAGGCTCGTACCCACGGCCTCTCAGTCTCGAGTCAAGCACTCTACCACTGAGCCACTGCGCTCCCTCCATCATTGTTTAGCCGAGCTGAAAGTTCTGATCAATTTTGGAAGAGGGCATCAAGAGGAACATTTCTGTAAAATTATTTTGAATTTGGACCAGTGGTTAAGGAGGAGATGCCCTTATTTAAAGATATTTCTTATCCAGACCTTTGGGAGCATGATTGTTCAGTGCAGCCAAACCATTTCTGAAATTTTGGTAGTGGGCATTATGTGGAACATTTCTGTGAAATAATATTAAACTGGGGGCCAGTGGTTCAAGAGATGTCGTTTAAAAATATTTCTTATCTAGAGCTTTGACAACCCTTTTGCTCAGTGGAGCTACGTAAACCATTTGTGAAATTTTGGTAGAAGCCATCACGAGGAACTGTTTCAATTCTGCGAAATTCTTTTAATTTAGACCAGTAGTTCAGGAGGAGATATCATTTTAAAGATATTTCTTATCTAGAGCTCAGGCAGCCCCTTTGATCGGCAGAGCAGAACCATTTGTGCAACTTTGGTAGAGGGCATCATGAGGAACAATTCTGTAAAATCATTTTTAATTTAGACCAGTTGTTCAGATGTTGTTTAAAGATATTTCTTATCTAGAGCTCTGACAACCCTTTTGCTCAGCCATTTGTGCAATTTTGGTAGAAGCCATCACAAGGAACTATTACAATTCTGCGAAATTCTTTTAATTTGGACCAGTGGTTCAAAAGATGTTGTTTAAAGATATTTCTTATCTAGGGCTCTGGCAGCCCATTTGCTCAGCAGAGTAGAACCATTTGTGCCAGTTTAGAAGAGGGCATTATGGGGAACATTCCTGTGAAATTATTTTAAATTTGGACAAGGGGTTCAAATCAAAATGTTACAGACCAACCCAGATGCCGGACAAAGATCGATCACAAAAGCTTACCTAGAGCCTTTGGCTCAGGTGAGCTAAAAGCTAAACTTTTCACAGATTCTAGTTACTCTATGTAGCTGAGAATACACGTACCTGGTTGCAAACTATGTAGACAGAATAATTTTCTCTAGAGAGCAGCAGGACAAGGGTTTATCTTTATTTCATTACAGTCCAATTCATCAAAACTGTAACAATTTTTCTTAGCATGACCTTGAAGTACACTGTAAAGTTTTTAACCATTTTAACCCTCGTCCTGCTGAACCTCGATTGATTCTTTTCTCGTCCTGCCAAACCTCGATTGATTCTTTACTGAAAACACTGTAGATCCATCTGATGAAGCCATCTGATCATGATATACAATGTCAGGCCTCCAGATAAGAGTGCATAATCAAGAATTATTTTTCTTATTTCTCAACCAAAACATATGTTGCAGGTACTCAAAAGAACCGTCTCATTGAGACGGTTCTTTTTAGCGCTCAAAACAAATGTTTAAACTGATTATTTATCAGATAAGAAAATTTGAGCAATTTTACGCCGAAATGTTTTGCCTATCTGGACCTATGCACTTTTTTCCACTTGCATGACCGGATGAAAATCGGGGATGGGTGTAGACTGTAGTACATTTCAGCATGACAAGGTGTAGACTGTAGTACATTTGAGCATGACAAGGGTTAACTCGATCCCTACTACCTACTTGTGTCATCTGCTGATTACCTTTGCAATGATTTTGGACCCAGATCAGGCCTGGCACCAAGCTGGATCCAAACTGTTTGACACTTTGTTTGATTTGATTCGTTACGTCCTAGTCAACAATTTTTCAGTTATGTATGGACTGGCTAGTACTATATTAAGCAGGGATTAATTTGTTTTGCTCAAGGACACAACAGCTGCAGTGCCGTAGGTGAGGCTCGATTCAATCTCGAGTTAAGCACACAACCACTTAGCCACTGCGCTCCCTAAAATCTGTTTTACACTCTGAAAAAGTTGATTTTGAAAAAAATCAGCAAACAGCAAAAAAAGCATGCAAAATATTACCCAGTAGTTCCTTGACTGTAACTTTCGAAATCAATATTTCCTTGTTAGCAATTGTGAAAATTTAGATAATTTCCAGTTATTCAGTAGAAGACATTTGATACAAATTGTCTGAGACATTTTACATCAAATGTCAAGCTTGTTTTTGAAAGATCCTTATAGAATCTCAACATTTTTAAATTTAATTTAATGTAATTTTAAACAACTTCAAATGCCCTTTTACTCAGTTCAAATCTGTTCTCCGTGCAGTGCCTTAGTAATTTTGAACAAGATAGAAATAGCAGGACTCCAGATAAAGCAAATATTCATTACATTGGTTTCCAGATAAATTGACAATTGCAGAGATAATTATGGCTAACTTGGCCCGTCTACAACAAAATTAAAATGTTGGTATGAGCATGCTTTCCTGAATTGAGCATAATCCTGGGACTTACACCACAAGATATGTTTTTGTGACTAGAAAATGACATATATCAGATAAATATGACAAAGAGCTAAAGCTATAGATAAAACTTTCAGACCTCCAGATACGAGCGTGTTAAACTTAAAATTAATTTTCTTATTTCTCTTTCAAAACATATGTTGTGGGTACACAAAAGAACCGTCTCAATGAGACTGTTCTTTTGAGCATCCAAAAAAAATGTTTCAACCAATCGGTAAGACAGTAAATTAATCACATTTTAACACAAAAGTTTGCTTTACATCAAGACCAATTATGATTTGTGAAAAGTGGAACAAGTTCAGCTTGATAAGGCTCTTTTATTCAACCCCTAAAAGATAATTCCATGAAAATATAACTCAATATGTGACCTTGTAAAATAATACATGACAAATACACCTTTATAGCCTGCATTTTATCATATATTGGGTGATGAGGTGGCTTTATTCTTGTGAAACAGTTTATAACACTTCTGGTTAATAAATTTATACAGTACAGCCCCTGCGAAATTTTGTTCTACAAATTGGAGGTGTTCTAGAACTGTTCTAGAACATTTAGAACTGTTCTAGAACTGTTCTAAACAGGTAAATATGTTTGTTCTAGAACTCATGTTCTACAACTGTTCTAGAACATTGTTATAGAACAAATCAAACACATTCTAGAACTGATTTCCATTCTATAAGTGTTCTTGAAATATTCTAGAACATTTTTAGAACAAATCAAGAACTAGTTAGTTCTACAAATGTTCTAATAATATTCTAGAACATTTTTAGAACTTTTCAAGAACAAAATAAGTTGACAGAAACTTCTAAAAAATGTTTCAAATGAAGTTCTAGAACTTTTGTCTTACTTTTTAGAACTAGTTAATTCTACAAATATACTAATAAATTCTAGAACATTTTTGGAACTTCTCAAGAGCAGAAAGCATCAGGTAGCTCAGCGATTGGGCACTTGCCTCTGGTTCTAGAGGTCCCAGGTTCAATCCCTGCTTGTGGTGAGGAAACTTTCTGTGTCCGAACATGCTTTCTCTGGTGTCATTTGCAGGGATGACACTAGATAAGTGCATGGTCCTTTGGATCGTATGTTAACTGGATGTCCCCTTTGAAGGGAAGGTCACCCCTTGAGCAGGTTAAAGAACCCTACGGTAATTTAGATATGGTTAATTACTTGTGCAACCTGGAGTGTACAAAGTACACTTGCCAATTATACTCGCAAGCAAGGGTCTGGCAGTATATAGAGAAAGAAAGAAAAAAAGGGCAAAACAAGTAAAAGAAAAATCGAATTAAGTTCTAGAACTCATTTAGTACTTTTATAGAACCAGCAAGTTCTAGAAATGTGCTAAAAAGTTCTAGAACATTTTTAGAACATTTAAAGAGGAAACATGTCATAGCCAGATGGATGATGGGGAAAAAATGGCTGCAAGAATTGGAGGGAAATGTGGAGGCTCTTAAAAAACATTTGTTTTGGAATTTCTAGATGGCAAACATGATAGTAGTTTTTCCTAAGACAGTGAGTAGACCTGAGAAACAGTTTCTCTAAGGTTTTAAATGTTGATTAATGGTGGGGTTGTTGTTTGTAAGTTTTTTTAGCAAATGCAAGACCATGTTTTGAAATGGGTGGGGTAATACAGGGTGGCATGTAACCACAATGAGAAGATGATCATGGCTTAATTACTATAAACAGAGGTTGAGCAGTTAACATCCAATAAGTTTTCCAAAAACTACAATGTTACAGTTTTGCAATAAATGTTATTTATTTTTCAATTCACTGATAATTCGGGAGAAATATTTTACTGAAATTTACTGAACTAGCAAGTTCTACAAAAGTAAAAAAATGTTCTAGAACATTTTTAGGACAGTTCTAGAACAAGCATGTCATTATCATTAATTTAACCAGATTGATGTTGGGAAAAACATGGCTGCCATAATTGGAGGGATTATGAAGGCTGAGCCCAAAAAGCACTTGTGGCAGTTTCTAGATAGCAAATTGACAGTATTATAGTCTGGGACAGTGAGTAGGCTTGAGACACAATTTCTTAAGTTTTAATGTTAATTGTTGCTGTTGTTGCTGTTTTTCCATGATCAAATGCATCACAATGTTTTGAAATGGGTGGGGTAACAGGGTGGCAATAACTAACAACATTTAGGCCAACTAAGGGCCCCTATAATAGTTCTCCTCCAGTTGATGGTGTGATTACTTATTGGGGTTTTAAACCAATGTCAAAAGTTTTCCAGATATATAAAGGTAGCATTCGATGGAATCTTATTTCGAAACCCGATATGGGACATTTTTGGGGAGGTGTTCAACAACTGTTTTAAAAAAGTTCAGTTGTATTAGAACATTTGCAGAACAAACCACTAGAACATTCCTGAAATTGTTCTTAAACTATTCCAAAATGCTCTGAATAAATTCAGGGGCATAAATAGAATGTTTTTATGACATGATTTTTGAAGAGTTGTCTACAGTTTTTCCAGAAAAATTTCTAAAGGTTTGTTCTGGATCAGTTCTAGAAGAAGCCAAGGTTTATTCTAGAACAGTTCTAGAACAAACCATTAGAACATTTCTGGAATTGTTCTGGAACCATTCTAAAAATGTTCTAGAATGATTCAGACATTTATAGAACGTTAAATGAGACATTTTTAGGGGTGTTCTACAATTGTTCCAGAAAAATTCTAAAGGTTTGTTCTAGATCAGTTCTAGAACAAACCAAGGTTAATTCTAGAACAGTTCTAGAACAAACCATTAGAACATTTCTGGAATAGTTCTGGAACCATTCTACAGATGTTCTAGAACTATTCCGAGACATTTATAGAATGTTAAATGGGACATTTTTAAGGGTTGTTCTACAGTTGTTCCAGAAAAATTCTAAAGGTTTGTTCTAGATCAGTTCTAGAACAAACCAAGGTTAATTCTAGAACAGTTCTAGAACCAACCACTAGAACATTTCTGGAATAGTTCTGGAACCATCTAAAGATGTTCTAGAACTATTCCGAGACATTTATAGAACGTTAAATGGGACATTTTATGAGGGGTGTTCTACAATTGTTCCCTAAAAGTTCTAAAGATTTGTTCTGGAACTGTTCTAGAACAAACTTGATTTGTTCTAAAACTGTTCTAGGAAAAACTTTTAGAATTTTCTGGAACTTTTCTAGAACAAATCTTTTGACCTTGGCTAGAACATTTGTAGAACAAAAAATTGTCCCATTTAACGTTCTACATCTGTCCCATAAACGTTCTAGAACATATCTAGAACAGTTCTAGAACAAAGTTCTAGAAAATTCTAGAACTCTTCTAGAATGGTTCTAGACCATTTCGCAGGGGTGTACTTAAGGAGCGAAAATATTTTTTATCATACCCACTTTTACTTTAAAAAGATACATGTATTTTAATTTTTTACCAAAATCGGTCCGTTGTCAGTCTGTCCTTCCTTCTGGTACGTCCAATCGATACGAGTGATTATAAGAGACATTCCATTCAGCTTAAATGTGTTAATATGCTGGCGTCTCAGGCCCCGTTGTCCACCCCTCAATATAGATTTCATATCTGAGATACCAGGACTTTTTCACTTTCTCAATAGATTTCATATATGAGCCGCGACATGAGATTTCCAACAATGTGGTATGTGCGACCAGCAAAGCCTCAGATCAGCCTGCGCATACGCGCAGTCTGATCAGAGCCTTTGCTGGTCGCAAGGATATTCTATGAATATTAAGCTACTGACCGAACAACATTTGGAGTTTCTAAGCTTAACAGGGGGCTGCACATTGTTTGAGTCTACTCTTGTCAAATGCCATATTGTTGGAAATCACATGTTGAGGCTCATACATGTATATATTCCATATTCACATTTTGATTTCTTACCTACAGTTTGGTGGTGGGTCCAGAGTGATCTCTGCTAATTCTTTTTGTATTCTGAAAAAAGAAACAAAATACAAGATATATTAAATTTCCCTCTGATAATATAATAGTGTAGTTGTAAATGTTTTAGTTAAACATACATAAAATTGTGATTTAGATTTCATTTGAAGTCACTAGTAGCTACAATGTATGTCCGCTATATCTCGATATATTTGGAACTTCTGGGAGCCTTTATTTTAAGTATGCATTAATAGTAAGATTGCATTGTAATCTGGTTTTAAATTTCTTGTGAAGTATCCATAGCACTAGATTTGATGCCTCTGTGTACCCTTACCGTGTAGGTTTTTTTGTGTATGGTGCCAGTGTGTACATGGTCTCACGTGTGTGAGGCGATGTACCATGCCACCCCCGCGTGATGTGGTGGTAGGATAGGTGGGAAAAGCTAATCTATTTTTAACTTGTTTTCATGTGCATGAGTGTAACTTATGATTTGCTTATCTTAACCAATCATATTACAGGGCTCTCTTTCCCGCATTTTTCGATGCGGGGTCTCTATTTGCGCACGACACCAGCAGTGCACACGCTTCTTACCAAAGCAGCATCCAATCATGTCGTAGCCCAATTAAGGTTAAGCCAATCAAATCAAAAGGTACAGGGATGCGGGAGAATTCGCCCAGCATCCCTCATCAGTTTGAATTTTACTTTCAACGTAGAAAGATTGTCGAATAATTTGTTTTTGTCTCTGCGGAGAAAATTAAACTTTAAAACCAAACCCTGCGAGGACGTTTTTAACTTCGAAGGCCTAACGTTAGTGGACGCTTATGCAAGGATGACTTAGCGACGTTAAAATAATTGTGTTTAATCCGGATTTACGATGTAACTTTGACGATAGTAGCACAATTCTTCAGTATAAATTATCTTCCCGCTGGAATGGGCAGAAACTTTAGTGTTTGTTAAACTTTTGAGCCGTTTACTTGTGATTAATATGTGGAACATTTGTCCCATTATCGGAACATTCAACAACCGTAAACAGGATATAATATGGCCGACGCAGGGATGTTAAAAACATGGGTTGTAAGAACTTTCTTTAAAATTCCCTCATGGTACGTTTTAACTCAAGTTGAGGAAGAACGGTTGTTTAATTATATTATATCAGAACAGTGGAATGCATCTATGGCGCGCTTCCTGGATTGTACAACCATATGTGACGATCGACTGTGTTATTTTTGTTCTGACGAGTCTCCTTTGTGCAGACAATGCACTAGATATTCAAGATCTAACTAAATATCTTGACTAAAATGGCGGAATCTGAACCCACTGGAACGGGCTCAATTAGTGACATGTCCCCAGCCGACCAGATGATAAAGTTTTGTCTGGACAATAATGTACAGAGAAGTGTTATTGACGAACTCTTGGATAGAGGGTTTGACAGTGTTCAGGCACTTAGCCTAGTTGACATTGAGGACCTGAAGTCCCAGCGGATCCCTGTAGGGCAAAGGCGATTGATTGTTCACATCGCCAAGTCATTATCACCATCATGTGACAATAACTCGTTACCAACTGCGGACGTACATGTGCAACCTGTAGAGAGTGTAACTCAAGTTCCAGACGTTTATCAGCAAACGTTGCTGAACACCCTGTTGACACAGCAGAACCATATTTCAAATGGACAATCAAGTACTTTAACTAACTCAGTGCAAAATGTGAACCAAGCCCCAAATGACAGTTCACCTGCCCCAGGACTAAACCACTCATCATGGCAGGACCCACAAGTCCATCTGGCAACAGCAACTGGTAAGTCGGCCTCAGTGTATCATGATATATGTGACTTTGTAACCAACACAGTTGAAGAGGAGGTAGTTATTGGTGGTCAGGGGGACCAACAAATTATTGTTAAGTCTGGGCCAAAGAAACCAAAGTTAGAGGCCCTAACTTTGTCTCAATGGTCCATTGCAAATTTGTCTATATTGTACAGACTGGTGGGGGAGGAAAAGCTAGCTGGACAGAGCCTCATGGATTACCTATCTTACACAACTAAAGTTTATCAGCTCGTTCAAAGGTTCAGTCTGATCTCTGTGCTTTTGTACGATCGTGAATATAGGCGTTTGCAAGCAACAATGGGTTTTCGATGGGGCACTGATGTCCAGCACCTCCACACCCTCCACCTCCAACAAAGGGATAGGCCAGTTGTACAAAACTCCCTTGGGGCTACAAAACAAAAGCTTGGGGTTCAGAACCTAGGTCAAAAAAGGGGGGATAAGCGTGATATAGGTATATGCCGTAATTTCAATACGGCCAAAGGCTGCACCTACCCCACATGTAAATTTAAACATGTTTGTATTGTGCCTGGATGCAACAAGCCCCACCCCGTTATGACCCACATTTCGGAAAAAAACTAGGGGTAGAGGTCAGGCCTTCCCCGGGCCTTAATCTGACAGCTTGGGAACAAGAACTTAATAATGACCCAGATAAAGAATTTCTCCTGAATGGCATTTCAAATGGTTTTGACATAATAGATGAGGATTCTGATATTTCCCCTGTTCTGTGTGCAAATCACCCTTCAGCTAAACCGAGCAGCCCTTTGTATGCTAAAGCAAGTGCACAAGTCCTGAATGAAATAGAGTGTGGCAATTATGTTATTTGCGATTCAGCCCCTGAAGTAGTGAGCCCGATGGCCGCCATCCCAAAACCTGATGGTGGAGTCCGTCTCATCCATGACTGTTCCAGGCCTCCTGGTCGGTCTGTAAATGATTACTGCTCTACTGATTGGAAGCAGAAGTTTGCAAGAGTGGATGATGCTGCTTCACTCATGACAGAGGGCTGCTGGTTTTCGAAGGTTGATTTGAAACACGCCTATAGATCTGTTGGAATATCAGAAAAAAGTCAACTGGCAACAGGTCTGCAGTGGGAATTCAAGGGAAAAACAATATACATGAAAGACACAAAATTGCCATTTGGGGCTCGCTTAAGCCCTGGAATTTTTCATCGTATTACCCAAGCTGTTAAAAGGATTATGGCCCGGAAAGGTTATGACCTCCTTATTGTATACCTAGATGACTTTCTGCTCATATCAGATTCTAAAGAGGCATGTGCAGAAGCTTTATCAGTGTTAATTTCACTTCTCCGGAAGTTAGGTTTTTCAATTCACTGGGGCAAAGTTGTAGATCCAACGCAGAAGATAACTTTCTTAGGTGTTGAACTAGACTCTGTTCAAATGTCGATGAGACTTCCCCATGAGAAACTATGCATTCTTCGACAGGAACTTCAGGGCTTCCTGGGTCGCAAAAGAGCTACGAAAAGACAATTGCAATCTCTTGCTGGCCGCTTGTCTTGGGCCGCTGCCGTTGTTAAAGGTGGACGAGTTTTTCTCCGCCGTATCTTCAACAAAATTAGTATGCTCCGGCATAGTTGTCACAGAACATTGGTAACTGTAGATGTCCGTCAGGATATAGTATGGTGGTTTCAATTTATTCAGTCCTTTAATGGCAAATCCTTATTGCTGGACAAAACCCCAATTGAGTGTGTCTATACTGATGCATGTGATAAGGGGGCTGGGGGTTCTTTTGGGGCAGACTGGTTCTACTATAACTGGTCGCAAGATTGGCCTGAGGCAGAAACGTTCCATATAAACGAGAAAGAAGTTCTTGCAGTAGTCCTTGCAGCATATAGGTGGTCACACCTATGGCAGCATAAAAAAGTGATTATATATTCAGATAATTCGGTGACTGTTGCTTCAATAAACAAGGGCACTGCTCGCAATAAAACAATCATGAGAGGTCTGCGCTCTCTTTTTTGGTTATCAGCTATTTTTAACTTCCACCTGGTGGCTAGGTTCATCCCAGGAATTTCTAACACTGTGGCCGATAGTGCCTCGCGCGTGCATGCTCAAGGATTCATGGAACGCCTTCTGCCTTATACAGATTATTCCCCCTTGCATTTTCATATGTCCTCAAAAAGTTTGAAATTTTTGCTTGACAGATTCCCGTGTTGGCGTGTCAGAATCCCTATTGGGCCATACTCCACCCCGTGCAGTTGGAACTGGACAGCAATCTCTCGCTTCAAGGCTTGATCAAGAGGTGCATCTGTATAGATCCAGTAGATTTGCATCATCAACAGCTCGGACATATTCCATTCATTTGAAAGCTTATTTAGACTTTTGTGCCAAATTAGGTATTGATGTGGTCCCTATTTCACAGACTGACCTGGGTAGATATATAGCTTTTTTATCAAGACGTCTTTCATTTAGTTCGGTACGTCAATATCTCAATGTGGTTAAATTAATACATCTAGAATCAGGACTAAGGAACCCGCTTGAAAATAATTGGTATGTTGCATCCATTTTAAAGGGGGTCAGGCGGACAAAAGGGGATACTTCCATGCAGAAGCTGCCCATTACTCTTGACATTTTAAAGGGAATTTTTCTCAAGTTAACATTAACTGAGTCTTTTGACAGGGCATTTTGGGCAGCTTGTCTGGTTGGGTTCTATTCATTCTTTCGTAAATCTAACCTTTTAGTTAATTCTCACATTGATTTTGATCCATCTCGGCATTTATGTGCCAGAGATGTGCAGTTTACAAATGAAGGAGCAGTCCTGACAGTGCGTTGGTCCAAGGTGATACAGTTTCGGGAGAGGCTTTTGCATATCCCTTTGCCAAAAATCCCTAATTCCCCCTTTTGCCCCTCAACAGCATTGCTTCATCTTATGTTAGAGAACCCAGTGGGCTCTTTTCCTGTTCCACTGCTCCGCTATAGTTTTGCCGGAGCAACCCATGTCCCCCTAACATACAAGCAGTTTATGGATAAGCTTCGCTTTTGCCTGGCTGCCATAGGTATTAAACCGTCTGATTATTCGGGACACTCCTTTCGTCGTGGTGGTGCATCATATGCTCTCCAGTGTGGTTTACCAATAGATTTAATTAAATTACAAGGGGACTGGAGTAGTAATGCATACGAAAGATATCTGCACCCATCCTTTGAGTTGCGTAAACAAGTGGCGGGCAAATTGGGGAGCTGTACATCTGGTTTTTTCTCTTAATCATCTTCAACTGCAAGGTTACTGGTCCAAATCATTGTCGTTTGTGAGGTCGACTTACCCCAGCTCAGCTGGATTTTTGGTGTTCAATATACATGTACATACAACTGCACCAAAAGAGTGATTTATATACACTTTAAGGGCCTGACATTCAGTCCCAGATTTTAAGTTTAATTTTCTGCGTATTATTTCTACCCCTACAAAATTCTACTTACTTTTGGGAGTTTGGAGGTATATATATTGAAAATTTCTATTGACTGAGAATGTTGAATGGTCACAACCATTCAAGTTTGATTACATTTTGCTATTGCATCTTATTATGCAAGTTTTAAGAATTTTCAATTATATGGTTTCATATTCCCAAAAGCAAGGTCTTGTTTATTCATTTACCATATTCATGCTAAAGGTGATCAGGTAGTGGAGTGCAGCTGGTGGTGCCAACGAAAGTTGACAACAGCAGCTGCACTCATATACGCACAAGAAATTTAATAGTAAGATTGCATTGTAATCTGGTTTTAAATTTCTTGTGAAGTATCTATAGCACTAGATTTGATGCCTCTGTGTACCCTTACCGTGTAGGTTTTTTGTGTATGGTGCCAGTGTGTACATGGTCTCACGTGTGTGAGGCGATGTACCATGCCACCCCCGCGTGATGTGGTGGTAGGATAGGTGGGAAAAGCTAATCTATTTTTAACTTGTTTTCATGTGCATGAGTGTAACTTATGATTTGCTTATCTTAACCAATCATATTACAGGGCTCTCTTTCCCGCATTTTTCGATGCGGGGTCTCTATTTGCGCACGACACCAGCAGTGCACACGCTTCTTACCAAAGCAGCATCCAATCATGTCGTAGCCCAATTAAGGTTAAGCCAATCAAATCAAAAGGTACAGGGATGCGGGAGAATTCGCCCAGCATCCCTCATCAGTTTGAATTTTACTTTCAACGTAGAAAGATTGTCGAATAATTTGTTGGAGGTATATATATTGAAAATTTCTATTGACTGAGAATGTTGAATGGTCACAACCATTCAAGTTTGATTACATTTTGCTATTGCATCTTATTATGCAAGTTTTAAGAATTTTCAATTATATGGTTTCATATTCCCAAAAGCAAGGTCTTGTTTATTCATTTACCATATTCATGCTAAAGGTGATCAGGTAGTGGAGTGCAGCTGGTGGTGCCAACGAAAGTTGACAACAGCAGCTGCACTCATATACGCACAAGAAATTTAAGTTATATTTATACCATGGGTTGTCCACCTGTACATGGACATAATCCATGAGCTTTAGCGAGTGTATTATCTTACGTACAGGTGGACAAACATGGTATAACTATTTTATACCACCTACATCAGTGTAGACCTTGCACATCGTGAGTTATTTCGTGCTAAAGTTGGTAAGGGTGGTATAAAGTGCATTATTAATGGTGGGCAGGAAAAAGAATCCACTATTCGTGTGAGGATGGGATAGAATAATCCAATCAAGCATTGCGATGGCAAACGGTGATCCTGAGAAACAGAATTTTCTTAACCCCACCGGCTAACGTACCCTCATGGTACATTCTTACACACTTTTTTGAGTAGCAGCTTTAAGCCCTATCAGTAGTGTGTCAATCAGATCTCAGATCATGGTCTCGCCGGCATATTATACATCCATGTATTGCCAGGATGATGTGAGTTCAAACATATATGTCGTCCACCGCGTCACACATTTGGTTCCAGACTAGGACTGTGGACAGCTGTCAGTTACTGGCAAAAGTATGTTGTACGACACTCTAAACGCTGGTATTACCACTGACAAGTGATAGGACAATTAGCAGAGGAATATCTGCTTTAAAAACAAACACCTGAATTACCCTTATCAAATAAATATACCATACATGTTGAAATGCATGTGTTTTTCACCAATTAGAACTAGATACATGTAAAGCCCCAGGACACAAATGAAACTACAATTTGTTGAAAGGGACATCAGACTCTAAAAAACGCCTCTTATACTGAAAATTAACTGTCCAAAATAAAAGGTACAAAGGTAGTAACTAACTACTACCGGGTGCGCTTGGGGGAGGCTTTGTCCTAATGTGCATTTCTAAAGGAAAGTATCAATAATAGGGTTTATCAAACAGTTCCTTGTCTGAGGTGTAACATCCACAATGGTACAACCCCATAATTGAAGACAAAAAAAGAGAAACATATATTTCCCCCTTTTCAGGTGATCACCCCCATGTCATTATTGATTTCTTAACACTGAGTGTTTAATTGGCAGGCCCAGATAAAAGGCTATGATGTTGCTTAAATTCTTGAAAATACAAACTCAGATACACATTAGAGTTGCCTCTATAGAGAAAAATTCCAATAGGTATCCATTGTATATTTTTTTTTCTGAAAAAATCGTTATAAAGCATCCCAAAATGTCGCTTGATTTTTGGGCTTATCTGGAGCTGTGAAGAAAATAATCCTAGTTTTTGTGTAATTTAATTCTTTGCATGCCGGGTAACTTTGCATGCTTTTTGTCATCTACTGCTGAATTTTCAGAATGAATTTTTTTAAAAGACACTTCAGTGAGTCAAACAGTTTGGATCCAGATCAGGCACGACGTTTTGTCGGGCCTGGTCTGGGTCCAAACGGTGTGACAACTAGTAGGCAAAAAGTTTGGAAGATCCCTTAGGAAAATGAAGACACTGTCAAAGAAATGTAGTATATTTTAAAGTTTAAATTTCATCACAAGGTAAAATACCTTTAACTCATGTGCTGATCCGGGGTCCACCCCCCCCCCCTCCCACGAAAAATCACGAAAGTATAGAGTTTCTTAGCAATACTGGCCTGGATCCCCTGAAAATCACAAAGCCATTATTCAATGTTGGGCCATCACCAGCACACCAGCGAAACGCCATTTAAATGGCGTTTCCCTTTGCGAGCCGATGATGGCCCGCTTATAGTGTAATTTGGATCCTCCCTCCCCTCATCAACTAAAAAAAACAAAAAACAAACCCGTCAAAGTTGGACCCCCCTGACAAAATTTTCTGGATCCGCGCATGAAACTCCAAATAAGATTTGGGTACCCACATATGGATTCTTACATGGAGACAAGTCAGATTAGGACCTATTTTAAATTCTTGGTTGTAAGGTCCCTTTTAACCTGTAACACTGCATATCTTGGCTGCTGCTGAGCAGGTATCTGATAAGACTCAGTTGGCAAGATGAGGTGGTAATTTAGAGACTGCCCCTGGGAAGATTTTTAAGAACAGTTGAAGTAAAGTTCTTTCATTGTTCAAGAACAATTAATGTTCATGTACAATAAATGGACATGAACTGCTCTAGAGTTCAGTAAAAAAAATTAGCGTAAAATTAAGAACAAGCGTTCTTAGTTCAAGACCAGTCTATATGAACCGTACAAGAACATTAACTCTTGAACTTTTTTCGAACTGTTTTTGAAGAACAACATAATAAATGTGTATGAAAGACTCAAGGTGCTAAGTCAGAGTGGTGGAATCCATAAGTTACAATATACGTCTCAAGTAAGAGGAACATTTGAGTGAAATCTTTCTAGGGCTCTGACAAGAAAGTGTTACAGATGGAGTGGTGGACTGAAGGTCAAGGTCACACTTCAAGGTCATGGGATTTACCACTCAATTTTGTGTCCGCTCCATATCTCCTGAACCCTTAGAAAGATTTTCATTAAACTTCACTCATATGTTCCGCTCATTGAGACAGTATGCAGAACCCATGACTCTGCTATGCATACTCATGGTCAAGGTCACACTGCAAGGTCATGAGATTTACCCTTCAATTTTGCGTCCGCTCCATCTCCTGAACCCTTTGAAAGATATTCAACAAATTTCACTCAAATGTTCCTCTCAGTAAGATGGCGTGCAGCACTCATGATGCAGCTATGCAGACTCAAGGTCAGGACCACACTTCAAGGTCATGGGATTTTGCGTCCGCTCCATCTCCTGAACCCTTTGAAAGATATTCAACAAGTTTCACTCAAATGTTCCTCTCAGTAAGACGGCGTGCAGCACTCATGATGAGCTACGCAGACTCAAGTTCAGGGCCACACTTCAAGGTCCTGAGATTTACCCTTTACTTCCTTGTCCGCCCCATATCTCCTGAATCCTTTGAAAGATTTTCATTAAACTTCCCTCAATTGTTCCTCCTAGTGAGACATAGCCAATCCACCACTCTGAGCAGGAGATTTAGCTTCGTTTCTTGTAGAGACAGTATGTGAAATTATTCCATAACTTAAAGAGTACTCAGTATTGACATATATATTTGTTGGAGCCTTAAGATATATTTGAATTGATGTCTGTTTTCAACTTGCTAATAAAACGCAGGACTTTAATCAATAGCAGATTTTTCAGTATTTGTGATTGCTATTATATGTAGAATAGCACTGAGTACTCCCTCATGATCCTTAATTTCTGAATCAGTCCTGAATGAGTTTGAAGCTTTCTGAAGCAAAGCTGGATTCATCTGAATCCATAGAATGCTGTCTGAATCAATATGAATCCAAATAAATGATTTCTAATTCTTTCTGAATCAGTTGGAATCATTCTAAATCATTTCTGAAATCTTATGAATCCAATTCAGTATTGATCCATTGTTGAATCAGAAGAATTCAGACAACTGAATAAGTCTGAATCACTCTACATTACAAAATAAAGTCTGGATCTATCTGAATAACATCTGAATCATTCAGAACTTTATTCTACCAATTTTTCCAACTCTGAATCTATCTGAATTCCATCTGAATCATTCAGAATGAGTGTAACCATTTTTCAAAGTCTGAATCTTTCTGAATTACACATCTGAATGTTTCAGACTTATTGTTTACTAATCCTTAAAGTCAGAATCCATCTGAATCACATCTTAATGATTTAGACTTAGTTTCTACCAATATTTAACATCTGAATTATATCTGAATGAGTCAGAATTATTTTCTACCAATATTTAAAGTTTAAACGGTATCTGATTAAGTATACAGATTTTAGTTTCTACTAAATTTAGTATGGGTCTATTATCTGAATCATTCAGCAAAAGATTTTTTCCTGAGTAATAAATTGATTGATTGATTGATTTGATTCTTTACGTCCCATCAACAATATTTCAGTTATAAAGGGACAGGTCTTCCTAGGTTGAACCAGTAGTAAGCTAGGATAAATGTGTCTTGCTCAAGGACCACAACGCAGTGACGCCGTCGAGGCTCTAACCCGGGGCCCTTCGGTCTTGAGTCAAGCACTCTACCACTGAGCCACTGCGCTCCCTACCTGAGTAATAAACTATCAATATAAACTTATTGGGTGTTTTTTCTATGAGTATTAAATTAAAATGTTGCATGTTATACATTTATTTACTTATATCAATATGAAACTGCATGATTGGTTGAGAAATTGATATCTAACAGTAAAGGGGCAAGATGGGCTACTTCTTTTGGGGGTTATTTTAGGGTCT